>CM076656.1:6760122-6864433 GCA_038496675.1 Rachycentron canadum | reverse complement strand
CACACACACACACACACACACACACACACACACACACACACACAGACAGAAGCATATCAAGCTCTCAACTCCCAGTGGTCAGAAAGAGAAACGGTTGTACCGAGAGGCTGATAACACAAGACCAGACAGAAAACAATCAGAAAGCTGGGCCACTGAGGAATCGCTGCCAACATCTGCTCGAATCAGTCTCTTGAGCATCCGGACACTGGATGAAAGCTCATGAAAAACTTTGTTGGAGAGAGAAAAAGAAACCTTATGACAGTGTTTGTCCCAATTAAAAAACGCCAAAACATTGCCTTCATTCAGTCCAGTGTGCAGATTAGACCTGAAAAAGTTAGCTAATTAACTAATTAGTCGATAAGCAGTAAATAATCTATATATCTGTTTTTTTATTCTAGGTAAATAACCTTACACAGCCTGCCCAATTTTATAAATTTGTTTCCTTTCTGGTTTTGCCTTTTTACTTGTAGTCGATATTGCTGGGTGTAGTAAACTCATGTCAGTACACATTTCTCAGACACATCTGCACACATCTGTATTCATGAAGAGGTGATATGATCTGACAACAAAAAGGCTATCTGTGCAAAGCTAGCAATGGCCTTAACTAGCTTACAATTAGTTAATTGTGTGTTGCAGCAGTAAAGTAGCTTTTAGTTCTCAATTAGTTATTAACATTATTTGCACCTTTGACCTGAAAAATTTGGTTTGTTGGTCTGCAGGCTGATTCATATATAATAAATATTAAAAAACAACTTTTCAAACCACTATATAACATATAATATATAATTCTATTGGTAATATAATTTGGAATCATTTTTTTATACGTGTAATGAGAATTTAACTGACCTAACAACTCTAAACTATGACTGTGTGGATGAAAAATAATTGTAGATGACGTCCGATATCAAGTTGTTATAAAGACATAATAAAACATAAATACCATACCAACATGTTCTGACCAGTCAGTATAACTGTTCTATGTAAGGTTAGCAGCTAATCTCTTGCTGTGCGGGTGGAGAACTGATCTAATTAGCAGCACTGTATAAATAGTGCTAGATGTTAGGTACAAAGTGTTTTAAAAAACACAAAATCTGAATCTACACAAGACAACACATTCCTAATTCCACTGTGAGTTAAAGGACAAAATAACTGAGTCAGGCATATGTGAAGTTGGGCAGCTGGAATTTGTATATTGGCTATTTTTGGGGAAATAATCAGCACAAAAAAAAAAACTGTTACTTCATTTTCTCCCAATCTTTTATCTTGCGCCTGCCTAAACAGGATGTGTACACCAATGCCTTTCAGCTTCAATTTTTTAAAATGTTAAACAGCAAATAGAAAAAACAAAAAATAAAGACATGTCAAATCATCTGTTCAAAGAGTCAGTTCACAAAAAACACACAATAAAATGGGACAGTTCTAATGATAACTGTTGTGGCTCATCCTGGGGATTATCTGTATATTGTTTCTAATGTTGGGAGCTCCAAAAGTTAATTTCTACTTACCTCAATTGTATCTGGGTGCTAACAATACTTCATTTTATTTATTTCAATTAAAAAAAAAAAAAAAACAAAAAAAAAACAACAACAACAAAAAAACAAAACAAAAAACCCTTAAAACCAAAAACAACACTATCTGCATTTGGAATTATTGTTATTTCATAGTGTCTTTTGAGGTCTGGGTGAATTGGCCATTTCTGCAATATCCTTGATAGTAATATGATTTGTTTTCTTTCATTGTGTTGTGACATTTAGTTTAAAGTGTCATGTAAAATATTTATAATAAGAGTGAAACAGGACTATTGTTAGACTCAATCACGCTGAATAAAGCATGAAACATCCAATATCAGCCATTTCCTATACATGTTCCTCCTATTTTCTGCTCTTCTTAACAAAGAAGAGGGTTTTGTATTATTACACAATAGTTGAGTGCTTTATGATTAGCATTTTATAAACAGTGGATGGTCTTTAAGGCAGCTGCAGAGTTGTTTATTGGCAAGGGTCTGCTCGATCCAACACCATTACTCTCTTTAGGTTTTGTTCCTATCTTGCAGTTGGCAGATGCCTTTTGTTGAAACTCTGCCCCCACTGCAGAAAGATGACCTGCCAGTCTAACACACGTACACACACACACCTCTTCATAGCCTGATACAGCACCTGTCCACCACTGCTAGTGGCCATGTCTGCTGGCTGCATGCAAATGGAGCATGTCCACAGACCACAGATGATAATATTGCTCAGATGGTTTTGCAAACTGTACAGCTCATGATAGCAGTTAATAAAAAGCCTTGATGAATATTTGAAAAAGCAAATACAAGCAAACGTTGCTATGAGTGATATGCCATTACTTCCATCCCAGAGCATTTTTACTTCTTAGCATATCATATTTACTTTTGTGAATTTTTCAATATTTCCTTATGACTTATAGAATCCATCATCATAACATGACATAATTAGGTTTGTATCAGACTACATTCCACCATTATTGTGGAAGGATCCATTGTTGACGTAGAGTAATGCCCACATCTACTATCCTTCAGGTGAAAGCTGATGAACTGAGTACTGGGTAGTGTTGAGCCAAGAACTCCAGTGTTGAGCAGCATGGTGTTGAGCCGAGAACTACAGTGTTGAACTGAGTAGTGTTGAGCTGAGTAATGCTGAGCTGAGAACTACAATTATCAATGCTCACTCAGTCTATTAGTCCTGCACTATCCATAGCAGTTGTTATGGTGCTGCCACTGCCACATGCATAATAAGTAAAGTACTAAAGTAAATGCAACTGACTTACTTATGATGTGAACTGAAGGACTGTATTTTATTCTTGTTGTGTTGTTGTTGTATTCTGGTGCTATGTTGAAAGCACACATACTGAAGAGTTGCTGGTTCAGTTCCAAGCTATATCTGTCCAATGGTACTTGAACTAGATAGCACATTTCTCAAGGTGTATGTGATGAAAAATAGTAAAATAGGAAATATCCACATTACTTCCATCTGGCGGATGGAAAAACGCTAACACAACAATTTCCCAACATCCCCAATCCAAAACACTTCAAATGCAAATCCAAAACCCCAGTAAAACTCTTTAGGAAAAAACATCAGCAGGAGTCAATATTTAGGTTCAGCCAAGGGTCAGTTCTTTTCAGCATTGTGTCATTTGTCTAAATATAACTTTTTAAATGTGAGAGCT
Organism: Rachycentron canadum; assembly: GCA_038496675.1. Taxonomy (NCBI): domain Eukaryota; kingdom Metazoa; phylum Chordata; class Actinopteri; order Carangiformes; family Rachycentridae; genus Rachycentron; species Rachycentron canadum. The sequence continues at coordinate 6,861,247 of CM076656.1, read as the reverse complement.
ATGCCTTTCTTGCAATTGCTGCATTGAGGTCCGGCCCTGTGCAGTGGCTCAGCTCAGGTTTATAGCCCCCCATTAACCACCTTAAAGATTTAAGTGATGGCAGATGCAGATGAATCAGACATGACATTTGTTTTGAAAGCCTTGTCTTAAATATCAAGCACTTTTATTTGGTGTATGCTCCTCATTATTTCATTGTTTCATTGTTTTATTCTGTTCTATTTTTAAATTACCATCATTATTTTAAAAGTGCTTCAGAAAATGTTAGGGTTAGGGTTACTATTTGATTGCTTTATCGGCCACATTCAGAGTCAGACCTTTCTGTTATTAGATATTCTGTTTTATTAAAAACCATGATGTATAGTGGATCATGAAAACAGAGACACTGAGCTTTATGTTATTGTTTTCCCAATTCCCAATTCGAAAGTCACTGTCTTTATGATCAGTAAGTGTTTTTTTGTACTAATTTGATCAGCTTGAATAAATGAGTTGTCAAACAGAAACTCTCTTTTTCCTTTAGGATTTTTATCATATTTGACAATAACTAAAATATGATTAAAACAATTGGTCACCATTTGTCAATCTCCTTCAGATGCTCAGAACAGTTGTTGTAAAATGTAGGAATAATGCGCCACAGGTGAGGTGAGGACAGTCTGATGAGCTTTGTGGTTTTACACCCCTGCCTGTAATTAAAGAAAGGCTTCCAAAGGTTTGCTGTAGGAACGTTAAATCAGATCAAGGCTCTCTTCACATTTATGCTGCCACTGTATCTTTGTATCTTTACAGTGTTTTAGATAACTAATTGAACAAAAAAGCAAATACACTGACATTTCCTCCACACTACTGCATCCGGCTGACTGTTTGCCATCCTAATTATTGCTACTTGTGTGTGTGTACGTGTGTGTGTGTGTGTGTGTGTGTGTGTGTGTGTAATAGTGTGTTTTATGGTATTTTAAATATTCATCTACAGTGATCTGATCGCAAGTGGTCAGTTCACTATGAAATTGTGTTGGGACTAATAAAACAATGGCAGAGGATGCATTTGCATTCACACTGCTAAGGGAATGTGGCCATGTGTCCCAGACCTCCAAATGTGGTCTGAGTGATTGAATCTGAAATGCGTCCTCAATGCATCTTAGGTGCATTCACATCTGCACTTGAGCTGTCCTCTTGTGATCAGATTACCTGAAACAGACATTAATACCAGGTATATACAGGAACTGATCTCATCCAAGAAGGGCAACTACAAAATTTTGACTGACTGGTGACAAGCCAGGTATTTAAGTCTGTGTGGTTGTTATCAAAGCTGATGTCACTTGTTTGTTACTGCTCCTGGCTGTTGTAACAACAGTCACTGGAAGAGTTGGGGGTCACCCGAGGCTAAATGTGAATGGTTTTTAAAATGAAGCAACTGAATCATTCAGTCATCAACCAGTTGCTCTTTGATTCAACCTTTTTCAAGATAACTGAGAATCTTCAGACATAGCTGCTCTCACTTGATGCCAATTAGACCTCAGACTTCCCCTCAGGCTTGTATGAAACTAATTACAGACAGTGAGGAAACTTGGGCTGAGCTAAACCCTGTGCTGCAGGCTCTGCTTCACAGCTGCTTCCCAACAACAAATCTTCCTCTCCATGTTTACCTTAATTGCTTGAGTTTGCTGTAGTGGAAGAAAAAAAGTGAGTGACAGTGCTTCTTTATTGGTTTTTCATGAACAGAACCCCAAACCTTTTATCCAAAAATAACAAATTGTAAGCAAGTAGAAGTGTCTCTGTTAGGCCTAAACATCTGACCAATACAAAAGTACAATTTTCACTTTCCTCATTTTACTGTGGCCATACACAATAAAAATTCACTTTGAAAGAGGCTGAATAATGATAGATAGCTGTCTCTTCACTCATACATCAGCATGGAACCAGTTTTGTTTTGCAGAAAACACTGTTCAAAAAGCACAGAGTGGAAAAGCAAACTTGAAGGATTCTGTGCTAGGCCTCAATATACTTTCTAACTGAGCAAACACATTCATAGTGTGAGACAATATTGTAATCAAACTAGTTAACAGATCGCTCAACTTTTCTCAAAAATCCCAGGGAATTAAATGTAGTATACTCCAGAAAACGTGAGCAACCTGTTTGTCAAGGACAGTGTGTTCACCAGCACATCAGCTGACTGAGGCCACATTAGGTGACACCCTTGAATTGAACTAACTGGTCTTTATTGTGTTAGAAACAGAAATAATTCATCATCAGCAAGGCAATAAGATGACAGAACACTTGTGATATAAACTGCACTACCATCTCTGCATTATAATGTGTGGTTTATCTACAATGTTGTTTTCAAGAGCACAAAGTTGCTTTTTTGCAATTGAATTTCAATGTAGACACAAGCGTGTTGCTCAGCTTGGCTCTGGCTTTCAAATATACTTGTTCTCTGGCAACATCTGGAACTATGCCTTTAGTTCTGGCTATAGGTCAAATCTGCCCTTACAGTCTGAGAGGATCAGAAGTCTGAGGACATTCTTGCAGTGTAATGCAGACCCTCAATCAAAGGAAACTAAGATACTGTGAAGAACACAGCAGAACTGATCAGAACACAGAGAAAATACATAATAAACCTAAAACCTTGTCAGCACAGAGAGTAGGCATTGGTATTGCTGATAATTTTCCTGAATTGATTCAATTTCAATTCACAAGCGCCCAGTTTGATTTAATTCTCCCTTAAATATGAATTCAGTTAGACATATTTCAGTTACAATACCAGTTTTCTGTGGATATAAACGATTATCTCATGGAACTAATGCTGTAAGTTGCAACTCTAACGAGGTGCATTATTTAAAATAGCAATGTTTACATTATGAATGGAGCTCAAAGCATTTACATGAATGCACTTTCTACTTAATATGACTGTCTCATGAATTGAAATACCATGAAAAGGTAGGCAAGTAATCTGTGTTGCTAACGCAAGTCATGTCTTTTAAATCTAAAAAGCAACAAAATATCTGCCTTTAGGCTTGCTTGACTTCAATGGCAAGTATCTACCATTTATTTGTTTCTCATGTCTAGAGTGTAGTACTATTTGTTTATATATTAGACTGCATTTATGGTTCACGAGCACAGTTCTGTTGCAGCTCATTTTAATAGTGACGTAGCCATAACTGACATTATGAACAGTTTCATGTGTTGTAATGATGACGTAGTTCCGGCATGACACAAACATTCAGCTCAGTAGTAATTAGGCAATACCATGAATAAAGTGGTGTGGCATTATGCAGCAAGTGAATTAACACAAACAGTTTGTGCGTGGAATTACTTTATTTTGAGCAAATGAAGCTGCATTGACAACCATCCATTTAGAGGAAAAGTTGCAGTGCAGGCAGACAGAAGTAACGCTAATAGGCTTGGCTATAAAAATATAGCTGTCAGAAGAGCAAATGATGAGAAAAAATGTATTAATTAAGGATTTAATTCACTGTGCAGCTCAGGCTGCTGGCAGCTACCAGATACTTTTAAGATGGGAAGTTTTCTTGCATGCTTGATGCATGATTGACATTTGGAAATGAATCAATGCACTTTAAAAAAAACTGAGCATTTTATATGTTTTTATTAGCTCTCTTGCAAGACACACACACACACTTTAGTGCTTAAAAATTTATATAAATTTCAACCGGATTATGCAGATATTTTAGTTCCTTACTTAGAGAAAGAAGTAGCGTTCTGGTGTGTTCTGGTGTGCTCTGCAGTCTGCATTAGTGGCTGCTGGTAACAAACAACATGAACAAATTAAAGATGTTAACCTTGCTAACCGTTCTGTTGCCTCTGCTATGGTGCCTGACTTTGTTGAACAATAGACCCATCATCTGAGTCTCGGTCTGTCTGAGGCACATACATGTAGCTGACTATCTGGATATGCACTACCTTTTTTTTTAAATCTGTGACCAAAACCTTGTCACTACAGAGAGTGAGTTTGCATAAGCCGAGCCACCAACACTATGTCAGCCACTACGATTTCTGTATGAAATATGACACATAGAAATACAGAAATAGGAATAATTTTCAGCTGTGCCAGAAAAATGTAATGAACATATATTTACAGATATAATTTGTATTCTACAATATTATGAAATGACAAATGTTGCAGGTGTGCAATGAATATATAAATATATTAAAAAAAAAAAAAAAAACTATTTTGTCAATAAATTTTAGCTGACTGAGTTTTTCTGTGGACTAGGCAGGTTGAGCAAAATGAACAGCCCCACAGCAGAGGGATGTCAATAACACCATGAGCAGGTAGCAGCAGCAGTTTGTCATCACTTAGAGCTCCAAACTAATTTGTACATTAGGCTGATTGAGACGTTTCCCATTTGCAAGTTTGTCTATTATGTTTTGGAGCAGTTGGGATAGGCTACTTGGATAGTTTCTGGAGAGATGCACTTATATCTTTTTTTAAGTATCCTTGTTATATTCTCTCCTTGTTTTTCACACACCAGAACACAAATATGGTGACTGTTATATTGATCTATCATGGATCCTAATCTGATTTGACACAGAAAGCATGGGTGAGAAACAACTGAGAAACAACAAGTCAATGAAAAGGTTGTAAGTAAAGACCAGGGGAGGAAAGTTACAGACCAGACAGAGGTGAGAAAGAGAAGGAAACGTGGTTTCACAGTGTCTGTTTACTATTCTTTACCTGAGAGAAAGCCCCGTGGCTCAAAGTGATGGGATTGTAGCAATGCTAGCATCATAAATCTGAGAGGCAGGCAATAATAAAAAACTACTGGGTGTTGTTTGTGTTTCTGTGAGGACTATCTGCAGGCAAAGAAGGAGCTGTTTCTACAAAGAGATAGAAGATACAACACAGAGCAGCTTGCTGATCTATATTAATAGTCTGTTGCAGGACTTTTTTCACTTATTTTCACCACTGGAGAGAAACAAACTATAGTCTATTCTGGCAGGAGAGAAGGGAATATTATTAAATATCTTCCTAAAAGCATTTCTCACCAGTCCAGGTACAAACCCACAGTTAAAAAAAGATTCAGTTACATCCTTATTCTGTGAGTTAAAGTAAGTTTAATCAAGATCACTACTCAAATCCATACTACATATTACTTCTAAGCAGATGCTGTATATGTATGTGGATGTGTATATATTGTGTTTACATTAAAAAAGGTGATCACATCAAATCAAAATCCAAGGAAAAGAGGAATAAGCTGTTCACAAATGCAATACATAATAAATAAAGTACTAATTTATTTTCTTTTTTTATGAAACATTAAATTATGCTTATTAAGCATCAAGGAAAGAGCAATGGTGCACCATCAAACAGAGAAGAAAATTAGTTACAATCATTATACATTTAGTAAAGTGCACTGAGATGAAATCTGTCTGATTCAGAATAGCAGGTGACTGACCACATTGAACTGTGACATCACAGTAAATAATCAAAGCTAAAGAAGCCTTTTGAATTTTTATAGCGCTTTCTTTCTTTCCTAAAAAAATTTCCTGAAAGAAAACCATGGTTTGGTATAAAGCCTCGAGTAGAACTAGTTTTAGGGACAGGAATAACAGCATGCTCAAAGACATCTATTCCATCATTATTTGAGAAAAAAATCTGTTCATGTTGCAATGTTTTACTTAAAGAGTCATTAAAATCATTACTAAATTGTCCAAATAGCTGCATTAATTTATTTTCATCTATCAATTAAATCACTAATTGTTGCAGCTGTATTTATGTGTATATTCTGTAATGATATATTCTGTTATGTGGAATCTTTCTAAAAAAAAATAATTTCATGCATAACTGAGCAGCACCAGTCCTAACACAGAAGAAATTCTGTTCCTAAGACTTAAGTGTGCCTTAATTTACTAGAGATGTACTTAATTATAGCTGATGGGTTTCCCCCTGTGGGCCATGGGCACAGCTCTTATAGAGTTAATGGGAAAGGACAGTGTGAGATAAGGAGGCTTTGTGAATGGCTGTGAATGTTCCTGAGCCAAACAAGATGATGCTCTGTGTGTGACTAGTTCCCAAGTGCCTGTGCTGGCTAATTAACTAAAGGGCTGATTTGTATTACACAGCTATTTGTGTTTAAAAGCAGGCTGAATGGAAAGCACAGCTATGTATGTATAGACACATGCAGGCACACAAAACTTCTCTTCATCATTTAAGCTAACATTACATAATATGTTAGCTGCTCAGCAGCTCTATGACCTTGTCTTTGTGCATGGCACAAATTTTTCCTTCCCTTAGTATAGGTTTGCTCTCATGGTCTTGCTTTTTTCACCTGACTGTCTGCAAACCTACTTGTCTGTTTCTCTGCCTACAGCACAAAGACTGCACTATAGCACTGTTCATGGATCATAGATGGCAAACTGTGTAAGACTGTGCAAATAAATGATTCCTAAGACCTCAGTTTTACCCAGAACACACATACATATCCACAAACCAATGAAAAATTATATTTCACAGAAAAGCAGAGATTATGTTATTCTATTCTATGAGGTCAGAAACAGCCTGATCCACAGTATGCAATGGGTAATGTAGCAATGACAAAGTCTTGTTGCAGGATCAGTAATGCTTCCAAATCTAATTTCTGTTTCTGAATAGTTCATTTTAGTTCAACTGCTAAAATATTACTGAGGACATGTCATAGCCTGATGGGGCAAGGAAGGAGAAGTAGGGCACACCTGAAATAGATGCACCAGGTGTACAGGGACAGAGCACAGAGGAGAAAATGACGATTAGGAAGAAAAAATGAGCTCCTGTAACAGCAGACAAAATCACTTGGGGATAAGGGTGATATTGGGGGAAGGGAAGAGAGTTTCTGCTCCTCCAATTTACACATCTGTGGAAAGTTGCTAACGAGGCCATTAATTATGGCACAAATTAAGAAAATGAATGCCACAATTAACTAATACTGCTATTAGAGTTACCAGATTATAAAGTACACTTTTTTGTAATGTCCATCCATCCATCCCTCAGGGTCGCAGGAGGGCTGGAGCCAATCCCAGTTGACATGGTCAACGGTCTATAACAGGGGCCGACATATAGAGATAATCACCAATTTACGCCTACAGGCAATTTAGAGTCACCAATTAACCTAAACTTGCATGTCTGTGGGAGGAAGCTGGAGTACCCAGAGGGAATTCACAAGGGCACAGGAAGAACATGCAAACTCCACACAGAAAGGCCCCCAGATCCCATTTGAGGATGTAGTTAGTGGTGGTGGACTGTCTTATGTTGAAATGTGTCTTAAGTTTCTGTCAAATTATGTTTTTTGAGTTTATGTTTTTACAAAGTTGTGACTTCACACAGACATCAGAATACCCCAGCGAAGTATCAAACTTCAATACTTTCTAGTGGGTAAAAGCAGGGCTTTTTTAAGGCCTTTTTACAGTGTATGTGCTTCGAAAGACATTCCAGACTAGAAAAAGCATGTACACCTAGGTGTTGTGTTTACATCCTGGTTGATCTAAGCTGGAGCCCACAAATACCTGTTTGACCCAGGATGAACGCCCCCTTTGTATCCTTTTCCATTGCCCAATTACCCATTAAAGGCCAATGTTAATGGGTCTTAGTGGGGTCTTTGATCAGTGAAAAAGGGGTTTTAGGGATACAATTGCATACAAAGATGCAAAAACATCAACGTCTGTGAGTTGAAAACATTTCACCTCAAGCATAATATTTGTGCATGTCCCAGGGTTTTAATTAATCTGCATCATAAATGCATAGAGACAAATGTAGAGAGACTCAAGGGAAATAACATCCATCCATCAATCCATCCATCCTATTTCTTCTCCTTGTCCAGGGTCTGGTCACAGTGGCAGTGGGCTAAGCAGGGAATTCCAAACATCCAGCAATGCTTTCCAGCTGGAGACTCCAGAACAAGGCACACAAGAGGCATCCATACCAGAAGGTTAAACCACCTCAACTGGTTCCTTTCAAAGTAAAGGAGCAACAAAGCCACACCATGGAAGAAACCCATTTCAGCTACTTGCATCTACAATTTTGTTCTTACATTCTTTTGGTCACTACCCAAAGCTCATGGCCATAGGTTGGGGTTGGAGCTTTGCCTTTTGGCTCAACTTCCAATTCACTGCAACTGTCTGGTACAAAGTCTACATTACTGCTAACGCTGCACTGATCATTCTGCCAATATCTCACTCAGTTTTACCCTCACTCATGAACCCTCAACCCTCAACTCCTTCACTCGAGACAGTAGCTCACACCCAACAGAGGGAGCAGTGCCAAAACACCGGGTAAGTCACGTTTGTATCAACTAAATTATTATCAAAAATTATTGGTATGGAATTGATTCTGAAACTTGGGTATTGCATTGGGCCAAGTGACAATATAATGGTGGGTAAACCTGAGTTATATATATATTAATTTTAAAGACTTGAGCTGTGAAAGCAAGCTAAAGGATTCAAAAAAATAACCATTTACATTCTGTAACATTGCAGGAAGAGATATTATCGCTGCTTACAAAAATAACCTGAATGAAACAACTTTACATGTGGCAGAGGGCTGAATACCAGATCAACCTCTACGGTTTGCAAGCAGCAGGGAGCCAGAAGCTTGGCTGTTCACTGAGAATATAAATGAAAAGCTCAGCAATTCATATCTGTGATTTAGCTATAATAGGTAAGTAAGTAATAGATGGAAATAAAAGCTTCAGGCATAAAAGCTCAATCAATGTAAGTATCAAAGACATGGTTTCATCTGTATAATCTCTATCATTATATTTTCATATTATACTATTACAGTTTTATCATAATTCACAAGTGTGTTAGACACTTACCCAGAAGTTGTTCTGAAAGAAGGCCATCTTCACTCAGATTCACAGCGACCTGCAGCAGAGATAGAACTGTGTTAGAGAAAAGGCTGATGGCAAGATTCTTTTTTTTCGACCTCCATTTTCTCCACATCACAGTCCAAGTGCTGGTGAGAAAGAAGGAAGCCTTTTGGGTTCCTTATAACAATAACAATCTGTTTTTGTGAGTGAGTGACAACATTGGACTTTGGAATTAGTCTTTATGAAACTATTGTATAGGTGATCACAGAGGGTAGGAGAGAAGCATACAGATAAAAGACTGAAACAGGCTGACATCTAGCAGAACACAAATACGATGCAATGACACCATTAACAGACTAATTACTGTGTTATGTCATCTAGCAATAGCTAGCAACTTCACCAACGCTTTAGGTTTCCATTGAGAGTACGAGTTTACAGTAGTTACACAACTACGTCCTCAATCTTGTACATTGACCATTTTTCTCTGCTCTCTGACAATGCACTGCATTATTCATGTCTCTGCAAATTGCACATAAACAAGATTCCAGAAAGTACTGGCTTTATAAAAACTCCTGAGACACCTTTAGTGTAGGAAGGTGGAACTCCTGCAGGAGAGCAGAGAAGTGCTTAGCAAATGATAAAGGATAAAGTTGGAGGATGGAGGGAGCTGAGGAAGGAAGTAAGGAGGGGGAGTGACAGGGGAGCTGGGGGAGGAGAATGAAGGAATAGTGAAAAAAAAAGAAAGAGATAAATCGATGGAGGGAACGAGTCTAAGGAGACAAAGGTAGCCACCAAGGAGATGATCACAGCTTGTGAAAGTGGCAGCTGCAGTCCTCATTGGTTGAGTCACAACACTGTGGTTGTGTTTTTATTATCTGCTGACAATACCACCACTCTTGCTTCTGAATACATTGGTGTGCAAAAATGACACCTGTAACTATTTAGCACTTACAATAGAAAACAAGGGTGTATCACACACTTAGTACAAATTCATATTACTAAATTTCAAAAAATTATTTAGCGGAATGAATACTTACTGTTGATATAGTTTTATAGGTTTATTTGCAGCCTGGCTAGTAGAACAGCGGGTCACACTATTATACTAGCATCAACCTAATGTTGCATTAGATTCATCATGCATGTTAGTCATTAAAAGTCACTATTTTCCCTATTATGGTTGGTCAAGGCTTTATAACAGGTTATCATAATACATTTAATCTTTAACCTTTATTTAACCAGATAAATTTCCATTGAGGTCACTAACCTCTTCATCAAGGGAAACCTAGCCAGAACAGCAGCATTACAAACTCCAACTCGATAATACAACATTAAGCATACAAAAAACACAATACTAAAGCCAAATGGTAATATATGAAGTGCCAAACAGGCTAGGAATAGATAGTAATGCAAAGCCACTCGTCTAATATTAATAAAGAAAAAAAATTTTAACATAGAGTCTACAATAGCCTTGAATTCAGTCTGACATACCAATGTAATTTCCCTCTACGACGTACTGCAAGGGGATAGTGCAAAAAAGCTTGAAAGCATATTTTCTTATGAAGTGTTTTACAATTAAACCATGCATATGAAAAACCACATACAAGACAAAGCATGTCATAAATTTTAAGATGGGAAATGTCATGAAAGCACTGTGTTTCTGATAGAGGCAATTTTTGGTTGACCAATGTTGGAGAGAATACACTGCAGCAGCAGCTGAGTATACACCTTCTGACCCTTTATTCACACAAACATTAAAGAAACACACATGCAAAAGGACTGCAGGAATTTGGTTGAGCCCTCTCCAAGAGAATCCATAATGTGAGTGTTTCTCCAGGGCTGCCATCTTTTATTCTGCTGACTATGTGTGTGTGTTTTCCCTATATTGGCACAGGCTCAGTTCAGCCCTGGTGACCTGGCATCAGGCAGCAGCAACACACAAACACAGCAAAATACATCCACAACATAAACACACACTCATACACCTCACACCTCGTTAATTAGCTCAGCAGTGGGACTGGAGGCCCCTGCATACAGTGTTGTGTTTGGCAGAGCTGGACAGAAATATTACAGAGCAGGGCTCGGCAACGATTCAATATTACCTTTAATTTAATTTCAGGGGAACTGTAATCAGACAGTATGATCATTTTGTGTATTAGCCTAAGTATCAAGTGTGAAAGGATTTGTCTGATGTTATGCATTAGTCATCAGTGCATGGTATTTAATTTCTCAAAAACACTCGATGATTTATCTGTCCACAATAATACAGTACTACCTACTGATTCTAGACCATACTACAGGTCAAATGGTTGGTTGAAATCAGCAACCAGTGTAGAAGGTTCACAGAGCTAATGCAGTTTAATAACACCCTTGCAATGAACCCTACTAATGATTATTTTCATTATCAGTTAAGCCTTTGGTTTAAAGAATGATGGCAAACAACAACTTGGTTATGATTTTTTCTTCAAAATGTTTTACATAGATTCAACTTTGTGCTACTATTTGTGTTGTATTACATTAGAGTAAGTGGTGTTTCTTGTATTTTAAAAGATTTTCTACAGGATATTTTACACAATACAAGTAAACCTTGATCCGTAAGAATACATAATATTGAAATTTTGGAAAATATTTTCAAAATTAGAATTCAGGGAAAAAACAAATCATTGATAATGTGAATGAACACATTACTCTGCTAGAACTGTGGCACCTGCTCATTTGCTCATTTTAAGCTGATGAATAACATATCACAATACGAACAAAACAAAAAGAGTTTTTATGGCTAAATACCCATGCAGAGGAACAATGGTCCTGACCAAACCACCAGATGGTTTTCAGGCAACCAGAAAAGAGGGACAGAGGGAGGACAAGGTCTAAGGAGACACACCATGATGGTGAGGGAGACAGAAGCCACTTGTTTTCCTCTTCTGACAGCCTGGTGTGCCATACTGAAACATATTGTAGATCTGAGCTAATTAGCCATTTTGTTTTAATCCTCATGGTTTTGACACAGAATGATCCAGAAACACAAACACAATGAGAGATATGCACCGGGACCCCATGTGAATACCAGCCACTGTGGGATGTATAGAAGTAGCTGACATCTGGTTCCAAGTAGACATTCGGCTGAAATCAGCTCTTAGGGCAAACAAAGCCCAGAGAAGTGGGACAAACTGTGACCTTGATTCCTTCCTTGCTTTTATTCAGAAATTAGAAAGGACTGTGCAGATTTGTCTGCTATTTATGACAGGTTAAAATTCTCAATTAAATCTGAAAATTTAATTCCTGTTATCTTCCCAATAATAGAATTTTGGCCACAAATTACATTTGATTGTAGTTGCAGCTGCAGCTAGACGAGATGTGAGAAGTTGAACAGGAATTACTCCCTGTGTTTCCTCTAATGCTGTCAGTGAAAACAGCCACCTTCTCTGGCTCAAAAATGGAACTGGGTTAAATGTAATGACACAGTGGAGTGTGGAGTAAAAATGCTTCAGTAACCTCTGAATAGGCACATTTGTCACAAGCTTAGAGAATGAAGCACGAGGGAGACAGCAAATGACACAAAGAGATAGAGTAGAAAAAGGAAAAAGGACAGGTAGAGGTGAAAAACAGAGAGGAGTGAGGTGAGGTGGGAGGATACTGACATTCACAGATAACAAACCCAGAAATATTGCAAAATCAGGCAGGTAAACATAAACAAGCCTCCAAACATTTGAATGACAAGATGAAAAGATAAGACAAAAAGATGTCTTTCAAATGGCAAAGTGAAAGTGAAATGCACTCATCATTCGCTAAAAAAGGGTTATCTACTGGTATCCACTGGTGTTGAAACAAAGAGCTGACAGCTCAATCATCAGATCTTCATAACTGATCAAGTTTTTATTTTATAATTTATTTAGAAACAACACTTTGTCTGTAGTAATGGTAGCAGCTCTGTGAGACTGTAAATTGCGAAAGTTGTGAAATGTGTAACGTCATGTAATGTCTCAATGTGGCCGCATGGTAACATTTGTTAAATTAGGCCATATTGTTTAGAAAACCATGAATGTCTGTACAACAATTTGCGACAACCCTATGAATATATGTTGTGTTATTTCCTGGGATAAGTGAAAACTGACCTGCTGTTGGCACTACAAATATCAGGGAATCAGCAAAGTGAGGGGGCTTCACCTGTATATAAAATGTGCAATCTATCCAATAGGTGTTGAGGCTGGACCTAAGTGGTGGACTGACTCACAAAGAAACAAAACTTCTTATATCAACATATCCATCCTTGGAGCCTTATTACTTAAATTGTGTAATGTGCAAAAAGTGCATTTTGTGAATTGATTATCTTTGAAGTTTGCAAAAAAAAAAAAAAATTAACAGATTACAGATAATGAAAATAGTTTCTTTCTGAAACCACCTTTAATGCCATTACTATATTTAACACAACAGCAATGCAGTCAGGTTTCAGTTTTGTGAGTGCAGGTGTTAGGCACTGATAGAGACAGGACAAGGACAAGCAGACTGAATTCATGGAGCAGCTGGAGCCTCACAGAAAAGTCTACCGCACTGCAGATCGACTCATCTGTCCTTCAGTATTAGTTTTAAACCTGATTTGGTGTAGCGTGGACAAGGAATCATTTTGTGTCAGGCCTAATTTCCCCTTCACCACCACTGACAGTCTTCTACACTCCTCTGCCACATGTAGCAGTGTGGGATGACTCACTGTTCTGGCTGGTAACTTAGAGCAAGACTTCACTGTAGATGTTTGGTAGTTCCTTTCATGAATATAAAACCTGTTAGTTCATTTGAGTCTCTCTTTCCATATTTTTGCAACCCATGCACAACAAAAAGTTGGTATTTTAAAGATCCCTTTGTTTTTCTGTCTCTTTACATTGTTAAAGTAAAATAGTAAAAGTAGGCACCTTTTACTATTTTCTGAGTCAGGACCAAAAGTGGCCTTCTTGTTTATTGTGACCTTGTTCACTGAGTCCAAATATCAAGCAGATGTTCCAAATGTGAGCACTTGTTGCTTTTCTTTCATTTCTACTTTCAGTATTTATAAATGGAATACATGTATCATGGATTTAGAACTGTTGGGGAGATAAATCAAGAAATCTGAACACATCTGCTCAGGTTCTGGGAAACCATGATGAAAATTTTCATTATTTACAATATACAAACAAAAAGATTGATAGATTGATGGAAAAATAGATGAAGATGCTTCAAGCTGAAATACAGATCAGATCAACTGCTTACATCAGAACCCTGATCTTACTAGATATAGAGTATTCTAGTGGTGTTTCATTGTTTGTCTGATATCAGAGAACAGATGACTGCTAAAATTATGGAAAACAAATTCAGCATAACTAAACATGTCAACTCAGCCCACAAAGCAGCACCCCAAGGACACTAAAACCAGAGCCTATACTTTAACGATGACACCTTGAAACCAACAATCACAACACCTTGATTGCAGAACTATACCCTGTACTTAATGACTAAAGCAGTGCTGCACAGAGCTGTTCTTTTACTGGGATAAACAGGTTGCTCTGTGAGCATGTACTCCAGCATTCAGTGACTGAAACAGAAAGAGGGAAGCAGTGAGACAGCAAACACAATAGATGGGAGCCTGTGAGAGAGAGAGAAAGCAGGCTGATAAACATAACCCAGGCAGTCAGCTCCCCATTGTCCTAGCCTGAATGTGCTTTTGTCACTGCAGCATACAGCCTCCATCGAGTGCAGTCCATGACAACGTGCCAGGCAGGCATCACTTCCAAGTCCTGCCATCACCAGCTGTGTTAGAGCAGAGAGCACTCGGCACAACAGCAAACACGTCAAGGTCTATACACAGGCTCAAGACGAGTATGGCTGTAGTACTGCAGCTGTGATCTAAGACAGCATTGAGTCTCTTGCTGCTGTGGATTGTATGCAAGGAGCGGCTAAGGACTAATTTCTGTGTCTGATATTTGTTAAATGATTAGGGAAAAGATAAGGTAGCATAGGCAAGCAGAAGTGATTAAAAAGATCATTACACATCATTTAAATGAGGGAATTTCCCTCTTTTCTTCTGTTATGATTATGAATGAATGATTATTTCACCTTGAAATCATCAGCTACTATTCTTCCACACCGCTGTTAGGCCAACACAAGACATTTAATGGCGCAACTAACAATTACTTTCATTATCATTTTGAGCTGAGACAAATATTAACAATTTAGATGATCGGCAGCAAATTAATCTGCAACTACTTTGATAATCGAATAATTATTTCAGTTATATGTGAGTAAACATGACAAATATCTTGAGGCATAAGCTTCTCAGATGTGAGGATTTGATGCTTTTCTTTGTCATACCTGACAATAAAGTTAACCAAGTTGGACCAAGTTTTGAACCATAGGTCAGACAAAAGAAGATATGTGAAGATGTTACCTTGACATTTTATATACAAAACAGTTTTAATTCTGCCATGGATATGATGGATTCATTTACTGATTATTTTCCTGCTTAACTGGTCTGTAAAATGGCCGTTGCAATTATCTTAAACCGAAGATCAAATCAAACTGCATCACCAAACTGCTACCAGCAGCCCAAACAAAAATATGTTCTCTTTACTATCACATAAAACAAAAAAAATCTAATAAAAATCTAATCATAATTAAGAAACAGGAATCAGAGGAGAATGCACTGAGACAACTTCTGGACTTTGCTCATTACAATTTCCCAAAGCAAAAGGCAAAATCTTTGAATTGCTTGTTTTGTCTGATCAACAGTCCAAACCATGAAAAATATCCTGTTTATATTATGTAAAACAAGGAAAAACAAAAAAAGATTAGATAGAAGATCAAAAACGGCGATTAGAGATTCCTTCCTCATGCCTGTGGCTGATTCCTTTTTAATTTTGAGGTAAATAAAATTATCTCAAAATGAAAAAGCCAACTCTGTCATGCTATTAAGCAAATTAAGAAAATAATTTTCTTCATTCACCTCTCTTTATCACTTGGGAGCACAGCATGAAACGAACCAGTAACCTAGAAATAGACCCAGGACCAGAGCCAAGGGGGGGCGTTAGTCCTGCTCCTCCATCCTGCCCCAGGATCTTCCCATCTGCCATGAGGGGACTTTGGCTAAGATCACTCACAATTTCAGGCACATGTCATGGTCTTACATGAGGGGCTTTTACAAGATTACCCACTCAATGTATAATGTAAGAAATGAAATGCACTGTAAAAGATGATGAATTGAGAGTATTGTTTGTGTTTTCATTACGTAACAGGTTAGCTTTACTGTTTCCTGCCTCTGGGTCCTGCCCTGCTTGGCAAAGATGAAGGAATGCCTTGCAGCACTCTAGCCTACATATGAGCGGTTTCACATGTATAATTCATATTTGTCATGGGCTCCATACAATGTGTTGCAGGAAAGCCAACAGAGAAAGAGGGAGGCAGATTAAGAGCAAGTAATAGTAAGATGATCCTTGTGAGTCAAAAGAGAAGAGAGAAAGAGGAGTCATCAAGGAAGTTGAAGAATCCAGCTGATTAACATGGCTGCAAGCATGTACATATGAGCATTTGAATATTTAAATCAGAGGACTGTTCAGCAGGTTGCTGTCAGATAAATCGTCAGCTCGGCACAAACACCTATCCCATTCAAATCTAAATACAAAATAGGGAGTGCTTCTTATTTGCCTGCTTCGTTCTTTTCTCCTCTCCTTCCCTCCTCTTCCCATCAGCCTCCATCACTGACGTATGGAGGGCTTTACAGAGGTGTTTAGGATTTAGTATTTGGCTGTGGGCTGCTGCAAGGTTGTGACAAAACAGCCATTCAGCAAAAGGTTGAGCTTTGGGCACTTTTCATTGCAGGTATTATCTTCTTACAAGGCTCGCCTGCTCACTTTCTGTGGCTGCATAAATAACAATTTGCTGCATCTCACCTTAAACTGACACAGCGTGTACCTGAAAAGAATGGGTTATTTTTAATAATAATTAGTTAGTTAGTTAATTAATAAATTATTTAGATTAAGTGACTGATTGATTGGTCAATAATACATAAAAATTGACAAATGCCCAAAACTTTCTTAAGTTTAACATCAAAGAAAAGCAGGAAATATTAAAAGTGAACATGGGAATCTTCATTTTTGCATAATACATAACTTTTGTTTATCAAGAATTGATTGGTTATGTTAACAGCTGCAGATGAGTTTAATTGATTAATCAAGCACTTGCTTAAGTTCCACTCAAGAGAGACCCTGAGTTTAAATATCTAAATGACCTGCTGTCTGCCCATTTGAAATGAAAAACGTACAAGTTAATACCGCTTCTGAATATGCCTAGCATGACTGGCAAAGTCCTTCACTTTAATGAAAAAAAAAAAAAAAAAAAAAAAAACTCACCATACTGTTATCACCAGTGCCTTATTAGTACTGTTGCTGTGAACCCAGTAAACATTTCACAGCGTGGCTCATTGTTGTGATATTAGCAGAACAGTGCAATGTTACCATGCAATATTCATCATAATTTCTGGTATAATGACAAGCTTAGCATTTGGCCTGGAGTTTACTCAGTCAGCCAACATTGTTTGAGCTCAGTCTCTTCAATTAAATGTCTCCAAGATAATGTTTAATGATCTGTTCTTAGTAAACAGTGATGGATAGTTTAAACGAGACTACAAGTCACCAGCCACGCTAACTACTTTTCTTTACAGTTAGCAGTAATACTATAGCAATCAAGAGGTGCAAGAGGAAAACAAACTGGCACTGGCAACTGCTTTAAATTCTTTGATGTCAAAAGACCAAGCAGCAGTCAACTCTCAATTCAAGCAGGGGGACCATTGTTGCATTACAAGACAGCTGTGCTGTGGTACAGAGATGCAGCTACTTTGGCTTATGCTCTAGCTGTTTGGAAATTAAGTCACATGTCAGAATGAAAAACATCTATCAGGCAGTCAAAGGGGAATTCCAGTCTGATGCTTTGGTGCAACCAGACACTGACTGCACATCCTGAAAGTGTTGCAGTGAAGCAAAATGCCTATCTCAAAACCTGGATTCACCAAAATCATTTACTTGTGTCTTTAAAGCAGTTATAGTGGAATCTTACTTGGCTAACCAATGGTAGACAAATGTGCATTTATTGAAAGATGATTTTTATCACATGTGATAGCATACAGACAGAGTGATGGGAAATGTAAAGACAAACACTACAAAAGTAGACCACCATGAAAACCCACAAATGTAATTTCTTTCAATCAAAGTGTGAGGCATCGGCACTCACATTCATGAGCTGAACGTTTAGTGTTTCAGAACCAATCAAAATGGCATATTTACAAACTTCATAACACTGATGATTTTGTTGGTCAGAGTTCTGAATATTAAAACATGTTTTAGTTCCAAACTTTAATCCAGTTGTTTCTTTCATGTTTCTGTGATGATACTGTCGGATATAGGATAAAGGACTGTAGTGTTGTTAATTCTAAACAACTGCAGCAAAATTATACATTTTCATTTTTCAACTGCAAACTGAATTATCATTATAGGACATAAAGAATTAAATTTTTATTTCTTTTCTTATTCTTCTTTAGTGAGTTAGTTCAAAAGAGCTGTTAGCAAGTTAGGTTCCCACAGACTTGTGGGTACTTCTGACTCTTTATATGGGCTCACTGAATGAACATTGTTTAGGAACACAAATTAGTCTAACCATTACATTTCCATGGATTATATTATCATCTGATCTGAGGTTATCACAAATATGAGAATCTGTATATGTATGTCTGTAAGCAAATTATTATGGCACAGAAATACCATGTAATACACTCAGCTGGTAGTTTATTGGGTACATGTTGTGCAATTCTGTCAATTAAGCCTCCCATCATGATGCTTATAGTTTTTGTGTTGAAACTGTTTTAGAGAGGTGTTGATTCAACTTTACCATCACTTTAGAGCCTGCAGCATTGTTTTGCTGTTGAACTGTATTGAATTATTCTCGTAGGTGTTTCTATTATTTTCTACACTCCATTTATATCAGTGAGGAAATGCTAAATGACAGAAACACCTCTGTGTATAATGCAATGTGTCCACCAAACTGATCATGGCTGAAAGCAACTCCTCTCTAAACTCAGCAGAAATTGTTCAAAAACATTGTTCATTCATGGGGAGATTTTTTTCAGGTCTGCATTAGTTTTAGCTGGGTATACGTAGTACACTTCTAAAGTGTCCAGATGAAGCACTGACAAGTCACCCACAAAAAGCCTTCTTGGTCAACTTTAAACTCTTAATATCATCCTCAAGAATCATATACTGATAATGTATGTCACAGGTTCACATAATTGCATAAACTTTTCTAGTAGGATTCCTCAATACAATTAAAAAAAAAAAAAAAGACAATTTGACCAACGACACAATGATATCGTGCATCTGAGCTAGTGTCAGTCAGCACACTCTACTATTAGTAACATCACCAACATTCAGTCCACTAAAACCGTGACCCATCGCGGTAGAAGATGCTAATTCTGGATCCCTCAAGAAAAACACTTAGATATTACAGTTTGTTGCACTGAATCTTATATATTGAAGTTCGCATTCTGGACGTCATATTTTAAGATCATACATTTACCTGTCTCTCATAAGTTTCTCTTTCAACGTTAGCGGTATTTCCCTCCGTTCAGAAGACAAACGAATGTGTCTACAGCTGCCCAGTTGCGATTCAACAATGTCATAGCCATGCCTGAGCAACTCGATATCTTTAATAGCTTTAGCATTAGCTCATTGTTTCGAGCACATGTGGTAGGAGAAGGTAAAGAGACAAGGAATATTTCATTACCTGTAAAGACTTATCCCACAACGTTTATAGTACATTTTCCACCCCAATCTTTCTGCTGTTACTTGCACGCACCCTGCGCGGTTTGATCATAGTAGTAGAAATCCACCAGGCAGTTTCCAGTGTGCGATGAAACTCCCTCCCCAGCTCGACGCTAATTGGCTGCTCCGCCTGTCAATATAAGAGAAACGTGTAGTAGGCATAGCAACCATAAAAAGGTGGGTCTAAGAGTGTATACAAGTAGTCTATTGGGTAATTTTTTTAGAAGTAACGCCCACTAAATACAGGCTGTTTGAATTTTAACATAACTGACTTCTGCATCTGCGATGCAAAATAAAAACAGAGAAGGTAGTTCGTCCTTTAATAACTTCTGATACTCACTTTATTGTAGGAGGTTTAAAGACAACTTCATTTTCAGAGGTCACGATCCTAGGGCACTGTAAGATTGAGCCCTTAACATACAATTTGACCCTTTTTTTTACTTTCAGGTTGTAAAAATTGTCAAATCTCACACTGGTGACCTGCAGCAGAGACTGGAAATACGGCAGCATGTAAAGACATAATCCAGGTTTTGGAACATACTTTGTTGGTAAAATACATACATAAACATAGTCGCTGAGTTGGTGATAAAACTGCACAAAAATGACCAGAAACCAGG
Source organism: Rachycentron canadum (assembly GCA_038496675.1). NCBI lineage: Eukaryota > Metazoa > Chordata > Actinopteri > Carangiformes > Rachycentridae > Rachycentron > Rachycentron canadum. The sequence goes on along the minus strand of CM076656.1, from coordinate 6,841,009 downwards.
ATACGGATATGATCATGTATACAGGGATATGAACAACCAAGTTTCTCAAGTCTGTAAAGCTGTACATCTAATCTGTTTCAGTTTCTTACTGTTCGCTATTTGATGAAGAACTGTACTGTATATGTAAAATACAAAAGTCTCCATGACTACATGATTTATAAAACCTGTACTTTGTATCTTTTGAAACTTTGGGATCTCCCCTAGAATTATAAAAATAAAGAAATTATAAAAAGTCGTTGGATTAGTGGTCGGACAGCAGTTCAGGAGGTTTTAGTCTTTAAAAAGGCAATGTCAGTACAGGTCAATTACTGTAAAATAAGAGGAAAACACTAAGGAGAAATAGGAGCTTCACTTTTGTACACCTCAATCAATGCTCATCTATCGTAGTGACTTCTATAAGCCTTCTATAAGAATTCTATAGGTGCAGGCAGCAGTTCAAGGGACCTGCACTGGCCTGTTATTTAAAAATCAACACAGTAGGCCACACATGTGTACTGCATTTTGCATACAATCATAACAGGTGTAATTTTGGGCCAAAGAGGTGTAATGTTGTAAGTAACAACAGGTGTAATTTTAGGCCAAACACAAACTTTGTGTTGTATTGTTTTATGTCTATGGAAAAGACTTGTCCTGCAGCCAACAAACACACACAGCTTCAGGGTATCCAATAGCTGACAACTAAGAAATGTGCATCACTTCCTGGATCTTAAACAGTTTAATACACAGCTGAAGCATTGATGATTGCATATTGCGATAAAGGTACCACAAAAGATAAAACTTGCTGAATTTTTTGATAGATTATGAAAATATTGTCTTTGCTTCTCACAACCAATAGCTATGTAGTAAATTTTTATTTTTCAAAGTTTTTAATGATATTTGAAATGTATATATGTGCCTTTTGTCTATTGAAAATATATGCAGCTAATATTTTAACCTTGCCACAGGCACAGCTGTTATGACTCACCATCACATGTCCTTTTAGGTGATGTTACACATCAAAGACATCTGCTGTGAGAGTCTTCTGCTGAAGGTGTTGATTCTTGATGTGATACATGGTGATGCAATATTGAAATCGATACAGGTTGCAGCAGAGCATAACGTCAAAGGCAGCAACATGGCATTAGAGTGTGACAGAAAAGTGGTGTGGCGATGCACAAACCCAGCCTTTTTTGAATAGTCTGATTGGCAGTGTCCCTTCAGTTCACTTCTGCATAGACAAATGATATGGAGGATAATCTTTTAAGTCTTTAATCCACAGTAAAATCTCCCAAAAAAAAATTAAATTAGCTATTGAATTTAATTAAGTCTCATCAGTCAATGCCACCTGTTGGTGTTCCTATTTTTATCCTGCATGAGTAGTTGCTCCAGACACCAGCCAAAATGCTTTAATTTGTCTCCCTCTAAAGGTCCTTTCTGATCATGATCTCATTCATCACATCAAAACACTAAACAAATACATTGTGACAGACAGTGACATTATTTCAGATAGATTTTGCAGATGTCAGATGAAGAACCTTTGCTGGTCATCTTCACGTGTCATTTCATAGCTGTCTGATCAGTATAACAGTTTTCCTTGGCCTAATTCAGCTTGTCAGGTATGAATATATATGAATAAAATCAAGACTTCCTGTTTTTAATTCAACTCTATTGTTAACATTTGCAGAAACACTTTGAACACACACTTAGCTTCTAAAAGTAGCTTTCTTTCAACTTAGAAGAAGGCCAGAGCAAAATTTACATAGAGTGAAGCCCAGTGTGTACACCCTCATGCTCTGCATCACTTCTTCTCCTGTTATGCCTCCATGTTTTTGCCTGTTATTGGGCTCCTTCAGATCAGCTCAACTCCTGTTTAAACCGGCTGGCTTATTAAAACTGCCAAGACAGAAGATAGCCCCCATTGCTCATATAGCACAGACACAGTTTTGGGTCTGGAAAAAAACAAGCTGAATTTCCCCTCAGCAGCCCTCCCATCTCCCCAGGAGAGCCTATGTGTGAGACATCCATCTGTGGTAATAAGTGCGTTGTGCTTTGCCTTAGTGATGTTACTGCACTTTGCTGGCTGTCCCTCTGTGTTGAGTGTCTGCCACCCTGTGGGCTTATTGGCCAGCAGGGGAGGCAATCAGGGACACTGTAGCTCACATTTGTGATTCATCAGGTAGAGCAGATTGATGGAGGGCAAGTTACAGCAGCCACTTTTTCAAATCCAGTTGAAAAGATGAAAAGATTTGACATTTTTGGTTGAATAATCAGAAAGAATAATTCAAATCATGCATGGTAATACAAATATGAAGGTGAGGATGACCAGACTAGTCTAGTATTATGAGAATAAATTTGAGAATAAGGTTTGATGAAATTACTGAAATTAGTAATAGTATATTGTAATATAGTGTAGTATAAGTAATATATAGTCTATGCTCTCAGTGCTTAAGTGAGATATATTTATTGGAAAACACTGGAAAAAATAAGAGGAAAAGGTCTGTGATTACAGTTGAATCTGACTTGCTTTTACAGGAATCACTGAAATTAACAATAAAAGTCATCTTTGAACACAGTTACACACATTTTACCTGGGAGTTGCATCATTGCAGCAAATTTGGCTCATTGTTATTAGGGAATGACAGTGTGTTCCTCTAATATTCAGGAGGATGCTGTGTCATCCTCTGGGGTACATCACAGTAGGTTTAGCTTCTAAACTGCGTGAACTATAGTGTAGTTCCTGCACACACTGGAGGGCTTAATAGGTGGAGGGAGCCAAAGAGTCTACAAAGAGAAGACAACTCCCACATTACAAAAGTTTTAATAGTCAGACTTTAATTAGGACCATAAACTTTTAAATGTTCTGCACTGAGTTCATGAGCAGAAACTCTTTTCTCTGAAGCTGTCAGACATCCAACAACTGCAGAGTAGAAAAAAACTCAGATGACCTTTTAGCCACAAGGGGGCGTACTGATTCTACATTCTATAAACAACTTAACCCAGTCAACATCTTAGTGTGGCATGAGATGTGTTTGGGTCATGGATTTTAAATTAATCTGACAGGGCCTTGATACTTGATACTTGGTATTATGGAGGCCAAATTATTGTGTGGACCTTTCCTCTTTGTGTCTGTATTTAACTGGCTGCTTTGTAGGCCTAGTCATTTCAACCAGATCCTGTTGTCATTATTGCCTTGACACAAATGCACTAATGAGCTGTTTCCTCTAATTGGACCATGGCATGATGGGAAAATACCATAGGCATGATATGGTCGATCAACACTTCCAACCAAAAGATACCCACAGTGCTGACCAGCCCTGACATATAAAAATACATTAGGACAGTAATCAGTCTATCAGAGTAACAGGGTTCTTACCTATTGTTCCCCTGCAATGAAAGAAACCTACAAACTACACTGGACCTTACAGGGAATCACAGTCAGTTATCATCAATCTATACATGAGGGGAGGCCAAGGCCCACCCAGGAGGTCACTAGAGAAATCTGAGGGGTCATAACAACAAACAACACAAAACAAAAAAAGAAAGAAGAAAAAGAAAGAAGAAAAAGAAAAGCAAACAAATTCTGCTTTGCAAAATTATGGTTATTTTGAACCTGTCTTCAAGTCTTTGATGTTTTTTTTCTTAAAAAAGTATTCAAATTAGACAAAAGAAGAAATAACAATAAGTGCAAACTGATAAGGGATCATGAGAACACATACTTCTTTTAAAAGTAACATTATAGTTTCACCTTTAAGACTTAAAATTGTTTTGAGCATTAAAGACCTAATGTGCTCACATACAGGAAAGTAATAATGCTCTCTTTGCTATATTTTAAATAAAATGAAACAGGCCTATCCTGAAATTACAAATACAATAGTAACTGGGATTCAGGGACAAACAGGGTTTCCAAACAGGTCACTGTTCTGAAGAGTTACCTCACAAAGACAACACTAACCAGGTTACATAACTGTGAGTAAAATCATAGAAAAATGTAAAGAAAGACAAAAAAAATAGTGGATGACAGAAATGACAATGTTAGCCCCTCACCATTTATAATGTCTAAATGTGCATTTACTCATGGGCTATAATTAAGTACAATATTGAGGTACTTCTACGCTACTACAAACTTCTCCTCCAAAGCATTTAAGGGGCAGTTACTTTTATTTCACAGATATACTTATGAGATGAAGATTTTACATACAAAACCTATGATTTCCTTTTTGATACTTTGAATCTATTCTGACATTATATATACTTTTACTAGGGTGACTTTAACTTGAACTTCAGTATGATGATGTGACGTGACAAATCGTGTCTGTGATGGCAATGAAGTGTGTTCACCCATTTGTGACTAGGTAGCAAGTCATAACTTTTTAAAATATTTTTTTGCTTTTGCTCAGAAGTGTGTGAGGTCAGCTGTCTGTCTGGCACAGATGTGTGTTGATGTGCTTCCAGTTGTTTGTGGGCACTCATGATGTCTGAGCGAGTGGTCTGGTCTGGACTGGAGGATCCTCCCTACAGCCTGTGAGATCATTCCACTTTTAATTAGACCGGATCTGCCAATTAAAGGGAAGTCAGCTGTTCTCGCTCAGCCTTTTAAAAGCAGCCAGCGATAAAACAGCAGTGGACAGACAGAGGCTCAAAAACGTAAGTTACTCTTTATTTCCTCTCTTATCTCTCCAGATTTCTGTCATGTACGTAATTCTAGTACTGACACAAAGGAAATCAGATTTAATTTTTTATTTTGCTCCTCAGTTTCAGATACGCATAAAGATGTCTTCTCCTGTACTTTGCGCTGTTATTTTGCTGGTCTCTGCTTTGACCTTTTGTGCTGCCCAAAGTGAGTATAATTTGTGTGACACTTGTTGAAAAACACTTAAGCGAAATTATTTTTTTAGTATTTCAGTGCCAGAAACAGTAAATATGTTTTTAAATGAAGGCTTTCTTGGTAGTGTGTTTGCTGTGCTTGTACTCATATATGTTTACTTTGCTGATACTTATTTACCAGAGGTTCCTCCTACTGTGAGTCAGTGTATTTGTCACTACAACTATCAGGCACAGTATCGTTTACAGACTGTTCACTCAGGTACACAAAATTTAAAGGCATATTCTGTACTCTGTGTAATCAACAGCGAGCTGTAAAGGACAATGTGGTGCTGAGTACTACAGGGGTCACATGTGCCAGTGTGATTATAACTGCCTGTCTTATGGAGAGTGCTGCAGAGACTATGAATCTCAATGCACCACCGGTGAGGCTTTTCTCTCCTTAGATATTGTCACTAGTATTATCAGAAATTGTTACTCAAAACACACTGGTATCCAATTATATGTGTTGCTGTTTCCATTTTTTTTTCAAGTTTGCAATTATCTTTTTATACCAATCACCATCCCTGAGCAACATTTAATTTCCAAATCATATGATGAATATAATCAGCACTGTTTTATTGTACAGGTCTGTTGAGTTGAACCCTGCTATGTTTATATGCAACAGAAAACTCATGTAAAGGTCGATGTGGAGAATCCTTCATTAGGGGCCGGCTGTGTAGCTGCGACTCTGATTGCTTTAAGTACAAACAATGTTGTGAAGATTACAAGAGCCACTGTAAAACAGAAGGTATGCCTTGTTCAACACATTCGGCATGACTGTGTGTGTTGTCTTTCTGCATATTAACCTCTGCGGGTCCATCACTGCTGTTTCATCATATTAAGCCATCATATACTTTAGTGTTGTCTGTTTACTTTTGGTGGTCATTCGACATATGACGAGCAAATACAATGATGGTTGAGTGAAAGCAAACTATGTTAAAATAATCCCTTGTCTTCATCAGTTGCACCATCATATTAATATGACAATTTGAGATTAGTACATGTGCATGACTGGTGAAGTGCAAAAAAGCCTGGAATAATGAGACATGGCAACATTGCATGTCCACTGGCATGTGGAACAGCATGCAATGCATGCAGTAGTCTGCATAGATGCATAAATTTAAATTTTGATTTGATTTTCTGTCTTAGTAATTACTACAGCAGAAATGAGTGGCGCAGCCAGTGCAACAGCACCAGTGAAGACTAGCTCATGTGATAATGTAAAAGATAACAAACCCAAAGGTATATTTTCTTGGCAAAAGGTTTGATTCTTACTCCATTTTCAGTCATTTAGGATGTACGGGAAATTTGTTTTTACAGGATTAACTCTCTAACCTTTATTCTTGATATTCTCAGAATCACCTCAGAATGAGGCCAATGAGCAGACATTTGACGCAGGAAATGATCCAGGTGACTTCTGAAATTTTGTCAGTAACCAACACTCTCTGAACTGAACCTAATGAATTAACAAGACGTTTGACAGCAAGAGGGAAGGGAGATGTTTATGGTTGATTACCACACTGTGGTTTTGTTGCTGTGGTTTGCTTTGAGGGCCAAGTCTCACCAGAACAAGCCAAGAGCGTTAAGCCTCTCTGGCCAAAAGAAACACAAGGAAGCAGTGTTGTCATGAGTGTGTAGGAGGGTTATGTGCATAGGCTCATTCACAAGAGAGGAAAGGACAAAACGAAGCCAAGAAGCAATGATGGGGAAATTTCTTTGCTGGTTTTAATTCAGGAGTGGGCCTGCAATAGTTTTGTGGGTGGAGATACTCTCACATCCTTCTCACTTCCAGACATGTTGTGACATTTCCATCTTGAAAGTTACAGTGTGAGTGATATGCCGACTGAAGTAAACAAAAGAGGGAAAATAGCAATAGGGAAGATAGTATTGAAAATGATATGTGATATATCATTTTTATTTATTTATGTGAATTTGGGCAAGGCAAGGCAAGGCAAGGCAATTTTATTTGTATAGCCCATTTTTACAAACAGTTTGTCTCAAAGGGCTTTACATAGCATCATAACAACATCCTCTGCCCTTAGACCCTCACATTGACTGAGGAAAAATTCAAAACAAAAAACCCTTTTAACAGGGAAAAAAAGAGAAACCTCATGGTGAGCAACAGAGGAGGGATCCCTCACCCAGGATGGGCAGACGTGCAATAGATTGTTAGTTGTATACAGAGAAGAAAACAGGTTAAAATACAGAATATGCACAGCATGGAAATGGTGTGCAGGAGCTGACGAAGGCAGTTTTTTTTTTTTTTTTTAATTTACCCACAGATGACCATTTCTTCCCATCGGTCAGTCCAATATTATATCCATCAGATGATCCCAGTAATGGTGAACATAATAAATTAATTAATTAAAAACATAATAAATTAATTTCTCCATTAAGTTTTCATGAGTGTCACTGTATACCTTTTCTATCTTGGGGGATGACATTGTAGATATGAACATCCAGATCCTTCCAAATGAAGAATTTTCCAACAATGGACTAGAGGATCCTGAGGCAAGTCCAATCCATGAGGGCACCAGTGGCTTTGAATTGTCTACAGTTGACCAGCTTGTTCAGGTTTCTACTGAACCTACTCTGGAGCCAGACACTCTGGATTTCAGTACAGAGACAGTTACTGTCTTCTTACAGACAGAAACTACTCCCTCAGATAATGAACCAAAACAGGCTGATGATAGCCCTTCCACCCTTTACATTACTAATGGAGAAGTTCCCACTGAGAGTGCAGGTATGTCAAATCCACAGATAACCTGGAAGACACAACAAGTTCAATGCTATTTGGCATAGGTTCTCTAAAACCTCTTATGCATCTTACATTTGGATATTAATTCTCAATTCTCTTTTATTCTTCTCATTCTTTCAATCTTAACAAAAATGAAAAAAAAAAAATTAAATGGAATACTGTGAAAACTAAGATTTGATAATTATGTTTGTTTGTGTCTAGATGCCAGTGATTCTATCAGCTCAACCTATGAAGTAAAAACCTTTCCTCAGCCCACAACTACAGCAGCTCCAACCTCAGCACCCCAAACAGATGTCCCAGGTCAAATGTCTCAGGTCACAACCATGCCTGCCTCATCAATGATGGACCTGACACCCATCCCAGACATAACCACTTCAAGCCCTGGGCAAGATTATACTGTGAACAACTCAGTGGATGCCACAGCAGGACCTACCTCTGATGTGGCTTCCACCAGTGTTTCTCCTAGGACTTTATCAGAGCTCGATGCAATGATGTCCCACATTCCCTCATCCACAGCTGCAGTGAAGGATGACACTACAGTTTATACTACACCAGAAGCCACAAATGCTGATCCAAAGGAAGTCACCCCAGATCTGATCAAACCCCAAACAACTCCAACTTCAAAAACCCAGGACAAACCTCACCAGTACAAGCCTCCACCAGTTAAACCAACTCAGGCAAAACCTACCCCCAAACCTGAGACTAAGCCTCCAAACATAGATGATTCAAGAAACTACCAGGCAGGTAAGAAATGGTCTTGAAATGTTCTGTTCAAAGTGTAGCTACATTAAATTTTGTGACAGAAGTGGTTGTTTTTCCAACCAAACATTCCTTTAAAATTGTCTTAAAAAGTTTAGATACTTTAAAGAATGGAAAAAAGTTCAAAGTAGGAAAAACAGGAAAACTCCTGGAAAAAAAATACACTTAACACCCAGAAACTCAGTCTTATTGCTTGTTTATCCCAACAGATGGTTTCCTTCTAATGTGTCCTTTTTTCCAGATGACAGCAATGATACAAACCTGTGCAGTGGACAGCCAGTCAGTGCTGTTACCACACTGATGAATGGCACAATTGTGGTTTTCAGAGGTAAGTGCAAATAAGCTCATATCGAATATGTTCAAGGTTATTAGAGAGAATATATTATCTGTTAAACAAGAAAGTACTGAAATGAAACACAACTCTGCATAAGGACATTTTTTATGTAGGTTTCTTTTTTTGTTGATATTTTGTTCTACTAAAGTTGTACTTTCATGTATAGCTACTAGTTACTTTTAAATCCAAAGAATACAACACATTGTCAGTAAGTTGTGTCAGTCCCACCAAAGAATGATGTCATTTTAACAATTTTGAAAAGTAAAATATTACAGTATTGCACAGAAAAGCAACATTCAGTCAAATGCTGAAACAATGAAAACAAATTTGCGCAGCCAAATTTTGTTAGTTATTTTGTTATTTTACAGGGCACTACTTCTGGTTCCTGGACAGAAATAGGGTGCCAGGTCCAGCCCGAGGGATCACACAAGTGTGGGGTGTCCCGTCCCCCATTGACACTGTGTTCACTCGCTGCAACTGCCAACGCAAAACATATATTTTCAAGGTAAATTTACTCATCTAATCTGAGCTAGCATGTGTATTTCACACAGATAGATTTGAGGGATTTAACAGATGTGACTCTGGACTATATCAGGGTGGATTTTTGCTGTTACAAACATAATCTTGGCTCTCTTTTGATTGTCTTCACCCTTGAGCTCTTTTGGCCAGATATTCACCTCTATCAACTGCTGTACAGGTTAAGTTTCCATGTTTTGGTTTTTGTGATGTTTGAAGGGAACCCAGTACTGGAGATTTGAAAATGATGTTTTGGACCCTGGTTATCCTCAAGTGATTGAAACAGGCTTTGATGGACTTAGAGGCCACATCACAGCTGCTCTGTCTGTACCTCAATACCAGAGGAGGAGAGAGTCAGTATACTTCTTCAAGAGAGGTGATATGTGGTGTTGTTTTATCCCAAACTACAAAGACTATTTATACAACTTTTTTCTTTCTTTATTTGTACTTCTTCCTTTCAGCGCAAACAATTATTTGTGTAAATGAAATATTGCACATCATAGTAATGACAGTTTTTACTCTTGGTTGGTTCTTCCAGGGGGATTGGTCCAGAAATATTCATACCAGTTTGGCACCAGTCCAACATGTGGGAGGAAACCCCGGCACACCATTTACACAGTACGCAACCGGATGGTTCCACAAGCAGGTGCTACAACAATTAAAAATTTAAAATGATGAATAGCTGAAAATGTTACATACATTCATCTTAATAGAACAAATTACAAATTATTTTTCTCATTTGTGTGGTCCTGTGTATACATAACTGTGATGACTGTATTACATATTTGCTGATTTGCTTAAGCGCACATAAACATATTTACTTTGCTACAACACATGTAGTTCTCTGAAAAAGTGAGTCCTGTTTTGTGGAGGTGATAAGGGCAGTGAGGTCAATCTCATAAATAAGCCTGCTTTATGGGCTTACAACCGTTGAGTTTTGTCAGAAAACATCTAAAACAAAACAATCTTTTAAATATGTTAAATCATTTAAAATAAGGGAAACAAGCCACAGTGGCTTTCTCTCAGTATGAATTCACTCATTGTGCACTGTTATGTTTCCAGTGTCTTCTCTGGACCCAGCCATCAACATCCAGACATCATGGAAAGGTTTTCCCTCCACGATCACAGCTGCTGTGTCCATCCCCAACAATAGAGAACCAGAGGGCCACATATACTACGTCTTCTCAAGATGTAAGTCAATGCATAGTAGGACAGAAGTCATGTCTCTCAATTGAACAGATATATGTTGGGAATGTAGTTTGTTCTGGTACCAAGTTAAATTTATTGAAAATTATGATTTCTAGTTGTGATCCTCACATTAAAGCCTCACACCCTGATTTAAAAACACTAGTCAATTCAAGCCTCTTAGCTTACAGAACTGATGCAGCTACTGTGGTTTATTTGTGTGATCATAATTTTTTATATATACATATATATATATATATTTATATATTTACTTGCCTATTTTCTAAGAACAAATGGTCCTTCACTTAAGACATTTGTTAACCTCATTCACATCATGTCTGAAAAGCCTAACAAGGACCATGTGTGTCCGGGTATGCGTATTTTAGGGTTAGGGTAAGGCAGATGTAAAGGTTATTGAGGGTGGTGTCCATTCATCTACAACTCCAAGTTTACGATAGAGTAACCATGCAAAGGTCCAGTTCCAATAATGACACCTACAGCTTAAATATTACTGTAGTTCCCGATGAAACATTATAGATGTTCTTCTGTAGCCAAAAGCTGTCTAAGTTAATATCCTGAAAAGTGCAGGATTCTGTTTTATGCCAAATTCATCTTCATTAAAATGGAAACTTGCACATGCATGAAAAAGACATCCAAAATGCCATTCAGAAATGTAAAAGCTTAATGAACCCATTCTGCTTCTTCCCCAGCCAAATCCTACAATGTGAGGGTGGATGGTGAGCGTCCTGTCATTGCTGCTCCTAAAGTCAACACGTCACCTCAGAGCAACAACCTCTTCCAATGCACACAGAAAGTCTAACTGAATAGCAATCATTTAAAAAAAACAAAAAACAAAACAACTTGGCTTTCACAACATTTTTCTTATAGTTTTAAACTTTATTACACTTTTCATAAAACACAGCTTCAGCATGGACCGTGATTAAAAAAGGTACTTTATAAGTACGTTGACAACAAAATACAACAGGCTTCAGAACAAGTGAAGAACTGCCAAGACTGAATTTTGGAAAATATGTAATGTGTTTATGATGGGAATGACACGCTGTTCATTCATGGTTGTTTTGGGATTAGTGCTTCATCTGGCAAATCGTCTCCCGTGTACACCCCGAGAAGGAAATGCTTGACCTGTTGATATAGAAAAGATTTTTTAAACAAAGCCAGCTGCTATGCTACTGCAAAAATTCTGAAGAGTGGCTGTGTAAAAATGTAACATATAATGTAACAAACACACTGAAAGAATGGTAGTGTTCCCTCTGTTATTTTCTGAAATAATAATATACATATGTATTGAATGTTATAGCTTGTAATTAAAATTAAACAAATGCTTTGCCAGGATTTGTGAGTGTTATGTTGACTGTTAGTTAGCACATTTATTATTTGTGCATATCCATGTATAATCTGCCAAATACACATTGCACTGCAATTAATGTGCATCATGAGTTTTTTTTCCCGACCAGTCTAAAACATCAAAGATAGCTTGAGTCTGAGTTACATAAAGATATCAGTGTTGGATTCTTGTTGCACTTTTGCCTTCATTTAGACAGAAACAGAAAAGATGAGAATGTGGGTAAAGAAAACTGGGAATGACATGCAACCAGACCCCTGGGCAGACTTGAACACTGTAGAGCAGGTCAGTCCCTTAAAACTGTGAGCCAATAGGACGACCCCCATACAACTGATTTCGAGTGTGTGTGAAACGTCACATCACTTTCTGCATGCTGGCTGTTGGCACTGAATTGACAAGTTGATTACCACCAACGCCACAAATGAAGGAAAAGGGATTGTTTTCTACTCTTGTTTTTCTTGTTAACCATACTCAATCATATTTCTTTTACAATACACAGATCTGGAGATAATTTTAATCAAATGTCATTCTCTACATCATTATAATGAGCAAATGTTAATGATCCAAAATTAGCCAGTAAGGTCTTTCTATTAATATTGAAGACATTTTAATATATTTAATACATGTTAAGGCCAAGGTTGCCTCTTTGTTTTATTCAACAGTGAGTAGCTGCTGACAAGCTGCTGCTGAGATACCACATCTTTCCTTCCTGTTGCTGTACAACAAACAATGCAGTCAGTAGACCACAAGCACCAAGAATTGACGACTCAATATGCAATATTTAACCCACAACAACTGTGCAATTATCCTCTATTTTTGAAAACCTTTGTAAGTACCTAAATGTATTATATTATGATGAATTATCTTTTTTTTTAGTGTTTGATATTGGCATTTTGTTGGCTCTCTCTTCTCTCTGCACTGTTCACTTAACTACACACACACACACACACACACACACACACACACACACACACACACACGGGACCTAGAGCGGTACAAGTGATAAGCATGAACTCCATAAATACCCAATCAAAGTGAATGCTTTTAAACATGTTACCTCCTCTCTTCATACGTCCCACATGGCTCTCTGGCCCGCGCTGCAGCTGTCTTCTGGGTCCGGGTCTAGAGGGTTTAGGTGGAGCACTGCTTGTATCTAGAAACCATAATATGACATTTAGGACTGAACAGTAAAGACAACACATGGCAGAAAAAGCTGCACATTTACTTTACCTGCAGAGCTGGAGGAGGGCTCCTGGCTGGTGGAGGGGAGGCTGGCCTTGTCAGAGGGTTGACTTGGCTCCTCCACATCTGCTTGAGACACCACTGGATCAACTGATATTTCAGCACTGGGCCTGGAACAAATGTACCAACACACATGATGAAATTAATAAATGGGGCAGTATCAAAATCACCTCTATATGCTAAAACACAAGAAAACAAAAATCCCAAGACACACCTTTTATAACCACTTTTTTTTTTTTTAGAGAAAGAACACTTTCACACTCTCATTGCTGTTGTCACAGGCCAAAATCCCACATGCTTGGAAAAACATGTATAAAGACAAACAAACTGCAGAGAGGACTGAGGTTCACCTATCAGTGTCAGGCTCCAGGAAGACATCATCTCTCTCCTCCCCTGTACTGGCTGCTCCTGGCACCACCAGGCTTGGTGTGGATGTGCTCACCATGGGAACGGACTGGGAGGCATGCTCAGTGGTGTCAGACTGAGCCACTTCTGAGAACACTGTTACTGGAAGTGATGGACATAAAAACAAGATACTTATTCACTTACTGATTTGGTTTTCAGCACCCAATAGAACCCCCAAATCTGAACATTTCCAACAAGCTTATTGAAAGTTTAAACTGTACTGAGAAGAACTTCACATCAGACCAACAGACACAAACAGAGACAGATACCTGGTGCTGAAACTTGTAGTGGTGTGGTGGGAACACTGCGTCCACCAGATTCTTCTTCATGAGTTGCTAGGAACAAGGGGCTTTCATACATTCCAAGACCTGAAGACAAGATTGAATAGCTTTCATGTTATTATGAAACAACTCATTGTGTTGCAGATAGCTGGTGGAATGTTAAAAGCCATTTCAGAGAAACTCAGTAGAGTAGAGTACCTCCTTGTGATGCAAGCTGTCCCAGGTCAGAGTGCGAGGAGGAGCTGGTCTGGGGCATGTCCTCTGAAGTACCAAACCGGAAGCGAGGCACACCAGCCACTTGAGGAGAACTGACACAAACAAACACAGTGATCCAGTGCCATAAGACAGCATACTGATAACAGTTACAGAAATCTCTGCTTCTCTTCCTCAGCTTTTCCTGTTTATATGAAAAGTATCAAAATATACTTAAGCATGTGAATCTATAGAACTCAAAAGGTGGACCTTAAAATACAATTATGTTCTGTATGAACATTTTAAAGTTATGCGATAGATGCAGAAGTTTTTAATTTTTGTTACATCGTAAATGTTTCCTGGCCATTCTCACTTCCTGGTCAGTGTGAGAGACTTACTGGATGGCCTGGTCAAAACCATCGCGGTGTGGTACCACTAGAGTGGGAGTGCTGGGAACCATCCTGTCATCATCTTCGAAGAAGTGCTGCTACAAAGACACAGATGGTGAAAAAGTGCTGGATACAAACTCACACAGAAACACAGCAGTACAAGGTTCACACTGACATAAATAATGTAGTGACAGCAAATTTTCTGATGTTCTCAGATTGTACAAGTGACTCACAGCACTGACTGGCAACCCTGGAGTGAGCTGAGGGACTCTCCCCACTGACTGGCGACGTCCAGGAATACGCTGTAAAAGTAGATATTACTTATCCTTTTAGCAGTGGTTTTGATTTACACATAGGTGAAAGTATTAATTTAATGTATCTATAAAACAAAGTTGAAAACTGGCAGAATTTCCCAGTTCTCTCTCCAAGATTATGTCTTGAAATGTCATTTGTCTAAAAATTAGTTTAAAAATGAAAGAAAGGCATTGCATTCTAACATTTGAAAGGCTAGCAACAGCAAATGTAAATAAGAAAATTACAGTCACTAAAGAGTTAATTAAGCCGATTAATTTTCTGTGCCTTGACTAAGTCTAATCAAAGTCTGAGGGTAGAAAAAGCACATTTTCAAAAAAAAGGAGTTATTGTTCCAAAAAAATATAATCAAATTATAACAATGTGTTTCATTGTTACTAGGGTAAAACAGATTACTCCTCCTTCATACCTGAACCTGAGAAGGTGGACCCAGTTCTGATGTAGGGGCATGGTGGATATTCAGACGGGGAGGCAGCTGATGCATTTGTCTCCGTGGGGACTGTGGCATGCGGGTACCGGAGCTTGTGATAGGTTGTTCTGTGGAGAAAGCCTCCATTGTGCTGCCCTCAACTAAAACAGTTTGAAAAAGGTTTAAATTAATTAGGTTAATGCGATGAATGAGAGCCAAAAAACTGGAATAAAACTTTTTTTTCTTTTAAGAGAAAAAAGGAGCACAAATCATCATATGAGGTTAAAAATCAACTATTAACTGAAAGTATAGAAAAACTGTTTAAAAAGTAGATGACATTAAGGGTGGTGTACAATCAGTCAGGAAGGCTGTAGCAAAATTCATTGCATTCCTCTCATTGAGGTGGATTTATGGATTTTTTTTTTTTTTTAAAAAAAAGGAACAAAATGTGTGGCATGTTTTACAAAACAGTTTCATGCACAAATATCTAACTATGATCAGAATGGCTGGTTGTTGCCATTATTCTGGTAGTCTGATGTTGTAGATGCAGGTGACATACAATATACATTATAATATAAATAAAATATATTTGATTTGAATCTGGTTTCCAAATGTAACCAATTTTTTTACGTTCTTGCTCCCCCAACTGCCAATTGTACTTAATGTGGGTTAGTTCAAGATCTCTCGCTCTATAGGGCCACAACATGAGCAAAATAACTTGAATACTTTATTTCATTTGCAAAGTTAATGTAGCCTTCATGAAAATGACCTTTAGTTTGGCAAACATTGTGCTGCTCTTCACTTCAGACAGACAACAACATATTACATATTTCTCAGTCATCATGTCAAGTGTCAGATAACTAATTAGATGGCGGGACAGTTTGTGAGCACATGTGGAGAGTTTGAGGTGGATGTACGTATGTGCGTTTGACAGAGTTTCCTGGATCTTACAGCTGGGTGTCTGGGAATCTGCTGGTCTCTGGGTGGAGTCAGACGCCCCCAAACTCTCCTCTGTCTCCGTGCCTGGGTCTGTTGCATCAGCTCCCTGTGAAAGGGAAGAACAAAAGGAAATAAAGGGTAAAAGAAAAAGAAAACCATGAGCAAAATGGCAAAAAGCTAAATAGGGTCAAATAAAAAACAAAAGTGGGAAAAAGAAGAAAAGTGAAGATGAGTTGAGGACAATTACAGGAAGCAGGTTAAGGAACAGTTCCCACAGAGTATATATGCCAGAATAAAATGGCAGACCACCAGGTACAGATTATGATTAATTTTCTCCCATTATGGAAAATATGTCTTTCAGAGAATGTACAGTATTACAGTTAAAAAGATCACATCCAATATATTTTCAGTTTTCAAACTGACAGAGATTAGGAAAAATCTTTTGCCAAAAAAAGGTTTTTATAGCTCTGGAAAAGACTGCTTTCCTGAAGGAGTCCCCCTCATAAATGGATGCTGTTTGTGCAAGCAGTCTTACAACAATAAACATGTTTAATTGCTAAACAGCATTTAATTGTTATGTAAGAGCTGTTTTTTCCAGGAGATACCCTAAAACAAATGACTTACATGGTTTAAGGACTTGAAAAATACAAGAAAAATTAAAAAAAATAAACTAATAAGTTGAGTTTAAGTCAACATACTTCAACGGTTCAGGAAAATGTTACAAAAATTTCTAATCTGATCTGCCATGATAATAACGCAGGCAGACACACTGTTAATATTCTATTGCTCAGTATTAAACATAGTATGTGACTTTTCCTATTAAAAACTACCTTCAAAAGTGGTTAATTTATTATTTAATGACCAAACACAAATTAAAACACTGGACAATGGTGTTTTGTGGAGTCCCATCTTCAAATAGCTTTCACATATGCAGATTTCAAGTAAAAGTCATTAGCTGTGCTTTCACAGACACTGTCTCATCCCACAGAACATGTGCTGCCACGACTAGAGTGAAAAGGTAAACATCAAAAGTCAACCTAACCAGACAGAAAGTTACGACACTGGGGTAAAATGCAAGTGACAGTGAAATGAGACAGTGTGGAAAAACTGAGTAGGGGAAAAGGCATGAAAAACTGGATGTGAAAGCATGTGTAGGTGAGGTTGTACAAAAAGGTCAAAGTTGTAACTGTGAGTACATTATGTGTCATGGGTAATCAAACCTCTGTGTCGTCTTCTTCGTAAGCCTCGTTGCCGTTTCCACTTCCCTCGTTACTTTCTTCTCCTTCCTCCCCCATCCCTCCCTCGTCTTCCTCCTCATCCTCTTCTTCTTCCTCCTCTTCTTCTTCATCTTCCTCTTCCTCATCATAGTCCTACATTGAGCAGTGAAGAAAATCACTAGTGGCGATTGTGTGACTGGTGTCTAATATCACTTCACACATTGCCTTTTAAAACACTTTCTACCTGCTCTTCTTCCTCCTCCTCTTCCTCTTCCTCATCACTCTCAGTGTCTGTAATTATGATGAATACTTCCTGTGATAGCTGGTCAGGGACATCACTTTGTGTCAGGGTCACCTCTTGGTCCAATGTCATGGACTGGGAAGCTGCACTGTCTTCTCCTTCCTCCAGTGCTGGGAACTCCTCTGTCTGAAGGACGAACCAGACACCACGTACCACATTTATTTTACACATTTTTCTGTTCATAACTGTTAAAGGACTAACAAATTACAGTACATAAAGTGTTCTAGATGTAGTGAGAACAGGTAATCATCATAGTAATTCTGCAACATCATCATCATTAACATCTCTAGACTGTTGCAATACCAATGTTTCCCATGAGAGAGTGTGATAAATACATAGTTATAACACATGGCTTGTGTGTTTGCTTTTACATCAAAATTTTCTAATTGGAATGATTTTATGTGATTATATATGAAAATATTTATAACATTTAACATAGAACATCCGGGAAATTTGTTATTATCTCTATGGCCAACCTGGCTTGCTTCTGTGCCGTCTTGACTGTCTGTGGGCACGACCCCCTCAGCCTCAGCACTGTCCTCAGCTAACACCTCCTCCTGAGGAGAAAACATGACAATCAGAGCTGTATCAAAAACTTTACAGATTGTTAAAAATAATTAGATTACAGATTAATGCCTATTGTTCCACAGATTAATGTCTAACCCCCTCACCTCTGGACCCACTCTCTGAATGATGCGCAGCTTCTTGGGTATAGGAGCCCTGGAGGTATCCTCCTGGGTAGCCTCTGTGTCAGTGACCATAGTGGTGCTTTCCTCCTCCTCTCTGGGCCTTTTGGAAATCGAGGAGGTTCCTGGTGTTGCTGAAACTAGAGATAATGCATAGCTGTTGTTCTTCTCCCTCATACTTGTGGTAAAATGACAACTTTCAACCATTCCTTAACTAATGCTGGCAAAACATTTAAAGCATCTTTAACTGTATTAGCAATGTAGGCTAGCACTGTCCATTACCTTTTAATCTGTAGCAGCAGGTATGTAAAATGGACCTGACTTTGTTTCCAAACTTGTGACACAATTTCAAAAATTATCAGAAAACATCACCACACTTTTTTTGCCACACTGTTTTTTAGCAAACAGGAGCCTGGCATTTCAGTATGTACCTCGACGGTATCTTAATATGTGCATATCCTCTCCAGCACAGCACTATCATGAGTTATAAATGAATCATATTAGCTTTAGAAAGATTAGTTTCTTACCAGTGCCAAACACAGAGGAGGTGGAGGAAGTTGAAGGCCATTCGACCTGCGAACTAGGTGTTGCCTCAATGACCACAGGTGGTAGCTCCTGATTGGCTGGCTCTGTATGGGTCATGCTCTGTTGCTGTGTTGGCTGAACAAATGCCGTGGCCTGTGTCTGGGTCTGTTGAACAGTCAACATGGGGCTAGCTAAAGTTGTCTGGACATTGGGGCTGGCAGAGCGAACAGAACCGCTGGCACTGCCGTAAACAGTCACATGCTCCACTGGCGGGCCTTCAGTAGACTGCATAGCTGTAGAGGAGTTAAAGTTAGTGAAGAGAGAGCTATAAATACAGGAACATTTTTCGACCCATATTCACTGAAACACTACCTGCATCATATAGCATTAAGATATGTTTCAGTGCATATCATCTGCAAATGTTTGAGTGGAATTAGTAACTAAATGGCCATGTCTTGAGACAAAAGTTGAAGGACGATTCTTTTGGCTGGTATAGCTCATCTCTGAAGCACTACTTACCCTCCTGGGTCTCCACCTGTGTGGTGGGCATGACTGTAGCTGTGGGTGTTGGTGTGGGCACAGTAGCTGGGGTGATCATCGGCCTGATGCTTGCTCTTGGAGTGGGTTTGTTCCCCGGGTTGACAGGCTGCTTGCTGGGTGTGGGGGCTACGGGTGTTGGCTTAATGTTGGCAGTTGGAGGTTCAGATGTGCTGGCACTGGAAAAAGGCAGAGATCAAGTCATGAATAATGATTCTACTATAAATTTATACAATATACAATTATACAATACAATAATCATTCTGAAATCAAATCAAGTGTACTAAATAGCCAATATTGCAATTTAAACTTTAAATTTTATTTTTTGAGTATCATACCTCCCCCTGTCTGCAGCTGGAGTTGTTTTCAGACTAATCTGTCTCTGCTCTGTGCTTCTCTGCTGCTCCTGGGTCTGAAAATTGAGTCATGGTAGAGAGATCAAGATACCGAGAGTCATAAAACTTTAGTTCCACCACATTTGCAACAGTGCTGCAAGAACTTCAATGTAATCGATTCAAAAACATCAAACCATGGCATAGATTTTCCAATGTTTCAAAATAATGTTTGACTCTAGTTACAAAACCTAATTGAGGAAGATTTGAAAGTGCCATAAAGTTTAGCAAGAAATCTGGTTGTGAAAACTTTAAAGCAGACTCTCACCTTGCTTGGGCCTGCCTCAGGTGGCTCATCTCTTTGCTCTTGTCTCTCCTGTTGACCTCTCAGGTCTCTCAGTTCTCTCTCCTGTCGACTCAGGCGACCCTCGTATTGAGACTTGAGAGCGCTCACTCGAACCTCCAACTCCTCACGCTGCTGCTTTAGTTCGTCATTTTCCTTCTTCAGCTGGTCTTTGGTGCCTGGACATAAATTTGTTAGGTCTGAGCTCCAAATAAAACAAACAAGCATCACATAGATCTCAGCAGAGGAAAGAATCCAAATGGTTAAAGGACACCCTCTTACCCATGAGCTGGCTGATCTTCTGTTTGGCATAAACAATGGCTTTTCTGGTCTTCTCCTCCTTGTCAGCCATCTGCTGCCTCAGTGTATCCTCCTGAGAGCTCTTATCCTGTAACTCCTGCCTCAGTCTAGTTAGCTCTGTCTGTAACCTGGAGGACTGTTCCTGGGCATTACGCACCTCAGTCTCACGCTCTGTGACCACCTGTGGCAGCCCAGGAAAACAAGAGATAGATAAATGTGTGCATTTATTTAAAAAACAAAACAAAAAAAAAAAACAAACCTCTCTCTCATATTACACACACACACACACACATATATATAAATAAATAAAAGGATTTTAAAAGCTGATCACAGTGTATTATGGCTTCACTGATGGGAGGCTAAGAAGAACAGACAAGTGATGTTTAACCTTGTTTATGCTCTCTAGCTGTCCCTCCAGCTCTTTGGTCCTGGTTTCAGCCTGGCTCAGACAATCTTTGAGGCTCTGGAGTTCCTGAACTGAAGCCTGATGAACCTCCTCTTCTTGGGAAGGACCGGCTGCAGCCTCAGCTACCAACTGAGGGAAACGCATACGATAGATTAAAAATGCTTATACCAGCACAGCAAAGATGCCGTTGGTTGACTGTTCTAGTGAGCTCTCACCTTATCATGTTCTACTTTAAGTTCATCGTACTGAGTTTTGTAGCGGCGTCCAATCTTCTTGACTTGGGTGATAGTTCGTGCCTTTTCTTGGAGTTCCTGGTTCTTTCCATCCACTTCCTTTTTCAGTGCATTTCTCTCATCAGTTATCTTACTCATACTGTCACGCAGGTTTTGTATCTGGCTTTGCAGGGACGTTGTTAGGTTATTGGTCCTATAGAGAAAAATTAAGGGAATGAGAATTAATGGTAAGATGGGAGGCAGAGAATCAAATATACTGCTCAATAACAATTCAGTAGTAATGCTACTCATTAAGCCCCACCTGGCCACTTCTGCTTTCAGTCTGGTACTCTCCTCAGTGAGCTGCTGAATACGTTTTAGATGTGCCTCCTTCTCAGAATGCAGACGTTTGTACTCCTCTGGATCTGAGTCTTTCTGTTGACTCACCAAATGCTAGAAGAACATTAAAAAAAAAAAAAAAAAATATATATATATATTGTAATACATGTAAACATTAAATGGTCTTATAACCTCTCTTAATAAACTTGAAGTAAAATAATATACTTTTATAACAATGACAGGTATATCAATATAGGCAGCATTATGAGTTTAGCTTCTTTTTTTTTTTTCCACTGACCTGTGTCCGAGCCTTCCAGCGCTTGATCTCCTCTTCCAGTATCTTCTTCTCTGCCTGCAGCATGCCACTCTTCTCACTTAGCTCAGAGTTAGTTTGCTGCAGTGGCAGGATGTCAGACTCCAGCTTTTGCAACTAAAACACACAAAAAATGAGCTGAAACCAAGTAGATCTGGAAGTTAACCAAGTAGAATAATGGATCATAGCATACTATAGAAGTACACATAAGATTTAACATAACCACAGTATTACTCTATAAAAGCAAGCTGATACCTTAGCTTGGGTTTGCTGCAGTTCTTGCTCCATCTTGTCCTTCTCCTCTCTCAGAATCTGGTTGGTCTCCATCAGGATACTCATCGTTTCCGTCTTCTTCATCAGCTCATCGTGCTGAGCCAGAGTCTTGGCTGTCACCTGATTCAAATTAGAATAGTGGCCAAGTTAGACTTATTTGTATCTTACTGTTTTTCTGAAAGTAAAATGACCTTGCTCTAACCTTGACCTCATTGGTGGTGGAAAGTGAGCATGTTGCAAACAGCATCATTGATCAAGGATCAGAGAATATAAACAGTATAAAAACATACCTGCATCCTCTCCCTGGCAGCACTCAAACTGTCCTGCACCTCCTTCAGCTCTCGTTCCAGGTGCTCCACCCTCAGACGGTAACGCAAACTCTCACCCTGGGCAACCTCAAAACGGGATTCGGCAATCTCCTTCTCCCGACGCACAAATCTGTGATGTTGAACAAATCAGAGTATAAATAATATAGAGGACTGTGACCACAGGTTTCATCACTTGTCAAAATGGTCAAAAAGTATTTGTAGGATATTTTTTAGAGATATATTTCCCTGTATGATTTGAGATTTGTTACCTGAGAATCTCAAGGACTTGGTCTTGAGATTTGCCCTCTTCAATCAGGGGGGTGTTCATGGTACTTTCACTGGCAGCACGCTGTAAATTGTCAGCCATCTTTCCACTCATTGTCTGGATCTGCTCATGTAGGAGAGCATTCTGCCTCTGCAACTCCTCATAGCGACTCTCCATCTTTGACATCTCCTCCTACAAGATGAAGAGAGAAGATTGAAAACATTTCATTAAGCTTACAAAGTGTAATAGTTGTTATTGTGTCTAATATTACTTGCTTACTAACTAAATATTAATATTTCTAATGTGTTGTTATCACGTATACTGACCTTGAGGATCTTTTCCTGTTCCTCCCAGGATACCCGGGCCTCCAGTAATTCAGTGCTGACCCTCTGAACTTTCTCCTCCAGTTGGTGTCTGAGCTCGACAGCCTGTTGGGCCTGAGCCTTAGCAGCCTGCAATGCTTCCACATCTGCTGCATGCAACATCATCTCCCGCTCATACTTATCTTGCGCTTCTGCTGCCAGCTTTGCCTTATAAATGGGAAAAGAGACTCATGTAAATAAGTAATGAAAAACATAAAAATGTTCACCAACTGCATTCATTTTGGTTATACTACAATATAAAATATTAGACATTAATCAATAAGGTGCAGGTAGAAATCAGCTCATTGTAAATACTTGATAGGTGGTTGTCCTATCCTATATAGTGCCTTCATTGTCTGATGTGTAATGACATCTGGTTGGTAGTTTTACCAGATGTCTGATAAGTATAGAAGTGGTTGTTAAATCATGATGATGTTTAAACCTGCTTTGCATTAACTCAAGAGCGGTATGCAGGCAAGGAAACATGTAATGAGCATTTAATGGACTATAACAAGATGAAATTAAGTCTTGTTTAAAAATGGGACAGTCTTGCAGTAAAAGTAAGACATGCTTACGTCCATGTCTGTATTTTTCTTAAGGTATTTCAGAACAAAATAGAAATAGTAATCAGTATCAGATCAGCTGATTTAATTAAATTAACCAAAGGTCTCAGGGCTCACTGGAACATTAGTAACAGGAAGAACACATTACAATCATATTCTTGTATCACAGTTATAATCACTGCTAACCTGCTCCTGGCTGTCTTGTAGAGCTTGCTGCTGCTGAGCTTCAGTCACTGCCACTTGCTGTAGTGCCGACTGGTGATCTGCCTCGGCATTGCTTAAACTTCTCCTTAGATTATTTATCTACACGCACAAAAAAAATTACCATTCCTGATGAAATCCAAAACTGAACAAAACAGTGTTCAAAAGGCCAAATGTGGTAATGGAAAAATTACATGAACTGGTACTTATTTTTTCTTAGGGAAGTTTTGAGCAATGTTTGGACTTGTTTTAAAATATGAGGTTTCAATATACCTGCTCCTCCATTGAGGCCAGGGCACTCTTCTTCTGCTCTTCTAGGCCTTGTTTCTCTTTTTCTGTTTCTAGAAGCTTCTCCTCCAGCTTGCGATGCTGCTCCTCAGCTTCCTTCATATGGGCTTCGATGGATGAGCGTGCCTGTTCTGTTACCTGGTCATTAGGAAATTTTATACACCAAAAATTTTCACCAAAATGTCAAACATATTATTCCTTTTTAAACTTCCACTGTGAAATCATGTAGGACTGTTTTTAAGAAAATGGTGTTATAATTTTCTAATCTGGCAAGAAGGACTAATCCTTTTGGTAGATGGTGATTTCTCTGCCATGTCAGACAGGTGGACAAAAATAAAATTATGACAAAGTAATGACACTAAATTCATACAGATGTCAGCCCAATATCTGTATCTCCCTACCACAGAAAACATAATTTTTTTTTTCTCCAACTTGTTTTGTGGTCGAGAGGTGGAACAATAACAGGCAGTTTGTGTTTGTTTTGCACCTGCTTCTCTTTATCCAGGGAGTCTTCCAGGCTCTGAGCCATGGCTCTGTACTGCTCCATAGTGGAGGTGACTGCCCTAAGGCTCTCTGCCAGCTCCTCTGACCGGGTTTCAGCCAACCTCAGGCGGCACTGTAGGTCCTCTCTGTCTTGATCTGAGCCCTGCAGAGCTGAAATTAGGAACAATCAACACAAGTAGTGAGTGACTCAAGTTTACAACAGTACAATTAATTTGTGTTTATAAGAACTAGCATGCTAGAATGTAAAAAAGTGTGTGTAAATCTGGGTCATGCAAGTTAAATAAAAAAACAGAACTTGTAAAATCTCAGTAAATTTGTCTTATTACCTTCCCAAAAATGCATTTGTAAATGTTCACTTTTGTGAACCATAATTACAGTTAATGCCTTTACAGGAAGCCATAAAGGATTTGGCCTGGTAAAGTTGTTACTCTATGAATTCCTTTGCCTACAATTTGGGGTCATGAGATTTGAAAAATACTATGCATTTTGGTCTGTATATGTATGGGTTTATATGCATGGTGATTGTGCTATGTACTTCTCCTGTGTATGTATGTGTGTGCGCATATGTGCGTGTGTCAACCTCTAATGTTGGGTGCGGAAGGGGAACTCAAAGTATGACGTGCTTCACCGCTGCCTTGCTGCAGCCTGTGGGTTTTGAGCTCCAACTCAGCGGCATTCAGAAGTTCTTTGGTCTTCTGGTGTAAAGCCACCTGTGTCTCCAGTTGCCTCTTTGCTTCCATCAACTGGATCTGGTGCATGAAGAATCGAAATCGGGGACAGTGAAAAATTTACGTAGCCCGCAATGAAATTAGTATTTTACACTTCTGCAAACAGTTAAAAAAATGAAACAAACAAACAAAAAAAAAAAAAAAAAGATAAGCATGGTAACAGGCCCCACCTCTGAAGGCATCATATGACCTACAGTTGTTATGGGTGTGCCAAAATTACCAGAATCCTTTCACCAGTATGGGAAACCAGTTAAAGCTATGCTTACTTCTTGGTTTCTGCTGAGCAGGTGTCGTTGTTCCACCTCGTTCTCCAACCTCTTCTGCAGCTGGGATATCTCCCGTTCCTGCTTCTCCAACTGGCTGTTGAGACGCTGGCGTATATCAGTCTCTGAACGCTCCAGAGTGGCCTAGAATAGAACATTGGTTAACATCTAGAACTGAGTTTGAACATGTGAAACAATGGGCCTCATGCAAGAAATGGTCAAACGAATAGATTTGTTCTTAAGTGGCATTCACCAATTTTCTGACTAATTTACACTTAGGAGCAAACAAAATTCCATAGTATTCCAGGCTTGTCATGCCTGTGAGTTATGGAGAGATAGACTGCCTTTCATAGGGGAAACACACACTTGACTTATTTAAGAGTTAATCTGAATTTGGAAGTTAGATATATCAAAATTTATGTATCTGAATAATATTAAAGCTCAAGCGATAGCGATGTATATTTTCTAAATGTTTTGGGTCCTTTAAGACTAATAATGCATAAGATATTACATTTAGTTTGTTGATTTCCTGCAGCTCAGTGGGAAATTATAATTACTCTTGTACAACATTTGTTGACCTTTTATATATATAAATAAAGGTAATTATAGCGTTGTTGATTATGCTAATGATCAAATCTCAATTTAGACTTCCTCATGAGCAAGTGGTACTCATCAGTCTGAAAGAAGCAATTTTTCACAAATTGTTGCTGAGAGTTTGGTGCATCCCACATGGAACATTTGTATTAAAAGAGAATTTGAGGACAAGGTTATGAAAATGTTCTTGCATGAAGTCCTATGAGTGACAAGAGTGCTCTTAGACTACCTGAATAGTCTGGAGGTTGGTCAGCAGCAGGGTCTGGCTCTGTTGTTGGGTCTGGATTGTTTCTTTCTCCTGAGTCAGCCTGGACTCCACCAGCTTCAGCATGTCTCTCTCCTTACGCAGTCCCTCAGCACATCCCTGAGAAGATAAGGCAAATAAGGCAGGAGCAGATAAGTCTAGTCCTGCCATTACTCAAGCAGTCACATTCATATCATTCCCACCAGTGATGACAAAAATGAAATGAAAATAAAGGATATCAAATAACACTATTAAAACGGGATACAGACCTCTGCAATGGTAAGTTTCTCTTTGGCAGCTCTCAGATCCTCATTCAGAGTGTGGATGGTCTGCTCATGCTTCTGTGTGGCAGCAGCCATCTTTTGTTCTTTTTCTCTTAGGGAGGCAATCTCTTTCCTGTATCCCTCAACGTTGTCCTGCAGCATCTCATACCTGACATTGTTAAGATGGAAGTAATTTTAGGAGCCTAGGGTCTCTTGGCGATGTATACATGTTGTTATACTTTAGAATATTCTTTATTCCCCCAAACACTTCATGGCCAGCATAGTTTTGTTCCTGCTCATGCTTTTCAAACTTACCTCTTGGAGGCAAACTCTAGCTGGGTGGCTATTTTGGCATTTTGGGAGCGAAGCTCAGAGAACTGCTCCTGAAGCTTCTCATTCTGCTCCATTAGTGCCTTGTCATTCTCCACACGGTCCTTTTTATAGGTGGAGAACACCTCCTGCAACTGCAACCAGATATTCTTATTTTATAATCAGAACAACAATAGCTGCACCTATCTATCAACCTACCTAATTCTAATTCATTCTTCTGCATCATTCACAAAAAGTGTAAGAATGGGCACTTAACACACAGCTCTCAATACAGACACATTGCCATCTAGTGGTAAGAAGATGGGAAACAAATGAGCCAAGCTAAGGAGAGTAGTGTGCATTATGTGTGTTGATAAATACCAATCCACAGACATATTTACCGATAAATAGAAATGTAGACAGCTAAAGCCACAGTACTTAGTAGAGTACTTTACAGCAAACTAACATCAAGCAGAGTGAGACCTGGAAATAAATGCAAAATATGTTTTCACGGAACGCGTTTGGTAGAACTTGACCGTGTGGTGTGAAGACTATATGTATGTAATTTTTATCCATGTTGTAGGCTTTTGACAATTTTCAACAACTGTTAAGATGTCAGTTTGATAAATATGATGCTCACCTGTCGCAAAGCTGCCTTGGCTTCTAGTGCTTCAGTAGACTCTGTTGCCATGGACACAAGAGCAGTGGGTGTTCCTGTGGTAGGAGTGGCTGCAGGTGAGCGTCGAGGGGTTGTTGTCAAGGAGAACTCATCGGGTGGTGTACCTTCAGGAAATTCAGCCAAATGGGAAAAACTACTTCACTGTACTGTTTCTGTCTGAAATTTAATGACTTTAAGCTGCTTAGAAGGCAAGAGCACAGATAGACCTTAGATGGATTAGATGGCATTTAGTCGTCTGAGGCCAAAATGCCTCAGACGACTAAGTGCCAAAAAAAAAAATTATATTCAAATTGTTCATTTTGGCCCATGGCATGTTGAAATGACTGATAACTGCTAATGAGTTTTATTTCTGTGACATGTACAAGTCCCTGCCCCTCCCACCTTCCTCATCACAGCCACCACATGTTCCATGTTCCACTTCTCACTGACCTGCCTTCACTGGTGAGAACTAGTGAAGTTATTGGCCGGTGTTTGCCATTAACCCTGGCATTGTTTGTTGCAGTTGTGAAATTAAACTATTAATACTGCTCAAAACAGCCAGTCTTACTTGGACAACAGCATTACATTAAGCTTAATAATTAGACTGAATGAAGCTATGGCCAAATTCTGATTTTATAATCATGTCATCTGACAAAATCAAGAGCATACAAGACAAAGACTGAGCTTTGAGTTCAGCTATATTTGTGTATAAAATGATCAATCAGGAGAGACAAATTATCTTTCTTATTCTTTTTCTCAAACAGAGCACAGCCTCTGGCTCAATGAACTGTAAGCACTACTATTTACCTTAAAGATTATTAAAACATTGCTAAGTGAAAAATAGTCATTAAGATAACGCTTCAGAAACTAATTCACAGTGGCCAAATTTTAAGAGCCTGACCATACAGTCTGGTGAGGTTTACAGGTGCACTTTTTCAACCATGCAGTGTTGAAAAAATAAACACATTCTGCTATTGGTGTGTTTTGTGGGAGATTAACCCTTAATTATCATGCACAAAATTGCTTCCGATCAATTACCAATTGCAACATAATACACCCTTTACCTCAGTAGACGGAATGCTTTGAGCCCATTTGTTGCAGCTGGTCATAGTTCTACATTGTAGTTTGGAGGGTAGATTTGAACAGCTTTTTCAGTTTTGGGTAAAAATTTGTTGATACTAAATTATGATTTTATAGAACGAAGAAACAAACTGTATGTGTGAAAACACCCCAAGGCATAGTGCAACATTGTTGCCTTGTGATAAATGCAGAAATAGTCAGTGCTAAAAACAATTCTTTGTGTAAATTTCAAATTTTGTTGAACTCTCCAGAGTATTGAACATCTGCAAGTGTAAAGTGTGCAAGTATTGAAATTAATAAATATTTAAGTTACTTTATTCCCAAATAAATATGAGAGGTGAGCTGTTTTTTCCCCGTCACTGGAGCACCCACTCCCCAAAATGTGTGTTGCTTAATACCCTAAAAGAAGCAGTTAGATATGCATGTGCAGGATGTCCTGGCTTTTCAAGTCAAGTCAATTAAATATCACCTGGTATGTTTTGTCTGTTACCTTGCTGAGGGAAGCTAACACCAGTTGCCTGAGCCAGCAGCAGACGGTACATATCCCTCTGCCTCACAATGGACTCTGTCATTTTTAACTGTTGGCTGCGCTGGTCCTTTAGTGACTCCAGCTCAGCCTGAGCTTTCTCTAAATTCTGCCCCAGATTACAATGCCTGTAACGGTTAAACTTGATTAGCCAAATCTTCAAATAACACACATAAGAAATCATCAGTGTTCATATGCAATACATATGAAATTTTTAAGGTGCTGAACCACAGGGAAAAAATAAGAATGATATCCTGATCCTGAGTTACAAGCTTAATTTATATGGTTTGAAATAATTTTAAACATACTTGTTGCCAGTGACCTCAAACTCCTCTTTTTCTTGGGCATCACTAAGCTCCCTGAGGGCCACCAGAAGACGTTGGTTTTGCTTCTGAAGCTCTTCCACACTGCGGAAGGTCACCAAATGTTGGCTGATCACCTCTGATGTGCTACTGATATCAGCTGAGCTCACCTCCTCCTCATGAATTACATGGTTTCCACGAGCTTCTTCCAGCTCAATCAGCAGCACACGCACCTGGCAGGGAAGAAAAAGTATGACTTTGGAGATATCTGATAATGTACATGTTGAGTTTCTGAAAATGATCAGAATTAAGATGAAAGAAGAAAGTGAACCCACCTGCTGTGCCATGTCTGCCAGCTGCAGTTCACATCTCTGATTGTCCCTTTCCAAGACAGAGGAGCGCTTGTTGGCCTCATCAGTCTCTCTCTGCAAACGATGCACCTCCTGAGGTAAACACATGAACATGCAAAAATCTATTAGACTTTAAAGCAGAATATTTGTTTCAATTAAAAATGGATTATTTATGAAATATGCACCTTTACAGCCTGCTCCAGCTTGGCAGAAAGACTAGCTACTGACTTCTGGATGCGCTCATGCTCATCCCTTTGCCGTTTGAGGATGGGGGCTTTTGCCTCCACTTCCTGTACTATGTCATCCAGGTACTTGTTGACTCGCTTGTTCTCCAAGCGCTCCAACTGCAACTGCTCCTGGCTCTCCACATAGGCACTATATAGCTGAATGTGGAGTAGAGTAGAGAGAAAACAACCATTTCAATGTTCAATACCATTTGTAGTATACATTTTAACAGGGGTTGTTATTGTCCTGATTGCGGTAATTGCTCAGTCACTTAGTGGTGCTCTGTAAATGTAGCTGTCCATCATTGAGGTACTTCAAAATTCATAACAAGTACATTATGAAACAATAGCAAACTTGATTCTGATAAGTGCCTCGAGCAGTTTTTAAATTCTACTAAGTTTATAATAAAGTCAAAATTCTGCTGCACATACCTCAGTCAGCTTCATACCAGGTTTGATCTTAGATACAGCAGCTGCTGTTGGAGACATTGTTGTCATTTGTTCCTCTGTCAGCACAGATGTTGTTCCAACAGGACCTGGAAATAAAGAGTCAGATAACTGTTCATTTACCTTTACAAGGCTTGGGGCTGCCTAAATTTAAACTAAAGATTGGATTTGTGTCTGATTCAAATTTACATTTTTAAATTTTACAATTTTAAAAATACCCACACTGTAAACCAGTGATAAAAACACAAATAGAACTACAAATAAAGCATCAGACCTCGAAGTTTAGAAGTTGACAGCAACTCATTGGCATTGTCCAGCTCTTTCTCTAGACCCTGGATCTTCTCCTTTAGTTCAGCAACAGTCTTGTCTGTGGCACCATTCATCTCCTGTAACTTCTCCTCAAGGCCCCTATTGGCTGTGGAGAGGGAGGAAATAAATAAATACAAGCTACTGGAAATCACATTAACAGTTATACCAGAAAGCTAAAAAAAAAACTAACTAGACCATCTTAATACTGTCTTGTCATGTACGAAATGGTCATAGTAGTTGTGATTTTCTGTGGTAGCTTCGCACCCTCTCCAGCATCCTTCAGCAGTTTATGTAGCTCTTCCACAGCGTGATTCAGCTCTTCACTTTTCGCCTCTGAATCTGCTGCTGCTCCCTGCCACCACAGCAACAGTCATTGTGAATATAAAGTTCAGTAAAAAAGAAAAAAAAAACAACATAATTTCACAGCACTATTTGAAAATTTTGAAATTGCACAGCTCTCCTGCACCATCACCAAAATTAATTTTCAGTTGTATCACATTGATTTGATGCAAATATCAAACTCCTATCTTTGCCTTCAATAGCTTAGACTAGAAGTTAAAATGTGCTTGGGCACTGTTAAACTGTTTAACAGTGATACTGACTAAACTACAATACTATAAAATACTTACAATAATAAATTGAAATAACTGAATTCACTGTGTGAATTTTTTTAATTTTTAAATGGACCACCTGCTCTCAATTTCATACATTAACATACCTTATATAAATTGGAAAGCTTAATGTTGGCATTCAACTCATTTCTGAACTTTTCTTCCATGGTGGCTTGTTGTTCCTTGGCCTAGAATAAGCAAAGATCCACTCATACACTTACAATCTCCAATTGTTAACTGCAACAATATTGAAATTTTATTTTGCACATAAACCAAGATAAAAAACTTTAGGTAGACTGTAAGGAATATCACACATACGTCTTTTAGTTTGCTGATCATGTCATCGTTCTGTTTCTGAAGATTGTCATTTGAAGTCTTCAAACTGGCGACTTGATCTTGTAGTCGGTTCAACTGGAAATCAGATAATAAAAAAAACTGTTATGAGATGACCAACTTACTCTAAAGAAGATCCTTAGGTTAACTGAGCACACAGAAAATGCCAATAGCCAAGAAACACTGAGTAAATAGCAGAATAAACTACAAAGTACCCATAGACTCTATCTCTGTGTAGGTGTGACTTTACTGGTTTACTGTCTTGAGCATCACAGCCATAATGTGATTTCATTTAACAAACTTAACCACTGGAATCATTATCACAGTACTAGCCAAGATAAACATTTATATATAAATAAAGAAAAGAGACTTGCCTCATCTTCTTTATTCTGCAGGGTGCATTTCAACTCCAGGATCTCATTACCCTTTTGTCTGGAGATAGACAGCAGCTCCTCACTCTTGGCCTTCAACTCCTCGTTCAGCCAAGATGTCTGGCCATGCAGAAGCGCCTTCTCTTGTTCCATACGCTTCTCCTTGTACTGTAATGGTAAACCACAATGATTTCATTCACTAATTTGTTGATAAAGAAATGTGTAATGAAAATGGCAATTTCTCTGAAGACAAAGCTGTGTGCAGATAACTTAAGTAGCTCACTTTAATGTTGACTTCTGCAGTTTCAAGCTCATCTAACTTCATCTGCAGGGTCATCTTAGAGGTGTTGACTTCAACCAACTTATCATTAAGTTGCCTCAAGTCATCTGATGGAGCAACAGAGACAATATAAGTGCTATGTCAAAGTGATTGAACAATTGTGTCCATATAAGTTCATCCGTCAGTACCATTTAAATGCTCCACTTCCAAGGATCTCCTTTCCAGTGTTCGAACAAGATCTCGCTTCTCTGCCTCCAGCTCTTCTTTGGCTTTTGACAGCAGAGTCTAAGACAAAACGCATTCATTTAACCATATTTATTGCTTCCCTCCTGATGATAGCTGAAATTTTGTAAACATCAATATTACCATTAATCAGTTCAACCAGCTGATGATAAATAAAAAAAAAAATCTAGCCCATATTTAATCTTCTTAGTGTATGTAGAATTTCAACAAATATTCTTTACATCTGTAATATGCAAAAACACTTATCTAACTCAGTAGTTCATTAAGTCAAGTTTAGTCATCACCCATTTCTGTGTCTTTTAAAAAACCACTACCTCTGGCAAGTAAGCCATTACTACAGTTGGCATAGTTTGTTAATTACTGCCAATTCCTGGTCTGTCCCCTAAATGTCAATGAATTTGTTTAGACAACTCTGAGTCCCTGTCCTGTTTTTTTTTCCATACTGCTGCCTCAAATCACACTGAACAATGCAAAAACAGTAATGCTGTATGCTGTAGACTTTACAAACTGACTCTACCCTTAAAATAACTGAACCAAAAAACTAAATGATGATGAAAATGGAGATAGAGGAAGGAAACAGTCAGACAGCGTGAAGCAGGAGAGACACTCCATGGGAGCTATGATAAAAATTCCCTAAAACATAGAAACACACAGTGACACAGACCATACGTAAATAGTAATATGACTAACAGCAACAGAAACAACAACATGGCTGATTTTGTTTGACTAACCTGTTCTGATGACAACCTTTCTTGGGCAGACTCATATTCCCTGTTTTTCTCATGCACAATTTTGAGATCCTCCTCTGTAAGAAAGAGCCCGTATCGTGAACTAGGTTAATACAACAGAGAAAAGCTGAAGCAAGCCAAGTTTTTGCAAGACTTTCATTCTTACCAAGGTTGGTAAACTCCTCTTTGAGTTTAAGATGTTCTTGAGTCTGGGTCAGAAATTCTTCCTGACACTGGGCAAGTTGTTTCACTTTTTCAAAGAAATGTTGCTCTGTATGAAGGCAGTCAACAAAAACACAAACAAAACGCTCAATTTGAACAGTACCATTACTCATTTTCTTCTTAGGCAATGAGACTACAGCACCCTACTTTGGTTGATTACTTGATCAAATCTTTAAATAGAATAAAAAAAGATAAAATTTAATTAATGAGTACTAGTCCAAAAAACAGAGGGTTACTCCTAAAATAAAAATACCTATGGTCTTTGAAGTAGAAAGTTTTCAAAGAGAAGGTGTGGGGGGGGGGAGGAAATAAAATGTCCTGGTTAGTTTATGCTGTGAGGGACAGGCTTGTATAAAAGCTTCTATTTACATGGAAAGAACAGATATTTACTATTTCGTGTAGGGGATGCATATGAATCTTTGTTGTTAATAAGACTTGGCCAACGCCACTATGGAAATAGGTTACCTGAACTTCTATTGCCTTCATTTTTAGTCATTCTTCTCCACTGCATGTGGCCTGTTTTACATTGCTTCACATATACGTTTAATGTTGAATTGAATCCTCATTTTTTCACCTCTTTTTTTGTTTCGGAAAATTATTGCAGGTTTTAGGGTGGGTTTTTCTTACAACAAAGTAAACCAAATCAAACTAAATCTTATTTACATTAACGGTAGATCAGTGGGTTACTTAGCTAATGTTAGCATTGGTTAGCGTGACAATATGGTTAATAATAGCCTGCAGTTTAAGCAAACGAATACCTTTGATAGACACTTAACAAAGCAATTCACAGTATAAGACAAGTAACAATATCAGGTTAATATGTGAGAGCGTTTAAAGTTTAAATATTTACTTAAGCTTTGCTACGTTCACCGACGGCCACGCACTGTCAGCAAAGCTAAACACTTTAGCGCGGCTAACTAGCAAAATAACAAAAAATAACTTACCGCTGTCAACTCGAAACTGTTCTTGCTGTGCCTTCAGAGAATCGATTTCATACTGCTGATCAGAAAGAATCTTCTCGAGTTTGTTTTGAATTGTTTTTGGTAGTTTGGACAGCTCCGCACCTTCAAACTCCTGCAGCAACAGTGCCGCCATTTTTTCCACAACAATGCTACGAGCAAGCGCAGTTTGTGAATTTGTCAATTGCTACTGGCATTGTGGGAAATGTATTTCTTTTTTGAAAGACTTAATGAAAGACGTATTTTCGTTTTTAGTCGAGAATCGAGAATAAAGGTTGTTTTCAGACTATGGCACAGTAGCAAAACTGCAAAACAAATGCCAATGTTTACACGGAAATTAGTTTAATAGGTTTGAGGTTTATCTGTTCCAGCTAGCTATGGTTAAGCAGTAGGCTGTTTGCAGTTGTGTATCAAATATTAGAAATATTCTTTCATGAGATTAGAACTGTCCACTGTCTAATTTATTCGTCTAAGGTTGGGTGCTAATGGACATTTGTACAGTACTGTACTTACGTAATTTTGATGTCATTGTCAGTTAGCTTATTACATTCAAAAACATCCAAACGTTTGTGGCTTTTCCTTGTATTAACTTACAATGAATTGTATAATGAAGAGGTTTAGGCAAAACAAAAACTGATTTGGATTTGGATTGATCTAGAAAATAATATATATAAATACTGTAATGTTACTTTACAATGAAAATAACTTTCTGTTTCAGTCCAAAAAGCTAAAAACTATCTCTACTCCAACCAACAACAACAGTTAAATGCTGCTTGAATATTTATTAATGAGTAATAATAGTCTAATGATATCATATCTGAAATTAACATGGGGACTATTTATCATTGAGTACTATTTTACTTTTAATATATTGTATGACGTCATGTCTACTTAAATATTTTTACCCAAACAAAAATTTTAAAACAGGGCTTTTTCTTGGATTAGACATTTTTTTATAATCTGTTGTCTTGGTATCAACATTTTTATTTCTTACCAAAGCATTAATATGCACTTTAGTTGGAATAATTGATTCATTAATGTGATTTGTGTTCTGTGTTGACCTCTACTGTTGTGCACCCATGCCCTCTTTCAAAAATTGTCAGCAGATGGCACCAACACATAGGCCTATGAAAAGACACCCATATATGGGGTGTGAGTGTGTGTGTGTGTGTGTGAATGAGAGAGAGAGAGAGAGAGAGAGAGAGAGATTGGGAAACACTGTATTTTGGATCAATTTAAGTTGTGCATTCCTGGGAAATCCAGAGATGACCAAACTAAGACAGATTCCAGTTAACATTACATAAGGTGACAAAAACAAAACAAAACAAACAAACAAAAAAAAAAAACAATGCTTCTTCAGTCAGTTCATGAGACAATAAAAACTTCAGGCTTCATGAGAAAAATTTTACATTATACTCAGTAGACATGCAGTGCTATAGATGCTTGGTATTTTTAACACTGATAAGGTTTGTATACCCTTGTGAAACAAACACAGTGTTTAAGGGGAGATAGGGAGAAAAGTTTTTACTATTATGTGTGACTTGGTTGCCACAATGAGCTGCAATGAGCTTATAAACCCCCACACACCCACCCCCACGACATCCTTTAGATTTGACAATTTTTAGGCTAAAATAAAAGGCCTTTAGTGTTCTCTACCAGAAATACACTGTATATTCTAGCACAAGAAATACTTAAAAATGCAGTGAATGTCTTCAAGAGTATCTAAAGTTCACTGGACAACATGCTTTAGTTTCAAATGTATAGGAACTTTCAGTTTCAGCTGTTCCATGTCAGGGCTTTAATCACTTTAACTGTTTCAATTTCAGTCATTTATTAACTGTTTCCTTGACATATGACTTAAAGGTATTCAGACCCTGTCTGGACCAGTTTTGACAAATGCCTTGTTGGTTGGTTGGTTCATAAGCAGGTGATACCTCTGGAAGACAAATGACTGACGGCATGAACATGAAAGGTGCTAAGGCAAAGGTTCACTCCAGGCAGTAGAACTATTTTCTTACTTTCAGCTGTCACGCCTGGATACCAATATGTACAGTAACCTATAGCAACATTGCTGTACAAACTTGAGTCTGAGTCAACCATGTTGATTGTTGTCAGCACTTGTCATAGGAGTGAAACCCAGAAGAATGCACACTTACACACTACAATATATGAAGAATGAGGCATGATTCATCCTGACATGTGATTTCCTATTTCAAATCTTCTAAGACACAGAACTGTAATCTGACTCAATGTGACTTTGAATGTGTAATGATTTTGACAGTTTTATTCATCCACCCATCCATTCCACCATCTCATCTCATTTAATTTCATTCAAGTTCATAGTAAAGAGAAAAGTTAGACCAACCAGTTAGACTGATACCTAGGGGATACATAGGGCTTTTAACAGTTTACTCAAACCTTGTCATAGTAGTAAAGATCAAATAACATTGTGTTTTTATATTGTGTTTGCATTGTATCTACTCTTTCCATTCAGCAGTGGTATGCTTTTTTAAAATGTGGGCAAGTTGAGTCTCATTGGGAATAATTGAGTCAAAGAATAACATTTACATTACTTCACTGAAAACAATGACTCATGAGGTGAACTTACAAATATTTAAACAAACTGACTAAAATGATGATCATTATAATTTAATGATAACAACAAGTGCTCACAGTTTGTAGTGTATCCTACACCTACTGTCCATATTTGGTCACAGGGGCCAATGAGGCTCAAAGTCATGACATCACCTCAGTGAAGCTGTTTTTTATGTGCGTGAACTAGAGTGTGGCAACTAAGCTTTCCAAGAGTGCAAATGCAAAAACACAAAATGCCTCCAATTAGCAAAGCAGTATAAACCAAGGGGGGATCAAAGTGTGTGGAGGTGGGATCAGTTGGACATCATAGCGGTAAACATTGAGATAAACATTTGTTTCAGGGGAGTTATGAGTCAAACCAAGTTCTGGGGTCTGTTCCAAGAAGGAAATTCACTGAATCATCTGGGTATCTATGCTGAGAAAAACCTGAAATTCCAGCAAATCTGGAATCAAAGGTTTTTACTCAGCAAACTAATTAAGATAACTTAGTGAACTTGTTTCTTGGAAGAGATCCATGGTTTGATTATGTACTCTACAGAGTACTGAGCTAAAAAGCACTTTCACACTTGTTAATGGTTTATCTTTTATTCTGAGCTTACATATGAGTCATCTTGTATTGAGGTGAATCCTCTCTCAACCCTTCCTTGGATTCCTAATGGCCTCTGTTGCACTCACTGAACCGTTGTTTCTATTGGAATAATGCCACATTCTGTACATTGTACATGGATGAAATGTTTGGCTGAAGCTTAGAGGTATATTGCAGTAGCTTCATGGTGTGAACTTTATGGGCTACCAGTTGCACACATGCACTGTTTAAGGAGTGAAAACGGGATGTTTTGGCTAGGTGGTTGCCACTTTTTCATATTGTGCTGTTGTCTAGGTCAGCAGCACCAAGTCTGGCTGACATGTTTGGGCACCTCAAGAAAACCTCTTACCGCTCTTGTGGGAGGTCTCAAAAAAGGTTTTGATAAACCTTAGACACGCTACTGTGTGAAAGTAGCGTGTTAATTAATTAAAAAAGTCAAGAGTACCTTTGCTGGCAACATCTTAGAAGCTATTGGAATTTGTTTACAGGAAACCACATAGAAGTAGACACCTCAAAACATGTTTTTGAAATGGCATGATTTAGGCAGACTGGGTATAATAACCCCTTACTGTCCATAAATCTAAAAGCACTCAGTCTACCAGTAGTACCAAAGCTACAACCTTAATCCTGTAAGAGGATTGGTGTGATCACCTCAGCATAGATCTCTGAACTATTCTCACTCTTTGATGAAGCATTTCATACTGCTTTCTGAAATGTGTGTTAAAGACGATAAAGGTGAAACTATATGACTGTGGTGACAAGAAGACAAGAAGAAGAAGAGGAAGAAGAAAACCAATCAAACAGCTCTTGTATGGACTGCCTTGAAATCAAGAGGTATTACTCTTTGTTTTGAAAAACAAAATTTAAGTGCTTCTTACAATAATAATAAAGAATAATATAGATATGTACACATGAATTTTATAAAAAGTGATCTGTCTTTCTAACAAACCTTTCCTATAGTAGTGGATATGTTTGTGTGGTAATGTGTTTGGCTGTTTCTACAGATATGAAGCAATTTAATGTAATTCATGACATATCAAATTGTGGGTAAGTAAGCAGTTTTTTGTGTTGTGGTTTTGGCATCCCTGCAGCTCATTGGGGTCATGCAGGAGTCAAGTCTATGCTACAAGACTAACAAATGAGGTTACTTAACATGTGACAACCTGCTTCAGCAGGAAAGAAGAGGGAAGTCTTCTCATATGTATCCCTGCATGTGTCTATTTTGTGTATTTGTCCCCCTTGGTGTCTCTTTTGAAAACACTGAGGTAAGAAATGTTTGCAATTATGCAAAACAGTTACATTTTGCATCTTTTTAAATGTATGGACTTCTCTATAGAAGGTTGTAGTGAATCAAAACAGATGGGTTATGTAAAAACCCACTTCTGGAGTCTAGACACTGGAGGTGAATCTGCTGAGACAATCTGAATATCCATGGTGAAAAAGTTTTGCAACGCCTTGTCTGAAACAAGGAATTATTGACAAAGACATTAAAAGCAGCGATTCAGTTTTGAGAAGTAAAACATATTATTTTATTAAAAAATGTCTGTGTACTAAATATGAAGTCAGTTGCTGATTAGCATAGCACAAAGACATAAGGCAAGGGGTAAAACAGTTGAACTGGCTCTGTCCAAAGGTGAAAAGAAATCCACCTACCAACAAAGTTCACTAATAAACATGTCATATTATGTTTGTTTAATTTGTACAAAAATAAATAGTACAAACATGGGCACAACAAGGAGACCCTGTAGTCTTAGAAATCAACAAAAGGACATGCAAAACTTAAGCATTTTATGGAATTTTATTGTTTCATTTTATTCAGGACAGCATGTTTCATTATATTCCAGCCCACAGATTAAAACAGTAACCATCCTTGACAAAATCAAATACGATGATGATAACATGGCCATTGTGCTGAGTTAAGGACTTGATGGCTAAGTCACATTACACTAAGATAACCCACAACCCACGGTTTCCTTTTCACCTATTTCCATGACTTCTTTACACTTTCACAATATAAAATACACATAAATGTATCAACTCTTTTCTGATGACGTTTTACTGATCTTAAAATACCAGAGGCTCATGAATGTTTTTTTTCCCGACACAACATGCACCTCCTGCTTAGGAAACATGGATAAGTAATGTTGGACCAGACGGCTAGAAGATGTGTTTACACAAAATGTTTCCACATTCAGAGTGCTTTGGCATTTTGTCTTATGACTCCCCCTTCTATTTAGATCTTTAAAGGTTTTTGTTTTGGCAAAAAAAACCTTAAGACTTTAAGTACACGTATTTAAATATTCACATTAGATGATTCCATTTTGTGTACCCTGCATTTACAAATAATAATCCAATCAACTGCTACAAAAATTCTATGAATGAACAATTTTTACAAGTACATACAGTATGTAATGTTTCCTAACATTACAAAATAAAACATTGTAATTATAGATAGTTGTGGGGCATGGGGCCATGCGGTGAGCTGGTGTGACTTTTGATTCAGTGGTGGTGAGGGGATTTGTTTTATATCTTTAAAAATAAATGCTTTATGACCTCTTCCTCACCTTACTGTAATCGAAACCCATATTTTAGAGTGCCTAGATCTGGGAGAGTGAGGTTTCTTGACCAACAGGATGTAACATTTCTCCTAAGAGAACAACCCTCAAGCACAAGTCAACTAATGGAGATATTATGTTATGTTTTTTCTATTCACAGAAGCCCAAAAGAATAATGTGTCTTACATTGTAAAATGTCTTTCATAGACTCTCTATCAAGCTCTCCATTACATGATCCTTTCCTCCTCAGCAGCCAAACTTTTTGTTTACTCTACATCGTTTTCATCTTCATCATCCAAGCCAGGCAGCTCTTTCTCTGGCAGCAGCCCATAGCTGTTGAGGAAAGCCTCCACATCAGTAGCAAAGAACTCCTCATTTAGGTGCTGTGTGCAGGCCAGGAAGTTCCCTAGTAGCTCTCCAGCCTTATATACTAGCAGCGTTGGCAAAACTTCATCTGAGAACCGCTCGGCAGCTCCGGATGCAACAGCATCAATCCTGCAGAACTTTACAGTGGGGTACTCAGTAGCCAGGCAGTCAAAGCAGTTGTTGAGCTCCTCACAACCTTTGACCCCAACCTTGTAGATGTGGACAACCACCATTGTGCTGTGATGCTCCTTCTCAATGACTTCCAGGAAGGCCTCTCCACTGTCCAGGTCATGCACACCTTCAAACTTGGGCCCAAAGCTGAGCTTATCATGCATCTCCTGCATGCACCTCCGTCTGTATTTCTTTAGGCATCCCTCGTCCTCCTCCTTCAGTAGTTCATACTCTTGGACACTCATCTGAAAAATAAAACAATATTAAACCAACAATCACCATCCTGAATACCGGCTCTGAATGCCAACAAAGTTCCTTTTTGTGTGTTTGAATCTGTATTAACACTACGCTGGAGCACTGTTTCATAATGATGTTTGCAGCCCAACAAATTTTTACTGTCATCTTAAAAGTCATCTTTACTGTTAGCTCTGGGTTCTACCTTGCGGTTAAGGTTTGCTCTGGAGTCATCTTTTGGCCTGTTAGGGGATGACATCTGTCTAAGCAGTTCCTTTTTCGCTTGTGGCAAGTTTTCCTGGTCCATACTTTCCAGTTTAAACCTCCTCCAGTCGTTGATGACCCCTTTTGGACCTATGGACAAGACACATTGGTTTTTATAGTCAGTAACTAAAAGGTAGTAACTCAGGCTAGCCAAATCAGTAGCATAATAGTATTTTTAAAATCCCTACTTACTTACCACCTACACTTACTTCTATTGGAAAACCTTTCCTTTAATTGTAACTATGCTTTTATCCTTTTTGGTTTTCCTTTCATATTCTCTTCATTGTACAGTTTTGTTCTCTTTATTTTTTAGATCCTTGTAATATAATAATTTTTGCACTTAATTAGCACATTATTATTATTTAGATCAATATGAGCTAACTATTTTGTAAGACAGTGTAAAGTAAAGAGGAAAATAGAGGAAAACATAACTGGAGTTACTTGATTGTGATTTCATGAATTTTGTCAAATGGCAATTTGTCACTATAAATCATTAGTGGATACTGTGTCCTGGTTTAATGTGATGATTAAAGCTTTGTCTCAACCTTCTAGGAAGTTCAGTAATTGCACCAGTGTCTAAGAAAAAGAAGATTAAAGCATCAGTTTAACTATCAAAGCTTTTCAGATCTGTCCTCCATTGTGCTTTGGTCTTGCTGAGATCTGGTCACAGCCAACTGCTCTGTGAACAATGCTTTTGTCTTCAAAAATGTACCGTTTTCTAAAGGGATTCCACTTAAACAATCAGGAATCACCAGGTTGTAGACATGTTACAGTTTAATATTTAAAAGCATCGCTTCTACTTACCTGTGTGGGTTGCAGTGTCTTCCAAATCAATCACTCTGGCAGACATTTTTCCAGTTATCTACCTGTGAGATCCCAAATTGAGAATTAGATGGAGGACATTCATATGGTTTCCAAAATAAGGGCTGCTTATTTTAGAATTAATAATTATTTCTACTTTTTTAAAGTGCAACCTTGGCATGTTTTCATTATTCTAAATAAATATGTTTATAGCTACAGATTTTAGATCTTTGCACTGTGACAGAGATACTAGAAGCAGAGCGAGTCCCATGATGTTTAATTAAATTAATGGTCTAAGAGGATTACTGCACTGCAACAGATCTGTTGCTTGCTGTTATCCCTCAAGGTTACTGTTTTATGGTGGAAAAAGTGTCAACTAACCTAATGGAACTATATGAAAATCCAATCACACCAACACACCAATAAATGTAATGACAATGTTGATCATTTTCATTGTAATGATATATTTATTATTTATTATTAAGTGTAATTAATACACTGAAAACTAAAATAGAAAGAACAGATATAAAACATATATATAGTTGTACATAGAAAATGCACAGTATATTTGTATTAGGTGCAGTATATTCTAGCATCACACTGCTATGTAATGTCTGTGTCACTGTAGATAGTGTGACAATACAGAGCCGATATCAGCTGGTTTCAGCTGGTCTTCCTTCCAGTGCTCCTGATCTGGTCTGATGATCTTTATGGCCACCTCTGACCCCCAATATACCCCAAGTGCTGTAGCTCTACTATGAGCAAATGCAGTCACACACACACACACACACATATATATATGTATATATATATACATATATATATGTTTGTTTGTTTGTGTGTCTTTGCCTGAGTGAGAAGCTGACAATAAACTATGGTAGACAGCTGACTTCCAATTAGACACAGTCCCATGACTAATTTCAGTACCAAAAGAAAGAATTCTTTGTTCTGATTCTTTACAGAAGACTCTGCTTTAAAATCAGAGTCAAAATGAAACTACGCTGGTAAACCTTTTATTTAATGTTGTAACATAGTGTAAATGGCAAATTATATGTATGAAAAATCAAGATGGCCCCCAAAATAAGTCTCAAATGTAGGGTATGTCTCCTTATCTCTTGTAACATGTGTTGAAAACTTAACGTCCTATCTTTCAATACATTTCTCCACATTTTTTAAGTTAATTTTACTATAGTTTTTTCTTACCTCACACAGTCTTTGTGAAGTCCTCCCTTTGTGTCAGTAGTTATCCTTACTCTGGTCCACACTCGATCACTTCACAGTATTATCTGTTGCTGGATGGTGTGTGTTTTTGTGTGCATGCGTGTGTCTTTTCCAGCCAATGAGCTTGGTCTAATGGAGATTTCAAAAAAGACCCTATAGACCAAACAGAAATAGAGCATAGATCCTAAGAGGATTTCACTTGAGGAATTAGAAGCCTCTACTTGATAAAGGCCTCACTACACACTATAAAGACCAAGTGAGAGAAAGATAAAAAAAAGAGAAATGAGAGGGAGAGAACAAACCAAAAAACCAAAAAAATTTAAGCAGAACACAAGAGCTATTGTGTCGCATTTCCCGATTATAACCAGCATGTTAAGAGTTAACTTAAGCAAGAGCACTAAATCCCCGTAAGATGAACTTTCAAATAAAATGATCTTGTCTGGAATTCAAAGTTCTTCCAGGCATAGAGCTTCACACGAAAATGAACACATGATGGGAATCTTTCAAAACAAAAAACACCGCCAGCTACGGGTGGGGAATATCTAGTGATGCTTTATCATGTGCCTCTTTACTATTTTCAATACAAAAATCACACTGTAGATTCTTCTCACTTCTTGAACTAGAATTTTACCTTTAACAGATTAACAGTTGGCTTTAAAGTTAAGACATTTTCACAGACACAAAGGTGTAAAAAATATTTTTCATAAAAAAAATCTAAAGTAATGCCGTTTAAGATGTACAAATAAGAAAAACAGGAGCATCTGTACATTTTGTCATAGTTTAGTGAGCTATTACAAAGTTGGTTGTAAGCACACAAACAGACCATAAATCTTTGAGGTCAGGCACCTAAGTTTATCAAGTTATAGAAGAATTGAGGGTCAAAAGGTTGAACTGAAGCTTATGTTAAAAGTTTGTAATTCTTGTATTTGCAATAACATGGCTGTTGTCTCATTGTAGGTCTCCATCTCTCATGAATGTGAGCTTTTCAGTAGTGGAAGAAGTACTGAGATATTTAACTTAATTAAGAGCACCAATAACACAATGTAAGACATCAAAATCACACTTATCATAGGAAAATATACTCAAAGTATCAAAAGTATGTTGTCAAGGTGGAGGTGTTGGGTAGTTTAATCTATAATATTGCATATTTTGTACATTGATCCTGTTTTATGTATAAAATCTATGTAAATATATAATGTAGTGGAGTATTAAGGAGATGATTTTCCTCTGAAATGTAGTGGATTAAGTAGTATTAAGTATCAGAATATGGAAATACATAAGTAACAGTAAATTGTAACTGCAAAGGTATTGCATTTATTATGCACATGCAGGACTGTCCTAAGACTAAGGCAGACAAATATGTGAATGCACTGAGCGGCAACAAAGCTTCATATTTTATTGTGACAGTGGATATTGATAGCAGAAATGCCTAAAGCCTCACCTTTGGTCAACATTTATTTACCCAATAAATTTAAGTTGGTGCCTTTTGGTATTGGTGTGCTAAGAAGAAATAGCTCATTCACTCCTAATTCTTTGCCATCCCCCGCATTCTTCTTCATAATCTGTTCTTTAGCTGTTTGCTGAATAACTAGAGAGCAAATAGGTAGGGTTAATGCATTCACACCCACACAAAACTTCCTGGGAATGCTCATGCAACTGCATTTGACTTCTGTCCTTCGTCTCTGTGTCTGCGTCCTGCATTTATTGGCTTAAAGGATTAGTAGACTTTTTTATTCAGGCACACAGAGTATGCATGTC
The DNA here is from genome assembly GCA_038496675.1 of Rachycentron canadum. Taxonomy (NCBI): domain Eukaryota; kingdom Metazoa; phylum Chordata; class Actinopteri; order Carangiformes; family Rachycentridae; genus Rachycentron; species Rachycentron canadum. The sequence continues at coordinate 6,796,213 of CM076656.1, read as the reverse complement.
AGGGGGGGTTTCATTATTCTCAGTCTCTTAATAAGTATAGGTTACTTAAAATGGGATTCAGCAGATTATTCAGCACCCTCTATTCTAAAAATGTCTGTCAGCAAGCGCTTACAGTCCAATATTAGCCTAGCTGTATATCTAACTGTCTGTTGGTCTATCATGACAAGAAGTCTGAAATAATGCAAAGAAATTATGTATTTTTGGCTCTTTGTTGAGACAAAAAATTGCATACCACAGTATGTGCAGGCCTACATCAACAACAGATTATGACCCAGCGCAATCATTCCTTTAAAGCCTAGAAGCATAAGGGACATAGGTGAATATTTCCATGGGAGAGACACTTCAGGGTCTTCATGGGGGCACAGGATTGTTTCTCTGTGCTTCATTTAGAGTCGCCCTTGTCACATGATAATGGCTCATTGGATCACCTTCCTTGGCGAGATAACTGGGTAACATGAGGTCAGCTTTCTCACACTATTTTTTAAACACTAGAGGTCAGCCTTCTGCCTTCATGATTTGGTTTTCATTTCTGTACCTTAAGGTGTCTGTAGAGTCATCCTAAATTTTCCTAAAGTTAGCATTCCAATACCTCATGCAGCACCACAATCGATGTCTGCACCATATTATTGTTGTAAAACTGCCTCTTTTGTTGTAAAACTGCCTCTTTTTTTTAGAAATTGGATCCAAACATGTTCATTTCACATGTCATTATGTGTCTGTATTTAATGGTTTCCAACAGAAATTTATTAAATATTTATTGAATTTTACAATACTTATCTTTAAATTTCATACCAGAAATCTCTGTGTCAGTAGCCTTCGCCAACTGAGGGTTTTTAAATGGGAGTTTGTTCATATATGATTTTATAGCCTGATTTATATAACATCTTATTTTTGATATACACTCTATAACCTCACCTCTCTTTCCTGTTGGGGAAAAGAGGAGGTTGTTAGCCAGGCACACTCTGAGGGACTCAATTGACAGAAGTTATTAGAACCACCCTGAGCCACCCAGCCTTATTCTCTGGTCTAGGAGTGGAGACTTAAGGAGAGGCTAGCAGAGACCCTTGGGGGATGTAAAACTCTTTCCAGAAGACAGAGTCAGAAACGACATCTCTCATTAGGCCATGCAGGCAAAAACATGTTGCAACAGGAGTTTAGCAGTCTCTTTAGAAAATGGTAATTTGGGTAATGGCAGGAAATGTGCTAACTTGGACAAGGGATCCATGAGGATGACCATGTTACCTTCATAGTTGGTTAACACAGTCAAAGGAAATGTTGGACAAACATCAATGTGGGATGGACATTGGCCATGGGAGCTCAGCAGAAGATTGGTGCCTGATAGGTGGCAAGCCACAACATCACTCATTGGTTTGTGAACTGCTGTTTTGAACCATGAGAAGTAAAGTTATTTTCTCATAAACTACAGTCAGTGAAGTGACCACAAACTCCTATACTTCAGTCACTATGGTGGACAACCAGAAGCACTAATATATGAGTGCAATCACCCCATGGAATGCAAAAGGTACAGAAATTATATCCCTGCCCCAGAGGGCAAGAAAAGGACTGGCGGATAAAACCTCAACAATGAACTGGTGACTGGTGATAGGAATGACAATAATCAGTGGTGAGGTGAACTGACATTTAAACACCAGGAAAACCCAACCTGCCTGCTTGGTTGTTGGTTGCTTGTGGTTTATGATGGTATTGCAGATCTTTAAAGGTTAACAAACAGTAGGAAATGTTTGGGCTGTCTGCAGGACCCAAGAGTAGCCCCAGCAGAAACCACAAATCTTAAGAAAGACACAATGGCGATGTCACACTTGTTTTTTCTACCGGTTTGGTCCTGATATACATGAATACTAATAATGAGAGAAACAAACAGAGACAACAATATCCACTTGGATTTCTCTATACCCCATCTTTTTGGCAAAAAGCAGAATTCATTCATTCAGTGGTGCTCCTCTGTGAGTATTAGTATAAAACCCACCTCATTTTGAATAAATGGTTGTGATTTACCCAACCTGTCTCTGGGCAGATGAAAATTTGTCTGAATGGGGGCTGCTGTTAAGGTCATAATTGTTGTTTTGCTTGGGTGGCTCACAATAATACTCACATGCATTGCACCTTTCACAGTCAATGGCAAACATGACTGTGTTTTGGTCTGTAAAAGGGAAAGCATTTACACTTCTGTAATTTTCCTCTACCCAGTCTCTGACCTAGAAGTGGGTTTTCCTCTCATATTTTAATTATCCCTGTGAACAGGAACTGAGAGTCTTCCAATATTATGACAGCAACAGTAGTTGTTACAGTATTATGAGAGGCTGTCTGAAAGTCCAGCCTTGCTTTATTTGAGGCCCACTGCCAACACATTTCTGCTCCTCTGACTCAGGAGCTTTCTCTTCCGGTTTGTGAGTCTGAAATTATAATCTGGCAGTGAGGAAAACATCCCGTTGTCCCTCATTGCAGCAACTGGCTGAGTAATATTTTTGTGAAGTCATAGTAGGCAAACAAGCATATATGATGCTTAAATGGTGTAAGAAGTGACTATGAGGTGAATCCTACTAACCCCTGTCTGCTACAGAGGCCACTTTGTTTTTTCCATTTTTTCAGAAGATGTATTATGTGCTTGATTTGACAAGTAAAATTCCAAACAGTTCCAATATCTCAAATGTGATAAGTTGGTGCTCTTCTATGTCGTCTGTGATATATATGTATCTGTATATGTTACACTGGACTGTAGAACATTGTGATGCCCATTGGTCATCATTTTCTGACATTTCATAAAATAGACAATTAGTCAAAAAAATAATACAAGACAGACCCATCAGTAATGAACAGTCATTCAGACACTGCATCAATATATTGATTTAAGATTTGTGCCTTCTACCCAATCCAGTGAAGGTGAATTTAATTTCTCTGGTCATGTCTATTTAAAATGTATATTTAGGGATCTTGTTCAGGAAGAGTTCAGGAAAGGAACAATGATTGTAACTTAGGAGGGGCTCTGGAAATACATCAATTGTGGGAAGGATCTGGCCCATTGTTTTGAGATACTTGAGACATCTCAGCCAAGGATATCCCAAAAGCATTAATTAAACTAGTTGCTAGTTGCTAATACATCTATAAGGAAAGGAGAATATAAGTGAATCAGTCCATTAATACTCTGAATGAACCCAGCACTTCCATGATTCACCTTCCACTGCCTAAAGTATCGAATGCATGTAAATTATTTTAGGCCAATAGATGGATTTAGATTGATATTGGAAATGGAGACAAAAGTAAACCAACAGCATATTTGACCCCTATGATTTCACACAAAGAAAATTTCTTTTGTAACGCTATGTCTACATGCATGTGTGTCTGCCTCAGTGTCTGCATGTGAGCACTATAAATGCACGGAGACTTGTCTGATCTTATGGAGAAAATTAGAAAATAACCCTTTGTTTCTTTAGTGACTCATTGTGGGCACAAGTTTTTCTTTCCTAAGTGCTCTCCATTCATGTGAAATGGCACGAATGTTCTGAGTTCAAAGTAAAGGCAAAATGACAAAGGACAAAGACAAACACAAATGCCCTAAGAAATTTGTGCATTGCTTTTGTGAAACAAAACAGCCCATTTTTTCCCATTAATTTATTAATTTATATAAATTTTCCTCTACTCATGCATATATACTCATTGGGAAAACTTTAATCATGTCATTGCACACATTTATGCATTACATTTCCAGTTATGATATTGTTGAAATTGAATTTAAATAAAACTCAATTCAAACTCAAACTCAAAGTCTATTTATTGTTACTTATATTTGACAACAGTATATAAAGGTTTGGGATTTATGACTGGAAATATTCGACTTGTGCTATAATCCAATAATTCATTAGGTAATGTTTTCAAACACTAGGTAATAAAAAAAGCCATAAAATAAAAGTGAATTTTAGAGATGAGATTTAAAATCGGACTAGACAAAGGCATTTGTTTATTATTATTTTAAATTTTTTTCATAGAAGTAATCAGTTTTGTTGTTTTTTTAGTAAATTCTTAGATAAAAATGGCATAAATGGGTCTGAAATTACGTGAGCGATCTTTTAGAGGGGATAAACAGTTGCATGTGTAAAACTAAAAGGAAAAACACCAGTAGAGAGAGGCCAGTTAACAATGGCTGAAGGGCAGGAGGATGACTTTGAAAGAGCAACAGTGTGTTCCAGTGTTGTCAGAAAGATTTCAATAAAGTGGACTATTTCTGAAGGTGGAATGCACCCTATTAATGCAGTGCTGAATATCTGCTACACTATTTTATACACACTATCTACATTGAACTGATTGCAGTATATTAATGTTATTATACTGCCTAAATATAACTAAATAAGTTGTAAAGTAATAAGTTGAATAGTTTAAACCTTGAAAGTATGAAAGCAATAAAACATAAGGTTTATAACAACTCAGACATGCAGCAACAGATGTTTAATGAAAACAGTCAACATCATCTCCTCCACCCTTCATCATCATCATTATTCATTACATTGAGAAATAAGAGAAATTCAAGTGAAACTAAAAGATATTGAACATCATATTCACTCAATATATAGGCATTTGTGTATTTGTGCGTGTGTATGTGTGTGTGTGTGTGTGTGTGTGTGTGTGTGTGTGTGTGTGTGTGTGTGTGTGTGTGTTTAGGTCTGTTGTGCAACACCAGAGCTCCCAAAAGAGGGAGGGAGGGAATTATGAGGCTCCAGACACACACACACTTTCCCTACCCCCATCCAGCCAATGTCGCTACTATCAGGACTCATTCATAAATATTAGTCATCCCATAGTTATAGTGATGTTCCTGTTTTTAACTGATGGTCCCTCATTTACTGTTTCAAGTTCAGAGGGAAAAAGTCACGCAATGTTTAAAAAACATTGTACAGCATTTTATGTTATCTAACCTGCCACTGGGAGGAGCTGCAGGAGCATAGAGCAAACCAGAGGGAATTCTGTAATCACAGTCAGTGAACAAAATGCAACAGGTCTCATGGGAAGGTGGTGATGGGAGGATTTAGAGTAATTCACTGAATGGCCTTTTATAAACTATTGTGTAATGAAATCATTCTCACTATATCAATACCTTAGCTTACAGGGAAAAAAAGTTATGATCAAATGATATCATTAAACTGACAGTTATTTCCTTGAATAACCAAATAGTTACAGCAATAAAAAAGCAAAAAGTTCGTGGGAAAAATCTCAGTTCTTCACATGGTCATGAAATATCTTATTTTGTTTAACTAATTCTAAAACCAAACCCAATCTAAGAATATATAAAACATGAAACAACAAATTTTCGCATAAGTGAAACAAGTAATCAATTATGAAAACAGATCAATCGGTGCTTATCAGATTGACTAATTGATTTGGTCATGATTTGGTGTAAGCATGTTTTTACAACCAATGTTTACTTTTTTTGTCATTGTTATCTTTATGAATGGGTTGAGATAAGATAAGATAAAATAAGGTAAGACATCAATACTGGTAACTCTTAAAGTGCTACATGTTTTTGATGACTCTGAGAACATCTGATAGACCTTATTCTTTAGTTCACTCTTAAATATTAAATAAAAAGCACATCAAATTACTTGAGAGTTCTCTTGTTCTTTTTTGTTGGGAAGTGTATTTTGCTTTCAGTTTGGTTGAAACCTAAATTTAAGATGTATACATTTTTCCAAATGCTCTTCTATACAAGCATGTTTAACATACTCATTCATTGTTTTATATACTGGACAGAAACCAGATGCAGTTTTTCAAGTTCTTATGCTTCACTTCCCACCACTCCCCTTCCACTTGTCTCACACTGCAGCTTTCATCTCTACCCAGCCAACCGACTCCCTCTTAAGACTAAATTTGTTTAAGTGCAGTCCTCCCACAATAATTCATCCACTGCAAATAACCAAACAACAGATAAGGGTTTTCATCAGTAATAAGGAATACATTTTTTAAACCAGAACTTAAAGAATGAAATCTCAGAGAAGTTATATATGATATTGTTCGTTGTTATTTTGTGTCAGTGGCAACATTCATATAAATATCTGATCTTGCAATTTCCTAAAATACAACACAACCACTTGTTGTGTCAACCTTTATATGGCTATGTTTTGGCACTGACATCGCTTGGTTACACTTAGGAAAAGATTGTGGTTTAATACAGGAATTCAGATTGACTTCAGACACAAGGTGTTTATTTATATTTAAACAGATCCAGTGTTTTTGTTGCCTAAACCTAACCACAGACAGGATTGTGGTTGCAAACCCCAGTCACTTGTGTGACACTTGTGTGACACTTGTGTGCTTTGTATGGCTGCTGTCCAACCCAACCTCATCCAGGTGACTCTGTTGCTATCACTTCATTAAAAAGAAAAACCTGTTGCCTCTGAGTGCCTCTGAGTGTAAGAGTTTACACTGTAACATTGTTACAATGCAACAATGAAAAAGTTTTGTCGTATATGAACAAATAGTCTATCTGTGTGTTTGCACTGCAGTTTATTTTGAGCCAATCCCACATGAACTGTGCTGATACTGTGGTTATTCACTAGTGCACTGTATGTATTAATTTACTAAAATTGTCCCCAACAAAACTATTTACTCTTCTTACATTTATGGCCTCACGAGGAAGGAATGGACTGAATGTGATTGCCACATACAGGGTAGGGAAGTCTGAAAGTCTTTGAAGTCTGACAAACATACTGTTGGATTTGGTCTTTTCATTATATTTGTTGACAAAAACAATATACAGAATATTGCCAACTTTTGGAAAAAAATTGGAAAATGCGCCTTACATGGCAAAATCCAACCTTTGCATTATATTTTCCCAAAAATATCTATTTGCTGTTGTTTACAACATTGTGCTTTGTTACAAGTAAGATGCAATGTGACATTTCTGTGCCATTATTTTATCAAATGATACAAGGAATTGTATTTTTGCACTGATGACATGCATTGAGTTCTACTTTACCTGTTGCCTGTGTTGTGACAACAGAGTACAAAGATTACACACCATGGAAATTTTTGAGGCAGCATCTGCTTGTGCAAGGTCACAGGTAACGTCTTTTCAACAGCCAATATCCAGATTTCTTAACTTAGACACTGAAGTAGTAGACTACCTGTACAGTGACAAACATTTGTCCCAGCATATGTTTTCAGAGGAAAAGTCTCACTGAAAAAATGTCACATTAAAGGTTTTCAGGAAAAGAGAGCTAACCCAAACACATTTATACTTCAGTTGTCACCAGCCAGCATTGTTCTATGTCTGTGGGGCTAACTATTATTTATAACATTATTATTATGTTACTTTGTCTCCATGTTACTTTGTTACATAAAATCAATGTTTGGTTAAAATGAACTTCTAGTAACACTTATGAGATAGAAAATAATTTATTTTCACAAGTTTAGCAAAAATAAGGGTAAAATAGTTGTGGAAATACCACTGTTCTGAGATTGGTTATGATATTATATAGGATTGTTGAATCTCAAAGAATAATCTCTTGAAATGTCACAAATACTCTGAAACTCTCTTTTGTGGGACCATTCAAATAAATGGAGTGCTATTGTATTAAAATTTCTGTTTATTTTATAATGTAATAACTTGTAATAGAGAAATATTGCCTTTAGTTAAGTTATATTGAGAATCTTTGAATCTTATTATCATTTATTCATATCTTTGTGAGTTCATTTTGGAAAATTCTTAATGAGAACAGAAAAAAATTATTGCTACTACTACCTGTCATACTTTTGATTGTTTCCTTGTGATATGATTGTCAAAATTCTATGAAGTGTAAGTCACCAGGAGTTAAAAGCCTTTCTTTCCGCCGCACACTTTTTTTCCTGGTATGTCAAATGATGACAAGCCCATTCAAGAGATATGATCTTAAAAGAAAAGTAAAAACTGATAATGGCAAATAGCTTGGATGACTGATGGATGAATGGACTTCGATGAATAATTCTTCTTTATATGTGAGTCTCGACATACAAATAACATTTCTAAGTAGTTTCATTGCGTAATTCAATGACTGACAAGCCACAATTCTGACACACACACACACACACACACACACACACACACACACACATTCATCAGCTGACACGATGATCAGTTACGTGCTGATTCTGGGCCCTGCAATTAAGCATTGCTTTGCTGAAAGTGCTTCCAGTCCAAATATCTGGGTCTCCTGTGGTTGTCCTGCCAAATCCTGGATCCCTGTGGAGTCTAATTCATTGAGCTTTCCAACAAACACAAATGCGTCATTTACATGAGTCCACCAGGGACAGATGAAATGAGAAACACATGTTTTATTGTTTTAACAGAAGTAGAAAAGGGAAAACTTTGTAGGTAGGGATACAGCTAATGATTTGTTACAACTCTTACCACTCTCTTACATGGCGTAGTACTATAGTGTTATAGTTTATCGTCAGTCTTTGCTTATATTCTTATATACAGCATTACTGTTTTTATCATTTGTAGCTTCTCCACTTGTAACTGTGCCCTCATCTTCCACCTGTATAAGCCCCGAAAGACACTGTTGATTTTTGCTCATTTTATTCTTATCAATTTGTGAACCACAATTCATTACTATAATATTTGTTTGTGTTCAAAATGTTTCCAAAGTAACATATGTTAATTAGAATGTGGAGAAGAACTAGTGAAAGGGATGAGCAAATAGCTTTGACAAATCTGCAAGGTGTGCCAACGTGTGAGAGCTCGGAACACCCTATTACTAACATGGGAAAGCATTTGAGAGACCAGATCATATAACTGATATTTAACAAGTCAATTGTAACATGCTCTTACTCACTTGAGTCAAGTGTGAGAAAGCTGAGAAACATCGATACCAATCAGTGTGTGACACAGTTAATAGTTCCTTGTAGTATGAATGACATCTGGTGGCATGGGTAGATGAATGTTTGGATGTGTGTGATGACATTCGTAGTGTTGGAAACATCGAAAGTGCCAGAACAAATTTAAAGAGTCCTGAAGCCATATACTGGCAGCTTGTATGTTTAGAATGAGGGCATCAGTAACAGTACTCGAAACTCCAGTGTTTCAAGTTTGAGAGATTTCAGTATTATCAGATTAAGTACAGTTCTAAGAATGAAGTTTAATAAACAAAGATAACCTCTTACATCTCTGGTATGTGATGTCACCTTCACTGTCTGCTTTTTTAGGCCCTCAAATGGTCTTGTATGACGTATAACAGTGATGTGTGTATGTCTGATAGATGAGTAATTAAGTATGTGTGGATGATATGATATGAGTGTATATATGATATGTTTAGATATGTTTGTGTGAACACTGAAAGTTGACCATCTGTTCTATGTTTTTATTTTGTTGTTCTGACATCCTGCCACTCAGTGCTGTTGATACAGAAGGTTTCCTCACCCTCTGTATGACCTTAAAAGGCTCTGTTGCAGATACTGTAGGTAGTTTCTGTCCATGCGACACTCCTGTAATGTACACAGCATCAACACGCAGGCTGGTTGGATATAGAAACAAATGGAAGTTAGAAGTCACAGAGATATGAGGATCAGACCTTGGCAAGGGTGACAGAGCCAGCTTTGTTCTCTTTCTTTCTATCTTGACTTGTCCTTCCACATTTCATTGGACTACACTAGATCTGAAAATCATTTCCTTTCTTTTGTGTTTCTTTTTGAGCAGACACCTCATCTCCTGTATTTGTTTGTTTAGGTGACACACTAATCAATAGTGCCCTCCTTTAATGTTGATGAATGTTAGTTAATGAGCGCTGTAACAAAAAAATTAAAAATGATCCATTATTGCTGGCAGATCAGAATTCAGCATTATTTTTAACTGATTACCAGGAACATTAATAATGATGTAATTTTTTTAAAGAATTTTTTAAAAACCAAGTACACAGACTAAAAGGCTTTTATTTGACAGGTATTTCATATGCTCCAGACTGTCCTTGAAACAGTGACAATGACCTAAACAATTGTGTGTTCATGAAAGCATGAAAAAAATTTTGTGTGACTGTGTCAAGACTGAAGTGAAACTATTATAATATTGAAAGAATGACATCACTGACAATGACAAATGGTAATCTTCCCTGTGGTAATTGAGTTTCCCTAACAGCGGCAAAACACTTCACAACAGGGCCTCAGCTTTACATATAGATACAAGATAGTGCAGTAGCTCCTACTAGCATATGGGTGGATACAGTCAAGGCAAAGTTGCAGCCACCATTGCAAAGGCTATAATTATCAGTTTTTCCACACCTGCTTAAGCATATTTCCTGAAACACTGCTTTAGTACACAATCACTGCATCACTATTGCAGCAATACTTCATTTGTCCTAGACAAAGGCAGGACACACTTAAAACATTTAGCCCAATTCACACAAAGCTGAAACAATGACTTAGTTGTTAGTTGATCAACAGAAAATTAATTTCTATTTTGGTGATCAGTTTTTCACACAAAAAAACCAAATATTTACTGGATCCAGAGTTTCTCCTACACACAATGCCCTCACTTTCCGAATGTTGTCTCTGTTCTCCCTTCATCTCTACAGTGTACTGTCACACTGTTCTGCCACATGAACAGGCTCTTGTTCCCTTTAAGAGAATCCTCATCTGTCATTTTAGGAGGAGTTGGTGACCCAACTTATCTTCTGAAGAAAATATCTGCCTCTTCAGATGCTAAATCCCCCACTATGTTCAACCAAGTAGTCACAAGCTGTGTCTGTCTGCTGTCTGCTGCTAAGCATGCAGTGTTCAGTAGGTTTCACTAAAAATATCAGATAATTTACATTTATTTAGTGTTTGTATCATTTGCACCTATGTAATTGACAAGTGAAATCTAGTGGGTCAGTGCCAGTTCTTCATGTGCAGAGGTGGCTTGTGCCAGCTCTCACTTGACCCCAGGTCCTGCCACCTGCACAGTGTCACGTAATTCCGATCTTGGATCACAGCCACCCTATGGGGTCTGCTTCCAAAGAGGTTCAGAGGCGGTCAGGGGGAAAACACACACTGAAGTCTTCTGATCTTCTCCCACACCAGGGCCCACTGCCTGCTCATGCTCATTACACCAACACAAAGCAAGATGTGTTCCCCTGCTAAGTCTCATAGATCAGGACCTGAGCATGCCACACACTGATGCACAATGGCATAATAATACTCACCCTCCAGAGAATGAGGAGTAAGGAACAAAAATAAATGTAATGGGCCAAGCCCCTCTGACAGGGAATCCCAAGTGCAGGACAAAGATTATGAGATGGACTACTATGCATCAGGTTCAGTAAAGATGACAACTGATGCAAATGACTTAATTAATGTAATTTTCTTGTTTGTTTGTGTGGTTTTCAGTTTTGTGCTTGAAACTCATGAAAATCATGCAGTGTGAGGGGAGAAAGTACTCTCTCCATAAGTTTGTGAGAAATGTGTGAATGGATGGGAAAATTTAGCTTGTCATTGTCTGTGTTTGGATTGGTTGAAGCCTAGTGGCCTGACTCACCACTTTGTGCCGCCAGTCACGTCAACATTCCTTCCACTATGTTTGTTTTGGAATGGGTACCCTAGAAAAATAACACAATTCTTCTGCTTAACTGCCAGTCTATACTGCTGAGGCAAGGTTTCCTGTATGCTTGTGGCCTGGGCGCTTATCTTCACACCTCATATACAGTAAAAGACCCATTTTATTCCTGTGCGTCTTTTCCCAGCAAAGCATATATCGACTAAGGGAAAGTATTAGTGATGTGCGTAATAGCAACTTGTATGCAGCCATTTATCCATTTCCATCCATGTAGCGTGCTTTGTGTTAGTAATCTAAAATCAACACAAAGTACAGTAATATCAAAACAGAACAATACACAGAAACCGTTGCTTGGAATATATTGTATTATTACTCTTATTTTGCCTGAGGAATATGGACTAATAAATTTCTTTCCTTTCATTTCCTTGAGCCTGACAAGTATCTACATGTTGTATCTGATGTGCTGAAAAAGGAAAGCTTTCAGCTCAGCTGCACAAAGTGGTGCAGTAAGTATACTGAGAGAATGTTGGTTGAGATAAAAAAACAAACAAAACAACCCTTTGAGCACTCTCTGAAGAGTTACATGGAAATTTATTACATTAATCACGTTCATCTTATTATTAAAATAATTGATCTGTTGTTCATTTATGTGCAATACTGGTTGTTTACTTGCATGGTAAATGCCAGCATTTTCAAAATGTTGGCATTTACCATTAACCCAAGATGCTGGATTAATAATTTGACCCAATTAATGAGTGACATTCACTCTGTCATCATTTTGTTGGGTTGTGCTACTTTTAAATTAATTCAATCATTCATATATCCATTCCACTTATCCTTGTAGGGCTGCCAGGGCCTGATGCCAATCCCAACTAACATTGGGCGAGTACTTTTAGTATTTCTATTATTTATAATATAATTATTTATTTAATTTTTAACCAGTTATATGGTATCAATTATACTTTACTTTTTTCTTTCTTTTTTGTTATTATGGACAAACAAAAATAATGCATTCCACACATACACACAAAAAAACCCTCTGAGTGGGCTGAACAAACTGTTGTCCTCAAAAACATCACAGATGAACCCTCATGCGTATCAATAAGAATCACTGCATGTTGGAGAAATTCACAGGTGTGGAGGTAGTGATTGGTGGAATTGTCTAACTTGAAGAAAGCCTTGAGAAAAGCATCTACAGCCCCCAGCAAGGGGTCTGTTTTGATGCCATGGCCTGAAATAATGGTAAAAGCCTGGCACGCCAACATTTCATTCCCAAGGCAGAAAATGTATAGGAATGCTCTCTGCATTTTGTAAATGCGGAACTATGTTGAGCCCCAATAATTACACATCAGTAACTTAAAAATATCACTCACTTGTCATTATTAGCTACTTTTGGGCAAAAGATTCTCATCTCCTCATTGAGATTGAGAAAAAATTTGTATTCCGCATTACTTTTAGATGTATTTCAATACAGAAATGTGTGATTGATTTCTTTCATCATATTTCTTTCCAGCCAAGCAAACATCATCAAAAGTTATAAAAAAATAAATAAAATCAAAAATATGTAGTTCACCTTGTGAAGAGTTGGTCGGTATTTGTATGTGTATGTATTTGTATTTGTATTGTCTTGCCCTCCTTATCTTTGTTAACATACAAAAGCAGAAAATGAATTTGGAATACATGGAATTGAAACTGATTTTCATAGCAGTGTGATATCACTCTTACATTAAAATATCTGTGGGATGTATCAGATTTAGTGTGTGCATGTGAGTTCTTAACTGCAGTCTGTTGTTGACTGTAGGAGGAACATCAGACTGTACTGTAACTTTCTGCATTTGTGCTTTTTATTAAAAATGTATTTTGAATTTGTCTCAAATAAGGTAGCATGATTTTGAAAAACAAAAGAAAAGAATGATCTTTTGCATTCATTCGACCATGGATACCATCTGAACTTCTAAACTTATTCAGTACTTGGATGACATTGTTTCTTTAAGAAGGAAAAGCTGGTCTGCTCTTGAAGCATCAATAAGAGTTTATATAAGTGCATAATGAAATTGAAAATTGTGCACCATTTCCTGGTAGTATTTATTAATGTCAATCTTGCAAGGCAGTGATAACAGATTTAGCAACAAATGGCCTGTAAAATCAAATAAAACAATTTCTATAGAACCACAATGCAATTTTAAACAACAGTGCAGCTCTGGCATATTAGTTTTATTAAAGCCATTTCTAATGCCTTCAGCCAATACGCAGACTGAAATTGCAAAAAAATCTGTAAAACAATACTGAAATAAGAATGCCCTATTGTAATGTTAAATCAGATCAAGAGAGACAAGATCAGTCATATAGTTAACTGTGAACATCACTACTATAGTGTACTCATGTATCACTGTCTGTTAAAACAGCTCGATGTGGTAACCATACAACTACATCAACACAAATAGGAGAACAGTAATTGAAGGAAAGCAGTGTATCTTTACTACATAGCTGAAACTGTAAACTAATCTTCAAGTATTACGTCATTGTGGCTGAGGTTATTATATTACTCTTACAATAATAATCTTATAATACAATGAATCTTTCAATAAATAAACAACTGCAGGCTCTTTTTTCATGAAAAGCAGACAAAAATGTACACAATTCCATTAAAAAAAAATCAATTTCGCACTTTTTTGTGTTGTATTATAAATAGAATTGAAAATAAATATAAAAATAAATAAATAAATAAATATTGATATCTATATATATTAAAAAATCAAACAAAACATTAGAGCTCAGTAGTCCTTTCTTTCAAAATGACTGTAGGGTTGATATCACTGCCACCTGAGTGGGATGTGCTTGAGTTGATGATCATGGACCCTGTTTCTTTAATGTTGGGGACGTGAAAGGATGCCACGGGACATGGACCCCGCACATTATTGCAAACAAGCCTTTGCAGGGAGGCAGTGTTGACAATGTCGAAGCCCACACTACCCCCAAAGGTGCTAGGCTTCCAGTATTCTGGGGAGCAGATAGGGTTTCCCATTAAACCCTTGAGGGAGAATGGGGCACCCATCTCCACCATGGTCTCCCCAAAGATGGCATTAGGCCTGGGTTTCTCCACCAGAAGGCCTGGGTAGAGCTCCACAGCATCGACATGTCCATACATCTCCTCCAGCATTGAGGCCATTTCTTTCTCTCCTGAGTAACACAAATGGGGAAAACAGTTTACTTGCCTGGCCTTTCTCACTGGTGTCAGCAACTGCAAAGCTCACAGCTAGTCTAAACATCAACTATGTGTTTTGACTGATTCAAATCCAGCATAAAAAGTCTCCCTTCTCTTGCTTTGCTCCTTTTTGTCTCACACATCTTTTTTTACTCAGAATCAGTAATTTTTTAATGAATCTTAAACCTCTTCTTGCAGAATTTATATATCCTCTGAAACAGAAGGTCTCTCTAGTCTGTTTATGGTTTACTCTGTGATGACAATATGCTTACACTATCTCAAGATGAAATGAACATCTGGTTCTTAGAGTCACGGAAATAAATTCCTAAACTATAAAGCTGGTGGAGACTGTTACTAAGTCGAAACTATCTTTATAAATGACATAAAGGTGTGATCTTATGATTAAATTCCTGTGATCAGTTCTTGACAATGATATTAATAATGCAGCCCAATTTTGGCCTTTTACTTAATGTCAGTCGTGACTCTTTGCTAATGCTCTGACGTTTTCCTTTACACCTACAAGTATTAGGTATCGTGGGTTATCTTGACTTTATCTCACCTGTCATGTCCTCAAAAGAGCTGTAGGGTTTCATGTTGAATCGTTTCCTGTAAGCATTCAGAGACTGGTAACGCATTTGTCTACTGTTCTCTATGGATTTAATGGCCACATACATGATAGCTCCAGGGACATTACGGCCACCAGCAACCTAAAATATGAATGAAAAGTTAGTTAGAAAGCCTTATAGCAACAGCAATGTTACAATCTCAAATGAAATGCTGCCAGAAGAATATTAAGAATTCTTACCCGTCCAGCAATCTGTTTGGTAAATGACTCCACCAGGTTGCTGATGCCGTGCTCAGTCACTAGAGAAGTGTTGAAGACAAATTGTTTGTAGCTGTAATCTTTTTCCTCAATGTGGAACGTATCAGGCATCAGTGGGTGCCAGTGGTACAAGGTGTTGAATTCTGAGGCAATGCGGTTCTGGTACTGGAAGCGCTGGTTGAAGAGCAGCTCAGGGTCAAACTTGAGCTTGAAGTGATAGCCACTTAGGTGCTGCACATAGTCCTCAATCACTATCTTGATGGTCTCACCTACAGGACAAATGATAAATAAATATTTTAGATTATGCAGAATATTATAGATGTTTGTTGTTCCATTCCACTCACTCATTGTTACTTCACTTAGACATTTGAGTATCATTGATGAGAATGATATACGTTTAAGAGTGTGACACTATAAAATAAAAGAATAAATAAATAAAACATTTCCCCTTTGTAAAGTTGAAAATAAATTCTTATGTCTTTCAATATATCCTGTTCCTAAAATGCTCAACTATGTGCAACAGGTTTTTTTTTTAAATGAACCAAAATAAAAAGTACAGCTTCCTATGTCTACCTTCCTATTCTAGGGTAACTACATTAACATGTTCTCATCAGTGTTTTAATTGTACTTTCCCAGCTACTGTAGAGCAAATGTTATTGTTTTTTTGTCTGTTTTTTTTGCACAGTCAGAAAAATCCTTCTTAAACTAACCAATCAGGATGAGGCGTGTCGTCTGAAAGAGTCTTTCGTCATTCCAGTCGGGGTGTACCTCCTTCAACACATCACACACCCGATTGTGTTCTCGCAGCCAAATGGTGGCGTACATCATCAAACCAGGGACCAGGCCGAATGCCTCATGGCCCACAGCAAACCGATGAGAGTCAGGGACATGCGCAGGATAGTGCATGTCCACACCAACTTCATTTACTGTTGGGGGGTACATCTCCCCATCAAGGATCTGCAGAGTTGCGCATCAGAGGAAGCAACTGTTAGATTTGTGTGTGTGGTCCAAACCATGTGGCTATCTGAGTTACATCTGTCTTTTCTCATACCTGATGTTTAAGTTTGCCATCCTTGAAGAGTCTGAGTTTGTGTTGTCTCTCCAGGTTGTCTCCATAAATGTGGCTGAGGTCCACCTGAGAGTACAAACAGCACCATTAATAAGAAATCATGGTCTCTTTTTGTATCTGATGTATTCTGAAATTCTGCTGGACTTACCCCATGACCTTTAGCTTGAGTAAAAGAAGGTCCTTTCTTCATATCAGATTTGAAGAACTGGTGGGTGAAATGCTGTGCGAAAAATGCAAACATCAGACTGGTGCCTTGAGGGTCCGGGATAAACTGTTTTCTCATCAGGAGCTTCTCAGCCAGAAGTTTAGCATCAGGTAGATCCTTTTTACCTGGAAAAACAATAAAGAACATTATTATAAACATACCACACTATAATACAGAATAAAGCCAATTCAATGTGGATAAAATACATTGAGGGTCGACAGTTTTGTTTTTTGTGACACTAGGGAGTTTCGTGCATTTAGTTTTGGCTTGCTGTGGCAGGTTTTGGTGTGTGTGCATATTTCAGTCAATCCACCAGAGGGAATCATATCAGCATGTACATTTCCAGTGATGTAATGAATGCTCTTGCTCTGTATTCAAAAATCTGAGAAAACTGGTTCTCCAGACTCAGACTCACCTACTACTCCCATAGGGGTTGGGCAATCCTCTGGCACAGGGGGGAGGGTGCGTGTATAGTAGGAAAGGTTGGAATAGGCTTCCCAGTTTTTGTAATCATAATCTGCATTGTAAGTTGGAGGACTATCAATCATGTGGGATCGGGCTACAGAGAGGAAAAAAAACACTTTATTATCAATATAACCACTGCAACTGATTCTCTACAACTCTCATTCTCTGAGGCAATTTCCAATCCATCTCACTTTGCCTTCAGCTAAAGAGACTTACATGTCAGCACATATCTCATGATGGCATCCCGGAGAAATGAGATGTTGTTGATAATGTTCCAGAAGCCTTTGAAGTGGGTGAGAAGGTAGTGGATGGTGTTAGGTGATGGCTTCAGGGACATTTTGATCCAGGTGAGGAACTCAGCTGTACAGACCAAGAGATAAATTAAGTAAATGAACTATATCAGAACAAATCACCACAATAAATATAATATGACATGGTTTTCTAGCCATACTTACGTGTTGTACAGTTTTTTCCATAAAATCCTGTACGTGTGCAGTCACATTCATAATTGTCTGCTCCCAGTGCTGTGCAAACACCTCTGTTCTGGCATGGATCTGAGCAACATGGGTTACCTGTAAGAGATTAATGTCGAGTGGTGTGGGTAAGAATTTAATTTACTTCAAATGCGAGCAAAAAATTTCAAAATATCTTTAAAATCTCAAAAACTTTACAATAAAAGACCATAATATAATACAAATATGAGCTAAGTTTCATTACGGTTCTTTTTTTTTTTTTTACCTTGTGTTATGAGCTATAAAATTCATACAAAATACATGTCAGCATATGTTTATAATTCTAATAATTTTATAAATACCAAATAAATAATAAAAAAAAACCAAAACTAATGTAACAATTTTAACTTCAGAACACATAAAAGCAGAACTTTTAAGACCCTCAGCTCCTGCTTAAAATGCTGGACATGATTCTGTGGTTCTTCCACTCACCTCCTTCGCACACAAGAAAGCCCAGTGCCAACAGGAAAACCGCAAATCTGACTCTGTTCATACTCCAAGGACTTTTTCGGTGTTCTACTCTTTCTCTCCTTCTCTCTCTCTCCTCCGCAGTTCTGTCGCTCTGGAGCTCTGGAGCTGCGAGTTTGAATACCAAGACCTGCTCAGCTCCGCAAATTTATACGCCCGGTGGTGACGTCAGACTGCAGTCATCACGGTCCTGTTAAGGAACAATGCATCTGTGACCACAACTGAACATTAACTAAAAAAATACCTGACTAAAGGACTGTTTTTTTTTTCGCAATGTCAGTTTTTATCTAATTCCGATCATGGATTTGGATGATTCTTAGTGTGCGGTTTTTGGCAGCGAGCAGTTCCTTACTAACGATCTAAAGGGTTTCCTCTTTTTCTCCTTTTCCTCTTCTAGAATTCTTCCATTGACAGTATGAAAAATTTCCACATGAAGTCGTATTTTTTCACGCAAACAGAGAAGCAGTAAGGATGTGACTTCACAGAATTGCATTTTATATTTTTTTTATATATATTGTTTTAATAAATACACAAAGATACATATAAGTGTCCCCTGAATGTAGATGTATGAGAAGAACGCTTTAACGATTTAATAATGATATGATAATAATGTTTCATATATCAACAGAGATCTTCAGCCTAGATTTTATATATATATACACACACACACATATAATTAGAAACATACTATATATATATATATTCGGTGTATTTCTAATAGGCTATCGTATCGCATTGAATAATTACATTATTGTGTAAACAAACTGGCTCATTAAAATTCCAGGGCTTTTACTGGATATTTGATGGCAATGCTACAGACATTTTTTGTAAACTCAGTAGAGTTATAATCATTATACCTAAAAGCAGGAGCCAGAAATTACTGGTTGATGATCACAACATGGAAAATTTGATTGATTCCTAAGAAATTCAGAGTGCGTCTTCACACCCCCCTCTTGTGGACGTATTTGCGAACTCGTGCGCATCCGGGGAGGCGGAGGAAAGTAGTCAGGTAGAAAAACAGACTCACTGTCGGAGTTTTTGAAACTCTTTAGTGCCCGACCGTTTTTTCAGCTATTATTATCAGTTGTTATTTTGTTGCCTCCGCGAGGTTCGTGATTGTTTGACTTTCCCTCGACCTGAAGTCTGATAGTCCTGACCGCCGAGTGCGCATACTTTAGGCTACTGACGAGAAGCACCTCCTCCATCTCTCCTCGCACTGGTGGAGCGATACCCTCGACCAGCATGACACTTTTGTCAGGATTTGTGAGTTGATAGCGCGCTACATGTAAGGTACGTTCCCATTTCCTGTCTTAACAAGATAAAGTGTTGTGTTTTTTGCAAATACGATTGAACAGAAATTTGGAGAGAAAGGTCTGTGCCAATAACTATGGTGGTTTAACCAGCGTCTTCGTGAGCACTTCACTTTCCGCAAGAGGATAAGGAAACTGAAAAAATGCTGTCACCAACACTTACAGATAAATGCCTCAATGGCCACATAAAGCGATAACTAATAAAGATCAGTGTGAACGGAAATAATGACTTGCCTAAAAGAGAGTGCTTATATTCTGAAGTATTTAGTTGTATATGACATGCTTTATATTTACATCATTGCAAAATGAATGTCTACCATTAACATTTCCATTGTGTCTTACACAATCTGAAGCAGTCATATTATGTCACCCCAAGTTTCATACTCATACTGTACAATCAGGCCTTGTCAGATCTGACCTGATTCAACCCAGCTTATAAGAATCATGCAAAACCCGTTTATAGTGGTGTAATAACAAGTTTTGTATGAATCAGATAATCCAAGCAAGAATTCAACTGTAGTTATTCTTCACTGTAATCGATCTTTTGGGTAATGTATTGTGATTCATAGAAGCAATCTTCCAACTTTTATCTTTTATGTATCAGGTGGAGGTACGCTTGTACAGTAGGTGATTTACTCTATGCCTTTTAAACCCATAATTATTGCAACTGTTTTGCATCATGGCTAGTTGCTGTGAGTCTCTTTCACATATTGTGTCCTCATATGAAAATTCAGGGCTGTGAAAGTCTCTGGGTTATGTTGGCACACACAGAGGACTCGGCAGCCTGCATACACTCATTGTACACTGCAGAACAAGGGCAGAGTGAACTGGCAGTTTGAAAAGTAGGACCACTGTTGCAAACTACGTGCCCAGTGCTGTGAACACACAGACGCTACGTGCTTGCAGTCCTCTCAGTAATGATACGCTTTGGTGAACAGCTGAGAAAAGACTCACTGACCTTGATATCCTGTCACCAGTATACACTCACATACTCTCTCTGTCTCTCTCTCTCTCTCTCAAACACACACACACACACACACACAGAATAAGCAAATTTCCTTTAACACGTGTTTAATCATCATGCAGAGAAAGCATAATTATTTCTAAAAATAGTCACCTCACCACCTCTTCTGTACCTTATGTTACCTATCGTCATTGTTCATTCATATCAACGTCAAAGAAACAGGCAGGTGACAAACTAATCATACAGTTAAGCAACAAATCCTCAGGTATAGTCAATTCTGATTTTTTATCAAGATGGGGAGAGGTAAAAACCTGACTGATGTTGAAAGAAGGTTCATTGCTGTATCAACTTCCTAGAGTTTCAATAGGAACAATGACAAAAGTGACATCTCTATTTAGATAGTCAGTAAATAGAGTCAGAGTTCAGTTGTCCTCTTAGAAGGAGGTGTCACTGCATATCAATACAAAGTTGTTCTGAGTGACCTGCATCCTATCCTATCCTATCTCATGATAATTGTTATCTCATGATAACAGTAATAAACATTTATATCCTGATGGAAGTGGTCTCTTTCAAATGAATATGTCTCCATCTTTTAATCACTGTATGTTAATGTTGTTGATGCCGATGTTAAGTTTGTTTTTAGTGCATGTCTTTTTACTAGCATCTTTCCCTGTCCCTCTACACATGCATGTGGTGTACTTACATTCAAACACATATGAATCCTTCCTATAAACTCAGGCCTGATATCATGGGCACACAGCTCAGCACACTTCCCTTTGCCCCTTTTCAAGATATGAAAGGCTCTGATATTTCTTAAGTAGCCATGGCCCTTCCTAGAAGTTTCACTAATATACCTGGTTGGTGATGTTGTAGTAGCATTTTATATGTTGTTGACGGACAGATCACATGATAATGTAATTTTTGGAAACCCTGAGAAAAAAAATAGCTCTTTAATTTCAGAGTATCACACATTTAATAGTATGTGTTTTCATGGCATTTCAATTGGTCAAAGCTACTGTCCTGTGTTTACACTGAAACTCAATTGAAACTCAACTTAACTTTGTTTTCTCTACCAAGGTCAGCACGCTTCAGTTCATGACTGAGATGTTCTCCTGAGTTAAATTTAACGCTGTGACAAAGGATTTCCAGAGAATTACTCACCTGACAAGACATCATGGCTTCCAATATAATTGTGAGTATTGACAGCTATTATTTCCTACACGTACTGTATGTACACTGCCAAATTGAGGCAGAATTACAGTGACTAGAGTGGTTTTATTTACAGATAAAATCCTTATCTTTGATTTTTCAATAATAGTAGAATGAATTTTGATTTTATTTCCCCAAAGCAACAACTTTGTTTACCAATATTGCAGCCAACATCTCAACAGCAATGCAGTGTTTGTTGTCATTGCAACAGGTTACAAAACCAAATTAGGATTGTTTTTAGCTGCAAATATGAACATGACATAAACTGTATATCTGCATTCATGGTTATTTCTTGGCAGTTATATGGCTGACACAAATACAAAGCAACAAAAATACAAAAAAGCTTCTATTCTTAATCCAACTTGTGGGTTCAGTGATGGTTCTATGAAGGACAAAGGGAAAACTGTTTACAGATTAATGACCTCTAATGATGCTTTATTTCTGCTTACAGAGGCCCATTTTAAGAGTGGAGACATTAACCTGTGTACTAGTATATTGCTAACACTTTTTCACCGAAAAAGAAATTACTCATTAATTAATGAGTAATTACTAATTAGTGACTAATCTGCTGATATGATAGACAGTAATGTGAAACAAAACTGAGGTAAAACTGGGTAAAACTATGTTAATAACTGATGCTTATCTGGAAATTATAAAGTAATTAACATATTTCATTGTAATATGATGTAATATGCTACTCTGATGGTTATTGAAAAGCATATGAAATGTATATCTTATACCAAAATGACAGGTTACTGTGATGTAGTTTTTGGGTTGGGGGCTCATAGAAAAGGGTTAGAAATCTTGGAATAACGAGGGACACAGTACTTGTCAAGTAAGGTTTTTTTAATAGAAAATCTGGTGTCCTATAAAAACAGGTTAGTATATTAGTGCCTTATTCATACAAAATCACAAAATCATCAACAAAATCATACCAACAAACAACTTACTGTCGATCAGTGTGGTCAGTGTCAACCCGGCTGGGAAATGAAACCTAATGTTCGAGAATTTAACAGCCATTGTCAACCTGCCAAAAACCCCAGATATTCCCACAGATTCCCACATGAGTCTGGTGCAAATCTGCTTACATCATATGTCATAACTTACATTTCTCTCATGCAGCATAGGATGTTTAATCATTGCTGTTGGACTGATTACACATGTGATGAGGTGAAGCCAAACTGATCCAAATGACTTTTGTATTGCAGGTGGAACAGCAGTTTTCTCACAAATTCACAGTGACAGTGGTTCAAGCTGAGAACGTCACCAAAGGAGCACTGGGTGACCTGTGTGAGTCTTAATACATTTTTTGTATTTGCCACTGATTTCAGCATTCAGATGTGTTGGTGATGCCCATTATCCAGAAATTACTGTATGTACAAAGTAGCTTTGTGTTAGTTTGACTGGAATTGTCTCCATGGGAAAAGGGCCACCAAATTTGTTTAAATAACTTTGAACTAGCATTGAAAAAAAACCCCACAAATGTAGTTTTACAGAGTACATTGTGTGTGTGTGTGTTTGTGTGTGCAGTGGACACCCCAGATCCATATGTGGAACTGTTCATCCCAACAGCCCCAGAGAGCAGAAAGAGGACCAAGCATATAGACAATGACATCAATCCAAAATGGAATGAGACCTTTCACTTCATATTAGACCCCAACCAGCAGAACATCCTGGAGGTTAAACCTGCATTTCCTTGTCTAGAACAGTCCATACCAGTATAGTATGACAAGCTGAGGTGTGGTGGAGCATAAACCCTCATAAACACATATCCATTTTTAGCCTGTTATGAGATTATATGAGATAAACAGTAATATCATTGATACTATGTTAGACTGGAGTCATCTAAGAACAAATAAAATAAAATTTTGCACTTGTTTAAGTTGATCAGTGTTTATTTTATTTATTTATTTTTTAGAAAACTTACAGAAATTAAAGACAGATCAGAATACTACTAACTCTCTTCTAATGTGTAGGTCTCAACATTTATTTAACCATGAAGTGATGTTTATTTCAATCAGATGACATTAATGGACGCCAATTACGTGATGGATGAGACACTTGGGACAGCGTCCTTTGACATCACCAAGCTCAGAGTGGGTCAGAGAAAGATGGAGACTTTCTTTATTGGCAAAGTAAGATATTTAATCCATGAAAGTCTTTGGCAGATCCTCATTATAAACTAATGTTGTATATAGCTGCACCTTAACTGAATAATAACTACATATTAAATTGTTTTTACAGGCAACCAAAGTGTACTTAGAACTGTTGCTGGAGATCTGGTATGTTTTCCCTTCAAAAGGATTTTTTTCAGTATTTTGTTTCACTGCTGTATACTATTTGTTTACTGTTTAATGCAAGGCCTTCATGTGAAAAAAGCAATACTGGTTGTGGCCTCTGTACAGATTTGTCACAGGTTCAAGAAAACACAGGAATTCTTGAATATGCAGGAATTCACCTGCAGCCATACAGAAGCTGAAATTAGAACTTTAAGCAGCATGACTCAGAAACAACAGGATACGTCTACATACTTATTTAGGATTGAAATGCATTATAGTTCTCATGGTTTCACTGCATGGGGGTTAGTGGGAAGATGTGGAAATGCCATACATGCTTGAAAGGTTAGTAAATATGAGAAGGTGAGTACAGGGTTACAGGTCATGACTATTTGTCTGTAGATGTGTGTTTCTCACCAGACCACCCTGACACAGCTCAGTTTCAACATCATCAGTAGTCAAGTAATGGAGAAATCACAATCTCTATTTGTCTCAAAGCAGAAAATGTCTTATTTCTGATCTAATAATCTTATTTCTGTCATTGTATCTGCAGCACCAATCTGGACCTGCGGTTCAGCCTGGCCCTGTGTGACAAAGAGAAACAGTTCAGGCAAACCCGCAGAGAGAGAGTGATGCTGGGCATCAAGACGTTGCTGGACATGGAGAAGCCTCGATTTCTCCCCAGCTCTCCACAGGAGGTCGGAACACAGCATTTAATTGTAGATTCAACATAGCTTTAACACGACAGCTGCATTTAAAACTAAACTTTTTTGGTCCTTTGTATACATTTCTGAGGTGTCAGCTCAGCTTATTCAAATACTCAGTTTCACCATCTTGTCACAGTTTACTACATACAATATGTTGTTGAGTATGAAAAAAATTTACATTTGGCATGAAAACAAAATTTTTGCTATCTGTTCTATTTCTGGTGATCGACTGATGTTTTAAAGAATAGTTTAATATTTTCACAAATTTACTTCCTTTCTTTAATTTCTATTAATTTCACTTTCTATTAAACATGAAGTTACAGCTAGCATAGCATAGCATTAAGACTGGAAAGGGGGTAAAACTGCTTTCTGGTTCTGTCTGAAGATAACAAGTATAATAATATATATCATATGAAGCTTCTGCCAGCAACCACTAGCTTATCATAGCTTAGAATAAAGACTGGAAATGGGGAAACAGTCTGCCTACTTAGGTTTTTGTTTGGATATGGTGGTGAACTTTGCTATCTGAGTTTTACATAGCCAACATTAGCATTAACAACTGTTTACTTATCAGTATAGAGGAAATTCTGTGAGTTCAGCATCAGACATCATTCCTTCATTTGCAAAAAGCTGTCTTCAGTAGTATAAAGCGACGCTGACGTTTAGTCTGATTACAATTACATATTTTCTTTTACTGTTAGTTGTTAGTATGCTAACCAGCTAATCCTGGGCTGTAACAGCCCTTCTAGTCACTTTCTCTGAGCGACTCAATGTAGCGTCTGTTCCTGATAAATACCTTCTATGTATTTCGCATTTAATCAGACTGTAATATGTGCTGAGTCTGGTGTATATAATGTACAATATATAAACAGTAATGCTGGCTGAGATATGTGCATTCACTGAGATCATTCTAGTTACGCTCATGATATGTAGCATTTACTGGTGCACAGAGAAAAATAGTTAAACATGCTGCAGACATGACACAAACTGTGTCATTTGCTTAAAAACATGGACATTTATCACACTGAGAAAGCAAACCATACAGTAAAGTTCTTCCCTCTGCTCTAACCTAATAGAGGTTTTGTGTTCCCCCTGGTCATGTTTTGGCCACATGCCCTTGAAGCTTGCTTAATCTCCAGCCAGTCTTTTTCATGTCTTCAGCATATGCCGGAAGCTCCACAGGATGAGATAGCCAGTTACTGCCCACTTGCTATGCTACAATGTCCCTTAACTCCATGTCCAGGATGACTTTTGTTGAAATATTTCTGTCAGAATATTCAGAACGGACCATGAGATAAACACAGACCAGAGGAAGGAGGCCATTTTGCACAATGAAAGTTATGAAATAGTTGAAAATCTGAAGACATAAGTAAAAAAAATGGTGTGACGCAACTGGCATGGCACCCTCACTGTACAAAGGCATGGGAGAGAAGGTACTTAAAATTAAAGAATGAGAGACTCATGCTCTTAGTGGGTAATTATGTGATTAAGCACACCTCCATCTTCCTCCTTCCTGTGTGTGTGTGTGTGTGTGTGTGTGTGTGTGTGTGTGTGTGTGTGTGTGTGTGTGTTTGTTTTGCAGGTACCAGTGATAGCCATAGCAGGCTCAGGAGGGGGGTTCCGTGCCATGGTCGGTTTCTCAGGTGTGATGAAGGCACTGTTTGAGTCTGGAGTCCTGGATTGTGCCACATATGTTGCTGGCCTGTCCGGATCCACATGGTCAGTTTTTATTGATTCTATTTCTTTTCTCTCTCTTTACACTCTGCCTATCTCTCTGACCCCTTTTATTTCTAAGAATATTTTCTCTCTTTATATCTTTCCTTGTTGTCATTGCTGCATTTCTTTTGTCTTTTCTTTCTGTCTCTTCTTTGGTGTTGCCTCCTCCATGCTCTGGCAAAATTTCCAGTGTCCTGTGCTGACATGAAGCTGTCATCAAGCAAGCAAGCAAGGTTTATTTCTGTCTCTCAAATCTTTGAGAAATTGTTTGTGGAGAGACTTAGTGGATATAACCTTAGAATTACAATATTTCCTGCAAAAACATTTTAAGAAGAGCAGAGTCATAATTTTAAGCATTTGTTATTGACTGCATTTGATAAAATTTTACCTTCCTTGCATTGATACTTTGGCAATGCTTCTTTCTAACTTTCTTCCTCCCTCTTTCTCCCTCTAGGTACATGTCCACTCTCTATTCTCATCCTGACTTTCCAAACAAGGGTCCAATGGACATCAACAAGGAGCTAATGAAGAGAGTTAGTAGTAACCCCCTGAGGCTGTTGCTGCCCCAGCACATCACTAACTACATCCAGGCTTTGTGGACCAAAAAGGCCTCAGGGCAGCCTGTTACCTTTACCGATATCTTCGGTATGCTCATCGGAGAGACACTTATACCCGCGGTAAGAGTCTCCAGACAGCTGTTGTTTGCTTTCATTTTGAAGAAATTCATTTTTTGTTCATCTCCTTATTGCTCACTAGTATGTCAATCTTCCTCTTCCCTTCACCTTTAATGTCCTCTCTGTTCTTTTGACCAGACGTCAAGCTTTTTGTTTTCATTTTATACTTTTTCGTTTCCACAGTTTTGTTATTGTACTTTCACATAACCATGAGAGTATGAGTACCACCACCAGTACAATCAGGTGTACAAATTCTGTTTTGCAAGACTACATGTGAGTAAAGAAATGCAAGTGCAAATGTTTTTAAGACTGTTCTCTCCCACCAGAGGATGGATACCAAGCTAAGTGACATTCAGGAGAAAATAAACCAGGCACAGAGTCCCCTTCCTCTCTTCACATGTCTGCATGTCAAGCCAGATGTTTCTGAGCTCATGTTTGCAGGTAAATATCTGTCTTTTTATAAGTATCTGCATGTGCTTCTGTGTTAAATTGTATGCTGCATATAACCCATGTCACTTACAGACCCCTTTTTCATATGCAGTTAGTAGAGTTACTAGAGATGTTCAGATGAATTTGGCCACATGCAAAATAACCAAGCAATACGTATTTCCTTATAATACTGCTCTTCTGGCAAAGACAGGATGTGTCATGACTGGTGGGCTGTGACCTAAAGGCAGCTTTGTGGTGTCAGATAGAAATTGAACTATATTAAGGAACTTATAAGTGTACACAAGGCCACGATAGACTCTGGGTTAGTCCTATGTTGTACAATACTTCCTCATTGTCGATGTAGCTTGCACAGCAACTGCACACTGTAAACTACCCTGCAGTGGAACATACATTTGAATAAAAATTAGGAAGGAAAGAACAAAATGTACAATGATTCTTGGACAGATCAGTAAATTTACACCTATATAGACTGCTGGCTTCAAATAGGTGAGGACCCTTGGAGACACTCTCAAGAGATCTTCTCTAGACAGTCTCTGGAAATGTTTTTGATTCTGGGCCAGAAGTACCACAAAAAGATCTAGTTTCTAATGCAGGAATTAGATGGCATTACATACACAGCCTGCTTCTGTTGTTAAAGTTTAACACTGTCAGAAGATCACAAAGCCAAAGAAGGTAATAATAACAAGTTATGTGTTAAGTTACAGATGCATATTCATTGTAGCTCACTGTTATGCAGTGTCACTTACACACATCAAGGTGAGACCAAACTCATTCCTAATCTAGAATTACATGAAGTTTTTTTCTGTTGTTACTTTGATCAATATGCCAAAAAGTACACACATAAGTGCAAAGTCACTGAAAGTGTGACAAGAATAGACAAAAGACATTTTTTTCTGTTGTTTTCTTGACTCTTGACCCCAGTTTCTTTGAGTGGAAAATACCACACTGACAGTTTAAGCAGGGCCTAGCTGTGAAACAATCTGTACATTTAAAAATTTAAGAGACACCTATTGTCTAAAAGCAGAGGTTTAAGTACATCTGTTGTGTGTGAACAGGACTGTCTGTATTTTTGTGTGTGTTTGTGTGACTCGCATACCTAAGTTTGTGTCTTCCAGATTGTTGCTGTAAAGGTTGGTACAAATATGTTAAAATGACTTGTTAAGTTCAGGTTGGGTTATAAAATTAACATACCCAATTTTTTTCAGGGTATTAGTCAATACACAGGTGCTTATTTAGTATTGTATTTTGTTTTTGCTTGCAAATTTATTTAATGTTAACACAGAGATTTCGATCTGTAGACTGGGTGGAGTTCAGTCCATATGAAATTGGGATGGCAAAGTACGGTACCTTCATGACCCCAGACTTGTTTGGAAGCAAGTTCTTCATGGGAACTGTTGTAAAGAAATATGAGGAAAACCCTCTTCATTTTCTGATGGGTAAGACAGATGTTTTCATCAACAGCATGGCAAATTTTTCTCTCATGATACTGACATTAAATTCTCGGTGTGTCAGGTGTTTGGGGGAGTGCCTTCTCGATTTTGTTCAACAGAGTGCTGGGGGTCAAAGACACAGCTGGTGGCAGCACCATGGAGGAGGAGTTAGGTAACCTTTCTCTGTTTTTCTTTCAGTATGTTTGGACTGAAATACACTGCACTGACTTTAATCATACTTCTTTGCTGGTTAAATGCATTTCACTTAATTAAATACTTTTGACTGAAAGGTGTTTTGTAAGATTACTTACACCTAATGTAAACAGGAATAGATTTTGTTTGTTGTCATACCTCTTTGTCTTTGGTAAGTAATATTTTCACCCTCTGACCAGTAAGTGTCCTCATACCTTTAAAAATAGCAAGCCTAAAATTATCCCACCAGATTTAGAATGTGTAGTGTGTGTGTGTGTGTGTGTGTGTGTGTGTGTGTGTGTGTGTGTGTGTGTGTGTGTGTGTGTGTGTGTGTGTGTGTGACGTTACCACAACAATGGAAAGGTATCAGCTTCCTGTGATTATTCTGACAGCTCATCGGATGTTTTATGGTTGAATGCATTTGTATGTGGTGACCTTTAAACATTCAGACACACTCTGACAATGCATTGATTCTGAAGTGTAAAAAAGGTTCCCACCCAGTGAAAGAATGCATTAGTTTATTGGGTGTCTTTCCTGCAGGACTTACTTTGACAGAGATAAACAACAAGAAATTAATTTGATAATGTCATAACTAAAGAAAAATAACAACAGTTTTTCAGGTACAGTGTTGATATGTAGTGTGAATTAGTCTAACAAGCTTCTTTTGAGGTTGAAATAGGATAAGTGAAGCCGTCTTGTGTCTTACAGAGCAGATCAAACCGCAGCACATCGTAGGAGAAGACAGTCTGGACAATGATGATGAGCCACGCCAAGGTGAGCTCTATGAGTTATATGGTTAGCTAAGACACCTTATTGTCAGCATATTAAATTTGTTTTGTTGCAATTGTGATGTGTAACTGGGAAATCTTTCAAAAAATAACACATAATTGAGTTTGAGGGAAGTTTGGCAACATTTTTCTATGGTTAGGATGCCATTTGCATCTTTTATTGTGACAAAACTACATCAGACTAGCTGCTCTGCTGTGGTTGCTGTCAAGTCATGAAAATATTTTTGAGCTTTCACCTCTAAATATTTGGTTTGCAGACTGTAGTTTAATGTTATACACTGATTACTTTTGCTCTTGGTGAACCTATATAATATTCTACAAATTCGAACTACAAATTTTAGGAAGTAAGTGCTATATCAGTTGCGTTCTGAGTGAGATGGTAGAACTAAGAACTAAAAATAGAAAAAGGAAGAAAGAAAGGGTGGAGTTAAAAGGGTGAAAGAGAGGTGGAATCATATTTTCTTTTCGTATTTACACATTCATAGAGCTTCATCTAATCTTCAAAATACTATTACATTACTAGTAATTATTGTGGAAAAAATCTGTTGTGTTCTGGCATTGAAGTCCCAGACTACTAGACCACAATTCTAAGAAACTTTAGCAAAGTTAAAAACAGCTCAAAGAAAAACTTCTCATTGGTGTCCAAAAATTATCAGGAGTCAGAGTACAGGGCAACAAAGGACTTTAATGCTGGCATCAAAGTAGAGCAGTTCTAAGTGTACACAGGTTACACCAGAAGTTACACTGGAGTGTGCCTCTTCTTTTATACTCTTGGGATTGCTGTTTACATGCCTACTAACCAGCCCCTTTTGATATAGAATTTATTACACCATTATGTCTGTCCTTGCACCGCCTGGTACTGGCCTTCTAGGTACTTTCCAGATTTTAACATAATACTTGCACTTGGGGCAGTCTCAAGGGTACAACATGATGTTACATGAAATCACATATAATGTTGTAAAAATATTGTGAGGTTTACATAAGACATAATTGGATTAATGCTTCAAAATGTAAGTTTAACATATTTCTACTTAATGTTTATCATATAACATAATAATATAATAATCATCATTAAGCATTGCATTTTGTCTTCTTCTGCTCATCACAAGTCTCCAAAAAATTATACCACATAAAGTACTAGTAATAATAAAGTATATATATACACACACACACACACACACACACACACACACACAGTACTGTGCAAAAGTCAAAATTATGCTGTGAAAAAGGCCTATTACTTTTGCTTGTGCTTGTGCTACACTGAAGAATTAAGAGAAACTGTCCCTAGTCCAAGTTGAAAGCTCAAAAAAGTTTCTTAGCACATTTTGATTTCAGTAATGTACAGGAAATTTGTGATCTTTCCTTCATTTGCAGTTTTAAATCAACTGTTCCTGGAGAACTAAACAATATTTAAGACAGGAACTACACTTGGGTTGGATTTCAGTCAAACCTGAGACCTCACAGGCCCTGAAAAACTAGTTTCAGTCCAGCATTTGAATGTATGAAAAACACAATTCATACATAGGTAGATAAAGTAGGTAAAATACATTTATTGTAAATTAGTAATTTGTCTCATTTATGTGATACCTGTAATCTATGTGTCATTTGTTTTTAATTCTTGTTTGTGCTATAAAATTATAATTTTGTGTATTTTAGGCATTTAGGTGACCTCTTATGATTTCAATTAAGCTTTGAAATTAGTTTTATCGCAGCCACAGAGTCTTTGTTAAACTATATGTTGTCCCGCAACTTTGGTGCTCAGGTGGGACAGAGAACCAGGAGGCAGAAGACGAGTTTCATCGCACTGCTCAGGCCAGCTGGGTTCAGCGCATGTTTACGTCTCTCTTCAGTGACTCTGCCTTGTTCAACACAAGAGAGGGCCGAGCCGGGAAGGTAACTAAATATATTGAATTTGTTCATAAAACCAATAAAATGACACACCACTTAATACAAAACACTGCTCTGACTACATGTTTGTTTCAAATTTCCTATAGTAAAATTTAAAGCAACCTGCCTATTCCTCTTTCCATAATCCATTCTCACTGTGTTACCAGGTGCATAACTTCATGCTGGGCTTGAACCTGAACACCAGCATCCCATTCTCTCCAGTCACAGAGGTCCTATGTCATGCTCCTTCACCTGAGGAAGAGGTGGATGCCGTCACAGGTAAGTAGGGTGAAAGACTGTCACAATTCACTGCCTGCAGACTTACAGGATAGGTTAACAGTTTTACTAGTTTGTCTTAAAACAACTCAGATGCCCATAAAACATTAAAACTGTCTTGCTGCTGTGTTGCTATTAATATTCTTCCAACTTCTTTATCTTGCATGGTTGTGACACTATTGTGGTGGCAAAACACACATATATATATTATCACACATATCTATCCACACACCTGGAAAAGTACTCAAAACTAACTTGTAACTTTGCACTTGTAACCATGCGCTGTAATAGCTATAAATATTACCCATCCCTACCTCTTCTTACTTACATAAAAGATAAATCTCATATCATGCAGTTGAATTAGTCTAGGCAGTCTTGTGGAGTAAAATTTGGTTGCAGACAACAGAATTTTTCCATTCATGGTGTATCATTTATTTTATTTTGGGTGACTTTCTCAGACCCAGATGAGTTTGATCGCATCTATGAGCCTCTGGATGTCAAGAGTAAGAAGATCCATGTGGTGGACAGTGGCCTGACTTACAACCTCCCCTACCCTCTCATCCTGCGGCCGCAGCGTGGGGTTGATCTCATCATCTCATTCGACTTTTCTGCACGGCCGAGTGACTCCAGCCCCCCTTTCAAGGTTAGGATATGAATCTTTTTACTGTCACTCTTTACTGTCATTGCTAAAAGCATGTGCAGACAGGAGACCTTTCAGGACCTTTTAAATTGGTACATTTTTGGTACAGGAGCTTCTGCTAGCAGAAAAGTGGGCGCGAATGAACAAGCTCCCATTCCCCAAGATCGACCCAAAAGTCTTCGACCGTGAGGGCCTGAAGGAATGCTATGTATTTAAACCAAAGAAAGGAGAAAAGAACTGCCCTACTGTCATCCACTTTGTCCTGGTCAACATCAACTTCAGACAATTCAAAGCACCTGGTAAGTATGCACATATGTGGAGTTTTCCACAGCATGTGTGAGGAGGAAAATATGCCACGGCTCTCTGTCTTATAATAATGCTGGTTTACCGTCATGGCACATGAGGCATCTCTTCTTCGAAGTTCTGCAGTGGAATTAAACATATTCAGTTGACACCAGACAGCTGTTTTATGTTTTGCTAAAAGAAGTCTCTGCTCGGGGTCACTGTGGTTTTGTGCTGGAAATGGTGCATCTGGCAATAAGCATGCCTTCATTTTACTGTGTGTGTGCCTACGCAGATGTGAACTTCAATGTGTTCAGTGTTTTATGAGGTGCTTGGGTGAATTATGGTTCCGTAAGGAGCCAGGTGCCATAGCTGTATGTGTAAACGCCATATATCACAAGACATACAAAGACACACTAACTTTACATTTAGTAGGTCATCAGCCCACATACTTCCGCAGTCTGTTTATCGACATTACATAAGCCATTTGCACTCAAACCTTAAAAGACATCTGAAGGCATAATACCATAAATGGACTTCCCATTTGTGAAAAAAAGGATTTTCTAAGCCATAAATTCTTCCTGTGTGTGGCTTTACATATTTACATCTGTAAGAAATACCATAAAACACTGAGCAGGAAAGTTCATCCTTTACATTACAAATAGTTAATAGGTTTATGAAATAATTGTGAAAAAATCTGAAAAAAGCTACAGTGCTAAGATTAGTTACCCAAACTATTTTACAATGAGAGGGCGATTTTTTTCTGCATAATTTTGTTTATTATTTATTAAATGTACCATACATACAAATTTACCAATTCAAATGTTTTAATTGATCTTGTTTTACCACAGTGCCTCTCTGTGCCTGTCACTCAGGATGCACATGAGAGAGTGCTTCATGTGTGTTTTAGCAAATAAGTTCAGGGCATCACATCACTACCAGTGGATGTTCTTTTCATGCATTTGCGGTTATGTTGCTTGTCTCTTGTCTGTAGTACCAGTTAATCCTATTCAAAACTGCATATGGTCTCGATTGTTGCGCCTTCTCCTGTTAATTCTTAGATTGGCACTATCACATCACCCACTGGTTTGCAAACTGCCGTTTGAAGCCTTGAGTTTGTAATTTGGCTGGTGCCATCTTGATTATTTGAAAACAGACGAAACCATATTTGGAGGAGAAGGTGGAGCTACAGAATAGTGAGGGGTGGATCTGACCTGTCTGTGCTTTCTCTAGCAGGTCACTATTTCTGGTACAGTCTGTCAATCACAGGGTAGCCATGCCTTAATGCATACCCTGCTTTATCGTCTATTTCTTCTCTAAATGGGACCACAATATAAAAAAATTAACATGTTGTATTGAACGAGACATTAAACTGGTGATTAAGAACATAAATGCATTAGGAAAATGTTTACTGAGGTAATAATCATTAATTCAGGTAATAATCCAAGTGAGATGTAGGGCTTTTTTCTCACAGACTTCTATACAAACAGACTTCTTTTTGAAACCAGTGGGGGTAATGACCCTTATGGTCAAGGCACTTCTGCATTGGTTTCACTTGCGTATTTACACCTTTGAACATCCACAATTCCATGAGAAATGGTTAAATCCCATCAACCAGTATGGATATTTTAATATTCAAAAGCTTGAAAAATAAATAAATAGACCTTAAAGTGAGATGGTTTTGTCAATTTCTGTTTCCTAGTCAGTAATGAGCATAAATCATGTATTTTATCAGTTTTGACATAAAGTCTAGGGATCAGTTTTTTAAAAAATAGTTTACAGTAGATTATATATTATAGATAGATAGATTATATAGTATATAGAAAGTATATAATTGCTCACATTTTTCTCATTTACTTCAATACTTTTACTCACAGGTGTTCCCAGAGAGACTGAGAAGGAAAAGGAGTTGGCAGATTTTGACATTTTTGATGACCCCGAGACACCATTCTCCACTTTTAATTTCCAGTACTCCAATGAGGCCTTCACTCGACTTCATGACCTCATGGAGTTCAACACTCTCAACAACCTGGAGGTCAGTTCAGGCTATATAATTTAACTACAGAGTCAAGATTGCCATGGCACTAAAAAGTTTCATACTTACCTACACATTACATAGGCCATACATTATCCATTTTCCCAGATGGTCGTTGTTAAACTAACTTTATTTAGTTTTGTCAGTGGGGAAGTTTTGCATTTCTATGTTACTATGTTTGTCATTACACAAATATCAATTCATTGTGCAACATGAAAAATTTCAAATCCCAGAGGCCCGTTTAAGACCGGATAGTACAAGCCTTGACGAGTTTACAGTAGGTGTGTCACCATGCAAGGTCAGACTGACTTTCACTCACTGAATCTGAGTCACTTCCCTGCTGTGCAAGGATTCAGATGTAATGTATTGTATTTGATTTCACCGGAAGGTCAGCTCATTCAGACAGACTATGTATTTTCATAAACATAAATACGCAGTTAGACAATGCAACTATTGTATGGAAAAACAAATTTCAACTTGATGAAATGATTGAAGAAATTAAAGATATATACCAACCACCAAAGTTTGGTAATTTATCTAGGATTAATTAGATGACCCCAAGGACTTTCAACAATTTTTCGCTTTCTGATCTCTAATAAAGTGGACATAGCACCGAGGTCCACAACTTTGGTTTAGACTCAAATAGCTCAACAACTATTTGATGGAAATCCTCAACAGGCATTCATAGACCCCAGAAGGGACAATGTATCAAGGATGAACTGATTAGATTTTGGAGTCAAAGGTCAATTATTATTATTATTATTATTATTATTATTCAATGCTGAAACTTAGGAAGATGAAATTATAACAATATTTCCTGCAACTTGGCTGGTTGGTGCAGACAGAATGGGTAATTTTAGTTGACATTTATACATGGATAGTATGCCATTGCATTTGGTACAGATACTCACAAAGAAACATTCACATGTAAAGGCAATCTAGAGTTTTATATATATATGTGTGTGTGTGTGTGTGTGTGTGTGTGTGTGTGTG
>CM076656.1:6575528-6745292 GCA_038496675.1 Rachycentron canadum | reverse complement strand
ATATATATATATATATATATATATATATATATATGTTATAAAATTCAGCAGCAATGTGTGTTTGTAATAACAATGTCTCAGTTACTGCAGGTAAACCACAGATAATAGTTGTGTAGTTTTCACTGAAACTATTTCCAGCATAAAAAAAGTCCCAATGAACTCCATTTTGTTGGGGAGGAGACCAAAGTCAGGGCATCATTTGTCTCAAAACTGCACAATACTGTATCATAATTCCTACAGGAAGAGGTTTTTTTTTTTTTTTCAAATAAACTAACCCTCTAGTTCTAATTGATGAAAACTGATTTTCCATTTTTAAAAATTATTTATTTTGCTTACTTTGTGGTTTAATCCTAATTGAATAGTGTATTAATGTGGAGGTTTACCCTGTAGTCGAATCCCTCTGGTAGTTTGATGGACAGGGTGTGTCAATACACTGGTAGCTTCCTCTCATGTTGAAGCACATGCGGTTTGCTCCACACTGGATCCTCTGCTCCAGACACTCATCTATATCTGCCCAATACAACAAACAGCTTATCACAAAGGTACTGGCGTGGTACAAAAAGCACAGGTCACACATGTGTGATGTGATGATGACATCAAGGCAGTAGATGGCAGTCCTCACCTTGACAGTTTTTGCCATTGGCCATGAGGCGGTAACCAGCAGGACAGAGACACCTGTGACTCCCCGGTGTATTCATACACTCATGCTGACAGGCATCCCTCACCTCACACTCATTGATGTCTGTTGGTGTCACACACACACATACACACAGAAAAAAACATAAAATAGAGAACAAAATCAGACATAAATGATTAACACATTTCATTTCACAGTCCATATTTATGGTAAAACCCTGAAGCAGCAGTGACACAAAGAGACATTTTCATCTTCTCCCTCATCTCAACCCTGCCTGTCCTCCATAGTTACCTAAACAGCGGCCACCCCTGGACTCAAACCCTTGCTGACAAGCGAAGAAGCCTTGCTTTGAGGAATGTTTGCGAATCTCTCTGCGTTTATGGCTCCTGTAGCGGCCCCTTGTGGTGGCTGCATAGGAGTGGTAGCTCTGAGAGGCCAAGTTGTGGTACAGTTGTTGGTAGGAGTTGCGCTCAGG
The DNA here is from genome assembly GCA_038496675.1 of Rachycentron canadum. Taxonomy (NCBI): domain Eukaryota; kingdom Metazoa; phylum Chordata; class Actinopteri; order Carangiformes; family Rachycentridae; genus Rachycentron; species Rachycentron canadum. The sequence continues at coordinate 6,744,180 of CM076656.1, read as the reverse complement.
AGAGGACTGAGATGTGTGGTAGCCATATGAGTAACTTTCATAGCTGGGCAGACGCTCCAGACCAGCGCAGGATTTGCCATCACCCAGCAGGTGGTGCCCCGGTGGGCAGGTGCACTTGAAGCTGCCAGGTGTGTTGATGCACTGGTGGGCACAGGGCTGAGGAAGCTGCTCACACTCATTTATGTCTGCCCCCAGCACAAAGAAACACCAGCACCAGGAAAAGAAACAGGGCACAGAGTGATAGTAAGAGAATAAACAAGATGGTGCAGGCAATGAAAATAGTGGAGAAAGATGAGGATGAGGGGGGAAAAAGGGGATATGTTAATTACCCCACTGTACAACAATACATTTTCATGTCTCTAAGACAGAAATGTATTGAAACTATAACACTGAAACTATATTTGGCTAATTTGAATGAGGGACTGACATTATTTCCTCTCATATCAAATAAAAGCAATGGTGTAAAGAAAATAACTTCAGATCTAGTTCACATTTAATCTGAAGAAATGATATCAGGTTGCATGTGATATCATGTACAAAACTCAGTTCATGGAAAATAATACAGTGTATGATAAAGACAGATGTCAACGTCCAGGGTTAATGTTGTCACAAGGGGAAACAGCAACACCGGGAAATAGCCCGATTCAAACATAAAGGTAACATTTTCTAAATCTAAATCGGAGGAGAGTGAAAAGAAAGAGTGATAAAAGCTGTGAGGTGATGGTGCTGGTCTTTTTATATTCACTGCATCAGGAACCAGTGATTTTCAGTTTCCCTTCATGATGTGCTTTCTCATCCTTTTTATTAGTCTACTCTGACTGTCCATATGACTTATCAACCTAAAATCCACCTAGAGCCATGAACAGCCTAGCAGCATGCATTAGATGTCGATAAAAAAAAGGTCTTTACATTTAATGTTAGGAGTTAGTAAGCAGTTTCCATTGCAGCATTTCAAAGCTGTAAGCATGTATACAAGCGTCAGGATATAATTCCTGAACTACACTGCAGATGACATCAGTTATTTTAGACTTTCAACAGGAGAGTGTCACCCACACAAAGAGAAGCAAGAAAGCTGATTGGAAGTGCAGAGGGCGGAAGTGTTTTAAACTGCTTGACATATACTTTGCTAAATATCTTCAACTATACAGAATTGCACATTAGATTGTGTAAGTATCACCTGCCTAACCAGCACTAAAGCCCTTTATACATCATAAATGACTATTTTTGTGTTTAACATTTATTTCTAATGTAAAGAAGTGTAAAGAAGACATGAAGCATATACGTACCGACACATGGGCGTCCAACTCCCTGAGATCTGTAGCCGCGTGGACAGGTGCAATGGTAGCTACCTCTGGTATTCTCACAGATCTGGTTATATCTGCATTGATGAGTGCCATCTCTGCACTCATCGATGTCTACAACACAGACCAAACCATGAATATAAATCTAGCTTTTGTAGCTCAGCATGCAAAACTGAAATCTCTCACAATCTTTGCTGTTTTATAGTAGTTTGTCAGCTGATTCTCTCTCGCTTACTAAGATAACTCTGTCTGGACACTCACCTACACATGTCCCGTTAGCACCTTTGGTCATACCATTGGGGCATAGGTCAATACAGGTGTAACCACCCCGTGTGTTTTTACACTGTTGATCTGAACGACAAACCCTCTGTCTACACTCGTTTATGTCTGAGAAGAGAGAGAAAAAACAAGTGGTATATTCACATGATGAGAAAGATAGATAAATTCCTGAATTCTATGGTCCAACGAGCCCTAATGGTAGCTTTACTTTGAAACATTTCTTATAAAATGTTGAGATCTTAATATATGATTCAATGTGTGCATTATTCTATTTCTCTTCTCTATACTAGACTATTATTTTGACACACTTCTTGTCCTTTTACTTGCTCTACTGGAAAGTGTGCACCTTCCTTGATTGTCTTGTGTATGCATCTTGTGTATACCTTATTGTTACACTTTTTATGCTGTAATGAAGGCCTCTGGATGAAGTTGCCTTGATAATGAGCCATTTTTTTTCCCTCTTTTGAACACATTTGATTTTTTTAGGTTGAATAACCAATTGCACACTTGTATTGAATAGTATATATGATGTTTGTGGTTCCAAATGTAACATTAACACTGAAAATTACAGGTTAAGTGTTCTTCAGAGAGGAATATGTGTCTCACCTATACAGCGTCGGTTCCGGAGTTGAAATCCTGGTTGACAGGCACAGCGATAACTACCAACAGTGTTAAGACAGTGCTGATTGCATGGATTGGACTCCTGACACTCATTCACATCTGAGCAACAGAGAGCACATTCCACATCAGCTTTAAAAAACTTGAATAAATTGGAAAAACAATTCAGTTAAAAAAGTCTTAGAGCTTGTTGATGTACCTGTGCAGCTAAGACCATCAGCTGTTCTCCTGAAACCACGACCACAACGCATGACACATCGATAAGAACCAATAGTGTTCTCGCAGTCTTGTCCATCATGACACACATTCCCACCAAGAGAGCACTCATCAATGTCTGAGAGAGTGGAGAGCAGCAGAATCATTAGACAATGACCTATCGCTGTTATAACGATCCTTAAATTTACTGGTACTGTGCGCGCATGTGTGTTGTGTACCTTGACAGGTCCTGCCATCAGCTGAAATTGTGAGACCCCAAGGACAGGAGCAGTAGTAGGTGCCAATGGCGTTGTGACAGGCATGAGAACAGGGGTTCCCAACCTCACATTCATTCTCATCTGCAGCACATGATACATAAAAAACAATAATGCAAGGAACAAAACAGATGTATATACATATTAGTAAAAAGTTTGGATGCACTCCGAAATCCCATTTTAAATAAATTTTTAACTGTACTGAGTACATTGTTGTTTAGCTGATTTTCACTGAATAGGAAAGGCATAATATCTTTCAATAAACATTACCTGCGCAAAAGGGCCCAGCAGACACCAAAGTGAATCCCTGAGGACACTGATTACTGCGATCACCTGGAGTCATGTGAATATTAGAAAAAAAGAAAAGGATAAAACACAAAAAAATATCTGTATGACTAACAAAAAACTAATGGAGAAATATCACCACCCAAATATTATGCCCACAATCAGTCCCCAACGAGAACAGTATCTCCTCACCCTTGGTGATACTGGCTTGGATGCTGAATTCCAACACTTCCTCCAGGGGGTGGTAGTGAGAACTGATGGCTGTGGCCTGCAGCATCTCTACTAGGTAGGGCATTTTGCCCTTGGACGGATCATAGGAGATGGTGTGGTTCCAAGAGTATGGCACACTTTGTCTGTCAATGCTGAACATGCGAGTGGACTGAGCGTATAGCTGCCCTGGGCCTGTCTGGATGTAGTCCTCTGTGTAGTCCTACAATGAACACAGTATATGTGAGGTTGCCTTGAAGGAAGTTTTACGTAGTAGTAGTCATTAGAATGAGACAAAGCTTTAATCTTGCATACTAAAATCCCTAAAAATTAAGTTTTACTCCCTACATTGCTTATTTATGTACCTTGATGCTGATGTCAGCATGTGAGGGCAACTGTAAGATGTGTCCATTCACTACAATGTCCAATAACAACGCTCCATCTGAGTCCATGCCCCTAGCAATGTGGGTCATTCTCAGGATCTCACCTGTTAACATCCAGAAACAGCATAGATGCATCTGACTTCAACTTACTAACAGTAAACATCAACATCATCAGTCAGCTATTGTGAGAAAAATTAAACTAACAGGAAACAGATTGGACCTACACTGAGTATAATAAGACACAACCTGTCATCTCCATTCTTACCTGTAGCAAACTCCACCTGTGTGTCTCGCCTGAAGACGCCTCCTGTTAGGGTGTAGCCATTGACAGCTTCTCCTATTTCCTGTGCCGTAGTCCAATAAACAGGATTCAGGATGGAGATGAGCTTCCTCATTGGAGGACCTTGAATACAAAGGCAGGAGAAGGGGGTCATTGCATTTATTAAGATTTTATAGAAAGTATGGGAGAAAATCTTAAATTCACTAGTTCTGTGGAGGCAGATACATGTAAATCATGTCTAAAAGTAAAAGTTATAAAGTCATGAAAGGAAACTGACCTAATGCCCGAGGTATGTTAGAAACAGTGGCCTTGATGAGTCTGCCACCAGACTTGTCTGTGATGGTGCCATTGAGGATGGCAATGCCAAATTCAATATTATTAATGTTCCCTATGATGGTTCCTCGTGCCTTCTGGGGCCCGCCTGAGAAAAAGAGATGATATTATTGAGTGCAAAGGTTAGGGTTAGGACTACATACAATATTTTTTGAATACACAACTTACCTGGGCAGGCCTGAGTGTTACACTTGGAAAGCTGGGAGGAGTCTCCTGGACAAAGCCGGCCACCATTACTAGGAGACGGGCTGTTACAGAGTCGGATACGTGTCCTCTCCCCACCTCCACACGAAGCAGAGCATTCCCCCCATGGCTGCCATGAGCCCCAGTTACCATCAACTGCATTGATACACCCCCAAAATAGTCAGGTAAGTAAGTATACATAATAACACATAAATTGTAGAAAAAATGCAGCAGTGCATTAAAAAGATTAAGTTCAATTTAAATTTTGTTTGTTTTCACAGTGAGGTTTTCTTGAATAGACACACATTCCTCATATATCACATATACTGAAACAAACACATAGGATGTCAGTCATTGCCATATTTCTATCTAGAAAGTGGCTTGAGTGTTTTTTTCTGTCTTGTCATATCTTTCTCACTCTGATACTTAATACAATGTGGAATGCGAAAACAGGTCTGTTATACATATCTTAAGTAGATTTCTAAGATTAATTTTCAACTTCAAGAGCGTTTTAAGCACTTGTACATCCATCTACACACTGAGCCTTGTTGACCCATGAACTCAACATGGTCATAAACAAGCCGACTCACCAGGGCAGTTTGATGTGCTGCACCTCTGTATCTGTGTATCTGCACCTGCACATGCTCTCCCACCATTAGCAGGCCTCGGATTGTCACATGTCCTGTAGCGTCTCATCTGACCTCCATTACATGTCTTGCTGCAGCTGCCCCAGCTACTCCATGGACCCCAGTTACCACTGACTAAGAAAAAGTAGAACAGAAGAGATAAGCCAAATGTCAGGTACAGATAAGCTGAAACCACAAATCAACAACCAGACAAATACACATTATATAATAAAAACAGAAAAGGGCAAGTAAAAGTTAAGATGACTCACTGGGGCATGGCTCGCTGTTACAGAAGTCAATATGCACATCGTTGCCCTCGCACTGCCTACCACCATGCTGAGGACCAGGGCTGGCACACAGACGTGTCCTCTGTCTAGTCCCACCTCCACAGGAAACACTGCAGGCTCCCCAGCTCACCCAGGATGACCACTTCCCATCCACTGGTATATAAAAGAAAAGAAGAAACAGGAGGATCAATCACCTGGACCAAATATTTGAAAATTTTGCCAATTTTAGCAGTACCCCAGATAAATAGAAGTGAAAAAAAAAAATCAGTTTCAGTCTGATTTCATAACAATCTTCCATCCCTGACCCCTCACCAGGACAAGGCCTCTCCTTGCACACTTGTGTTTGGGTGTCTGTGCCCTCACACTGCAGTCCATCAAAGGCTGGAGGAGGGTTGTTGCATAGCCTGATTCTGGATTGCATACCCTTTCCACAGGTCTCACTGCATTGGCTCCATGGTAGCCAAGATCCCCAGTTACCTGTCACTGCAGTAGTATAAATAAAGAGTCAAGACATTGTCCCATATTTAGGTATTATTTATTGTGAATCAGGGGAAATAAGATCTTGAATAAAGCTTGTTTCTGGTAGTTGTGCAATCTTTTACAGGTAGTTTTTTCATAGGTAAGTCAAGCACTACTTATAGTATTTGATACTTGAGTAAAGTGTGATTTTCTAAAAATAGGAGATTTACTGTTTGTGTGGGACATGCATTTGAGATCAGGTGCCAGTTGTAGCTTTTCATACCACCTATTCATACAATTGACAGTTTTCTGTAAGAAAATGTGTTTACTCACCTGGACAGGGTCTGACACTGCACATAATGGCCTCCACTGCCTTCCCCTCACACCGCCTGCCTCCATGTTGAGCTGGAGGGTTACTGCAGGTTCGGATCCTGGTTCTGTTGCCCTGACCGCAAGTACGAGAGCACTCCTCCCAGAGAGACCACTCTGACCAGTTACCATCCACTGCAGAGTGACAGTTACAGGTCTCAGTATAGCATACACCATTGGCACATAGCCTGAAAGAACAAGTTGAATCCTCTCCTTCTCTTTCTTCAAGTCATTCTCACCTGGACAAGGTTTCCCCTGACAACTGTGTATTTCTGTGTCTAATCCTGCACAGTGGCGCCCCCCATTGGCAGGTAGAGGATTATTACACTGCCTTAGCCTCTTTTGAGCCCCAATACCACAGGACACACTGCAAGGACCCCACTCTGCCCACTCAGAGTAGCCCCCATGTACTGAAAAACAAATCCACATGAACACAAGGTTTCATTTGTAATTTGGTCAGTCTGAGTAATTTATTTCCTTTTACTTTCTTCTTGGAGGGTAAAGAAAGTAAAGATAAAGATTGACTCTTTACCATCAGCCTTTTATGAGTGAGTGTTATTTCACTAGCAGAAGCAATGCCCTGTACCCTTGTACATTTTAACTACACTTGTTATAGTCTAAAATTGAAGCTGACTCAATTATATGGTACAATGAAAAAGACCCATGATGAACTGCTTACCTCGTACAGTTACAGTAACCCTGACTAGTACAGATCCAAGTAGATTTCTTGCCACGCATTCATATTCAGCTGTGTCCTCCTTCTGGGCACTGCTGATCCTGAGGGTACCGTTGGACAGGGTGGAAAAACGGTCGATGCCCAGCAGTGGGCGCCCCTGACGGGACCACTCTATCATGGGTGTAGGCTCACCCTCTGCCTGGCAGTTGAGCATACCTGTTGTGCCAGCATCCACCACTGTCTCAACTGGCTCCACAATGATGGTGGGTGCACCTGAAAGTAGAAGGGTGTACATCTTGATCTAACATTCCAGTTATTTCACACATCAAAATCAGTGTGCTAAACATGGTGCAAAAATAACCCCTGATGATGATGCTACAATTTTTTAAGCTTTACTGAACCATTGGGGAACTCTTTTAGGTTATAATACCTGTCGCATTCTGTACGTGTAGAAATGTGATAATATTAAATAGAACTACTTACTCTGCAAAGTAAGTGTGACACTTCTTTCCACTACCCCAGCATCATTTGTCGCCACACACATGTAGTTGCCTGCATCTTCACTCTGTGTAACATTGTATTAAAAATACAGTTCATTATCATGATTAATGAAAAATGCAAACAATATCACAGATAAAGGTTCTCAGTCTGTTTTCCTACCACTGTGCCATAGATGGCCAGGGACCCATTGTCCAGCTGACGGATTCGGTTGCTGATCTGGATGTTTATTCCATTTTTACTCCACTGGATGGTGGGCAGAGGGTCACCACGAACCTCACAGTTCAGGATGGCATTGCCTCCCAGAGGTTCAATCCGGTTGGAGTGAAGATCCCCATCAATGATTGGAGGCTCTGAAGGTAGACAAAAAAAATTATCAGAAAAATTTGCCTTGATATCATGAGGTGTAATTGTGAGCTAAAAAGGTGAAAGAAAGTGGAGTCAAATAGTGTCATGAGAGCATTGGTTTTTACCTTTCACATATACAAAGCCCAATGACTTGATGGTTCCAACACTGTTTTCTGCCACACAGGTGTAAGTGCCAGAATCCTCTTTACTGACTCTCTCTATCATCAGTTCACTGTGGCCGTTCATATGATCATAATGAACTACAGCATTCACAAAAGGCAGTAAAAAATATGAGAAAAATGCTGTTAAAAGAATTTATTCTTATGTATGACACACAGCTACATAAAAATGTCATCAATCTGATGGATTTTGGGGGATGTTTTAATTCTCAGAAATTATAAAACATTTGCCTGATGACTGGAAATGTTTTCTCACCTGGAATTATGTTGTTGTTGAGTGCCCATGTGATCCTGGGTGGGGGGATGCCACTGACCCCACAAACCAGCAGGAGGCGTTCTCCCTTGTTAAGGGCCACATCTGCAAGCAGCTCAGTGAAAACAGGGTGGGTATGAACCGACAGAGTTACTGTTCGACTGTCCTGCCCGACTACATTGGTGGCAACACAGGTGTAACTGCCTGCATCGTCAGGCTGGGGCAGAGGAGAGATGAGAAGAGAGAGCATGCAGAATTTTTTAATGCACCTTTTGGGGCTAAGCATGTGTACTACAACATCCATTAGTAGCAGAACTAAATTTAATACAGGGCAATCTTACTTCCCAGCAGTGTATAGAAAGGTAACATGCTCTTTACTTCTCTTACCTGAGCAATGTCTATAACCAGCTCTCCAGAGGGCAGGATGGTGTACTCCCCTATGCTTTCACTGAGAGGATTACCATCCTTCTCCCAGGACAGGCTGGGATGAGGGACCCCCTCTGCCACACAAACCAGCTGGGCCTGATTGTTTTCCACCACTGCTACCTCCTGCTCTCCACCACGAATAGAGGGAGGGACTGTAAAGGTAAAGGTTTTATTATCACATTATTTCTAAAAAAAAGTCTAATTGTGGTTTCCAATTATGGAAGATATTGGCGGCTTGTGCATAACTTTTCTGATTTTGTGGAAAATTTGCTGGATTTCTCTATGGAGGTGAAAGATGCTGTTGCTAGTGAAGTGTCTAATGGAAATACACTCAACAACAAAGTTAGTGTTTTGTCAGAAAAGAGTAATACAATATTCAGAGACACCACAGAGGGACAACATAAACGTGCATTTTACAATAGTTACAAGTCTGTGAAACTTCACAAACATATAGTAGTGTGTTGTCTTCAGCAATGTGGTTTAAAATAGTTAATTCACTGAAATTTACTTTGTACAGTAAGGCTCATCTCAAGGTTGACAGTTCCCGCTACGTTGGCAGCAGTACATGTATATCGTCCAGTATCACTGGGTTGGATGAAAGCGATCTGCAGGGAGCCTGAACTGAGAACCCGCTGCCGTACAGATTCACTTTGAGGCTGTCCATCTTTATGCCATGTGACAGAGGGAGGAGGGGAGCCATCAGTCTGGCACTGCAGTGTCACAGAGGAGTCCACAGGTGCCAGGTACTTTTGAGTCTCTGAGCTGATCACAGGAGGCACTGCAGGACACCGTGCAAACAGAAATATCACATGCAATCAGCAGTAGTAGGAAGAGAAGGAATCAACATTAGTCACTAATACATAACACAAAATGAAATGTTAATTTGAACCATTATTTGGTGGGTGACCTACCTTGCACTTTGAGTTTGGTCTTCCCCAGTGCAGTGCCTGCCGGGTTTTGAGCAACACATATGTATGTACCAGAGTCTGAAACAGAAGCCTTGGAGATCTGCAGACTTCCATCAGGCAGCACTGTGAAACTTCCACCTAGCATAAAGCAAAAGACATATTCTTATGACTGAATTCCTACAGTCTAACTATTGACACACACAGACAGGATGAATTACCTATGGTGGGTATGTTGATGCCCTCTTTCTGCCAAGTGATGGTGGGCCTTGGTGAGCCTGTGGCCCTGCAGGGCAGAGTGATGGGGTTATTGAGGATAACATCCAAGGAGTGTAGGTGGGACTGGATCACTGGGACCTCTGAGGAGGCAGATTGGAAAAGGCTGATGTTCAGAATGATAAAAATATAAATAACTGAAAATGATTTCATGCAGCAGCTGGAGCATAAAATGCATATATGGAATCACAGATAAATGGCATTTATTTCAGTTTAATCCTGTAGAAAATCCATAATGATGTTAATTGTTGAGGGAAACAATTAGGTCCCATTCCCACGTGAACAAAGAGGATCTGAAGTGATGCCATCTGAAGCACACTGTTATACTTTGAACTTTTTCTAAGCCATCAGAGTAATTTTTCTATTTCAGACTCTAGCAAATTGCCAGTTTGTCTGAGACAAAGGTTTTTCAGTATAAGGAACATATAGAAACATCACTTAAAAAGTTGAGAGCCCTCTCTCTAAATGATGAATCAGTGAATAGACTTAAGGTTCTCAAACAATAGGCAGCAGAAACTACCTTATAAAAATCCATTAAGGTCTAAACTTGATATATTGTTTCTTGAGTTGTTGTTACCCTGCACTGTGAGCTGTACATGGCGTTGGGTGGAGCCAGCAGCATTCTTTGCTGTGCAGGAGTAGCGTCCAGCATGACTGAGTTCAGCTGAGGTTATCTGTACTGGACCTGAGAACAGATTAAAGACCTTATAAACATAATTATTCTTTAAAATACAAGGCCCCACTCTCTTTGGTCTGCACCAAAGCACCTCATATTCCCTTTTTTATTAACTAAAAATAGGTGAGGGAAAAAATCTTATATTTCTACCACTCTGTAACTCTGTAATTGTAAAATGTTACTTTTCAAAAGAGACCAGGGCTTTGATTTGATTGAAATCAAAAGGTCTGAAGAATAGTAACTTGTGGAATCTGACCTGTGGGCAAGATGCTGTATCCTTGCCCCTCTTTGGGAATCTTCATGCCATCTTTACTCCAGTGGATAGTGGGCTCTGGGACACCAGATGCAGTACAGGCAATAACCACTGGGGACAGTCTGGTTACAGTTAACTCTGTGGGTTCATCAGCTAAAGAGGGAGGAACTGTAGGGAGATATCAGTCAGTTGTCTGATTGACAAAATGTTTAGAAATCAAAATAAATGTGCAAGATATAATGAAATAACAAAAGATAGATAATAGTTTTTTTTTTAAAGGGGAAAGAAACAAAATTAATACATGTGGTTAAACCTTTGTTTTCAGCCATAGTAAATGCAAGTGCATACTGAAAATGTTAACAACAGATGACCATAGCATTAAAAGAATTATGAAGTTGTTGAAGAATGCTGTATTACTCACCATGGACAGTGAGGTTAATGGATCTGGACTGTGCCCCTGCGTCATTCGAGACCACACATTCATACACTGCTGTGTCCTCCACTGTGGGAGCAATAACAACCAAGGAGCCCGATGATAATAATCTGGAAATAATGAAAAAGTCAGATTAAGTCAGTACTTTGAGGTTGTTGCAGTATAAAGGCTACGATTTAGAGATCCATTCTATTTATGTTGAATATTTATGAAATTATGTTGTCTTTTTGTGACGTGCTGATTTTTCAGGTCTGGTATAAGGAAATGGAGAGGGAGAAAACCTGGATCAACCTGTACATATTCTGGTTTTGGTCAGTATTGATGGCTCGACCATTTTTCTTCCAGCTGACAGTGGGTTTGGGTATGCCGGTGGAATCGCAAGACAGGGTGGTTTGAACATTGACTGTAACCGTTACATTGGTGCGACCGTCAGCAATAGAAGGGGGCACTAAAAAATGAGAAGCAAGGATCATGGAATTACTGTGTGACTGTGCTTGATGGAGACACTTTTGTAAGCACATATTTACTACTCACCATAAACCTGCAGATCTATTCTCTTGCGTTGCGTCCCAGCCTCACTTGTTGCCATACACAGGTAGCGGCCAGTGTCGGTCACCTGAGCAGAGTGGATGTGTAAAGACCCATCATCCACAAACGTGTACCTGCACACATTCATAAAAATAGAATTCTATTACAATGGTTGTAACATAATGACAGTAATAGTGGTTGGTACAGTGACAAGAACATTAACACTGTAGGACATTTGGTTTTACCTGGGGTTGTTTCCTGCCAATATTGCACCATGTTTCCTCCAAGTGACACGGGGCGGTGGAACTCCACTTACAATACACTCAAGCACTGATGGCTTATTGATACGAACTGACACTGTCTGGGGGCCATCCTTAATAGTTGGGGCCACTGAAGGTAAAAGGCAAAAGATTTTAGTACCTTTATGATTAATTGCTCTCTATAACTATTTAAGGGAAATATACATGTGTATACAGTTAATATACTATACCATATTATACAGTTAGATTACAGTATAAAAGCTGTAACTGTACCATTGACAGCCAGGTTAAACTGCCGTGTGGTCTTGCCAGCAATGTTACTCGCCACACAGGTATACTGAGCTCTGTCGCTAAGATCAGCCATGTTGATCTGTAAGTAGCGGCCAGCAGACAGAATACGAACTCGGGCAGAGGCCTATAAAATTATAGAAGGTTATTTGTGAACATCCCCAGGAGAATTCATACATTCAATGGATAGTAGTTTGTTTTTTGTTTGATTTCTGACCTGTAGTGGTTGGCCATCTTTGAGCCAGGTCAGAGTTGGAGGTGGAACAGCATCAGATTTGCACTCGAGAGTCACCTGTCTGTTCTGCAGTACTGATATATTCTGGGGTGTGCTCTCCCCCGCGATGTTAGGAGGGACTTTTACAAAATAAAATCAAACAAACACAGAAATATGGATTTTCTATTCTCTCATAAAACATTTTCATTAAATGCAATATATGTTAATACACTGCAAGCCACTGACCTTTTCGAAACATAAACAGTACAGGGCATATTGTATATATATATCTATGTTACCTACCATGCACTCGAACCTGGAACTCCTTGTCATCATCTCCTGCTGGACTGTTGGCTAAGCAGCTGTATCTACCTGTGTGCTCCAACTGAGAAAAAAGTAAAAAGAAAATGTGCAAAAACAGTGGAAAAAGGCACAGAAACTGCTTATCCTTATGCTCAAAGCATAGTACAATTCATTAGCAACACCTAGCTAAAACTAATGCAGTCTAACAATACCTCAAAAAATGTAATATTATCAACAGCTGCTGTGTAGATTCAACACACGTATAAACAATATAAACCCCAGTACTATGAGAAGTGTAATTAAAAGTTTGCATGTTTTATATTGTCTCATATTTTGAAAAGTGATTAAATTGACGTTGAAGATATAAGAAATCCCTGGTCACTGACCTGTGCTGAAGCCACTCGGAGCATTTCTCCTCCATGGAGGAGGCCCAGACTGTCTGTCTGTGGGAGTGGGCGTCCATCCTTCAGCCAGGTCAGGAAGGGTGTGGGGATGCCTGAGGCCTCACACTTAAGCTCCAAAACATTATTAACCACCACAGATACTTCTTCTGGTACACCTGAGCTCTTGATCCGTGGAGGATCTGAACAAGATGGTGATATTTTGTAAGATGACATGCCATTTAGTGCAACACAGGAGTGACATCAACAACAGCCATTGTTCAGTATTGTGAATAATTATCTGTTTTAGGATACTAACTTAACCCATGTCTCTAACCCATGACAAATGACACCTGAAGAAAGTATTACTTTCCACACTCTATGCTCACCCAGCACTTTAAGGTTGAAGTGGCGGCTTGCCTGACCAGCAGTGTTGTTAGCCACACAGGTGTAGCGTCCTGTGTCATTGACCTGGGCCTGGAGGATCTGTATAGTGGTATTCAGGTTGAGGAATCTGAGGTGAGAGTCAGAAACTAGAGCCACACCCTCTTTGAGCCAGGACACAGTGGGGGTTGGGGTCCCATCAGCAATACACAGCAGGGACACTAAATTTCCTCTAACTACAGTGACATCGTCTGTGCTCCCTGCTCCATCCAGACCAGGAGGGACTTAGGAGAGTAATAAGAGATAAGGGTGATTATAATTCATTGCTGAAGAAGAATGGTTTGGTGATGTACTACTAAGATGTTAAAAGTGAATAATAATGTCATACTCACCATACACTTGTAGGTTATAATGTCTATTGTCCACTCCTGCCCTGTTTGATGCAACGCAGGTGTAGGTGCCTCCATCAGACACCTGGATTCGTGTAATACTAACAGATACAAAGTGGTAAAATATAAGTATCCTGATACATTTTCACTCTCAAGTTACTTCAAGGTACAATAGACACCATATAGATGCAATATATTAGAATAATTGTTTCTTTTATCTTTAAGTCTCACACTTAGAATGCCAAAACCTCCTACTTTTATTGTTAAAAATCTCTTTCAACCTCACCACTAAAAACCCATTCTGATGAATAATTTTAGGAAGCCTGAACTTCTACATTGATTTAAAAGTAAAAGACAATCTACTCATTTGACAAAGGTGTGTATCCAGAGCAATTTACAAGTGATTGACAATATTAAAGTTTCAGTGCAGTAGGAGACCTGTCTAACCTAACCCTAAACTGAAGTCACTCTGAAGGCAAGAATTAGTGACGTAAACTTGATTCAGGTGCCCATGTAACCTGCTCATCAATGCGGATGTGGTAGTTGCATTCTGGACCATCTGCAAGGGTTTTACTATGCATGAAGGGAGACCCACCTGATAAGCATTGCAGTAATCAACACCTGATTTTTCTTATGTTGTAAAGTGCGAAAGTGCATGACCAGGAGATGAATGCAACATGGTCAGAGGAGGGGGGTAATCAAACATAACACCCACATTTTTTGCAAACTTGGTTGGGGTAAAGGATGAAGAGGTGATTTTAATATTGATCTGGTGATGGCTGGGATGCCTAAGAGTTCAACAGATTAATCAATACATATTATTTCACAACCATTTGATAGAAAATTGTCCCTCATTCACCATATATAAGGGAAACAGTTGTTCTTAATGCAGCACCATGTGTTACAATCACTTCTTGCTCACTGTCCACTGACCTACCGGAGCACCTGTCCAGCAGAGAGGAGCCGTATATGGGAGGAGACTGGCAGGGGGAGACCATTTCTAAGCCAGTTGAGTTGAGGAGTAGGAGAGCCTGTAGCCACACACTCAATGTTGACAGAACTGTCCAGAACTGTGGTCAGCTCATCAACTGTCTCAGTGTTGCCGTCTATCACAGGGGGCACTAAGAGAACGGAGAAAGATTTTGTGACAGAAAAAAATAATAATGATAAAAGTAATATTTAAATTTTAAATGAAATTGTTTAATTTGAATTAAACCTACCATACACATTTAGATTGAATATCCTGTCCTCCTCTCCTGCAATGTTGCTGGCCACACAGGTGTACTTGCCACTGTCAGTGGTGTGTGCTCTGATTACATTGAGTGAGCTGCCATCTGGACTGATCCTGAACACAAATGTAATTAGATCATTATTATGATTTTTATAACATCACACATCACTGGATTGGCCTACTGTAAAATCTACAATTCTTTTTTGATGATGCTGATTTTTTTGCTGGCAGGGTTTATTATACCTGAGGCCTTTGGTTCCTGCATTATTGATGACTTCCCCATCTTTCAACCACTGGATGGTTGGAGTGGGACTTCCCTGAACTCGACAGACCAGTTGGATGTTTTCATTTAGCAGAACTCCCATTTCACTGGGCAGCTCTGATCCAGAGATACTGGGAGGGACTAAGAGAGAATTACTAATATTAGGGGCAAATTGATTATCTGGTAAGGAGGCACACAAGTTATATATAAAGTGGATATGCTGACAGTGATATAACAGCAGCTTTGCTGGAGAGTAATAAGCCTTAGCATTTAGTATAGACAAGGGTTGAGACTTAAACACGCGCATGTACCTTGTATGGTTAGGTGGTAGCTCTTGCGTGCGTTTCCCTCCATGTTGGAGGCCAAACACATATATGTGCCAGTGTCAGATAGCTGTGACCGTGCAATCTGGAGCTTGCTGCCTCCTGAGAAGATGTGCATCTCCAGAGACTCTGAATGTTCTGAAAAAATATGATAACAATTTCATATTTTTGGTATTAAATTAAATGTCATTGGTAAAGCCACTGTACCTGGTTGATATGTCTTTTCACAGATGGAAATTACCTAGAGTCAACCTCTCTTAATCAACCTAAATCTAACTACTATACCTATAGGTCGTCCATTCTTCAACCAAGTGAGCCTGGGTGGTGGGATACCAGTAGCATCACAGGAAAAGGTGACTGGGTTACTGATGGTTTCCACAACTCTCTCATCTGCTGGGCCATCAATACTGGGAGGCACTAAGAGGCAAGAGACAGATATATTTCTTAAATATTGCAATGTTAATTGTGGTTTATAAATATGAGTTGTGACTAAATCAATATCTAGAATGTGCTACCATAAATATTCAGGTGGAAGTTCTTGTCCACCTGACCAGCAACATTGGTGGCCTTGCAAACATAATGCCCTGTGTCAGACACCTGAAGAACAAAGATGAAATGTAAGAATTATGTACAAAAAAAACAAGGAAGACAATTTAATTTTACTTAAGGAGTGGCTGAGATTTATAAAGGCAAGACAGGCTCACGCAAAATTTCAATCAAAAGAAATAAGAAAAAAGCATTGCTGTTTGACTTGTCATGTGATTTCTGAATGATGGTGCTGAAAAATAAAATGATAGAAAACAAGGAGCAGACTATGTGGTATCAATTCATGTCTCACCTCTGTGCTTTTAATCTCAAGCATCTGCCCCTCTGCCAGGATGCGAAGGTTGGCTGATTCTGTCACCACCCTGCCATTCTTGTACCAGGTGATAGTGGGAGGAGGCACAGCATTGGACTCACACTCCAGGGTTACTGATTTCCCTACAAGCACATTCACCACCACAGGATAGTCCCCACTACTGTCCCGGATACTGGGAGGAACTGGAAGGACCAACATAAGAACATTTACTGCCAGTTTATGAAGTAAAGCTAGAGGACAAAGTCAGCTCAATGCTCAACATAAAATGCATACAATGCAGACTGACCAAAAACTGTGAGGCAGATGTGTTTGTAAGCCTCTCCTGCTGCGTTCATGGCCACACAGCTGTACTTTCCTCGATCAGATGTTTTTGCTTTCAGAATTTGGAGTGTACGACCACCTGAAGGCACAATTGGACACACAGATGCTGTAATTAGGCTTTTGTACTGGATACCCTGTTCATGTTTTGACTGCAAAATGGCTCATTAACTTTTTCTAACTGCTAAATGTTTATTCTTTTAAATGTGACCCTACAAGTGTAGATTACCCCAAGCCTGCAGTACCTGGCATGATAAGAGCATGGGTGTTGCCTTGAATGGCGCCCCTCTCATTTAGCCAACTCAAGGTGGGAGGGGGGAAACCAGTAGCTTCACAAGAGAGAGACACAAAGTTGTTGACCACCACTGTCACATTCTCAGGACTCAGGCCAATAATGGTGGGAGGTACTGCAAGCAAAAAATTAGCAAAGGGTAATCTTAGAGGAAAAAAAGACAGAATACTTCATTAACTTCGTGTCTACATAAAAATGTAGAACTATTTTAAATTAATATTTTTTTATATTTTCACAAATTTAACATAGTAAAGTAATTCAGAATTAACATCACTCACCATGAACATTGAGATTAAAGGATTTTTCTGCACTCCCTGCTACATTGTCAGCCACACACACATAGCGCCCTGTGTCAGATACCTGTGCAACTGACACCTGAAAATTTGAGAAATATATATATATATGGGGATTCAGTCAGATCTAATGTTCATAGGTTAACTTAGAATGGTATTTATGAAACTGAGTATTAAATAAATTTGGGATGGACCTAGTCTCAACTAAAATCTGTTATTATGATTTACTGCAGAGTACTAGGAGTTCTATTTTTGTGGTCACTCACTGTACAGACTATTCAACCTAAAATTTATTTTGAATGCACAAATATCTTGGTTGTTACCTGAAGTGTTCTCCCATTAGACAAGATTCTATGTGAACCATTAGAGCTGATTGGCTTGTTGTCCTTAAACCAGGCGATCTTGGGGGATGGGTTTCCATCCACATGACACTCTAGTTGTGCAGTTTTGTTGACCAGGACTGTGACCTCATCAGGTAAGTCGCTATCTTTTCCGCGTATGGATGGAGGCACTGGTACAGCACAGAAATACATAGTGAGAGACTACTCTATTTTTTCTCCTGGCTCTGCCTAATTGACAGATGCTTAGACCATAAAAGTAATTTTACTCACAAAATACTCTCACATCATACTGGATAGAGTCTTCTCCTGCTTCATTGACAGCCACACATGTGTATCTGCCTGTATCTTTAGCCTGGGCCCTGGGAATCTGTAACACTCGCCCACCTGAGAGTAAAATAGCAAATGATTAGTATGAAAATACTCTCTGTCTTGTTCCCTCTCTTTCCCTATGTTGTGTATCTCACCTGGCATGATCAGAACTTTGTCATTGGAGGTCAATAGCTGTCCATCTTTGTACCAGGTAAGTGTAGGAGGAGGGACAGCATTGGTCTCACAGTACAGAGAGATGGGATTGTTGAGTATCACATCCCAAACATCCCCTCCAAAGCCTGGAGGAGACAGGGTATCACCAACTCCACCAGGCCTGTTAAAATTAGGTGGTACTGAAAAGAGGCAAACAAAAAAGAGGAAAAATATTTGAACCCTTCTTTGAGCATTTTTGGAAATTTCAATTTATTGTATAGCTGGACACACAATTGAGTGTATGGTTCTGTTTCTCAAAGTTTTAAAATCACTAAGCAATTTCTGCAGGTATTAACCATTTTTCAATGTGAAGATTTTGATTTTAAAAAAGTACAAACAAATACAAAGAATACTCCTTCAGCCCATGAAATGCACAAATAGTTTCAGTTAAAACATTTGCATCAGTCAACCCAGTTCACCTTGTATATTTACATCAAAGTCCTTCTCATCCTCTCCAGCTATGTTTGTGGCTACGCAGGTGTAACGCCCAGTGTCTAACACCTGAGCATGCTTGATCTGAACAATACGACTGTTGGCTGTAATGGATACATGATTGTCTGCCTGCAAGATCTGTGGAAGAAAAGAGGCATCAGAGAGAATCTAAGTAACCTTTTAAGGTTCTTTTAAATATATGAACATTCAATGTATATCTTCATTTACTTCATATCAAATGATTTAAAACATTAGATACAAGAGGCAGAATATCTACCTGTCCATCCTTATACCACTGCAGTGCTGGGGTAGGAAAAGCCTCAGCTGCACACTCTAAGGTCAATGTACTGTTGATCTTAATCTTGACCTCTTTGGGGGCCAGTCCTTCCCCTGGGATATCATTTTTATTAATCTGTGGGGGAACTGGAGTGAAAAAAGTGTTACAATAAGTATGTTATATGTGCATTTCTTTTTGAGTGTTAAAAGCTAATTTACATATTCAATTATATTAGTGTTTTTAACATCACATTATTTAAAGGCATGTACAATTCATTATGCAGAACTGAGATTTGCCAAAATGAAGTCTTTATATGGATATGGGATACTCCAATGGACAAACAGCTAACAACCAAACCTTCCTACCATAAACCTTGACCTCATAGTGCTTCAGTGTCTCCCCAGCCTCATTAGTGGCCACACAGGTGTATCGCCCAGCATCCTCTTCCTTAGCATTAAGAATCTGCAGTGTTCGGCCACCTGTGAAAGCATGGGTAATCAATTACAAAAGCCATATACTACTGTTTTAATCACTATTCTAATTCTAATTCCTCTATCATCAGTTTCATTTGAACATGTGATCTCATACCTGGAAGCACTCGGACATTGCGGGTGGACTCGAACGGAGTCCCATCTTTCAGCCAGGTGATAAGAGCAGGAGGGTAGGACTGGACTTCACACACGAGAGAGGTGGGGCTGCTCAAAGTTACTGTCACCTCCTCTGCAGAACCGTCAGGACCTGATCCAGTAATGCTGGGAGAAACTGTCAAGAAATGGACAGAATACTGCAATCTATCACAAAAAGTCCAATTAATTTGTGAAACATTACTAAATGGATTTAAGAGTTGTCTCTCTACCCAGGACATTGAGGTTGAAATGCCGGCTGCGATCCCCTGCACTGTTAGATGCCAGGCAGCTGTACCTGCCAGTGTCTGCAACTTGGGCACCAAAGATTTGAAGGAAACGACCATGAGACAATACTTGGTGGCGTCTGTCAGCAACCAGCAGCTGTCCATCCTTCAGCCATTTAATATCTGGTACAGGGTTACCTGGGAAATCATTAAGGTATGTTAACAGAGTGGCAATAAATAGTGCTCATATTTGCAAAATTTAAATGAAGGCTAAATCAAGACATCTCCAATTAACAGTTGAGTCTCTCTCTCTCTGTCTCTCTCTCTCTCTCTCTCTCTCTATATATATAACTTTTAGGCCACCACCAGCTTTGTTGTTTTAGCAAAGTTTTAATGACTGTCCACATTTATTTTTCAGTCTCTTTATTAAGAAACACAGAAAATACAGGAAATATGTACACAAAATGGCTTCTACAGGCAAAAGTCAGTAATTAGTGTGACCTCCCTTTGCACTAAGCAAATCTTGAACTCTTCTGGTGAGATGGTCCTGAAGTTTTCTGAAGTAATCTTCTGGTATATTATACGAGGTTCTTTCAGCACTTCCCAGAGTTCTTTTTAAGATTTAGGCTTTTATTTTATTATCTTTTATTTCTTTCTCTGTCCAGGTCCCCATACTGCCTCTATAATATTCAGGTCTGGACTCTGTGGAGGCCAGTCAATGACTATCAGTGTTTTATTAGGTATTTTTCTCTCTAAATATGATTTCACTGCATTAGTGTGTGCTTGAGATCATGCTTGAGATCATGCTGAAAAATAAAACCACTCCCAATCAGAATGAATTAAAACCTGCTTTTCAGCATTCATGATCCCATCAATTCAGACAATATCGCCAACACCACTGGCAGAAATACAGCCCCAGACCAGGACAGACCCTCCACCATGTTTCACTGAAGGCTGCAAGCACTCATTCTTCTACCTCTCTAACTCCTCTTCTCACATATTCTCAAAAAGTGGATCCAAAAATTTTAAACTTGGATTTATCACTCCATGGTACTCTCTTCCACTGAGCTTCATTCCGATCTTTGCAAGGTTTAGTATGTCTTTTAGCCTTTTCACCCTGTTCCCCTTCCGGAAAAGTAGGACAAATACAGGTGTTAGCAATGATATTAATTAGGGTTCCATTCATTTAGTTTTAAGAGCCAGGTTCCTGCTATTGCTCAAGTATAAGGGGATGTCACACTAAATACTTGCCACTTTAGCCTATAGAAGGTGTTTTTTCTGATTTTTTTCTGCATACACATTTCCTTTATCTTCTGGTTGTATTTTAATATCATTATTATTTTTATTATCTAATATTCAAATGAGAAACAATTATAAATGCTCATCAACAAATGTGTGTGTGTGGGCGTGTGTGTGTGTGTGTGTGTGTTTCATAATTTGTTTATTAAATCACTTACCTGATGCCTCACAGGTGAGAGTAATGTTGTGTTTCTCCTTGACTTTAGTATCCACAACAGTTCCTTCATTCACAATGCTTGGAGGGACTGTTGAATTCGAAAAAAAAAATCTATTAAATGGTTCTCACTTTTACTGTTCATCATATCTCTTTGAGTTGATGTTGAACAAGGACCTTAACATAAACAACTTAATGACAGAAATATCTCAATCCTTACTGTGACTTTAATATGATTCTAGATTTGAACTATGTCTTTACCAAGGATGTTGATGTCAAAGTTCTTCCTTTCCTCTCCGGCACTGTTAGACACAACACAGGTGTATCTTCCAGCATCCTCTACTGCTGCATGCATTAGACGTAGGCTTCGTCCTCCTAGGGAGTAAACAGTAAACAAATTTCTTATCTTTTGTTAGCATGGCATGTATTCAAAGTTAGCAAAAATCTTCCCTTTTTTCACATCCTTGGAAAAACATTTTAGGCTTGTCAAAAGAAAATCACCTCTCTTTGAAAAGTGGTATCAATTAACAGAAGGAATTTGGATTTTCAGGCCCACAGCTGTTAAAACATTTACTTCACTGGTTTGTACTACATCTTCCATATAATTGATACACCTCAACATGAACCTATCGCTGTGACAACACAAAGATTATCATCTCATACAATGTATGTTTGATCCCCTTTTTGTATAATGGAATTGCAAATAATCCTCATTACCATGATGAGCTCACGTACAAAAGTCAAAAAAGTAACAAAGAGCATGGTGCTTGTATTTTGGCACAACAAATTTTGGTAGAATACTACAGTTCAGAGGCCACAGTTTAAGTTGGAAGCACCCAATACGTCTTGTGAAATGTTTAAAAGCGCAATTCAGAAAAATTGCTCCTGTTTGTCTTCTTTCACAGATCTGTCTGTTGAGTTTGGCCCCAGTTGCAATGACCTCATTACATCTTATTACAGTTGATGTATTACAACTGCTTGGCCTTTGAAACCTATATGGGGAGCAGGATAGTTCAAGTTACTCCTGTGAAAATTTGCTTGGTGGTTAGGTTTACCTGAGTGTGTTCCTCCATGACATGGACAACAAGGACAGGGAAATACATTTGAAAACCTTTTTTGAGAGGTTTTTAAAAAACTTATATCAGCCCACAAAGTCCAAAAAGAACTCACCTGAGAGGATGCGCACTGAGCTTGTAGCTTTGATTGGCCGACCGTCCTTCAGCCATGAAATAGCAGGAAGAGGGATGCCAGAGGCCTCGCAATTCAGAGCAACCGGGTTCTTCACAACAACACTCATGTTTTCTGGCAACTGTACCTGACCAATTATACTTGGTGGAACTGAACAGAAAGAAGAAATAAGGGAAAGGGACAAAATGAAAATGTAAAACCTCAAGATAGACTGTAACTCTCCATGATGATTGAAATAAGAAAACATTAATGCAAAAATCTAACTTGTTAATCAGTTGAAAATTCATACCATGTACACTGATGTCATACTTGCTGTCAGCCTGTCCTGCCACATTAACAGCAATGCATGTGTAGCGCCCCGTGTCTGACACCTTAGCATCTTTAATCTGCAACAGCCTTCCTTCATTCAGGACCTTTGCACCATGCTGGCCTGTGATAGGCCGTCCATCTTTCAGCCATGTGACTGCTGGTCGTGGCACACCCTCTGCAGCACACTGTAGGGTCACATCCCCTCCTTTTGTGACAGAAACATCATCGCTCTCACCCTCACCACGTCTGATGGAAGGGCGTACTGAAGTGAGAAAAGCTAATGAGTTGGTGCAAATGCTCCCTTAACAGATGTGATGCACTCATAGCACATCTTCTTATTCATAATGTAAGTGGAATCATGATGCAAATGTGAATCAGTAAATTTCATGCCTCTTGATTGTTTAGGCTTAGGTAAGCATCCCTGTGGTGTCTTGCACTCTTTTTGCAAATCACGTTTTGTCTTTTGCGGACTGCTGCTTCTTCTTCTTTCTCTTTCAGCAGCTTTTTAGTGACACCCTGGTACTATAATTATAAATAATAAGATCTGAAGGTTTAGACATACCATAAACCTGCAGACTGTACTCCTTCAAAGTTGTGCCCGCTGCACTGGAGGCTGTGCAGGTGTAGGAGGCTGCATCCATCCTCTCAGCACTGGAGATCTGCAGCTGGCGACCTCCTGACAAAACTCTGAGGCGCTGGCCTGATTTTAGCTCAGAACCTGGGACAAAGACATGTGAAACACAAGTTAGGTATGACATGTCACTCACAATATTCATAGCACAATACAATATCCATATAGAATATTTCTTTTGCTCTTGTGTCATTTTATGTTATTCTTATGAACATGCACATAAATTACCGTCCTTCCTCCAGGTAAGGCTTGGAGGTGGTATGCCACTCGACTCACACACTAGAGTGATGAGACCTCCCTCAGTCACTGTCAGAGGTGACACTTTGTCTGAGCCGCGAATGCTGGGAGAAACTGTAATAATGACGAGACACCAAAAGGTGGCGCACACATCTCAGTTAAGCATAGTATTAAATCTGGGTTGAAAATAAGTCCAGCAGATGCTTACACTGTTTAAAAAATTACATAAAGTCCATACAGCGATGTTTATATCTATTTTTTACACATTCAAATTACAAGGAGCAGAAGATATAAAGCTAAAGCCAATGTTATGCAAAGCTGGTTGCTGTTAAGAGAAGAAAGATGTCTAGTGAGGTGGCTTCTAGCAGTTCAAACACAGGTTACTGTGATAACAAACCAGTGTAATCTCTCATAAAGAGATGTTTCAGTTTCCTCTATAGTCTTACCACTTACAAAAGAATGCAGGTAAATATTTATAAAAAATCAACATGTCAATCATGTTCTTAAAAAATGCAAATTGTTTCTTATTAACAGAATGGCAAATAAGCACAAATTTAACAAAAAATAAAGAAAACTCACCCCAAACATTGAGGTTATAGTTCTTCTCTGTTTTGCCAGCAACATTGGTGGCTTCACAGGTGTATCTGCCTGAATCCAGCACCTGGGCACTATCAACCTAAAAAAATAGATTCAGACACAAATGAGAGGAGGTAACAATACACTGGCACTTAATTCAAACACTCAAAACACAAAAGACACAAAATGGAAGACTTATTCTAATAAAAAATAAAAGTATAAAGGTTTGATGAGCACGAACCACACTTTTAACACCAAACTGGGACTTGATTGTGTTAAAACACTATCACCTCTTTCAAATATTTGGTTTATCACATGTGTAATTGCTGACTTTAGCTGCACCTTGAGCAAACTCCCATCCTCTGACACACTCAGACCAGGCTTCTTGAACAGCGGACGGCCATCTTTGCGCCAGGAGAGGGTAGGTGGAGGGATTGCATCACTTTGGCAGTGGAGCTCCACTGGACGACCAAGCATCACTGTGGCATTCACCTCCTCCCCTTTGATGTTTGGCGGCACTGTGGAAGACATGACGACAAGCTACTGAAAACATTTCTCTGACAAGTTATATCATCAAATCATTGATATACACATTCATACTTAATTTAAATGTTCTTTAATACTCACTTTGAAAGCCCACTAAGCCACCCTAAATGCTGTAAACTCTTCATATTACCTCATAGGTGAAAAGAATAATTGCTTCCTGAGATGGACAGGCTGTATTGAATTGTCCATCTGGTGCTCTTTAAGTACTAATTCTATCATTGGGCTATGACAGCAGAACTAAACCAGTTCAACATTTTTTGTGGCATTAACAATCAACATAGCTTCATTTCCAAGAAGTTCATGAAACTTAATCTCTAAGGAAATTACTAACATGCATTGAGATGAATAATGACTTGGGAACAAAGAAAGTCCCACAAGAAGGTTTTTAGTCCCCTGTGACTGTGTGTGATTATCTTCATAGTCAAAAATGGGTGTTACTGAGACTGGTTAACTAGAATGGTGGACATGAATCACTTTTTGCATCAAACTGTTTTGGGACCAAAAAAAACCACAGCTCCGGGGAAAAAAATGTTAACTCACAACTTTAGCACAAGAGCTCAGGAAATTCACCCTAAATATGACACTGTCTGCACTCCATAAATATAACATCATCTTCAAGAGACTATTTTGTTCACCTAAGCATCTGTTCATCAGTATTTCATGAGACATTTTCCCCCTTTTTGGTGAATCTGGCATGGTCTAGAAAATAACTGCAGGCCAATTTCCTCTGCATTATGGTTACTGGATAGACAGAGGACAAGTCATTGGGGAAGGACAGAAACAGCCCCTCAGCTCAGTATTTGGCCAGACACAGGAAGCTGCTGAAGAATGGTAGCAATTACCCCAACAAATCTGCCTTTATTTCTCTGACAAACTCTTTTTGATCTTTCTGAGGAAGATCATCATGTAGATGTTTATATTCTGTGTGCTGCTGTGTTCAAACAGATATACATGTCCAGACATACATAAGCTGACTTTACAATTCCCTATATGCAAACTACTTGTCTCCTATTACGTCACTGACATTAGCTTTCATTAGACATGTATAAAAACAAATTTGCTCTGTGCAGGAAACTGACAAGGTTTATTGAAATGCTAAACTCAGTCAAATCATATTTCCTCTTCATGCACATGTTTTGCTCAAGGCCTTTTTCAAATATTTTTTTTTCAGTTTCATGCTGGATCTGGAGCTCTATTGAAAGACATACTACAGTTGGCCACATTAGTTAGTAATAAACAAGAAGTGGAACAAGGAAAAGACATTAAAGAGAAGGTTTGTGTGCTAAGGACAGGGACGAGTTCATGCCAAGAACTTTAGAAGAAGATATTTTAGTGTTATTTTAACACCAGAATTCAAGCTTAAATACTAAAACGCACCTTTTATCCAATGCATGACATTACCATAACCTAGTGGAGCAATTTTTAATGCTTTTATAATGATGAAAAAAGTTGTATCATCATTGGCTTATAAAAGGCTACATCTGTGATCCAAAACACTGACTTGAAACATTCTGTTACCCATCTTTTAATATGGAGTTGCTTTTTAAAGTTTATATTCATGAATTATTTTTTGATTAATAATTTTTCACATATAATATTCAATATATAAATTTTACTAGAACTGTTTTTACAACAACTTAAAAGTAAAATATGTAGCTGTATGTACATATATGCTGTATGTGTACTGCACATTCATGTACTGACAAATGGTGATTTACTCACCATAAACACGAAGGTCATACTCTCTGTTTTGTTCTCCTCCAGCATTAACAGCCACGCATGTGTATCTGCCTGTATCACTAACTTGTGCACTGCTCAGAGACAGCACTCTGCCACCAGACAACACCTGAGAGGAGACAGAACCACATCACAGCACTCACTTAAATACACACAAATGGTACAAGTGAAAAAAAGGACAGAAAATACCTTTCTGACAAATGCTCCATATAAATGTAGGCATATTACACTTACATTTTTAATATTACAATTTGAGGAGAGATTATTCCACATTTACATAACTTATATAATGGCAGTGATAAAAGTTTAGACTACTGTGTATGCAGATTTAATCTTGTTTTTGGTGCATCATAGTTCATTGGCACAAAGATATCTCTGCTTAATTCAAACATGAGATTATTCATTCATATAGCTTATTTATGGGCACCTGTAGGCCATGTGATACACTCGCCACTGGACTGCCATCTTTGAGCCATGTGAGGCTGGGCAGAGGAACACCGGTGGCCTCACACTCCAGCCTGGCAGCGTCATTCACTACCACAGTTACTGTATCACCTCTGCTGGATATGACAGGAGGCACTGTAAGACACAAGAAAGAGAGAAATGGTCAATAATAACTTCATAGATCAGTGATGGCATTCAGATATAGTGTAATTCTACAATCTCTCTGGAGTTTATTGACATTGGCTCACTGTGTGTTATTTAGTCATCTTTTAATTACAGGGAAGCATTCCTGGGACATCTACTTATCTTACTGGATACTTAAATAAAACATGATAGAAAAGTTACCCACCAAACACCTGCAAGCTCTGAAATATCTCAGCAACTCCAGCCAGGTTGACTGCTACACATCTGTATATCCCAGCATCAGATAGCTGAGCCCGTTCAATCTCCAGCACCTGGCCACGTTTCAGCAGAGTCACCCCAGCTGCATTTGTCAGAGGTCGGCCAGCTTTGTACCAAGTTATAGCTGAAGCACAACAGCAATTAAAAGTGCTTTACTCAAAGCAAAGAAAATACATAGATATTTAACATTTAAATTGAAAATGAATCAAAACAAATGCAACACTGTGAAATTAAGTTCAAATTAAGATCAGAATAATAGATAAAGGAAACATGGTGAAGGAAACAGTTAGTGTGCAAAAACAACACAAAATCTATTGAAAAACAACGTTTTTAGCCTTGATAAAACAGTTTAGAGTTGGAGCAGATCTCACAATTTGTTAATGTCTCTCCCAATATGTGGTGCTTCATAATATTTAGTTAAACCTTCAGAAAACTATACCATTCAGATGACTGGAGTGGTTATAAAATGCATTTGGAGATGCATTTGGAGCATTTCATAATAGAANATATATATACATATATATATATATATATATATATCAGCAGCATAACATAATTTTGCTGCTTGCTGGAAAAAGTGGTATATCATATCAAAACAACAAGTTCATATTCAGTCAATCAATCAACCGACCTTTAGGTGCTCCTGTGTTGTGTCGACAGGCCGGCCATCTTTAAGCCAGGTAATGCTTGGAGGAGGGATGCCACTGAAGATACATTCCAGACTGATGGGCTTGTGGAGAACCACAGAACGTTCAGCAGGCCCAGTGGCACGGATGGATGGAGGAACTGGAGACGTGCAAAGGATAGACTTATTTTTTTCAACAGCTAAAAGGTAAGATGGAAATTACATAAAGGCAGATAAGAGTATTTACCCAAAGTTGGAGTATTCCTATTGGTTGCGTTTGAAGCATAAATCACATTTAGAACAAATTGACAAATAAGAGGATTCTTCAATGGTTGCCAAAAGACAATCCTTTTCATAGCAAAGCATCTGACAAAACATTTAAATATTTTACCATGGACAACCACATTGAAGTCCCTTTCATGGTCTCCTGCTTCATTAGTGGCCACACACTGAAAATGAGCTGTGTCAGACACCTGAGCACGGGACACGATGAGCTGCCGACCGCTGGCTGCCACCCGCAACCCTTCACCCTGTCTGACTGCTTTTCCATCCTTGTACCACCTGGAAAATAACAGTTTTTACAATGAATATCTGTGTGAGTGCATGTGTGTTTACGTTTGTGTTTATGTGTATGCATGAGGTCTTACGTGATGACAGGTACAGGCGTTCCAGTAGCCTCACACTCAAGCTCCAGGGGGCTGTTGAGTATCACTGTACTGTCTGTCACATCGTCAGCTCCATCAATGAAAGGAGGAACTAAGGGAGAATATTTCAATACATTAGATTGTGGAAACCCAATAAATGAGGGTTGTATCATTGATGATAAAATATTACACCTTTGAAAGTGTTAGTTGTTTTCTTTCCTTTTTCTATTTTTCTTCTATTTCTCCTGGATAACAAGACTAGAGTAGAAGTAATAAACTCTATGTGGTTCTTCTGATTGCATTTCTGGTGTTTGTGAAGATTTAAGTCACAGTGAATTGGCAGGTATCTGTTTCACATGTGGAATGTACACACGGTGTAGATAACAACCGCGCCAGCAGAAAGCTGCAGTATTATTTCATCATTCACATGTTGTCATGACTGAGTGGTTAAGGCTATGGACTAGAAATCCATTGGGGTCTCCCCGTCAATGTTTTCTCAGCTCTCACAACTTCATAAAAGAATAAGCTCCTTGGAAATTGATTAAGTAATTACATTTAGTCAAACAGATCAAAAGAGTTTAGTTATACATTCTCTGTAGAATTGAAGGAAAACTCTTCCACCCCCCAAAAAAGAATAAAGAAAGATTAAGTGGGAGAAATGCATAAGAGCAAGTCATTATTTACTGGCATGAGTTAGCTTAACAAGTTCTGAAAACCACAAATATGTTCTAAAAACAATAACCTGTGCCAGGATAACTCCTAAAAAAATTTTACCTGGTATATGGTGAATCAAATGTTCAAATGAATCAAAACTTCCCTTATTTTCAGTAAGGTTAAGTTTGAATCAAGGATTAAGGTCTACCAAACAACATGCATGCACACAAGCAAGCCTTGTTGAAAAAACAATGAGACAAAGTGTGTGAGTATTAGTGTCAATGTGTTTCTATACCTAAAACTCTGACGTTATATTTGACCTCCTTCTCCCCAGCAATGCTTGTAGCCACGCAGACATAGTGCCCCGAATCTGAGACTGTGGCTGAGAGGATTTCAATTTTTTTCCCATGCTTTAGCACACGGACACTTTCACCGTCATGCACAGGAACTCCATCCTTCAGCCATGTGAGGGAGGGGGGAGGGTGTCCCCCAACCTCACACTCTAGGATCAGAGGCTTACTCAGGGTCACTTTCCTCTCAGTTGGTCCGCCATCTCCTCCTTCAATGGTAGGAGGCACTGCAAAGGGGTGGAGGGTGGTGGAGGTACATACGAAAGGATCAGAACAACAGGAGAGTTCAAGCTTGAAGGACTTCTCTGCTGTCTTATTTGCATCTCACACTCAAGACCTTCATCAAGAAACAACATGTATAATTGCTTTATCTTTCAAATCCACCCAATCTGTATTCATTTTTGTGCTCTTCAAAGAATCAAGATTTTTTAAATTAAATTGTTTGCCACCTATCCACAGCTGTTTGAAATTATTTTTGACTGCTGCAAATGTCTTTATGTGTTGTGAGTGAAATAAAATGCCTTAAGGCTCTGATTAATACAATAATAAGGTTCAGAGGGATTGCAAACACAGAGACAATTGGAGCTGGGGTTCATAGAATTCCTCAGTACCAATTTGAAATTCTGATTTAATATGCTCTAGATATTCTAACTTTTTGTTTCAAACTCTCTACACTCTACACTAAAAAAGAAAATGTGAGTAGCAATCAGGTGTCAAGTTCTTACAGTAAACATCCAGCTCATAGGCCTTCTCAGCACTTCCAGCCACACTGGTCACCTTGCAGGTGTACAGACCAGCATCAGACGCCTGTGCACGAGGGATCTTCAGGTAGTGGCCCTGTTCTACATACTGAGCTTGTCGGTTGGACAGAATGGCCTCCCTGTTTCGGTACCAGGTGATGGTAGGAAGCGGCACCCCACGTGCCTCACACTCCAATGTTATCACTGTGTCCAGCAGGGATGTGACCTCTGTGGTTAAGTTACCTCCCTTGATGGAAGGAGGCACTGGAATAGCAGCACGAAAACAATAACAATTGTAACATTTGATGCGTGAACATATTTATATAAATTTACAATTCAAAGAGTGGCTGGCAGCTTTGGGTTTGCCAAAACAGATATAAAATAGATACTCACCATAGACACTAAGATTGAAGTCCTTGGATTGTTTTCCAGCTGTATTCATGACACTACACTGATAGCGGGCCTGGTCCCCAAGACGGGCACTTTTTATTCTCAAAACTTGACCTCTGTTGATGACCTCCAGATTGGGATCACCAAGAAACACCAGCCTGGCAAGAAGAGAAGGGGATGGAAGACAGGGATGTTTGAAGGAGGAATCTTTGATCTAGTCTTTCCATCTTGTTTGATCATTCTTCAGTTTCACACGGCACTTACTTCCTGTCCTTGTACCACTGTATTGTGGGAAATGGCATTCCTTGCACCTTGCACTCAAGACTAATCTCCTGTTTGAGAATGGCTGAAACATGTCGAGGAGTGCCTGACCCTACAATGGTTGGCGGGACTATGGCACAAGGGGAGAGAATTATTCATTAGAAAAATTACTATTATAAATGATATTTCTTCTTCTATTTCTTTTAACATCCCGATAATAATGAGAAAACCTTCCATGTGAAAGTCACATACTGGCTGCTTTTGAATATTAATAGGGTTTAAAGCTATTTTAATGCTTTAATGTGGTATTAGAGTTGCCATTGACCATTGCTCACCCAGTACATCCAGGAAGAAGTCTTTTTCTGTGCTGCCAGCAATATTGATGGCTTTACAGTTGTAGCTGCCTGCATCTGCTGTGGCTGCCTTCAGCAGTCTCAGGGTTTTATCCTTATCAAGAATCTGGATGTTGTTACTAGCAATTACCTGTCAAACAATGTAAATAAATGAAATAAAACATAAAATCGAAAATCACAACATATGGTGCAGTTTAGTAACTATTGTGTGATAGCATATTATGGTGCAAATTGGAAAACATCAAAATAAAAGGATTTAAACTTTAAAAATGCTGCTTATAATTCAGGCAGAATTGAAAAACAATCACAATCTGTAAAAAGTGTGCAAAACACGAACAGTGTTGCTCAGAGCCAAAAACATCCAGAAAGCAGAGCATCTTGATTTAGATTACTTGTGATCAGCAGATTAAAGTATGAACTTGAATTTTCCCATGTGTGTTTTGTGAGAAAAATTAATAAGGCAACCAAGGGAATAAAAAAAGCAGCCAACTCACTGGGATGTTATTGCAAAGTGTGCCCAAACTCTCTGCACTCAGATCAATTCATCATAATTATTTTGTCATCACAGCTTTGAGCATATTGCCACCAAGGTTGGCCTTGAATGTCTTTGCTACATACACACAGGATCCACAGTGGTTTATGAGTGGTTTACGGTCTATTCTCTTGGATAGTGAACCCTGTGATCAGAGCTCACTCAGTCCTTATGAGTACTTTCATTAATACATGGAAGGAAAAGTCATTATAATTCGTCAATACTTTTATCCATTTGGATGACAGTAGTCGACCAAAATTTAAATATAGGTTAAACATATTATAAAGCAGCATGATACTCCCTCTAACTGTGTCTTTGATCTGTGTATTTACATTAAACTTTATAAAACAGAAAAAGGGGTTTAACCTACAGGAGTCTCATCCTTGTACCAGGTGATGACAGGGCTTGGACTTCCTGTGACATCACACACCAGGCTGATAGGCTGGCTCAGGACCACCGACACGTTGCCTGGCATTTCACTGTCACGAAAATGTGGGGGAACTGCGGAGATGTTAGAGGTTGTTATTGCATATAACTTTCTATGAGGAGTGCATTAAAGTGTCAGCAAATAATTTGAACAGGCCAGTCACCATTGACTTTGAGCTGGTATTTCCTCTCAGTGGATCCAGCATCATTGACAGCAGCACAGACGTACTCTCCATTATCCAGCGGTGACACAGATGCCAGAATCAGCAGTGTACCATCCTCCAGTATGGACACACCAGGCTCATTACCAGTCAGTTCCTGGCCATTACGCAACCACCGAATTACTGGCTTGGGAAGACCTGGAGGAAAGATGAAGACAGGGAAAACAGCAAAGGAAACCCAAACTATTAGCAAAAACTGTACTGAACTGTAATTAACTTTTTGCATTTAAAGCAGAACTTTAGCATAGTTTAACTTACTTAGTATTACTAAATATTAATTTCAATAGAAATATAAGTAGATGACTAAATGGGATAAAAAAAATTTTTTTTTTCCTTCATAATATTTAAGGACAGCAGGAAATATTACTGTACCTTTGGCAGGGCAGGGGAAGGCAATACGCTGGTTTGCAACTCTTTCCTGCAGGGGACTATTGAAGGGGGGCTCCAGTACCTCTACTACAGGTGGCACTGAAAGCACACACAATCAATGATTATTACGCAATACAAAGAATGTGTAACAAATTTGCATGTATCTTAAGAGAAGTAATTTCCTGGTATTGTGTCAATCGGTACATACTGAACTGTATGTCATGGTTAAGCATGTGTATATATATTATTTTCCTTTGGTTTAATTTACATTGAACAGTCATGTACAACTTTAACTGTCTAACTGAAAAAAATCCACCTCACCAGGATTATACATTAACTGAAACCAACCTTGTACTAGAAGTTGAACTTGAGCTTCATCTCTGCCTGCAGTGTTGGTAGCTATGCAGGTGTAGGTTCCTTCATCATGCAGTCCCACATTTCTCAGTGCTAATATGCCATCATGTGACACTGGATAGCTTTTCCCATCCTTAGACCATGTTAAAGTTGGCTCCGGAACTCCTCTCACCACACAGGGCAACTCCACAGGGTGACCTACATGAACCTTTAGTACCCTTGGACCAGCCTGTATACTGGGGGGCACTGCAGGACAGGAGATTTTAGTAAATTTTCACCGATCACATGTAGCTGCATTACATCTACCAGTCAGGAGCTTAAGCCTGGAAGATTTGTTTCTTTATTGCGTGCAGCTGTGAGTTTTGTAATCCAGAAAGACACTATGTCAGAGTTGCATTCTCATTTTGGCTAATGTAAGAGTATTGAATGCATAGTTTTGTCTCTCTGCTTATTCTGCTATACCACACAATTACAAATTTTGTTACAGATGACTATATCTTTAATGTAACTTTGATAATACCTCAAAATTTACTTTGATATAGTTTATTGACCAGGTCTCCTGAGAAACAGGACCTCCTACATTCGAATTAAAATTAAAAGGTCTATGATCACATCATTATAAAATTATTGCCATTGCCTCTTTTTTTTACCAGTGGTGATCATTTGAACGTACCCAAAACACCCAGCTCAATAGACTGTGTGAGGTTGCCAGCGATGTTGGAGGCAACACAGACATACAGTCCACTGTCTGAGACTCTGGTCTCCAAGATCTTCATAGAACCCGAGGGAAGCTGAGTATGCCTAGAAGGAACATAAACACAGCAATAAATGATGTATGCAGTATGTATGTAATAACTCATGAAAAGCATACAAATAAAACATAAGAAGACACAATATTTTTTCCAAAAAATAGTCATTATTGTAAACAGATTTCTTACTAATTCTTACTAATCCATCATCAACAACAATTATAGCTGCTGTGGCAGGCATACCGTAGGTACAGCAGATCACAGAGAACGTATGACTACTCAGTCATCTTATAAAAACCACAAATTATACCTTGAGGTTATGAACAGTCAATGTACACACAGCAAAAATGACAGCATGGAGTTTCTCTTTGTGTCTTTAAAATACAAATACAATTGTCACTTGCCAGAATTTTAGGGTTTTGTCAAATGTTTATTTATAATTTATTAAAATGTATTTAAAGCAGCAAGAAGTTTGTGCTTAAGCTCTGGTTGGGTTATTATGTGTATACAATACCTGGTGGAGAATATCTCAATGTGCAAGGAGTTGTCAGGGGGAAACATCAGCATTGTGTGTGGTGATATATGTGTGCTTTACCTGGGAGAGAAAGGGGAGATGAGTTGCCTCTCTTTTGCCCAATTGATGGTGGGAGGTGGGACACTGTAGACCTCACATGGCAAAATGGCATCCTCACCTTCAACCACTGACATCCTGATTGGTTCTGCTGATTCTCCAGTGCTACCAATATTGGACCTAGGACGGACTGAACATACATACATGGACAGACAAATTTCAGACAATGAAAAGTTAAGACACAGATAAAGAGTTAATGAGAGGCAGAGATTTTAATAAAATTAAGTGTAAAACCTTCACAATATTATACAGTATCAGGACTTAATAAATTTTATTGCCTCTTTGCCTTTGATCTATGTAAATTTATCAGTGATCAATAGACAAACCTACAAAATCAATATTATACAGTATCAGGACTTAATAAATTTTATTGCCTCTTAAGCCTTTGATCTATGTAAATTTATCAGAGATCAACAGACAAACCTACAAAATCACATCAGAAAAGCTAGTTTGTATATGCCTTTTCAGAAACCTCATACATTTGTTGTCACAATAAAGGAGGTGGGGGTTTATTGACCAGAACTAACTGTTGGTAAGAACGATTAATAAATAGCTACAGAAAATATATTATTCCATTTACTGCTAGCTAATGGGTAGCCCAAATTTCTAGCATGTGTTAGTTATGTTCAAAAAGCAGAGGCAATTTTGGTACGTCGTATCTTCTCACTTCATTTTTGAATTGAAAGTTAACGATCTATCTTTGTGACATGAAGTAATTTTCTAGCAAAATCCAACAGCTTGGGCTGGAGTTTGCCAGCTGGTGGAGATTGGTAGAGATAGACTCCTTGGCAATGATCACAGCAATAGTGTCTCAGAATTAATTTAGTAGTAATTTGTTGGCTCTAAATTCCTAATACAGCTCCTTTATTTTTGTGCAGATGTGATCCAGCCTTTAGCTGGTTATTATGCTTACCATAGACAGTAACTTGGACCTTCCTGGAGGTGTAGCCAGCGGCATTTGTAGCTGTGCAGATGAACTCTCCAGTCTCATTTCCAGAAGGCGAAGTGATGAGAAGGCTGCCGTCAGAATCCAGGGAGAAGGCAGGACCACCCAAGTACAGGAGCTCCCCACCCTACAAAACAAATCACAGCAGGGAAAGGGCAGGGGCCAGAAGTTATTTCATTAACTTGGCTTTACTAACATTTGACATGGTGACTAAGTAAGAGTTAAGACTAGAAATGATGCGTGGTTTGAATTGCTAAGTGTGCTTAGATTTATGATCTGATTCTCTTCCCTCCTGTAAAAAATGGCTGTGAATAAAATGCCAATAGTTATACACTCAAATACATACAATACATGGGAGTGTGTCGTATCTGAAATATCCTTTTGTACCTGACATAACTAACCTGACTTGATCTAGTTATGGAGAACAGTGAGAGTCAGTGGAAATCTCATTTTAACAGCTGGTGCAGAACTTAGCAGGGTCTAGTTTCATATGTCCCTGAGCACTGTTCACTTTAACAGCAATGCTTTTACAACTCAGAGAAGCCAGTGCAAAAGATGGAAAATGGAGGGAGCAACAGCCTAACATTACACACACACTAAGCTTTAAGAACACACTAACACACTAAAGTGTTCATGTAAAGGCTTGATTCACTGTACAAGCTAAGGGGGGCAGGTAGAGCTGATTTTAATGGTGCTGGATGTGAGCACACATGTGCATCCTCACACAAGCACACAAGTTTCCCTGGAGTTGTAAGGTTGAGCTCATCAGTTGCACCCTGCATAATCCAACAAGCAGTATAACATGATTCTGCTATAAAATAGAAGTCTGTGGATGGGTGGGAGATCGTGAGTCAAGATGTAATAACATGTCTCTTTGATGTGTAAAACCACAATTATTTTGACGATAAAGCTTTCCTAATACTCCATGTTGTGGAGTCTCATGTCGTGGCCAAATGTGATGCAAAGTGAACAGCCTTGGCTGCTATACATTTGGTATGCATTTTCTTCTTGATTCACTCATGCCCTTGTTTCAGGTGGTTCCTTTCTATCCTCTTTTTGTTATTTATGGGTGCAAACACCATAACAAGAAGAGTACTTTTATTTGAGTGCCTTTATACAGGGATAAATAGTATCAATACAAACCTTGGCCCAGGTGATGTCTGGGCTAGGTACTCCACTGGCATGGCAGGGCAGAGATATGGGTGTTCCTTCAATTGTGCTAAATACTTGGGGGCCATGCTGAATGGTAGGAATCACTAGAAAAACAAGCAAAAAGATAGGACACAGGCAATATGTTTTTGTGCATGCATGCATACAGTAAATTCATCACAAAGCAAGTAGTTATACTTTTTCTCTGGAGAAAGTCAAAGTGAACAAAGAGTATTCATAATTGATATTCACGTCCCTCCTTTGCTATCGATTTTTTTGTTTTTGTTTTGCTACAATCTTCTGAATCTGCAGAAAATATAAGCCTGAAGGCTTGAAGCAGCTTCTTGTAAATGAAAAAAGATTTAAGATTTAATTAACAACAAACTCACACATATTATACACCATACAAGCCATTATTACTTGGTGGTCTTCCGTTTGTCTTTGCGGGCTCTTTAGACTGACTGATTTTCATGAATTGACAAAGCCAGTGCCTTCTACGTACATGCTGCAGACTTTTCCTATCTAAATTGGTAGATTCTTACATGATGGACTTCAGTATAAATGGAGAACACATTTCCCCCTCACTGTGTTCCCAATTCTGCCATTAGCCTCAGCTGCTCCTAGCTTTCCTGCAACCTCTAAAATAATTATATTCATGGGGTTAAGACCCTTCATTGTAAAGGAGACATTTAAGGAGAGCAGTCAGAAATGGAGGCAGTAAGAGAATAAAAGAAAAAGAGAAGTCAGAGGGGGTTTTAAAAATGTCATGGGAGTTTTACTCAGAAGATCTTTAGAGTTATCGTAGTATACAAGTGTATAATAATATTAACAATGGCCTGACTGGTTGGATTAAATAAACCTGCATGCACAATAACAGGGCACTTAAACTGGCTCTCCATTTTTAGAGTTATTACACCTGTGCATGAAAATGTCTACAGTGAAAAAGCGCTTTTAATTTGAGTTCCTCTGCTTCTCTTGTTTGGTGCACCAATACTATTTAATGGCAAATTACTACTATTTCACATATCAATTTGTGGATAAACTGTTGGCATATGTTTGTCTTTGATGTGTTATCGTAGATCGTAATCCATAAGGGATTCATAATATCATTTATCATATTATGAAATCATATTATTTCATATGATTTATTAGTTTAGCTTAAATACCAATACCAAACTAACAGTAGCATTTATTGTATATTTGCATATAGTTGTCCTATACAACTGAATTCTGCATCAATCTGCACAATGTCCAACACAAAGATCAGGGGGCACCTTTAGGACCAAGCAACTGTGTTTTTCCACATTTTTGTATATATGCAATCTTGTGTACAGTTGGCTTTGTATGTGTGTGATGTGTGCATGCTACCATAAACGTTGACAGTGGTGGTGTGGTTGGTGGCCCCAACAATGTTCTCAGCCAAGCAGGTGTAGTCACCCGCATCATCCAGCCGGGCTCTCTCAATATGTAGACTGCCGTCTCGCCTCACTGTCATGTACTGGTCTGATGTTACCTGACAAATTGTAGATTCAAGTGGTTTGACTTAAAGTATGGTTATTCAACTCAATGAAAATAAAGGAATGCAAGACATCTACAAACAAAAAATGTCCCCTCTGTGTCCTCACCAGGCCGTAGTTGTGTAGCCACTGCCTCTTAGGCAGTGGATTGCCAGCTAGTAGCACACAGGGCAGAGTCACCTGCTGGTCCTCAACCACGCTGAGTACAGCTGGACTCATTGCAATTATAGGCAAGACTGCAGATACCATGAAAACAATTACAGAGACTTTAAAACAGGGAGGCTAAGAGGATGACAGCAACATATCACAGAAATGTCTAAGTAGATTCATATTAACACTGAGTGGTAAAAATCCTCTGAGGCTACCTGACATAGCAGAGATCTGCAAATGTGGGTGGCAGTCTCTTATGTGCATAGAAACAGGTCAAGTAGCTTTGTGTCACTTTCTGTCACACAACAAAGGAACCCTACTAATTGTGCATTTTAGTTCACCCTTAAAAAAAACCCTTATCAATTGTGAAATGCAGAAAACATTAAAAAATGCATGAAATTTGGTGTGTTTGAAAAGACAAAAACTGTGCTTGTATTTATCTTAAATATTTTATGGCAAAATATGAGGAAGGAACCACATGTTTAAATGTTAGTATGTGTATTGCATCGTGAATGCTTGGTTGCTATTAAGTTATTAATATGACAGCAAACCTCTTTCTTCCTACACATATACACATACATAAACACCCAAAATGACATGAGATGTCACTTTTGTGTACTAGATTTTTACAGGAACAGTGATGATGTCATCTGTGGAGCCTCTGATAGACAAGAGGGTGTTGGCCACCCTGAAAGGCCTAAGAACACAAGCTCACTTGCACATAGACATACATACAAATACAGAAACATGGCATTGAAGCACCAACTTCACTTCTCTCTACCTTCATTACAGCCCAGAAACCGTCTACACTATGTGTGTCCTCTGGGACAACACTGTCAGCAGGGAAATGGGGCAGTAGGGCAGTAATGTATATCATCTGGGTGGGTCATGTTTTCTAACCTTTGGCCTACATATAAGTGCTCAGTGTGTTTCCACTGTAGAGAAACAGTGAAAGAAAAACAGTGGTTAACAAGGCACATGTGTTTAAGCACACCCACTGAAATGTGCTAATAAAATCACACTCACATGTAAATACTGAACACACACACACAAAGACATACAGAAAGATACAACAACTAATACTGTATGTACTTTATGTTGTTTTAGAAAATATTCTGGTCATATAATGGGAATTTGATTTTTGACAATGATAAAACATACTCAGAAGAATCTATTTCTTATCTTATCTTGCAAAAAAAAAAGGAAATACAGGCATGTATTTTGTGGGCCACAGGGCTATCTTTCAAGTAATAGCACATTTCATAGGAGACAGAGCTCTCTTAGCCGTTTTTCAGTAGAGCTACACTTATGTGTCTAATTCCTTGAATTTACACGAAGCAAACCATAATTTTCTGATGTATAACTGCAGCCCAGATGTACACACAAAAATTACATTATCTGAGTTTTTGCTGCATAATAAAACTGTGAATGCTAGTTTTCATTTTAAGATTAAGACACAACATCCAATCATAGACAAATCACTTCTCATCAAACAGAGCTCTTACCCAGTCCTGTCACAGTGATGCTGGCCTGTGACTGGATGCTGCCAAAGTGATTTTGGGCCTCACAGACGTACACCGCCTCATCCTCCACCCATAGATCTGACAGTAAGAAGGACATTAAGTTGTAAACAATGAGCATCTTGTTAAATGTATTTGCCCATATCGAACTAATAAACTCACTGGTGATATGTAGGCCTCCCCTGCTCTGAGAAATAGTGCCATGAGCACGGGACCTGTTGAGGAGGACTAGTCCATCCTGCCTTCTCCAGGTGATCAGTGGTTCAGGGTAACCTTGAGCATTGCACAGCAGG
This sequence comes from Rachycentron canadum, assembly GCA_038496675.1. Taxonomy (NCBI): domain Eukaryota; kingdom Metazoa; phylum Chordata; class Actinopteri; order Carangiformes; family Rachycentridae; genus Rachycentron; species Rachycentron canadum. The sequence continues at coordinate 6,704,034 of CM076656.1, read as the reverse complement.
CTCACATTGGAACCTATGTCAGCTGCCACATCTGATGGATCCTGGATGAACTTGGGTGCAGCTAGAGCAGCCAAGGTTAAAGATGGCAAAGGTAAAGAAGTTTAGAGGGTACCAATCCATCTGCGTTGCATCTCACAGACAATCAAAATGTCACTCACTTATACTTGAAGGTGTTCACTGATTCAAGAACCAGATGTTAAGAATTGTGCAGATTCAAGAAACAAGAAACAATGTATTTGCACCACAGCATAAATATACAAACAGCATTTGCATCAGATTTATTTACCTCTGACAATCCATTGCTCTGTGTTATATGTGCCAATTATTTTTAAATTGTGTGCATGTGCAAGTCCTGCTTGTTAACCATACATGGATACTAACACACTGTAACCTTGTTTAGATATAGACCAGACATGTTCTATCCTTGGTCAGGCAAAGGTATTGGTCATTAATGGCATCAAAGCCACCTTTGTATCAGTACAAACAACCATCTCACATTAGTCAGAGCTATAACAGACCATTTGATAATGGTTTAAGTTTAAGGCTTCAAACAATGTGAATTCATTTACTGTTTTCTTCTAACCTTCTAGTGTAAAGCATGTATGACAGTAAGTACGTATGGTTTCACAGCCATGCATGAGTTCACTAAGGGGATCCCTCCTAGCTGCTTAAAAGCTACTAGAGAGAGCTGAAATAGATAAGATAGCAGTTAAAACTTAGCTTTTGTCTAGGTTTTTTGTGACATTTTAACTCAATTTTACTGTCCAGAAAAGAAGCAACCTATTTATAGTAGCTTGGAGTATGCAGAGAAGAAAACCTGGTCTTGGGACACACTGGAGGGATAAGAGTTTAGGATGGATATAAAATGCCAATAACCTTGTGCAACCTTGCAACTCAAGATGTAAGTCTTTTGTAAATTTTGCTTTTACAAAGTTGAATAAACAAGGTGCCAGTCTCACCTCCTACATCCAGAGAGATCTTTCTTGATGATGTGCCAGCAGTATTGACAGCCACACAGTTGTAATCTCCAGCATCAACCATCTGGGTCTCTTTGATTGTGAGTGTCCCTCCCAGTATGTCTACATCCAAGAGGGACGATGAATAGAGCTGGACATCATCTAAATAATCAAACAAATACAACAGCGGAGTGTGGTCAGCATGGTCCTTAAAAACTTAAGTGTTAAATTTGGGCTGTAAGAGCAAGTAGAGGATAAAACTAACAATTACTCAATTCTTCTATACAACAAAGGTCTCTTGAGCTTTTAAATATAATTCACAGACTTTTTCATTGGTTTTTGTCTCAGAGTGAATTATACTTTGTCAGTGTTACCTTTGTACCACGAGATCTCAGGTTGAGGGATCCCAGTTGCTGAACAGGCCATCACTGTGGTTTCTCCAATGCCAATAAGAATCTCACTTAATGCCACTGTTACCACAGGAGATTCTAGGAACGGAGAGTTGTTGCAGAATAGAGAGATCATAATACAAAACTATAGTAATACTGGTGTGCATGTATTTGTGTGTGACTGTAACTCACATATATTTTTTGTATGATACAACATGCATGCTCAATTTATTGGATGCTTTTTGTGTAACCCCACTTTGTAACTAGTTTATTTTTGCACCAGATTTTTGTACAATCTAGTATAATCTAGTACAAATACAAGTACAATCTAATTTTTGTTTAAGAAGTGATAAAGATGCTCTTGTGTGAACATGGATGTCACATATACAGTCCATGTTTCTATTTTTGAGCATGTATTATTCTTTGCCAGTTCAATTTATGAGCGTTGTGTTACTCACCAATGTAAATTAGGGTGGAGGTCATCGTGTCTGTCCCAGCCTGGTTGCTGGCCAAACAGCCATACACCCCTCCATCTTTCTTCTCCATGTTTCTTACAACCAATGTGCCATCAGGAGTCATCCTGTGTCTGAATATGAAGGATCCACAACTAATTTATTACTGTAACCTCATAAAACCCATTACCATGATTTTAAGTGCTTACTTTCAAAACTGTTGATTTCCCACACTTTAGAATTGAGATAATCAAATGTCTTTATGTGAGAGAAGATTAATCTACCTGCTCGATGCCATGATGAACATGTCATTGTGGGTCCAAACCAGATGGGGTGGAGGGTAACCGCTGGCTGAACACTTGATCCTCACTTCCTCTCCTGTCGTGAAAGTTTGATTCTGAGGCTGTACTGAAACCCTGGGCACCTCTAGAGGAAAAAGTGATAAAATGCCAATCATTTGCCATCTAATTCAGTTCACTAAGGATATTGTAATGGTCATATTGGTCTAAATCAAGCAATCAGCCTAAGATTGTTTGAAAAAGTCAAGGTTATGTAAGTTAAGAAAGTGAAATCAAAGTAGTAAGAATTTGAGAGTTTGAAGCTGTGAAGCTAGTTTGATCTTCTGGGATACGAGAAAGATCGGGGGGCGGGGGCTCTTATCACAAGTACATTATTATATGCAAATACAGCAAAGATGTTGCTGATGTTTTGGACAGTTACATGCAAATCAAGAACGCTATAACCTGAAGGAATTCAAACTCAGCCACAAGATGTAACAAAGCATAAAGTTTTATTGTTGCTATAGCAGGAAGAGTGATGGCTGCTACTACAACTAACAATGTTTCACAGCATATATTTCACCCTCATTTCATCTTTATTGGTAAAATAGGGATGAATATTGAATCCAGACCCCGAGAAGCAGTGGAATCTAGGGAAATTTTCCAATTGATTCATGATGTGTAACTCATCCCTTCAAGGGTGTGTTGTCTCTAGTCTATTCCCACAGCTAAAATCATCTGCAGTCTCTTAGCTTTCCAACGAGTAGAAAAAACAATGTGAGAATTAGTTGTCTCAATGGAGAGACAAAACACTTCCAAAACAACAAAACTCTAATTTGTGTCCATCTAAGAAGCCACAGAGGGATTTTTCTACTATGATCAGTAGACAGTAAAGACAAACTTGCTATTACTTGCATGTCATCAATAAATTACTGCTTGAAAGCTTCTGCAGTTTAGATGACAAAGATGAGGCACTGGGGTGATCATAGGCCAGCAGTCACAATTTCAAATGGTTGAATAGACACACACAGGTACAGTAGCTATGAAGGAATGTATAGTTTTCTACTGTTTCCCCTTCTATCATCAGTGATGCCAAGTGTTGAAAGATATACAGCACCTTTACCAGATGCTGCCAATAGATTTACATGCAGTGCTTTGATATATTATAAGTTTGAAAACAAAATGAAAAACCTCAGATCCCCTTTCTTTCTTTTTACAGCAATGCCAAGCTCTCTCCTATCTTGCCTCTCACTCTTACAAGGTCACTGTGCCCCGAGGAGGACAAGGACCCCTCAGAGTTCTGGAAAAAGAAAGTTCTTTAGAGGGAAGATGAATTCTTCTACCTTGATGCAGCAGCAACCTTAATATCTAAGGAAGTAGACTGTGTTAAGCAACCCCCTGATCACCTGCTCCATCTTTTCTTTTTCTTTATTTATTTTATGGTGTCAGATAAAGGCCACATAAATACAGCTTCATGAAAATACCTGAATTATGTGATACACTGTTATTTAAAACAGAACAGAAAACCAAAGAGGTTTTTAAATTTAGTCATCCTAGAGTGAAAATCCACTAAGTTCCACTGTATTCTGTCCAAGTGTTGTAAGATGTCAGCAGACTTGACTCACTTCAAAGTGAAACTAATGACTAGGATTGGCTGACCAAGGGGTAATTAGGAAACCCCCAGGGCCTGCTAACAGCTGTTTGAAAAAAAGAGATGGTAAAAAAGAACAGGGAAAGAGATATTGCTTTTAAAAAAAAATAACAAAGAAAGCTGTGACAAGACGATGAAAAAATGATACATAAAGGTGAGGAGACAAAAAAATCCTTTAAAACTAGGAAAAAATTTTTAGGGTCAAGTGTACAACTTATCACTCAGTAAGATGAGTGAAATGACAGAGTTCCCCTCCAAACCTGTCTGCAGCACTGGCATTAAACCTGTAACTTGCAATGTGTGTCACTGAGGTTTGGCTTAGAGGCAATAGTTCATTCCAAGTAAATGATCACAGCAACAATCACAAGTTTAGGTCAAGAATTTTTTTTTTTAAGTTTGGCTATATGCTTTTTAATTAAGAGTAAAGATCTAGCAATACACACATTTAGAATTTAGAGTACAGTAAGCAGCATATGGACTCTGAAATAGCTTCTGCTCGGACTGAAGGTAGTATAACAAAGTAAATACAAGATGTTCATTTGAACAGTTCCTTTCCTGTCTTGCTTGTTGTATCTAAACCCTCTATATCTCAGCAAGTTCGGACCTAGATCATCTGCTAATGGTGGATTTTAGTGGCTGTAATACATTACTATACTTTTTCTAGCCAGGCATGGGCCCATTCTCTGCGATGGTTGCCAGATTGTCAGTGATACTCTCTTCCATCTGTACAACGAAGTGTTCCTGATTCAGTGTCAGTGAAGTGTTAGGAACAAGAATATAATAGCTGTCTGGACATGGAAAACTCTACTTTAGTGCTGCCTGAGAATCAGACATAAATAATTTTCACACATCCCATAAAGCATTAGGGTGAATTATAGGGAACACAGGAGGGAAGAAGGGCGGCCCTTAAGAGACAATCTTTTACTTGGGAAGGAGGATGTGTTTGCCAAGAGCCTTGTTCCTCTGGTGTAAATCACACAGAAAAAAGTCTCACATATGCACACATACATACATCAGTGACAAAATTAAACACCTACTTAAAATAAGCTCAACTGTAGCATGATTGCACTTTGCACTTTTGAAACAACTTCCACTGTCAAATTTGACATCTCACACACTTTCACAGATTTTAGACAACAGAGCCATATTGAACATGTCCAAATATGAACACTTTCTCCTCACCTTCCACAGTCAGGTAGATTCGCTCTGCAGTCACCCCTCCTTCGTTTATAGCAATGCACTCATACCAGCCTGAATGATCTGGAGTTACAGTGGACACCTGCAGTGAAAGGTTAGCCAGGACATGCACCTGTGGGTCCAGGTGGGCATCGTGACCTCCTCTCAGCCAGGTGAGGTTGAAGTTAACTGTGCTAACCACGTGGCAGTTGAGGATAGCACGGGAACCAGGAGTGACAGTAACATTACCCTCAATGGTGACAGCTGGAGGTGGCTCTGCAGGATGAGGGCATATGTTGTTGGCAGCTGCCATGAACTATACATCATAAAAAGCAGCAGTTATATAAGTAGAAACATACAATATTTTCTTCCTGTGAGGCACAATGATGCATACCACACTGATTTCTAGAGTAGAAAAGCCCTGAAACAGCATTTACACTGTTAGTTTCCAGCTTGGGGTTCCTTCTTGCTACACAAAAATGAAGTTCTTGTCTTATCATGCCCCTGACAGCTATTTAAGTGCTAGCAACTCAAAAGACATAAAAAAAAAAAAAAAAAAAAAAGCTGTGACACTGGCGCTACAGCCACACTAATACGTTTTAAAAACAGCATCTTCATCCATCTTCATGCAGACAAGCATTTTAACTTTATTTCAGAAATAATCTCCATCCATAATACCACACCTTAAAAAACATACATCATATGACCAGAATATAGATACTGAACAGGAAGCAGATTGTCTACTCTGCAGTTGATAAGGTTTAGAGAATACTATGAAGGAGGAACAGCAAAGGCATTTGTTACATTATAATGCAGAGTTTAACTGCACAGCAGTTGCTAACAAAGGCAGCAAGGTCAGTGGCACTTGTAATCTAGACTATGTTGATCGTGAGGCAGTAAAACTCTCAGTACTATGGAAAAACTGAGTTGAAGAATTTAAATGAAAATTTTACTGCACAATGCACACAATTATGTTATGATCAGACCTGCATCAGTGGTAGAAATCACAAACATCTCACTGGTAAATTGAGTAACTCTAACCATATACAGTTTAGCTGTATTCAAGAGAAATAATAATAAATAATTTTTAAATAATTTTCGAAACAGTCTTCATTAGGATATTCATCATTTGCAATAACTTTAAGGTCTAGTCTTTTCTCTCGTCACCATGTCTGGGACACTGATCCCTGAAGCCTCAGAATGACGTCAATCATTTTTTCAGAGGTGACCCAGAGAAGATGAGGGAGAGGTAGTAGAAGTTTTGGCTCTAATAGGGGGAGGATGCTGGAGATTTCAGCACAGCTTCTTGGGATTAGGATGACATACATTTGGCAGATGAACGGGTGTTATGTGTGTGTTTCTGTGTGTACATGTGTACAGTGAGGGGACCTGTCATTCTGTTCAGAGTAGTTTGGCCCACTAACAAAGGTTGAATTTACAGCTGAGGAGGATTAATTTCACCTAATTTTAGAAAATGTATATGTTGCAGTTGTTCATATAAAGTAAGTTTCTTCTGCACCGTTGGACTGTGAGTTAGAGTTACATTCAGACATAACACAGGTCCATTCTTTTCTTTAGTTTCACAAAGTATCTTTTAACTACCTCCCTCTTCCACTCTCTTTTTCTCCACACTCCTTCTTCCCTTCTGCTTGGCATTCATCATGTTGATAGAGCTCCAGTGAATTCCACAAGACAGGAAGTTTTTTGGAAAGCCAAGTCTGGACCAGGAGACTTGACTGCATTTGGACTCATGTGGTGTCAGTTCTGGTGTCTCATAATGGAAAGGATTCTGATTGAAAAATAAATGCACTAGAGAGGATTTTGGAAAAAGAAAAATAACATTTAGACTGTTATTTTCCAGCTTGGTGTTCCTTCTTTTTATTATAATGGTGCACCTGAATCACAGTATACCCACCATAACTAACACTATGCTGTATTCTCTTGTTGCACAACCTGGACCTCGTTGACAGATTTAAAGGTAGTCTCATCTTACACTATCTACGGTTCATCACACCGTATTCACAAATTCACAAATCAGGCACAGAAACCATACCATAGATCCCATGACATGATTGCTGTGAGGCATAGATTACAACATCATGCTGTAAACCGGGGTAGAATTTTCCATAAAGTTATATGAACTCTGCCATAATTCATGTTCTCTGCATGGGATCCACAGTAAGAGACACTGACCCAGTAAAACCCATACTGGCTGCTGCTTGGAGTGTAATTGTGTAAATGTAAATGTCAATAAGCTGTGTGTGTATGTGTAAATCTCATGAGCATGACATAAACTTCATCTTGCTGCACCATTTCACTAAAGGTATTTTGTGTATTTGTATGTATGTGTGTCCTTTAAGCATTTCCTGAACATGATATTGGACATTAAAGACAATGATACTTTAAATTACTAATGCCCTGCAAGTATCCATCACACACCAATTATACTTCAAGTACAATAACAGTCATGGCTCATTACATGTAGCGTTGAAGGGTAGCTGAGCACGGACTGTTAGTTTACCTAAACTAAAAGCTTATGTTCCACTGACAAAGTCAGCACTGCTGTCTATGTAGCATGCCATTCTATCATGCATCTTAATATGTCATGTCTGATACTTTACAAATCCCTTTACTTTAGCTCATTTTGACATGGTATCTGTTGTACACAATAGTTGTGTACACTTTGGATTGTGTGTCTCTTGTAACTATGATTTTAATGGAATTACGTGAGCACAAATAAACAAAAAATTATCTTAATATCTTGGTAAAGTTATCTGTTATTGCACTATGACAGTCCTGGGATGTCTACATACCTGATACATCCAGGAAGGTGCGAGCTCTTCCAGTCCCAGCACTGCTGACAGCAATACACTCATAGTAGCCCTTGTCCTTAAGAGTAACATGGGCTATTTCCCATGATGAGCTGTCAGACTCACTGGAATCAAATCAAATATGGAATTATTTTGAAATATGCACTTTACAGCATACCTTTTAGTCATAATTTTTTTTGGGCCTTAACACTGCAGCTCCACAGCTCTGCTCACCTGAAGAGTTGGTCCACCCCAAGTCTTCTTCCATCCCTGCTGAAGCGTAGAGTAAAAGGGATCAGGCTCTCTACCTGGCAGTTAACAGTCCCTCTCTGGAGGTAGTAACCAGGAGTTTTGGCTGGCATCAGCACTTTAGGGGCATCTAAAAAGGGCGTACAGGAAGTAAGCAAACAAAATTAATCACTCAGATTAAGCAATCCTACACATCTTTATCTAAACACAGGTCAAACCTTGCATCACTGACCAGGTATAATACTGGAGAAAGAAACACTAGACACTCTTTGGAACAGGAAACCATCCCGGTCGTATCCTGTCACCCGCAGAAAGAAGGCCTCATTGGGTGGAATAAACTCTGTGATGTTCCAGAGGCCATATGGCTGACGTTCAGGGTAGTAACGGATTGGTAACGTTTTGATGACTTCCCCATTGATTGACAGGAGCTCTAGCCGGTCAGCCCGAGCAGGAGGGGATAGTCCAGTGGTGTTAAGCAGGATGTGTGTGGGAATACCTAGAAAGTTGACATGAAATACAATATATTGTATTCTGTACTGCTCCAAAGCTACAAGATATAAGTGAAGGCAACAGGTGAAAGGGAAAACATACAACAGCTGTGGTGTCCTTTTCTTTTACAACTGGGAAAGGTTGAGTTTACTGACCTTGAACTGGCCTACTAGAGGTCTTTTTGAAGTCCAGGGTGGGCTTTCTGGAAAACCCGGCTCGGAAGTCAATGGTACTGAGACCTGAGATACGGACAGAGTGTCTTCCTTCACTAGAGGTCTGGGGATCAAAAAATGGGAGATTTACGCCCTGGTTTGATATTGTTGCATTGAAGTTGATAAGTTGTTGCATCGAAGGCAACTCTGAGTGCTTTAAATAGCAAATAGAACACTGAGATTGTTGTGTAACAGCCTTTTGTGTACCAGCTATCCCACATGTATAGTCAGGCCCAATTTTGTAAGACTGACTGTCAAGTATCTTACACCTGAGCTTATAAAACACCCACAATTCAGAGATGACCCATTCAGTCTGGTATTCGTACTTTAATTAAACAAACAGAGATAATCAGAGAGCAGCTAATAGCTCATGTGGTCTTCATCCTGCAGAGTTCTTTTGAAGCTTTGCAGAAATAGAGACAGAGTAATTATAGTGAAGTATAGGTTGGAGAGGTGGAAACTCCTCACCTTGGGTTAAACACCCTGGAGGTGTCACAGACATTGACACACAACGCAAAATGAGGCATGCAAACATAAACTATTATTTGCAATTACATTAATTCACAGAGAATGTGTGGATTCACTGTATTTTAACATGATTAAGTTTTTTCTGACAAAAATTCTCTGTGAAGAGAAAACTACCAACCAAGACAGCAAAATAGATTCAGGCAGATGGTTAACAATAAGCTAGCTATGTAGTTGTTCAAACAATGAGGTAACACCAGGACAAAGGGGATCCACTACAACCTTAAATGCTAATGTATGCCATCATTAAACACAATACATGTTGTAGCCATCAAACCAGCCCTAATGGCTGTCATAGAAATAGCCCTGGTCTTTAGTTAGTTGTAAATGAGGCCATAATTAGGGGAGAGGTCCTTTAGAGGTCATGCACTTACCAAAAAGTGTCCCTGTCATTAAAGCCTCATTTTGCAGTTTCACACCCACCCAGACAGTGACCCACCCTGGTCTTAGTTAAACCCTGATCCAAATAAGTCAGTTCTTGCATGGCTGTGGTGAGATTTTTACTCATACAGATATTTGTGAAATTGTTTAAATCACAAGCAAAAGAGTAAACAGAAGTCCCATCCAGAGAATTATCCAGTAAAAGCTGAATTGGGGGAACTGGGTTGTCAATACTTGAGGTGGGCGGGACGAGGGGTCATAAGGCTCCTTGAAGTTCCTCTGGGTTACTTAAAATTACTGTCCTGCTTCTTCTCCCCATTATTTAAATGACATCATTTATTGCTTTTATTTTGTTCTGACAAATAAAATACATAGATGGGTGTAAAATGTATACATAAAGAGAGATCAAGAGAAAGAGTAAGAACACAACAGAAAAAAGCAAGAATAGGAGCTGATCCCCCATGTTCATCCTTTGAGCTATTTGCATACTTTTAAAATGACAACATTCCTAAACGGTCAGCATGGCCTATAAAATTCAGAGTAAAGTTCCGATGTACTCATCAAACCTGATCAGGTCACTGCAGCACAAACAAATCTCACCTAGATTACTTTCAATATATTCAAACGTGCACACACACACACACACACACACACACACACAAACACAAATTACACAAATACAGTTGTAATTTGTTTTGAGAATGTTCTTTAACACTTACTTTAACAACTCACAATTGTTAGTAACAGACATTTTGTCAGATTTAAATAGTCACTGTCACAGTGACAAAGTAAAAGTAAAGTAGAAAGAACTCTGGGCATGACTGAAGAAGCAATGGGTGATAGTGGGGTGAACCCACCTTCCTCCCCATCACAATATCAAATTAAAGGCAGATTAAAAAGGATAAAATTTCTTTTCACACGCAATCAATGGCCTGGGTCATAGACAAGGGTGTCATGTGCCATTTGCGTTACTGAAAACCAGCATGGCAAAACAGCATAGTATTTATACACATCTCTCTAGATGTCCTGGGAAACACAGCTGCAAATGAGAAGCCAGCTAGAGTGTTGTGAGGGACTGAGGTTAGAAAAGGCACCATCAAGAGAAGAAATGAGAAAAAAAATGTATTGGGACCACAGAGAGAGAACAGTAAATCCTCCTTTGCTCTTCTGAGGGAGAAAATTTGAGGAGGAAATGTGTTGGGAGAAAGATGCATGAGGATAGAAGATACAGTTAGTGTCAGAAAGAGATTAAAGAAGATACACTGTGAGGGAGCACAGAAAGAGGCAAACACAGGACAGAAATAAAACAGGAGGATGTAATGTCTCTTTTTATGTCTGTTTAATGTCCCTCACCACTTCTATGAGAATCATATTGGCTGAAATTTAGCATAGACCCCAGTCAAAACTTGCTGATATGATGTTTTAGCAGATCTTTAACAAAAAGCGGAGTGATGCATAACTATTCACCTTAGAGCATTGTTTTATCCCAAAGTTTCAAAGTTTCAGTTTGAAAAGTACCTCCAATAGAGAAAACACTGTTATGTAGTCACAATAATCCAATGCAAACGATCAATGTAAAATTGAAAAAGGTAATACAGCATATCACTGTGTTTTATAAAAAGGTGAATGTTTTGCAGTCTCTATCACACAGGATAGAGACTGCTACCTACTGGATTTGACAGTTTTTCTGTGTGAACAAAGAAAAGGTTCCTTATGTTCTCAACTGCACTTTCCAATAAGAGAATATACAGAGATGAGATGTTTTTTTTTTTTATCCAATCTGCTTTCCATAAATCAATTGAGTACTAACACGTAACACAGCTATGCAGAAATGAGGGAAAGAGCCCCAGTAGGGTACTACACAGAATACAGGGGCCACTGAGGCCCCTTCAACAAATCACTCAGGTAAAAATGCTTGTTGTTTCCCAACATCTGGAATTGACAGTGTGAACAGTCAAATGTGTGGCCTTTTTTGCATTACCGCAGCAGCAGGGAGCCAACAGTTTCAACTCCACAAGAGGAATACAACAGTAAGGGTGCCCAAACAAAAATGTAGTATGTTGTTGTGGTGACAGCAGAGGCCTTGAACATGCATTATCTTCATCTATCAGGACAATCCTACTATTCAAGTGTGTCTTTCTGATCGTGTTAAATTGATTACATATCACTGTATTTGAACTTGCTGATATATTACTGTGGCAATTCAAATTCTTTGAGGGCACAGCTCCCTCCTGGGGTGTAAGCTGTGACCTCATTCCACGGTTACACTACTGAACTATTTGCAATAAGTCAGTTCAGACAGCTGTGTTCTTGGAATGGTTAAAAAGAGCCTGTAATTTTACACACATTTCCAGAATAAAGAATTAATTAGTTACCTTGATAGTCCACATCCCAGGCTGAGGATCCTTGATGTTTAAAACCTTGGCAGAGTTGGGAATGTGCAGGAGCTCAGTCAAGCCGTCACTCTTCCCCACAATCTTACCTGGAAGACAAACACGAACACAGAGACGATTAATCACCTTTTCTGCAGCTCTAATGCAATTTAGTTTTTAGCATTTGTTGATTCATGGCTGCAAGTTACACATGAAATATTGGTGCAAGTTGTCAAAAGAAATTGTCAAGTAACAATGCAAGATATGGCTTGAGCATTAATCAACACACTGTGTTGGATATGTGGACCTCAGACGATGTTGGAATTTGTCTACTCCTTTGTTGTGTTCCCTTTATCTCTACTTGTTCTGTGTATCTTACTGTAGCTTCAACAGTTAGCTTTATTTTCTAAAAAGCAATTCTTAACTATTTCCTCCTCCTTTTCTATATCAAAAGAGTCTAGAAAAGCATTCAGATTTTTTCATCTATACATTTTATGAGACCAACACCAAAACCTGAATTTTTGGACACTGTTGCTGAAAGTATACCATTGTTTGTACTATTATCTATATAAACAACACAGCAAACTGTAATGATGAGTCAGCAGTTTCCGATTGTTTCTTTCCCTACAGATGTGGAAAAGAAACAAACATACTCAAATAATTTTCATACTTTTCGTACTATACACTAATCAGGCCCTGCATAGTATCATCTGTGTTTGTTATGTTTTTCCACCCATTTTTCAAGTTTTCCTTGGTAATTCATTGATATGTGTTTGCAGATTAATATCTAAATTAAAAAATGTACAATTTGGTTGATATACTGTAACACTTGAACCTACCCTCTGGGTTTTTTATCTCAATGACAGGTGCCGGACCACTGAGGGCCACAGTGACTTCCTTGAGGCTGGGGTCAAAGGGCATCTGCCAAGTGTTGCTGACCCCACTGAAGTGATCAGTAGACAGCAGGTGGACCTTGGATGACTGCACAGCCTCCTCCACCCATTTAAGGACCTACAGCGATATATAGGATTTGTAAAGAATGCAGGAATCACACATCATCTATAATGCACAAACACTCTTACACATTAGGCCACTCTCATTGAAGAACAACAAGCATTTTTAAAGACAGCAAAAATAAGAATAACAAACATAGAGAAATGGAAGAATTGCTAAAAAAGGAGGAGAAAGTGCAAAGGACTCTCATAGAAAAGTGATGTGAAATCTAGATTATTTCTTGTTCAGCAAAGAATCTTATCTTAGAGCAAAAAACAGCAAAACTATTCAAATTTGAAGCTTTGATTCAGACTAAGACTGTTGATTTACATTTCTTGGAAAGGTTAAAAAGAGCTACAGTATGCATCAATCAATTAAATGTTTCCTGCACATTTGATCTGGAGTCCAGACTTGAATGTTGGCAGAAGACACGATAGCAGATGTATAACCTTCTACTGCTAAATTAAATCTATAAAGGTAAGATCTGGGTCCAAAGACAAACGATCTGAATAATATGACCAAAGTACGTCTTTTGAAACCAGAGCGCCATTCTCCTGACTCAGAAACAAGAAAATGTAAAAACTACATGAAAAGAAGCAGGGAACAGAAGCTCTGATCCAAATTTCTGTTCAGTGATTACCTCATTGACCTGTTTCTTGTCTAGATGGAAAACCTGCCCAGAGCTTGTGGAGGCGATCTCTTCATAAGCCTTGTAGCCAATGTGAGTCCTGTCATCACAGTCCCCCGTCAGCACAAAAACCACCTACACATATGCATGGACACATAAGAATTTGATCTCTTTACCTTTAAACCTGTAAATAAACCTTAATCTAAAAATATCTTTAAACCTGTGACTGTTTCTGCTGAATGAGCTGCAGAACTTCATGAGTCAGTCTGTAATCTTTAGAACGGGCGTCTGTAAAGACGTAAATATAGGACCCCGGCAATGAGATTTCCAAAGCAATCTTAATGGCACCAATGCTCATCTCTGGACAGTCCCCACCACCCTGAGAAAGAGAGGTACATCATTAGCAAATGGTGTTCATATACATGTTACTGATGGTATTATTTAATACAAATTTAACACTGCAGTGGTCATTAACACATAGATTAACTGAGGAACAACTGAGGAAATTTAATAGAGTTCAAAATTGGGCTGATCCATAATGATTCTCCAACCAGTAGCTTCTGAAACGTTTTGTTTAAAATTTCCTTCCAATTTTAGTTTTGCAATCAAATTACGTGACACTGTTTAGTAGCTAAGCAGAACTAGTGGTTCTTGACTCTGTACTTTTTCAGCCCACATGAACTTAGCACTAACAGTGCCTAGAGGAACACAGGGGATTCTTGACATCTGATTAACTTAAAAATAGACAAAACACAATCTTCTTACAACCATACTGACAAGGGCAATAAACATGGGATGTAAAAAAAAAACATAGACTATTCTTTCTGACTGACTGGTGGGGTCAAAAGGAATTTTTTTCTACAGCATTCCAATAGACTGTCTGTCTGAGGGGTTCAATAACTATCTTTGATGCATGACCCCACAAAGAACATCTGGAATGGTTGAAGGTGAAGAGACAGGACTTCTCTATCTACCCTGAACTCCAACATCTCCCCTCTGGCCAAAAATCAACTCCCCCATTCATCTTTTGCCCCCAACCCTAAGCCCAATAACCCCCCTGGTGCACTTTTGTTCATGTGGCTTAAAAATATGAGGTGCTGGCTAACATCTCCTCCCTTTAAACCCAAATGTGTTCCTGACAGAAAAATTTTATTGTCAAGAAAAATGTCAATTTGGAATAAACATTTTCCATGCACAGGCCAAAACCTCTTCAGAGGCTATACAGGTGAAGAGGTGAGGGGAGTAAAAACAGACTCAGGAATGAAGCAGCAATTGAGAGGAAACTGGATCTCTTCCATGCTATACAACCCAGATTAACAGCAGAATATGCCAAGGATGCACAGACACTTGCCAAAGTCTGTCTTCAAAGGACAGATTTCTGAATGTGACTTGTCTTTGTGTATCTGTCATCTTAAATGTTTTTCTGCTTTGTCTCAGTGGTTCATAAGAAGGTTTCAGCACAATCTTCTTTCTTTGAGCAATTACACAAAAATTTGAACTTCGCAGAACTCTGTTTAGCCGTATAACCCGTGCATGTCTTTGTTTATACATTTGTTTGTAATGGTGCAGGAGATAAATAAACATGAGATGAAAAAGTTTTTTTCATTATCAACTTAAACATAAGACCATGAGGCTTTGAATGATAGCAGCATTATAAAACTATACTTATTCTTGTTTATTTATATTTCTTTAAACATCCATTGTAGACTGACCTAATAAAACAGCTTAATCAGTTCACAGACATTCCTACCAAGACGTCTGGCATGACCATAGTCTTCTGCTTTTATCAAGGCCATATGACCCTTTGTGTCCAGGCTTCTGCTGCTGTTTCCATGGTTTGGTGAATGTGATATCTGAACCCACCTGAACGTACAGCTCCCTCAGCTCATACTGGAACTTCTTTGGGTCTGTTGTGATTGTTACGGGTCCAATCTCTGCAGAGAAACATCAGAAAGATGGTGCTTGATTAATATGGCCACAGGCTCATGCCTGCATCTGATGAATTAATAAAAGCATTTTTTTGTTTCCATAAATTCCTCTGTTCAGCCAAATATTAGTTTTGGCAAATGCTTACGGATGTCCAGATTAGAGGGTCACAATATGAACTGCTGAGGAGAATTTCAAGAAAGGAGACATATTTATCTAACAAAGAAGGGAAAGGATAAAGAGAGAAATGTGAGAAGACAAGCAATGAAGCAAACATGTAAAAGGAATGACAAGGAAGATTGGAATTACAGTCTTTACACGAAGAAAGATCAGATATAATGATGATGATGATTCCCTCTTCTAGTCAACTATCATTTACACTAGAAGCAGCCTTTTAAAACCTGCAGCAACTAATATACAGATTACATATCAATGCTGGTTTAGAAGAGACTGTGTGAATGGTCCAGTCTCTAATCAGAAACAGTCCTGCTTTGCTCAGTGGGTGGACTGATCTTTGCTGACACTGTTACCATTCCACCAGAATTACTCATTCTAGCATTTGGTGGTGCAACTGTTATCTTTGTAAACAAACAAAAGAAAGTCAAATATACAATAAATATCAAGTTTGACTTAAATGGGCTTTAATGTGTCAAGTGAGGACTATTTATATTGCCTGACTTCACGCCTCTAGCATCAGGTAAAGGCAAAAGCCTGATATAATCTTTGCAAGGGGAAACAGAGGGAGAAACAGATTATGGATCCCTCCTCTAGGATGTACAGATAGCATATACCATATATATTTTATATTGGACTGCAACTAACATTAAAAGCACTAAAGCACTAAAACAATCATCACATGTGAGCAGACTGGTTTTCTGTCAATTGATAAACAAATTAATCAACCAATCATTATAGCGTTTGTTGAAAATGCAGAAGTGACTGCTGAGGAAATACTTTTAATTTCAGTTTTTGTGTTGTGCTTGTATCAACGTCTGTCAGGATTAAGTGAAGCATAGCATCCCCACCACATAGTGACAACATGGCCTGTGCTCAGTACCTCTGCCAGTGCTAGTAGTCACTGCTGTTTCTCAGCTTACTTTGTTCTATCCATTAATGATCTGCTAAGCCCCTTTTTGAGTCAAATTGTGTGACTTCAGCCACTGCAGCTGTGCTGTGGAATGAGCCTGATGAGGGGCTGCAAAAAGCACACACACATAGGCTTGCTGTGCACACACACACACTGCAGTTCTGCACATGCAAGCAGATTGGGAAACAAGGGTTCCCTTGTTGAAGAGAGAGCAACTACAAAGGATCCACAACTTTTGGAAAAGGAACAGTTTGGAACTGATTTACAACAGTCTTCAAATTTATCTTAAGGTTAAAGCCCAAATGAGAAATTTAGATGTTTTAGTGGAGTGTTGAAACACACTTATTGTGAAGAACATTTTCTTCTTCAGTCCTTTTGAAAATTTTGTTCAGGTTTGTTGAGTTTAACATAATTTAACTCCTTTTGTAATGAGAAGTCATAAGCATTTTTCTTTTCTTTGCAACCAAGATCACATTACAGTTCTCTTTGAAAAGTGCTCCACAAGCACCTTCAATTTCTTTAATAATATACAAAAGGATAAAGTCTTTTTCCAAACGACCGAGATTTTGGCATCCTTGTAAATCCTCAAGGTGGAGTGTAGGAACATTGTGGCGATCAGAAACGCTTTTCAAAACTAACATGGAAATGTGTCTGGCTGCTCTGAGCGGAACATGGATCTGGAGCCAACCTTTTCAGAGATGGAAAATCTGACATCTCTTTCCTTATGGGAGAAGTTCCCATGGTTGTTGTAAGTATTCTTTATACTATTTTGGCTACAATGCCCCTAACCACAGCCACCCTCTTTGCATCAGCACTGTGGAAAATCATAGCAACCACTCATGACCTCTAAACAGCATGAGATGAAATAAATCTAACTCTTCAAACTTTGTGCAATGATCTCTGACTTTGATATATCACACTAAGGATAGGACTGCAGTTCAATATTTCTGTGTGTTTATCCACATTTGGAAGAGCTGGGCTGTTTCTGTACCACCATACCATCCCGTCTTGCCGAAGGGCACCTGATTGAACTGTTTATGACCAGGGAAATATTTTGGACAACATAGTAATCTCTAAGTAAAGAAGTGAGATGCTAAATAAGGGAAATTTTAATGTAGTCTTCTGGCTGCCACATTGGAAATATCTTCTGAGTGATGACAAGGAACACCTAAGTGGCAAGAACAAGGCCAAGTGAATGAACTCAGAGTGAAGGAATGCTGTAGTCTGTTAAAAGAAACAACAAAAGAGAGAAAATGACCAAAATAAACAAGTCAAAAAGAGGACCAGCATCTCATCCTGTTTTCTTAATCTGTTAGCAGTGTGAGCTGTTGACCCAAGTGGGTCGGGGGTAAACAATGAAAACAAAGGACTTCAGTCTCCACCTTGATAGTCTTACAGCATTCATCTGTAATGCCATCTGTAAAAGCATGCATCTGCAAATCACATGCAAGCTTAGACACTTACAGAAAGTCTAATGGGATGGAACAAACTGGGCAACTGTCCAATGGCAAACTCACCTCCACTGACATTCAGGGTTTAAGTAATTTGCAGGGAGTCACTCGTGCATTCACTGTGGAGTGAGTTTCTCGTTCCTTAAAACATCAGCAGCAAAGAATTCCAAGGCCAATATGTCTGAGTTTTTGGCAGCAATGCAGTAAAGTTTCACAAGCTGCTACATACAGACAACTGACAGAACCATTGTCATTGTTGTACTCCGTATTACTGTATTACTAAGTTATGATAATGATATGATTTGGCAGTTTGGGAAAATTATGCTCTTTATAACCGTTTTATATGCCACAGTGGGCAGAGTTAGCAGTGGCAGCAGTCACATTTACCATCCACAACATTTTCATTTTTTCTTTTCTGAAGGCAACTACCTGCATGTTCCTAACTCATGATTACTCTGATTTATAAAAGCTTAACAAAAGAGCTGAGACACTGGCTCATTCACTTCTTTTTAAAAAATTCTTCAAACTGACTTCATGAGCCATTGTATCTTACTTGTATATGGATATTTACTCAAAGAATGGTCAGGTAAATGAGGGAGGTCTGTGGTTTACTCCATTCAAAAAATCACAACAGGTTACACAACACGAAGCTGTTACAGCACTAAGCACAGCAACAGAGGCCGTAAACACACACTGCTTTCTGTCATTTTGCTGACTCAGGGTTAAATCTGCCAGAATGAGAGTGGCTGTCATCCTTCAGCTATGGGGCATAATTCACTTAATCAGCCCCACTGAGAAAACTTGTGAAACAGCACACAGTGCAATTAGTCTACCTCAGTGAGGAAATTGTCCAGGATTGTACTGTGTACAAAGCAGCAAACATGTCTGCAGGTACATACTACATAGGGTAAT
This sequence comes from Rachycentron canadum, assembly GCA_038496675.1. NCBI lineage: Eukaryota > Metazoa > Chordata > Actinopteri > Carangiformes > Rachycentridae > Rachycentron > Rachycentron canadum. The sequence continues at coordinate 6,685,097 of CM076656.1, read as the reverse complement.
TCATGTGCATTTATACTCATATAAATATAAATACACACAAGCAAGAACACCGTAGGTGAAAGGTCAAAAACATGGTGGTCTAAGGATCTTAGTATGAGCAGCTATCACTCAAAATATTGTATGTTAAGACAACTTCATACAAAAAACAATATTCAGTATTTAATGGTTAACACTTCTTTTTTATTGTTACCCCTCCTTTGTTTCACTTCCATTTTAAATATTACCTTTATTTACTTAATTATTAATTGTTACTTTTTATTCTTTTATGTTGTTTTCTACTTTACTTTCAAATTTGTCTCTATGCTCAGACACAAGTGGTGAAATCATCCTAAAAGATTTTCCCAAACAGGAAATTACACACTTGTGAAATATTGATTCCTGCTTTGTACCAAATTCATATGTGTTGCCTATTTAAAATGGGACAGTGGAGAGGAAGTGGTTAGTCCTTCCAATGGGATAATTATATCCATTTATTTCAAATAAAGTCTTGTTATTTATGGTGTCAGTGACTTAACTATGTCCTCACTGTGAAAGTGAAATAACCATACTTTCAGCACTAGCACTAAATCAGACTTATGTTCTTATTACAAACTAAGGCCCAAAAGTAAAAGCAACATGATATTTTACAAGATTTTTTATCATATTCCAACATGTTTTTTACTTGTCATTTATTTTGTTCCACTCATGCAAATTCCACTCTTCTTCTTCTAGCAAGTATGAAATCTGAAAAGACTGAGAAGAATACAATTTGCCATTGGAACATAGAGAAAAAGTAATTTGAGGAACAGTTACTACTTTTAATATTCAATATACATATTTAATTCAATAATGTCAACATAGACTGTCAACATAAAAATTATCACATTTGATAATTTGGTTTCATGTTATCACATAATAATTTATGTTGTAGGAATTTCACATTCCACATTTTAACACTATGACTTCAAACTCATGTGAATGAGCACACACTGTGCCAAGAATAAACTGATTAGTAAATTCTGCAGGTTATACATGAGTTCCTAAAATTTATTCATGAGTTTGAAGTTATCATGTTTCATGTGTTTATGTATAGATTATTGCATTATAACAAATACAGTTTCAAATTATTACAATACATATGATTTTATTGTTATAAGGTGATGAGTTTGTACATCTTAATAATGTGAAAATATATTGTTATAATATGAAAAATATATTGTTATTGTCACATTTTTTGTTTCCCTGCATGGTAGCAATACATTTCTGTACTTTTCAAATCACTTGTTCTTTGCTCTTGTTCATTCTGGAGGATTGGAATGACATGTTTTAGATCTGCTGTAGGCTAAAATCCACACATCATCCTATTTTGCCCTTCTGTTTCTTAAGCGTATTTTCTTTCTGTCTCTCATTACAGTACCTCTCTCAATACATTTCTTCCACTGTTTTTCTTCCTTACTCTTTCCCCAACAGAGCTAACAACAAGCCAGATTTCAAACCACCACAAATTGAATTTGTGATGGAAACTTCTCACCACTTTGTGGTGAGAAAAAGACCACCAGGCAGTTTAAACTCTACTAGCTACTGCCCTGCACCTCATATTTTACTTCACTTGATGCAATTTGATATGCCTTAGTACGATGAGCCACAAAACCACAGATCTCTATTAATTGCACTCATGAATTCAAATGCTTGCATACAGCGCTACACACACACACACAGTGAGACCCAATGGATGTATTATTTATCCAGATGCACACACCACACACAGCCATGTAATTTCTCCCAGATGAAGAGCCTAATGGTGAGCGTGTTCCATAGAAGATGACAGCTCTGAACCTTTCACCAGTCAGCTATCTGACTGCTAACTGATGCCAGAGACAGAACACAGATGAAGATAAAATCCTAGTGGAAGTCTTAATTAAGTGCGTGTGTGTGTAAATTTAACACTGTCATTTATGAGGAAATGTGGTTCTCACACTTCCCTCATACGGATTAAAAAAAACAAAGACCTGAGCAAATGAAAATCTCCTGACTTTGTATGTATATGTTTAAATGTTTGAGGGTGTGTTAGAAGAAGTTAGTTAGAAGAAGAAATGTTGATATAAACAATAATAAGCAAAAATAGGCCAACATAGGCCATCTAAGGACTATTGTCCATAGGTGGTAATAATACAGAACTAAATAATGTTTTCAACTTGAAACCGCATAGTTTTTGAAACTCCATTTACACCTGGTCTGGAGAACAGTGTTGTCAGGGGCAATGATCATAGTGGACTCAACCAAGATGACTTTTCTTAATGATCCAAATAAACACTCATATGTCATATGTTAGCATTAAAAACCTTTAATCTAGTCACCACAAATTCTATATGACTGAATGTGATGTGTGGATTGTGATTTTCCACAAAGTAAAACATAAAAGAAAGAGTTGAATGTAATCTCTCTGAGTGGTTGGGTGACCGCCTAGACATTCTGTCTGAATACGACCCACAGAGAGAAAAGAGAAAAATTCAGACAATATGGTAGGAGGAAGAGGGTGAAAGTAAGTGGATAATTTATTGCTCAAAACAGAACAACCGGCAGAGTTCTATCTGGTGAGAAGAATAACCATCACTGTCTACATCATTGCCTCCATGAAGAAGATGTTTAATCATATACATGTATATGATTCATTGTATTGTATTGATTGTATCATATACATACTATCAGAGAAGCTGAGGTATTGGGGGGTGAAAGGTATGCATTTTTTGTCCAGATATTATCTATAGACAAAAATACATATATGCATAGTTGCAAATTTGTGATTTTGGGCTGTAGAAATAAAACTCTAGAAATGATGTACATGTCTTTGTCAAGGGACTCTTTTTTTTAACTATTACAGAGGTTACATATTTTCAGATCCAGTCTGAAATGTCTGGAAACAAACAAAACAGGTAAAACCTGGTTTGTATTTAATTATCCCAACAGAGTCCTGAGTTTTGCAACCAAAATGTTAGTGATGACTTATGCCAGTTATTTCAAACAAGAACACAAGCAAGTTACATACACACAAACCATGTTGGATTAGTGGTTGAAGGACTGTGATTGAGGATGAACATAATGTCCATATACTTTAGGAGAGTTCGAGTTTTGTGATGAATGTTTCTCAGAGGTGTGCTGTCATTTCTCTGCTCAGCACCCTATCAATATTGATTGATAGTAGGGTTTATAGGTCAGGCTTCTTTTTAACTCTTCACCAACTTCACCTGTTGAAAATATAAAACACAAAAGCGAACAAATCATGGTCATAAATCCTGGTGACAGTTTCGCACAACAACATCTTACAAAACCAAACTGGTTACAAAACTGACCAGAGCCCTGACAGGTTGTGTTGTACAGCTTCCTCTTTACCTGTAATGCATAACAACAAAGTGGTAAGACCAATACTTATTTCACTACCATGACAACATATGAAGAATAGAAGGGAGGGCTAGTGATAAGGATGAAAAAGACAAAGCTGTGGTTTAGACAGACATTGGGTTATATTGTCCCTGCTGAGACTATAAATGTCTCTAACTGATAGGGCAAAACCTGCACAAGCAGCACAACATACTGAGAAGTCTTCTGTCATTTAAGTTTCTACATATGGTCTCCATTGTAAAAATAAAGGCCAAACCTGAGACTTGGATAGGCTAGATTCACTCTTGCATTTGAATTAAATGTGGCCTTTTAATTGCAGAAATTGCATTCATTTACTCTATAAGTTAAGTAGACAGTTTGAAAATTACTTGTAACATTTTCAATATTACAACCACAAGACTGCATAGCCCATGACCACATATTTTATGACTGATGGTGTAATCCCAGGTTACTCAAAAGTGATTGGGTGGTGTTTTTGGTTCAGTGTACCTCTTTTGTTATACTGACGAAGTTCTAATTGCACGTGCTGAAGCAGACAGAGAAACCTGCAGATCAGCACTGTCGGCCACACACAGATGCATGTGCAGATGTCTGAGGCAGTGATTTCCAACCAGTGTGCCATTACACACAGGAGCTTGCTCAGATCTGCTCAGGTATGTTGTAAACATTAATAATTCAAGTTAAAGCAGTCTGATATATGGTAAAGTGAGGTTTTCAGACATTTGACAATGAGCTAAGCTTTGAAGCAGAAAAACAGATTCATGAAAATAAATTTGGATTTCTCTGATATTTGTGGGGAACGTACACAGTCAAATATGTGTTAATTAATTTGTAATATTCAAGAGTTTTTGGAACATAGAAGTATCGTATACCATAACAAATTTTGGGCAATACTGGCCTTGTCTTCATGATACATGACTTCCCCCAATACATACCCCCCATAGGCAGGGGCAGAGGACACTGGCCTTGAAGCCAGTAATTCGGTTTCCTTCAGCACTTGCCTGTTTCAGACACATTTGACACAGTTGAAAACTGTAAAAGAAATCCTTAGATGCTTCATTGTTTCAAGTCTATTTCTATCCCTTGCTTCTGCATAGCCATGTCATCAAGTGGAAACTCACTGTGATGTCACCCATTGGCTTGTAACATGCTGTGTTAAAGCCTCGAATTTGCGATTTGGCTGTTGCCATCTTGGTTTTTTCAAACCAGAAAGCACAATGTTTGGATGAGAAGGTGGAGTCACATGCACCCTGTTTTATGATAAATTTTCTACTAAATTGTACAATTAACATCATGTTGTATTGAAGAAGAGTTGAAACTAGCGACTGAGACATAAACTCATTAAGAAAACATTTACTGAGGCAATAAATCAAGGGCCATTTTCTCACAGACTTCAATACACTTTTTGCAACCAGTAAAGTCACCCCTGATGGTCATTAGACAGAATACAGGTTTAAAGCACTTCCGCAATGGCTTCACTCTTCAGATCCAGAGTCTATGTCCTTTTTCATAAACAGTTTGTGCATGTTCACAAGTATTTCAATCTTTCAGGAAACATTTCAATACTACATGCCAGGTTTCTCTGGATGTAGACAGAAAACACAATGAGAGGCACAGCACACAGGTACAATGTTTCCTACACACCTATAGATAGCATCTCAACACTAAACAATCTATCTTTCTAACAGAACAACCCAACTAGTAAAACTCTTCAACAGCACTGAAAATAGGTGTTCTTCCACCATGTTCTTCCACCATAGAAACTCCCTTCTAACTTATGGCTATAAACCTGTGTTTATGCAAAAAGAGAGATTATTAACTCTCATTAACTTGAAAAAAAGCCCAAAAATGTCCTGTTTTGGAAAATAAAGCAGAAGTGTTTTAATTAAGGCAGCAATAATTGAAAGGTTTTTGGAAGCAGCATAATAAGCTGCAATCACAACACTACTAACTACTAATATTGTTCTACTACATAGAACAATATTAGCATTCATTTGGAGCGGTGTCTCTGTCCATTTTACAATCACATGTAAATCCAAGATTCACTCTTTTTTTTAATCTGTCTGGTCTTCACTTACTGCTGAGGGAACTATTTGGCTCTTTAGTAGCTAAATGCTTCATTATGTTTGCAAGCTAGTTGCTTACTTTGCATATCATTTCAGTTTTGGGAAGGTAGTGTACAGTGGAAGTTGATGAGAGCAGAGAGCGAACCAAAATATAACACTGTGTGCAGTAAAATGAAAAGAAAGAGCTCAAGAGCAAGAGTTTAAGATGCTAAAAAAATGGAATGCTGAGAAGAACTATTGGGGAGATACAGTAATAATTCTTCTCAGTGGGTTTTTCACAATAAGTGACTTCTTTCATATTAAACACATTTGATTCATTGTTCATATAAAGATATTGAATAATGTATCATCAAGTATTCAAATCTTTATCAATTAAAATAAAATTCAGAATGGCCACACAAAGAACAGATATACTGAACCCCTGCTATCCAGCTGTTCTGCACACACACACACACACACACACACACACACACACACACACACACACAGGCTCATCCTTTGATAAACTCAAACACTGTGTCCTTTATGGGATGAAGTACTTGACCAAATTACTAAATGTGACTCTAAACAGATGTGTTTCATCTCAAATGTACATGAGAATCTTACACAAAAAAACCCTCAGAACAAACAGCCAACATGAGGTCATGCCATACCAAACCATGGGAATGTTTGACTTTGGCACCAGATCTTTGAGGACATAAATCTAATTCGCTCTTAATGAGTCTTTCAGACACTAAAAGTATGATGTAAAACAATGATTGAATGAATCTTTCTTCCTCTTTCTTTCAAAAAAATGTTCCTAAACAATAAAATCTAGACATCAAGCTGTAGATTCTAAATTCACTATAAAATCTCAGTATGAGGGAACCCCTTGTTGAAGGGGCCGAAGTAAAAGAGCTGAGGTTGCTGCTTATTATTATGAGTAATAAAGTGCAAAAATGCTGACTGGCAAATACTAACATACAACATAGTGTAGGTATGACTGCAGCTGGTATAGCTGGCAGTGAGCAGCTGGAAACTTTCCACTTGGATTCTAGGTCAATGAGTTTGAAAGAAAACTTGTTGCAGAGGCATAAAAATGGGTTATTCCTAACTTTATATAAAATGTATCAATGTTTTATATAGCTTGAGACTTCTCTAGTCACAACACTATTACAGCACTGGAAATAACAAACTGCAAGAACAGCATTCATAAGCTGCTCTCCACCAACAAAAGGCGGTTAGTGGCTGTTGTTATCAAAATCACCTGACTTGCCTCAGGTTCCCAGCTCTCCAAAGTAAATGGACTTGGAGTGACTGGCCGCTTATGCTGTAGACACATGGTAAGAGTTAGGGATAGGTCAGGTAAACATGTCTGCCCCTGAACAGGAAAAACACATCTTAGACATGCAACAAAACAAGCGTTTGTGACAAAACGCAAGCAGACGATAACAGTCAAATTCCTCTGTGAAGTAAATTTCCTTTATAACAGCTTAGGTTTAACTTGTCACTATTATGAAGCAGATTATTATTAATTCAGATAGAAATAGACACATAACATACTGACAGCATTTCTGTGTCTGTGAACTTAGAAACCAGCTATACACATTAGCCTTACTACTACATATTTAATTCAACATCTGCCCAAGTTACTGGAACTCCAATCTGCCTGTCCATCATCTTCTTCAGTCTGGAAAATTTACTGCTAAAATTTGCATCTTCCTCTTCCTTGTTTCTATCTCTTATGCATTAGATGTGAATCTTTTTCCCTACAGTCTGTTTCTCCACTTTTTCAGTACTGAAGTCTGTCCAGCATTCTGGCCTCCATACTCAGATAGAAAACAAAGAAAACGCCAGCCAGTAAAGGTCAAGAGGATATCAGTGAGCCCAGACAGTGATGTCAAAGAGGACCTAAGGATAAAGTTCGGAGTTCAAACATACAGATAGACAAAGCCAAAGCTTAGAGGAAAACCAACCTAACATGGTCAAAAGTACAGATTAACAGAAACATTTGACAAAACACCATTAATTCAAAATGTATCTATGTAAGCCAGTGCATCAAAAGGCTACCTGTGACATTTGTCCATGATTAGCCCCAGGATCTCTCGCTGTCAAATATAAATTTGTGATCAAAGAATGGACAACATTTAGAGTGTTCCTGCAGCAGCCCTGTATGTGCAGCCTTCCAAGATGAAAGGTGAATAACCACTAAGCACCAATTAAACAAAGCTTCATGAAGTTAACACTAATGTGCTCAGAGCACCTGGGGCAGTTCAGAAAGTGCATGTACAGCCCTTAAAATTAAAGGCCATTTTAATATTCCAGGGCAGGTCCTTTTGAACATGAAACACACAGACACACAATGTAGTTGGCCACACTCTGCTCTCTTCCTCTAATTCTCCACAACCTCCACCTCTCTCTTTTGGCATTCCTGCCTAATAGCATCATTATTGACTCTGTCCAGCCAAACGCAGGATCCCTGTAATCTCACACAGGCAGGGCATTTCAGACAAAAAACTACCTCTCTAGATAGAAGGAAACAAAGGGAAAAGGGGATAGTAGAAAAGGACGCCAGAAACCAACAAAGGTAGCTGTGAGATGAGCGTCTTTAATAATACTGAATGGATAGAAGCTATCTTACTATTGGTCCATACCCAGTGGTTTGGTCCGTCTCTTTCTGACTAAAGGCAATAGACAGGAAAAAGCCAGCAGGCACCAATAAAACAGAAGCAAAACTGAAGATGTCAGTAACTGATTTAATTTTGAAATATTAAAATCCTCAATCTAAACAGTTCTTCTCTATAAAAAGAATTTAACAGTAGACAACCAGGACAAGTTGAACCAAGGGATGCTACAGTTCATTGCTGCAGCCTTAACTCCAGTCATCTCTACTAGAGTAGGCACCTCTACTGAAACAAAGACTATGAGGTTCATAAGCTGTAACTATCTACTATAGCTTTAAGAATGAAGGTGTTCACATCTTCAAGAAGGGGAAGTTCATCACCACAGATGACACAGGTGAGTCATAGATGTCACTGATTGCGAAGGCTCTACAACCAAATATTCAATATAAACTTTATAATTTATAATAAGTTTACTGCAAGTTTATGTTAACTTGTCCTTATCTCTTTGTGTCTTAAAATTGGAGGACACGGCTAAACACTTTTGTTTGAAATGAGAAACATTACATTTGATGTGGATGCAAATGCTCTCAACTTAAAGCAGTGAGTCAGAATGTGCACTTTATAGTCACTGCTCCATTTCAAGGCATTGTGCACATTTCACAGCTTACACAACAATAAAAGTGTAACTGCCTTAATACCTTCTGACTGTATTGGATTTGTGTGACATTGTTGAGTGTTTTAGGTCACTGCTTTGGGTCACAAAGCACTGGGCTCTGACCATTCTCTACTTCAGCCAATTAAACACTCACACAAGCACATACAAGACACACACAAACACACCCTCTCACAGCAAGGTAGTATTTACAAGGATAAGCATGTGTGTGTAAGGACGTCATCACAGCCTCAAAGAAGGAAATGAAGAATCCACACACATGCACACACATGCTCATCTTATTCAATGTCAACTCAACTCCTAAAATCACTTTCCTCGCAGTCTGTAGAGCTTCTTAATTCGTGTTTAGTTGGAAAGCTGCACAATTTGACTTTTGTCCTGGGATCAAGACCATATTTTCTGGGTTGGGAATGGCTGTGCTGTGAAATAAAGTTTATTTGGCCATAAACTCTCAAATAAATGTTCCATGAGTCCAGGGAGTCTGTTTGCAATACACCTTCGACTTCTGAACCTAAGATTCCTTAATGACACATTACTCATGATTCTCTGGACTGTATCTGCAGAAAAGAGATGTTCGCAGCTGTTACTTTAGTCCAGTCCAGAGCAGATTCTCTCATGAAGTGAAAGCCATTTTCAGAAGTCACTGGGGTATGAAAAGATAACACAATGGGGGAGCTGAATTTCAACCCTTTCACAGATTCATTGATGTGTTCTCAGACTGTAGTGCTAAGTACACAACCCCTGTGCCTAAGTAAAATGACTTGTGAAGTATCTTCATGCTTTCTTTCTCTCCCTGCAGGATGGAGGAAAGGGGGGAGGCTTCCTGTCTGATCTTCCCACACACGCCTGACCCCAATATCCAGGCATCCTCCTGACACTCTCGCTTCACACACACACACAGGCATGTGGACAACACAGACTGACACATACACAAACACACACTCTAATGTTTACTGTGTCAGATTGCAGTGTAAATAAAGAGGAAGTTCCGGGCCTCTGATTTAAAAGGAGCCAAACCAAACAGGAGGGATTGCGTTATTGCACTGGTTAAAAGTGGGAAAAATGGATCAGTGTCAAAATGAAACAAACCCTAAATTAGTTCTAAGTTCTTCTGAAAACAAAACTGATTCTCTCCATAGGTTTGGGATGTTGTTGAAGAAGGACAAAGGGAGAGAAAGAAAGACAGGGGCAGAACAACATTTGGGGAAATGTTCAGCTACCCCTGCTTGCAGTGTGCTGTGCTAATCATTCCTTTATTCCCCTGGGGGGTATAGAGAACACACTCTGACATCCTTGTAACCATTTAAAAAGCAAATGAACATCATTTGGTGTTAAGGGTAAAAACACACAAAGACATGCAGTTTGCAGTTTGTAAAGAGAAGGGTTACACTAACACTGAGGTTCTGACTAAAGCTGTTTCAGTTTCAGTTTACTGACCGTGGAAAATCCTATACTTGGTTCTAGTTGAGGCAACACTTGCTATGAATCAAAACCTTAAGTTAAATATATGTTATCACAGTACTCTTAAATTGCTATTGCTCTGTCCAAGACACAACACATCACAGCTCATTTAGCATCTGCTTATGATCTGAGATTTACTTTCCCCCCTGAGGCCCACAATAATGAATTCATCATTTGCAACATTTGTGTATACTGAGCATATTTCTTCCTTAAATATAATTATTATTTTAGGCACATGGTAGGTGGATTGAATAAATGATTGAGGGACTGTGCCACATAAGAATTTGTAACATGCTGAAATTTAACAGAGGAGAACAAACATCTGGAATAGGAATCTGTCTCTTCACCACACACATCACCACTGGTTGTTCATCTCCTTCCCTCTTCCCTCAGTTTGTTTCTGCAGTTGCTAAGTGTATTCAGGTTAAATAGAGTAAATTTTAAATGAATCTTGAGGTGGTGATCAGGAAGTCCATATATAATCTTCTAAAGCGTATTTTGGCAGGATATTACACAAATTCTATAAAACTCTGAGTCTTTGGCAAGAAATGATCGGAATATGTGGTATCATAAAAATACTTAAAGGCCACTACAACAAATGCTCAGATTTTCCCTCAGTTGTTTCTCATTTCTGTCACTATCTGTCTTTGTTGACATTTGTAAGATCCACACTGATGCTTCTGGAAGGTTTTTGCTCCACACGCTTAAGCACATGGCAGCATGTTTCCCTTACTCTTGTTTTTGAATGATGGACACCTTCCACTTCTCACCTCCAGATCAGCACACAAACAGGCATGACATCAGCCTTTGATGGTGTTTTAGAAAGCAGTTAAGTGTCCTCTAAGAAAATAGTAATTACAAAAACACAAAAATCCTTAAACAATGTCCAGCCATTTAAATTTCTTGTAACTAATGTAAGTGACCACACTACATTGAATGTTTTTTCTCTATTAGCTTTGTTCGCTCTGCTGGACTCAAACCCAACATAATGTGAATTATTAAGATCATTTAGCAGTGGTTTACTTTTATATGAGCAAAGTACCTACACCTCTGTCCTACAAGCCAAGGTTACTGTTAAAAAGCCCAATGATACAGTATATTGCTCAGGCATTAGTTGTCCAGAATGAGAGAGCACCCAAGGGTGATGATAATCATCAAGCTGCATTGCAAACCTAAAGCCACGGACAAACCCTGGCGGAATGCTAATGATAGTGACCGCCAGGCTGAACATCTGTGCGCTGAGACAAAATCCCCCCGAGTTTCTCCTCTGGAGATGTGAGAAACATTAGGCATTCAAAGGGCGGATTGTAAGCAAACTATCACATTTCTCACTTTTCTGTGTGCTTTTGTTTCCACTGCATTGAGCAAACTCCAAATAATCACAAAGCACGTGCGCGCATTTTATAGTAAAACAACGTCATGCGCGAGGGAAAAAAATCAATAAAGGTGACCACCACAGAATGAGACTTTCACTTATTGTGCGTCGTTTACATTACCTGGATCATGGAAAGGGACCAGGGCAAAGTTATAGAGAGGTCTCTTCGGTCTGCTGAGGGATGTTTCCAAAATCTTGGACGCACCCTCGATGACCTGGACCAAGTCGTCGTACATGGAGCCGGTCACATCAAAGACGAATGCCAGGGTAGATGCACCCTCCGGGATGTCCTCTTTTGTGGTCCCAGGCCCTGTATTTTGCCCGACGGACAACGCCACTGACAAGGCAAGAGACAGCCACACCAATCTGGAGCCCATTTCAGATCCAAGAGTCCTCTCAGACACTGTTCTGGGGTATTTTGTTCTCGGAACCTCAAAGTGAATCTCGAGCTAACGACAGAGACATCAGGCTCTGAAAATGGACTGAAAAGTAGGCTACATAAAAATTTCCACACAGGGCACAAAAACAACCAAATGTGTGGAATAATGAAGCCCTTTGTCGGGTTTGTTATTTTGCGCCGCTTGGGCTTCTTAGTAGTAGTTTACGTGCGCAGAAGTCGCAGCCTCTCACCTCTGTGTGAGCTAAGCGTCTGAGGTCCCACACCCCGGAGCGGTGCCTGTTATGTGTTAGATCTGCAGAGTCAGGAGCCCCTGTTCAGCTCTGTCATACAAAGACCAGCTCTCAGCTGGGCAGAAAGTAACTGAGGGGAAAATACCTCATGCAGAAAAGCAGGGCTCTGATTGGATGAGATGTTTTTGGGTTACTTGGAGAGACTGTGTGCTAATTCACTTCTGTCACTTCGTACAACCGCGCATTAAAAACAGCTGAGGCTCTCCTGGGTTAATCGTGATAAAATGAATAATTTACAGTAATAAACACGTTATTTACATTCGAGTAGGGCACCTGTTGCATTTGCCACAGATATGTAGAGAAACAATTAGTAATTGAACCGATTTAATGCAAAATATTAGAAGGGCAATTAATCTACTACTGTAGACGCTAATACTCAGACAATGAGAGGAAGAAATTGTCTCAAAATGCCGAATGTATGCAGACTACAAAACAACTATTTGGTGTTTTTGTGTTCTGTAGTGCCACCCAGCGTTAGTAGTCTGATTTCACACGTCGTTGTTCAATTCAGTGGGTAAATGTTAATAGGCAACAGGCTTTTACTTTTAAGTGTGAAGTGTTAAAAAGTCTTAACATGTAACATTGTAAAAAAAATAAAAAAAATAAATTATATATATATACCACCAGTGATAAAAGCAAAATATTAGCAAATGGTTTTAACCATGAGTGAAATGAAGAGAGGCATGGAAGAGTTAATAAAGAGATAAAGAGTTATTAATCAAGGGATTTCACAAGCATATAAAAAGAAGGAGAAACTGTTGTTCTTTTTTTTAAAAACAAAAACAAAAAAGAAAACCCTTTTTTTTCAAAAAATCTAACCCAAATTAAAATTTTAGTTCTCCTAGATAGCAGCAAATGTGAATAAAACTAATAAGACATAAGTGTTGAGAGACACATGTTTAGGAACATGAAAATATTTTTGTAATGTAATGGAAGCACAAGATATATACTTCTGCCTTGAGTGTTTCCATTTTCTTACTTTCAACTTTGACTTCAGTATTTCATTAGGAGTATTATACTTTTAACTCCACTACATTTATCTGACTGCTTAAAATTTACATTAAAAAAACATGCAATAATTGTATAAAATAAAGCACACTCCTAAAGATTAAACCACTGCTTCCTAGTTTGTATTGTTACTTCTTGGATGGCATTTTTTTTAGATGTCTGTGACTTAAGAGTTCCCCCCTCTAAATCACTCAATTAGTTTCGTTTCAATAAATGTCTGTAGGTCAAAGAGGATAAATTCTCCTTATTTCTCAAAAACAGCAGAGAACATAGAGGAATGAAAACCATTAATCATCTCATGACCCTCAGATTTATCATTTGATCCTTTGGAGGGAGCTTCTGTGCACAAAGTAGGTAAGTAGTCGGTACTTTTACTGAAGAAAAATGATTACTTAAATGACCACTGCTCAGTACACATTCTTTGTTACCTCACACTTTGTAAACTGCAATCAATTAGCATCTTTCATCTCACTAGTGGGCGCTATCTTACCACTAATGACTTATACCGCTGTTTTTGCAAGGCATCAAATATGAATTAAACATCATAGGCATGATAATAAGATGTGCTTTGTAAATAACAATCAGTTAAAAACAGAATATTAAATTATTGCCATAGCCTATATCAAAATACACAGCAGTGTATAAGTGGAAAGTCTGGCTTTTTTCAGATTTCACCAGGTCTTTACTGGAGGATGAGGACAGAAAGTTACATGGAAACATTCGAATAAGAATCCAAACCTCGCTGACCAAAACACTGAAATGATATAGGAAGTGAGCATCAACTGGTGAGAATTTTGCATGGCCAACAAATGCGTAGGCTAAAGTTCCTTGAAACTGTGCCTATTCTTGAATTGCAGGCAATGATTACACAACATGCTCCTCAACATAAGTAAATCACATTTTCCAAGCTGAAATAACAGGGATGGAGGTACATCCTGTTCCCAACAAGCTCATACAGGAAAAAATAATAAATGCATTGTTAATGCACTCAACCACACTCTTACACAAAACATTTATGTTTTACGCAAGCAATTTACTTTATCTGACCAATAGTCATGAGTCCTACTCAATTCACATCTTGTTTCACAATGACAACATCTTGTTTGATTGAAAATGCACAACACATGAATGTGATTGTAATTCTATACCTTCTTGTCTTTTTATGAATTGTACTTTTACTTAGGTTTATGAACAACGGCTTTCTGGTTTACCTTCTATACATATATACATAATGCTAAAATATTGCAGGACTGGTTTATGTAAACCAATTTTGTAGTTTTAGGTTCTGGCAAAGGTTTGGTATCTTAGTAGGAATATATACTGAGGCAGTTGCTCCATAGAGTTACCAAACCTAACAAAGCAAATAATGTAGTGGCCCTGACATTAAAGTTACACAACCTCCTTTTCCATTGCACAAAAAATCTCAACCTAAATTTCTCCTTCACTGTCAGGCCTGGTTTTAGACTACTTTGATTGATATATATGTATATTACCCACTATAGTCTACAGTCATTTTCAGACATTAAAGTGGGGAAACTAGGAAAAGGCATAAAAAAAAAACATAGTTGCAATTGTTGCTCAAGTGTCTTTACATACTTTCTGTACTGTTGCTATGTTGTTACACCAGTGTGAAAATAACGCATTTAGAAAATCCTGCAGTGCAGGTTTCTAACAGGCAATAGGAGCAGATTTCTCCAGTAACTGACACTGAGCTAAATGGTGCATGTCCAGGTAAATGGATGTGGCATATGCAATGCAGTCTTAACACTGGATTTACACTTTGCACTCAGAAAAGGGGAAAACAGAAGAGAGAGGAAAGAAGCTGCTTCTGTCTGAAGATCTCAGAGCAAGTCACCTTCCCTGGGGATTTCATTATTTTTTCAGACTAGGAAGGGCAACATATAACACCAGCCAGCTACTGGCACATTATTTTTCAACAATGCACTTGTGTTTTGAGCACCAAGAACTTCTAAAATTTAAACTTTGTACCCTTTTCCTTCAGTTAAATAATGTAGTAGCCAAATGAGGTATTTACACAAAATGCAACTTATTGAATCACCATGGAAAGGAGATCTCAATATTAGTAGGAGATATTGAAGAAGAAGAAAGGAGAAATCAATAGGAGTGCTACATTTAATTTTACTAAACAGCTCTCTAATTCCTGTTTGGACAAAATGTTCTGAAAAGGGGGTGAAAAAGCTGAGCTGAGGTACTAACAGGGAGTCAAAAATACCAACACCTTTCTCTTGTCTTCATAAATACCTAAGATGGGAAATGGACATGAGTGTACTAGAAAAGGGGAGCGTCTCATTACGCATGTGTGGGCAGCTTGGCATCATTTGTTTGTGATCATTTAGTGAAGTAATACTTCTACAGATGTTGTTCTTACGAGCCACATGATGAGGTTTCTGTCTATGTTGTAGTATCAAGTGTAAAGCGTAAATTACCGACTGTGAAGTGCAGGCTCATGGGAAGGCAGCACTGTAGCACACAAACACCAGCTCTGTCTCCCAAACAAGATCCACATGACACATGTGCTCCATCCCTCTAGTAAGCCAACCAGAAAGCCCGCCCTGGGGCCTGGTGCTCTGTT
Organism: Rachycentron canadum; assembly: GCA_038496675.1. Lineage (NCBI taxonomy): Eukaryota > Metazoa > Chordata > Actinopteri > Carangiformes > Rachycentridae > Rachycentron > Rachycentron canadum. Next base: position 6,669,250 of record CM076656.1, on the reverse strand, counting down.
GCCCAACAGACCTAATCCCTGGACTTACTGCCTCTCATCACACTAAAGTCCTTCTTTTGTAGTGAACATAACTCTTCTGGCCAATGAGGCTCAGTGGTTGTGCACATGCACACCAACATACCCTTTGTAATCTCTTTTTATCTCTCTCTCCCACTATGGGTCTCTCTCTTTCATAAACACACACTGTATAGTGTAGACAAAGGTAACCACGCGAATACCAACATTTGTGTGCACAACAATCGTCCCCATTCTCTCAAAGTCTCATTTGCACTGTCTCTCTCACCCCTCTCTCTCCATAAACACATAAAAAGTAATGACAAGATTTCCTAGTTTCTTAAATATCTGGAGTTTGGAGTTTGGAAAATTGGAGAAGAGAACAGCACGGGAAAAATGTGAACAAGTGAAAAAATAAATTAAATTCAGCAAAAATGGAACTCCTGAAACTACATTGCTTCTGCCATCTGCAACTAGATGTAGCATGAAACATGGCAGACCTAACAAGAGAACATGGAACATCTGCAGTCATTCTTCACAAGAAGTCAAGTGATAATGAAAAAGACAGATGAGGGACGAAGAAGCTTCTCTCAATCAGCCAGATCTGGAACTGGATCTGGCCAGACTGGTGCCTCACAATCTCAATGATTGCTCCTTACACCTTTGTTTGTTACTCTCTTTACTTCTCTGGTGTTAATTGGTTTGCACAACATTAAGAGTGAAATAGGTAGGGCCATCTGTAGCAAAGACCAGACTTGTGACCTAGAGTAAATACTTAAGGCTCATTTACATTTAAAAATGCACCTATCTGACCCAGTTCATTGCAGCTGAGACTGCCTTGGTTGACATGAACACACACATTCCCTGCTTTTCTGCCGTTGTCGTGTACGTATGCAGCTCTCACTTCCTTATGTCAGATAATTCACGCAATTAAGATTTGTTATTTGCCCTTTAAATTGCCTTGTATTTCATACATGTGACAGAATTTTCAAATCTTTTTTTACTTAAAATTTGATTAACTAATCTAATACATTAACCATAGACTAATATAACAAAATGCTGTGTTAAGCAAGCAAAATGTATTCATAAATGGCATACTGATGATGCAGTCACTTTATAAATCTTTCCTCATGCTCTTGCCACAACAATTAGCCACTTTTAATAATAGGAAGTGCTAATGTTCAAATTTGTAAATCTGGCCCTGGTATTGTTTGGTATTGGATCAAAAACTTTAGTGGTCTCTATATTATATTTATATCATGTACTGTATATAGGTGTTTTGCATAAGGTTGACTTGCAGAAGCTTGGCAAAGCCAGGATGCTCAGCTACCACTGCTTTTTGGCTACAGTGGATTTGTCCGGTAAGTCACATATAAATCCACCAAATTTAATCACACAGCAGGAATTGATACACAGTCATACCAAAGCTGCTAATAGGATACATTACCTTCTGTGTAACATATTACTGCCACATTTACGTCTCTGTGGGGGAATTTGGGTCAGTCACATGATTTGTCCTATCTGGGTAGTTAAATTTTCTCCTCTCTGCTATCATGCTAATGAACTAATCGACTGGTTAATGTTTGCCTGTTGATCTGTCTGTTCAACACACCAGAGAAGAGATGGGGCTGAACAGATGGATCATGAGTGAGACGGAATTTCAGTTTAAGTAACAGCTTAGAGAAAAAGGAGAAGGAAGGTGGGTGGACAGTTATGCCCTTCCTTCACTCCAGAACCATGATTAAATCATTTAGGATCTATGGTTCTGTTTTTTTAATGCTTAGAAAACTTTTCTGTGTTCTAATGAATCTGGACAATTTCTGGCATGTTGTCTTCAACTCTATCACTGTTTTGTTTTGTTGTTCCATTTCAAGGTATACTTAAGTGTGTATATGTACATATGTGTATCTGTGTATGTGTATTTGTGTGTGTGTGTGTGTGTGTGTGTGTGTGTGTGTGTGTGTGTGTGTTTAAAAATAGGTGGGTGGGTGGACATGCACAACAAATAAATGTATTATATAACTATGTCTTTCTCAGTCTGATTGGCAGTCACTTTGTCTCTTCCACTTCCTTTTTACATAAACCCACACACCTGCATCTAAGCAGTCCCATTCATCCACACACACGATACAAAACAAGAACTAGATATACCGCACTCTACAACATTATGAGAGAGAAAACTTTTTATCTTACCATTCAACCATTTTCTGAAAACATTGCCCCGACCTTGTCCCTTTGAAGGACAAGGCCAAGAGTTTCTAACAATAAAGTCTTTCACAGCCTCTCTGTGTGTGCATCAGACATACATGTGTCTTTGTGTGTTGAGGGACATGACATTACTTAGACTTTATGGAGTCAAACTGTTCAACCATACTAGGAAGGATCAGTCAGAAATAGTTTCATCACTTTCATCAGTAAGTATCACTTCCCATGGCCTTGAGGAAGCTGCAGCCTCTCAACATTAATGTTGGATTTTGCAACATAAAATGAATTATAAGGAACATTTAAAGACAATAAATGCACTAATGCAAACAATGTGATGGAAATGGATGGATTTTTTGGATACTGACTGGCCTGGTGGAATAGTCCTGCAAGGTCATTTAAAAAAAGGAAAAAGCTTAGCAATAGAAATACATTATAAGTATTACGGGACTTAAATATGAATTATATTTAACCTTGTGATTTTAGTCAGATGGGACTACACATGTGAAGCTATACTTTTTTAATTGCAAAAGATAGGACTCCCACTGTGAAGACAGAAACTATAATCTGGAAAACATATAGATAATTAGCAAATCCTCTCAACAACATACCCCATTTAAATGTGTTTTGCGTACATTGGCAATATTTGGCATTATTTAAACCAATATTGAAAAATATTAATAAATGAGTAGAGCTGGTGACCAAAAGGTCAAGAACACAGGTTGACACCTTCTTGTTCACATAGTCGACACATTAGCTAGCTATGCTTGTTAACCTCTGTAAGTAGGTAACAAATTTGGTAATGCTTAAACTTGCTTGGTGCGTGGGGTACATCCTGGACAGATCTATCACAGGGCAGACATATAGAGACAAACAACCATAGGCAATTACAGTCAGTTGGATTGTGGGAGGAGGCCAAAGTATCCAGAGGGAACCCATGCAGGCACAAGGAGAACATACAAACTCACACAAAAACCTGTGAGTGCTAACCACTGACCCACCGTGCCTCCCAAAGTCTCTAGGTACTACCTTATTTACAGAGGCCTTTTTCAGGGAAGACATTTTGACATGTCGCAGTAGGAAAACCACAAGTGTAAATGATTAAATTAATGACAGCTAAAGCATATTTATATGCTTAGGTTTCATGGTACTGATATTGTGCATGTTGGTTTTCTGTTACTCTGATTTGAATAGACCCAATGTTAACTTTATTAGTGTCTATTTTATTATCAATATCTGTGCATTTCCTACTATGACCCATGAAAATATCTACCCTGAAAAAAGGCCCATTAGAGTTGAAATTCATGTTTTACAAGGAGGTGGTGCTTGAGTCATGAAAAATAATTAAAACCCAAATGATGAATGATGTCTTTGATCTAAATGAGTTTTAATGCCGGGCATAAATGATGCTTCTTTAACATTTTCTACTGCAATGCTCCAGTGATCCGTCTGATTAGTCTTCAATTCATCCAGTGTCTAGAAACAGGCTTGAAACACTTAATCAATACAAGATAATCATAAATGTTGCATAATATGTAAATATATATCTTCTCTTTTTCCACACAATACAGTATTTGAAAGATATACTGTTATTCCAATTAGTGCCACAACAGAAACTAATGTGTACAGGTTTCAGTTTGATAATATACGTCACCACAGATGTTAGCTGATGAGCAAATATACACTGTATGTGGGTAGAAGAGCATCAATAAGGTCACTGCTGGTTTTCTAAAACAGAGATTAGAGAGGGTGCTGCTGCTGCTTGTGTATATGTATGTGTGGGTGTGCATGTATGTGTGTGCCTTTTTACAGTATATACTGAGAGTTTGTGTATGCAGGTCAGTGTGACAGATTGAATGCGTCACTTTTTTGTGAGGCAACATAGCATCTGTTGTTTTGTTGTCTCTAGTAAGCAAAGCACAGACAACACAGTAGTCATTTGTGCAGGAAAGCCTGCCCTTCAAGGTGAAGGTGCTTTATTGTATATCAGCTCAGTGACCTTGGTCATGAATGAAATGCAAGGATTTATTACTGAAAAGGCTGAGCATATTGTATGTACTCTAGGCTGCAGGCCACATGCTAGGAGGTGCACTGAAAATTATTGCTCTATCATTCATGTGTACATTTAGTGTATATCTCAGCTCAATTATACAGTTTCTAGCTATTTTCATTCATCTGTCACTTGGACAATTTAAGGAAACTGTCTGCATGTGTGCTACATTGGCATCGATATGCCCCCATCAATCTTTCTACCCCAATTATCTAACCAAGCAATGTATTTATAATGACAACAGCATAATGAGACATCGAGGATGGCCAAAGAGAGGATTCTTTAAAAAGTGAGAGATTGTTTTGGCCAAAACACAGAATCATGGTCAAAATATCAACACTGTTCTTCACTCCTAGAATGTGACATTGAGAAAAAAATACAACATCCATCTGAAGCAACTGCATTATTAAAGCCTACACAGAAAAAGTTAAATTCATTTTAACAGGCATCTCACATTGCGGTCTTGAGCTCTAACTTTATTACTTTTTCTGTGCGCAGTTCTTTTGTACTTTTTAATGGTCACAAACATATAATGAAAAAGATCTTTTTTTTTGTAATATCAGCTGTGTTTTTCAGGGATTAAAGATACATTACAGGTGTATTTGCATACAGTACATGTGTTTTGCATATTTTTTGGGCGACTGGTAATTTCAAAGGAACAAGCCAGTTATTTGTTTATTTGTTAGTCAAAAGATATTATTATCATGCATTATATAATTAATTGTTTATTCAATAATATTGTGTCAATTTTATATAATTATTTATGAATATATGTTCTTCTTAAATGCATTGTTGATATACCATGTTCTTTTATGTTTTGTGTATATGACAGCTGTGGATTTCTTATGATCTAATCTCTAAAGCAAATATTATGGTCTGTCACAGTGGAATATGCCATCTGACATTTCCTGTTGGTGCCATAACAAAACACATCACAGACAATGATAAAAACAGAAGCTGCTTGAATAACACATCAGTACAGAGGATGATCTGTGCATTTTCCACACATATTCTTGTCTGCATGTGCTGTACACGTGTACTGTATACATTTATGTTGTAAGGCATACAAAAATGAAAGACAGACAGCAATATATCCATCAACATACATTAGAACTCCAGTCTTTTTCCACAGCTAATTCATTCTCTGAAGCTTGCACTGTAAATGTCATGCCCCCTTCTCTTATAACACTGCACTGAAGTTGAGAGAGAAAAGTACATCAGAAGCACTTACTGTAAAAGTTCATTAAACTTCTGGAAGACAGTCTGTCTAGAAAGGTACATGCATTCATTTATTCTGTCAGTGACCAATATAAATCCAAGAATTTGGCAGTGTCTGGTTGATACAATAACAAACACTGTGAAACATTGTATCACAAAGCATATTCAAAAACCATTACAAATAGAAGAACCATGCCCCACATTACAAGACGTGAATTTTTTTCAGACTTCTTTCTCCTTTTCATCGTCCACTACCTCAGTGAAATCCACAGCCCAAGTTCCCCCTTAACAAGTGCACATAGAACCAGGTCAAATACCCCAGAAAAGACATGAATGCAAATCTCTCGACTAACTTATTCTGCCACACAGTTCTGACTGTCTTACCATCTCCTTCCGTTAAGCTTGACTTGAACAGTGTGCCAAATCATTGTGGTTCCTTTGATTAATTCTTAATTTAGTTAAACTCCTCGGCCCAGACAGTTGAGCTTGTGAGGGTGAATCTCAGTTACAACAGCACTTAAGTACAACTTTCACCAGTGTAATTCATTTGTAAGATGCACTGTCTATGTGCTGCAGTTAATCTTTTTATGTGCAAGGCAATTTCCTTTCCAGGATTAATAATATACCACGACTACTGTGACACCTCTGGTGTGAGTTGCCAATAACTCCAGCTATAACACCACTGGATAAAAGTACCTGGGGTCAAAGTAGAAGCACACTGGTTAAAAGTTAAACTGCTTAAAGAAAATTTTACTGATAGCCAATAGCCACTGTGTGTGCAGCGTGTGATAGTGTTTGTGTGCGTTTGTCCATCATGTGCACACAACATGTGCTCATATCTCAGCTTGTTGAAGCTTTACTTATGATGTTATCTGGGTCACATTTTATGTTTTTGGACAAACTCAACAGCAAGTCAGAGACAGAGAAAAAACCTTTTGCAGCATCAGTTGCATCAGTTGTTGGCTTTCTGGGGGTGCTCCTCACTTAAAAACCCTTTTGAAAAAAAAAAACCCTTTGAACAATGATGTGATAATGAGTGTCAACAGAATGGTGGTTTTGATTATAATAACATTATTGCAGTGCTGGAAGTTCATATGTCTCATTGAGGCTTTTTTAAGTTTTAAGGCAGATAAGACAAAGGCTGCTGAAGGCTTGGAATCACTGCTCATGACACAGAGAGTACAATAATGTAAATGCTTGATGAAACAGATATGTTGGTAAAGCTGTTCAAGGCCTCAGCGCCAGTTTTCAAACTACCATCCTGAGCAGCAAGCAACCCTAGTGTGTATCATTGTACTCTTCCTCAAAGGGAATATTCTGCTAACTAGCTCATTATGGAGAGCACAGGGTGATGGGCTGGCCATTGGTACACAAGTAATTAGGTATCGCTGGCAGCTTTTCTCAGCACATCATTGTCACCATGGATGAAGTGTGTTAAGTGGAAAGCGGTGGGATATTCTCGTTATAAAAGATACAGAGGAATCACAACTAAGGCTGTATTAGGTGGCTAGTGAATGAACTTGAATTCAACAAATCACAAGACTCAGTGCTTTCAATGATAATCAAAAACCTGCAAATAAAACACCAAACCAAGAGTAATTAAAGCAGTACTGTATTTTGTAGCCATATTGAGGACTACAGAGAACAGGAGATGGAAGACCTATGTCTTTGCTAAAGTGATGTATTCACTGTTTCCATAGCAGGCTAATGTAACTGTAAACGCAGTTTAAGCAAAGAGCGAAGAGATCAAGAGATGATGAGAGCCTTCATCTTGGATTAGGGTTATAGTTTCCATTTTAAGAGGAGGGGATGTGTCATGTTTGTTTTTTTTAATGTCCTCTCTCTTCTCCTTGGTACTTGGAGTCCTGGAGTAAACACAAAACCCAGAGGACTCTTCCGTGCTTGTGGGAATACAGAGAGTTGCAGTCCTGTGCTGGTGCTTAATTTCTTGTTGCAAACATGAACTTTTGGGCGATATTTTCCATCTGCTCCTCCTGTATAGACTCGAGGACTCTATATGCTGTCTCTGATACTGACGCTGAGCTTTATTCATTCTACTTTAATTTCTATTTTTATCATTATTTATTCTTGTAGAATTCAGTAATGCTTGCTTCTGGCTCTGTGTAATGTGTATGAGATTTTCTAAGTTCATCTGAGATAATCCTGTTTTAACATTCACAAGGAACAGAGCTTGGTGAGAATGACAGCATTAGATTAAGATACTGGTTAGTGATATAAAGAGTAAAAAGGGTCACTGATGCTATTTATATGTCTCAAAGAAAAGAGCATCTAACAAATTCTCTACACCTCAGGCACCAAGTCTTACTCACCAAAAGAGAAAAAGGAAGAATCATGGGCTAAAACTGAGAGACAAAGAGAGATGCGAGAGCCACAGATAGTAAGGAAGAAAGAAACAGATTGGAGCAGCCAGTGATTGGAATTATCTGAGACCAAACACAGTCACATGCAAGTCTACAGATTTGCATGTTTTTAAACTAGTGCCATCTGAGGTCACCAGCATGAACAATACGAGTAATCATGTGTTGTCCCAATCGTTTACGTAACATTCAATCATTTGCATACCAACACACACGCACAAACCCTTCGGCAGTCAAACTTCTATTCTTCTGTCAATCATTAGATGCTGATATGATATTCTTAATCCTTACAACTCCTCTTAATCATAATTCATGATTGAAGTGACCTAGATATTGATTGATGTTACTCTTAAATAGCTGCCTTGGATGCTGAAGGCTGATTACTTTGACTTTTTTACATTACCAGAACAAACCTGGACCCTGTTGGAAAGAGAAAAACAGGTGAGAGAAGAAGCATGTAAGGACTTTAAAATTACTTTTAAGCTTTTTCTCACATTTTTGCATTCTTAATTTCTGATATTGCCCAAGTTAAATGCATTTGTTGGAGACACACTAATCATAACAAAATAATCATAACAGGCAATTGTGTCACATTTCATGTTTATTAAGGTAACTCAAGCAGATGTGTTAAGGTTACTGTTACATCAGTTCGGGGGGCAATACATGATGTAAGTGGGCTTCAAGGCGCATGACCTCTGAATTCAGCTAAAGACTAACGTACCACAGTCATGTGAGTATCTAACATAGAGCCTCTTGGCTAACTTTTTTTTTACTGCAAAAGTTCTGTGTAAGCAGATTTGATATTCAGTGGACGTTTGAGACGTGTAGGACTTTAGATTCGCCATACTGCCAACTTACACAGATAAACAGTTGTGGGTAGCAGAAATCACCGGAATCTGACTCAGGCAAAAGGTATAGGTTCTGGCTGACTGGACAGGGAAAACAAAGGGTGAGGCTTGTGCAGTGTTTCAATGTAAACACAATGTTGTTTCTGAGTTAATCAGAGCACCTAGTACATTAAATGGAAGTCAGCATGCCATGCAGGCAGATCAGTGAAACAAGATAGCAGTTCTGTATGTAAGTAATCAAGTCTTATTCCAACTAAACTGAACTTGTGTGTGTGTGTGCCTGCATGTGTGCATGTATGCGTGTGTGCACACGCGTGTGCATGTGTGTATGTAAACTCTCAACAACTGTCTCAACTGACCCACCTCCTTAGTGCTGGACAGAGAACAGGAGTGTGGAGAGTCTGAAAAGAGTCTACTACCACAGTGAAATATAAAAAGGGTTTTGTATACAAACATGGGACAGAGAGTGGACTCTTGTGACTCTTCCTCCTGTGGAACCTAGAGGAGAGCCTGGCACAGTGCTGTGGGAAAAACTAGGAGGGTGTTTGACTACACTGAGTCTTTGTGGGTCTGCATTGTCACAATTGAGTTACACCAGAAATTGTTGGCTGTAACTTATCATTGAACTGTAACTGGTAGCTCACATTGTTGCTTCTTTATACAGCAGCAGTTTCATGGGTTGCAGATTATAACAACTTTAAATTAACATGAACATTTAGTTCTGTGCACCTTTGAAGGTAAAAATATTTTAGCAATATTAAAATGAAAGCAATATCATTGTAATGCTTGTTAGAAAAGTGACTTTATATCTGTATTTAATATTTTTTTCGGCTAAGTGCGACAAAATTGAGGTGTTAATTTTATCATTCACCCCTACACACTGCCCTTGGATTTACATTTGGAGTCTCATTCACAGGCTGACAAACTTGAATGTGTGTATTCCTCCACAGTCTGGTCAAAGTCATGGTTAATCACATGTAACTACATTTGTAACAGTGTGTGTGACTGTGAGGAAACACAGGTATATATGACAGATTTATGAAGGGATAAAATGAAGTCATAGATTTCAACATATGTTGATGTCTAATAGATATAAATCAAACCTCACTTGGTGGCAGGAAAGATATCTCAGTCATTTGTCTATGGATCAGTACAACAACAGAAATTATCACAAATGAATGGGTTAATTTTCAATTTGGAAAGAATACTACGTGTTTATAAGTGCTGACTAAAGTTTCATGAGGCAAAGAAATAAAATATTTCATTTCTACATTGTGTGCCCTTGTCCTTTAAGTTTAGCCATCTGAGAAAAATAGAAGTAGAGATCATATCTGTGCTGACAAAATATTATAAGCTGGATTCTTAGGAAATAATCAAGATTTCCTGTTTGGTGCCTCTGACTCATTAATAGTTCAATATCCCAGGCCTCACAGACACACTCTTAACAGTGCAACTCTTGACTCCTACTTGCCTCCAACTTCGGCGACACAGCAGTCTAGCCACGTGTTAGCGCTGGGCCCAGATACCTAAAATATTCATAGTGTCCTTGTCAGAACACATTTATGCAGCTTCACTGAACAAATCTCTGTAGAATAAAGGAATGAAGGGGGCGCCAGAGTCTACAACATGACTCAGCAAAATGAAGGCAGTGTCCTTTGTGTTGGGCTTAGTTGAAGGCAACACACACTGACAGTTTTTTTTTAGTTGATTCAATAGGCTATTTAATAATGAAATTCCAGACCTAAAATACATCAGCAAAGATTTTATTCATCCTACCTCATACCTTTATTTTTTGTATGCAGTCATGCTTACTGTTGAAATGCTAGTCAAAAGTCATTATCCTGTTGCAGGAGTTAAAAATGCGTTATATCTCTATGAAGTGGTGTCAGCCATGCCTCTGTTTTTATTTATTTGTGCTCATTTTTTTCTGTGGCTTTGGCAGCACTGATGCAGCAGTTGTATCTGTGCCTTTAAGGACAGATGGTGAATTTCAATGTAGGGTTTCAGGAAAATGCCTCATGGTTTTCACCACACTGCTTGTGTAATAATTAAGGAGACCATTTAAATACAGTAATATGATGCTGCTCCATCTCTAAGCTTTTTGAGCTCAGCATTTAGCATATACAGCTGTTCCTCAATGGGTGAATACAATAAAGGGATTCAGATTCAGGTGCTACTCAATCAATTATATAATTTTTTCAAAATAATTGTTGCTAAATTTTGTTTTAAAAATTTGACTGAATTTTTTTCCACTCATATCTCATGTAACATGCAAATAAGCAGAATATAGTGTATGCTAATAGCAATTCAACATGTTGAATTGTAAGTAGTAGGTGTATGTATTACAGTGATATTGGGTCCATCTTTTGTATCTGTCTGTACTACTAAAATGTCTAAATTCAATGTCTAAATACACCTCCTCAAGAAACTGAGAAGTCAGGCTAGAACTGCTGGCTGTCCTGCATAAGCTGCAATCACCATGTCTGTAGCTCCAGATACTGAGCAGGGTAGATGGACTAACTGCTTGGCAGGGAATCTTTAATCACCTCTGCAAACATTCAGGAGAACACTTAAGTCAGACAGTCCAAAGAATCTTTTTCAAAGACAAAATTTACAATGCGCCGTGGAAGAAACCTTGAAATGAAGAATACAGTGCTAATTTAGGTTATTGAAACCATTAGTAAAGTAAAGATTCTTACATTTAAATTTTCATATGCACATGTTCAGCAATTACATGGTCTTGAGCAGAACAGAGATTCAACAGTGATGACGCACTGCATCTTCTTTGAATTGTTTTGCTAAAAACATCTTTGTGATATGACCTTTATTTTCCTGGGCTGTGTATATGGAGGCCCTTCCTCCACAGCCAGGCACACATATAGACACAGCTATTAAAAAAAAGGTGAAATATGATGCATGTGTCTATCCTTGGCAACAAGCCATTTGGTTTCTTGACCATGAGCCAGCAGTAACTTCTTTCACCTTGTCAGGAATGTCATGCACACATGGATGGAGGCTCAATGTGTGGTACTAATACCAGCACAGGAGCTGTTATGAAGAGATTACTTTGTGTTGATATACCTAATCTGTGTTGACTGGACCCCTGGCTTTGGTTGCTATCACTGTGGTTTTCTGCACAATGGTGAGCATGCTTTTAAGGCTGTAGCTAAATGCTCTTGTGCTGCTGTCATTGAATTACATAGTACAAAGACAGTACATGCAGACAGTACATGCAGACAAATGCTGACATGCACACACACCATGCAGATAAAAAGGCTGTCTGACACATTGGTATTAAAGTGCTTCTTATCCTCTTATCTAATTACTGACGTACTGAGGTAGTACTAAGCTCTTTTCAGTCAGGGCAGGTGAATGGGTTCTTCTTCCCCTATGATGATGTCTGTAGAGAGGGCTTAGCCTGGATGTTCCTTCTTAATGAACATCAAACAACTTACACAGTGGTGCTGCTCACCCCAGCATGCTGCCATGACTCACAGATATGGAGTGGAGAATATGATTATTATATACTATATTATTATATACTATATTATGAGTAAATGTGGCACATTGATAGGGTAAATTGAACAGCTGTTGGATTAAAAAGACAGAAGACACATAAAAGGAGAATTCCATACAGACATGATGGACAAAGGGCAGAGGAACAATGGTTGTCCGAGGTTAGATGCAAGACCAAATTGTTTTTCAGTGTCCTTAAACCAGCTGCTGAATCCTACTAGGCAGACACAAGGGCACTTTTATAGCTCACCTGCTCTCTAATGTCACATATGAGAGCAAAGTTGGCTATTCTACATCTAATCAAGAAATCTATTGTACTTAAGTACGTAAGTAAGATTGAGCCACTTCATTCAATTTCATAACATATTGCTGATGTCGTCAGTGTTAATTTCTTTGTTCTTTCTGTCATTCTGTGCATCCTGATTTACTTATTTATTTAATTTCCTTCTTTTTGTTTTTAAGTCCCCTCTTTGTACCCCCAATGACAAAGGATAGTTACAATTAGAGGGTGTTTTCTATTAACAGAAAAAAAAAATTGAGAGCGCATTATGAAGAGATATTTTATGACTGATATCGGTAGGAGGAATGCAGGCAAAACCTGAAAAAAACTGAACCTATTTGCTGTTTGGATCTACTTTTCCGCCATTTACTTTGTAAATCATTACTAAATTTTATTTTAGATTTTAAAGGTTGGTAAATTATAATTTCATGAATAAAATAATTGCCAACAATGGCAACAATTGTCCTTTCTCACATTTTCTCCCTTTGATTTTGTCATATTTCACCCTTCGGTGGATTTGGTCACTTCCAGTAGGCTGGATAGGACCGCCCACCTGCGTCACAGGCGCATTAACGTCACCACCTTCCCATCCTGTCAGCTCTAGTCCAGACTTGGCGAAGTGTGGACGTGTTTCTTCAGCGTAGCGGGAACAGAAGCTTATCAATACCAGAGCAAGCCGTACCTGTAGCCGCGTTGCGTCTTTGCTTTAACCCGAACCAGCCAACTCTGAATTCGCACTAAATATGTCTAATATCGTTGTATGTCAAACGCCTCAGGTAAGAATTATTTTTGTCTTGAATGAATGATGCGTTTTGATGTCTTTGTCAAGTCACTGTTCACATGTGCACCGTGTAATCTGTCACTGGTAATAGTGAATGTGGCCGTAAATCTTCAGCCACAAGTAATTTTGCGCTTAGAATGAATCACGCGGGTTTCTTTGGTCAGATTGGGTGGAAACTATTGAGAATGAATGTCGCGGCTAACATTCCTGGCGCGAACAACGTCATAACCCGCCGCTTTCCGCATAGTGTTACATTTAGAGTTAAATAACGACACGAATATTAAGATCACGTTACCAATTAAAGGATCTTAATTTTATCTTTGGATAAGGATACACGAGAGCGACTGAATATATTCGCTATGGAAATTCAGCCAGTGTGGCTGTCTGTCTCATGGCTCCCGATAGCAGCAGGTTGTCCCGCTAGTAGGCTAACATGCGCTAGCTTCCCGGCGACTCCAGCCCTCGTCGGTTTGCTAGCTGCTCGAATCCAGCCATGTACTTACCTCGTTTGAAAGGTAAGATGTTTGTACTGTCTGTGAGTTTAGCAGATTCTTCTGGGGGGGGTCCTTCCTGACCCAGTTACTGTTGGCGGGATTAATGTCCAGACTAGCTAAATGACTTTTGGCACACCGCCAGACATCATGGCCATGGTACATTACTCCATCAGAGGAGGAGGCATGGGGATGAATGGCATTGCTTTACAGCGAATAGACAATCATGGAGTACTGGGCGTCCAATTTTGAGACTTGCCCACTGGGGGGAGGGCATGGTGGGCAACATAGCATGGGTACATCCTGTCCCTTACTCACTCCGCATTTAGTCCGTTATTGCGTTAGATTTATGGGCTGTGATCGTTCTTGACACAAAATTTACTGACTTTTGCTGTCGACTTTGAGCACAATCCGTTGTACTGTATCGATGGTTTAGTTCAAGGAAATTGTCAAGCCTAATGTGCCCCACTAAGAGGCGTCTCCCGGTTGCCAATAACACACCGAATATTAATGATTTTATGGAAGGGGGGGGGGGGTACTCTTCGAACATTCCCACTATCTTAAGTGGGAATGTTCAGACATGATCGTATTATGTGGTAAATCAGTTGCTCCAGCTTTTGAATGTTGGAAGGGTGATTCTGATTTCTCAAAACACACGGGAAGTATTATACCATATTTTCATGACCTTTTGTATGATTTGTCAGTTGTGCTGCCGTTCTGAATAAGGGTGTGGGTTTTTTGTTGTGTGGATGTTTTCTGCCTCCCTCCTTATTTCACAGTCTTACTAGAGCATGATGCTCAAGATATTAATTTAAATGGTAAATTTCCACACAGTAAAAGTGGATGAAATATCTGGCAGTGCCTCTCTTCACCACTGGAGGGGTGTCAAACAAGCATTGATTGTTTAGTGTCGCCCTGCACTTTTGTACCTGACTAATCACATGGGAAAAATGGAGAGAGGAAATACATTCAGAGCTACCCTCTGTGACAAATTTGTGAACAATCTCACTCTTTCTCTTTTAAGGCTTTTGTTTTCTCTTCTTTGTTCCCTTGTTGTCAAGCACATGCCCATAGATCCACATTTCCAGCTCACAAAGTCTGGCTGGCAGTTTTCTTTATATATATAATTTGTTTACTCACTGACCTGATCTGGAAAATTGTTATTTCACTGTTCTCTAGTTTTTGGTCATGAATGTTAGGTCCACACAAGTGACCAAGGAGGCAGCCATTTTCCTAGAAGGGAACATTTTAAAACGGTCAGTGTGCGATTGTGCTCAATACAACACTTTTCATGTAGCTTGACCTACTAGCTGGGTTCCTGTTTGCTGGTTGAGTATAACTGATGATGGTGTACAATAGTCCTCTGCAATCAATCTACAGAAGATTACTTAATATTTATATCACAGCTGTGATTACAGTAGCAGTTCCATATTAAAAATGTATTTATTTATTTTTTGAGAACTGAATACATTGCTTGTCTGGTAGTACCTGTTGGTTAAATGTTAGATTGGGAAATGAGAGGGGAACAATGCAACAGGCAAGTGTGCTGGAACCATGTGGAGGAGTTAAGCATTTGAGCCTTCACAAGGAGTCTTCTGCCAGATGTTGCATAACCACTCAAAAATGGGTCAGTGTTCCCTCCATCCACACACGGACAGGGTAAATTATAGCTTGCCATGCCAGCCTGAAAATAATGTTCAGTTGACTGAAAAAAAGACTACATTCTAAGATCCACCATCATGCTTGTGCATTTACCCATGAAAATATGTGGCATGCATCTCAGCCGTCTTATCTCATTAGTTTAACCACCTTTCACACATCTTTGCCAAACCCATAACTGTAGAGCACCATGGCACACTTACTGAGCATGAGTTTGCATCATTGGCATAGGTTTGGATAGAAAACTAAAACAAAACTATGCTATCCTTGACTGTTGTCTGGTAAGGCAAGCTGCTTCTTCACAGCAATGCAATAAATTTTTGTTAGTTTTATTCTATATCCCCCTTCAGAGTGATGTCGCAATCATTCTACTTTGTCATGTAAATTATGTCCTTTTTTTTTATTTTTCTCTTTGCATTTGTGCGTAAAGGGGAGAGTTGAATGCCGTCTGAGGCTAAGTAGTCCAATCTCAACATAATTCCTCATTCTCATGCTTGACTTGTGGTTATTAATCTTACTGCACAGTATGGGTTTGAGTTTAGTAGGTCACTGGATTTGAGTATTTTGTCTTGACAAGTACACATGCATTTGTATTTAGTGAATGATTTTTAAATATTGGATAGATGTAATTTCAGATTTTTGGCACACAAGTCACCTTGCATAATGTTGTTTAATCTGGGAGGGAAATATGTAAAGCTATCTTTTGGTGCCAAACTAGCATTGTGATTTTCTTGTTAAACCCATTGCTTGGCACATTTTTAACGTATGCGTCAGTTATAGGGATTATCTACTGACCTGGACAGGAAAGAAATAACGTTCACTGAATTCAAATTACATAGATGTCTAACAATTAATTTTTTGTCATCTGAAAAAAATCAGAGAAAAATATTACTTCAGTATAAAAGCACTTTCACAAATGTCCTTGAGTTTACAAGAATTTGTTTGTATACCTTACATCCAAACCATCTGACTGACTTTTTTCTGTATTGTGCTTGTAGAACATCTTCTAATCTGAAATTTACCCATGGGTTGTGTTAAGTGCAACTGGACATGAAATAGTGTCATTTTAGTGATAAAGTCTTGTCCAATGTGCCTGACTAGAAGACTTGAACATGAGGTATAATAGTAGAGGCCTGCAGTTATCTGTTACTGAGCTTTCAGCTGTCATCATTGCCAAGTACTATTAGTAAAAGCACTGCAAATAATCCAGTGGATGCTGCCTCCACAAAAAAAAACTTAAACACTGATTTACACTCATTTACTGGTATCTTAAATCTGCAGAAGATCACGTTAAGTACGTTACATGTGTAGCAGTTTAGTAAGTCGCAGCTTCTTCTTTTTTTTTTAATTGTAATCATAAGTTAAGTTTAACAAAGCTAAGCTACCCAGGAAAGCCTTGTCACATGGTGTGTGGATACAGTTTTAGACTCTAGGCAGCTGCTGTGGTCTGTCTTCTCTCCCCATCTGAGATGGTGATAAAACTCTTGGAATTGTGGTTTAATATATTTATGGAGCCTCAGACTGCAGATGGCATTATGGTTATGTGGTTAGGCCTCATGTTACTTTAGTTGTGTTGACCTTTGAGGATCTTGTTGGTACAGGTTGAATTTGTTCACTTTTGTGGCTCAGTTTGGCTGACTCTATGCTCTGGCTAGTGAAATCCAAAATCCTAAAATAGAATAAATCTTGGAGGGATGTGGGAAGATCTCTTGGATGTGACATGCATATGTAGGTATTGCTTGTGGGGCATGGTTACATAGTATATGGAGTACCTAGGATGGCCAACCAGAACTCATAGTGCAGCTATGCAGTTGCATAAAAAACCAGACCACCAATCCATCTAACCCATTGACTGGCTATGGAAATGCTGTCATAAGTTGCTGCCTGCTGCATTTTCCTTATAGGTCTGTGTCTAAATGAAAATGTTTCTGTGGGGAGGAGCATGCCAAAGGGGCTTGTCACATACGATAGGTTTGGAGTAGCCTTGCTTCAGAGACAGCAGAGACAGAGCTGAAGGAATGAGACGGATTAAACAGCCTTGCTTGGCCTGGTGGGATGTAGCAGCGGGTGTGCAGAATTGAAGCGTTTAATGAAGGGTGTCATAAGGAAGGAATAACAAAGGCATCGGCTTAGCTACCAACACTTTTGGTGTACAGCATATTGGAATAAAACACTGAATTCCAGTTTTCTTAACTTGATGATGTGATCAGATGAAGTCAATAAGCCTGTGGGGAATATAGCAAAGTGAAATCTACAGCATGTGGGTTGAACACTGAGTTTGTGAAAAGCGTGCTGAAAGAGTTAATGAGAAGGCGCAAGGGCAGTGTTCTTGTCCGCCATGCCATGTGCAAGGTCGCCTTGCTTTACTACGTGGAACTGACTCATGCCAGCATTGCTTGAGTGCCAAGAATAGGCAGCATGAATTTCAAAATAAGATGTTTTCCCTTTGTCCACCTATAAAATTTACAAAACTCATGTCACTTTTCTCTTTTTTTCCCCCCTAGGTTATAATGTATGACCAACACAGAATAAGTACAACTCTATAGCCAACGGGATCCCAAGGACTTGATTACAGTCGCTTCAAGCCTGATAGTTTGTCCGTGCGGCTGAATTCCCCTCTCCCTTCTGATCACGCCTGTGTAGTCGACTGGCATTTCTTCTGACAACTTCCCATCCCTCTCCTTGGGTGAAGAAGACTTGGTTTCCACTGTGATCTCAGTCTGCTTTGCCTACCTTTTGGTTCCTGTTATACTCTCAGCAGTGGTACTTCTCTGGATTTGCATTATTCTCTATTAGGTAAGGCTATGATTAATGCATAGGACAGATTATAATGCACATTACATGCACCTAATCCTCCCCCTGGTCATCAATTAATAAAACCAGCAGTCACAATGTTGCACAGCTGAAAGCATGTTGGAAAGAGTGCAGATGGCAAGCTATATATATATATATATAAAAACTATAATTCTTGCATTTTTATTTCTTAATCTTTCCAGTTCAGGCATACATCAAAATTCACCAAGATGATTCCAAATGGTTATTTAATCTTTGAAGATGAGAGTTTCCTGGATTCTACTGTGGCCAAAATGAATGCTCTGAGAAAGAGCGGTCAGTTCTGCGACGTCAGACTACAGGTGCGGTTTTGATAGAAACATGCAGTCATACACACACACAAGGGCTGTTTCAGAGGCCATTGATTCATTCTAAAACATAAGATCTAAGTGGCAAGGTTACCATAGATCTTAACATTTTTGAGAATACAAAACTTATGCAAGATGTCGGTGGAAGCCAAATTTCTATGTTTAGTTAAAGAACTATACAGTATATTTCCTTGGGGCTGAGTGATGAGTGTAATGTTTTCTATTTTGCTGAAATTCCAAGTGAATCGTGCCAAACTTGGAAAACAAAGACTTCATGTCAATGTTTGCTGTTGTTGTTTAGTTGCTCCCATAGCGTTAGTGTGAGAACCTGACCCCACTAGTTCTGATAAATCAGAATACTTTGCTGCCAGTCAGCAATTAGCATTATTGTAACTGAGGCACAAGAATATCCAATCTCTAACTGATGATTATGTTACTTTTTATGACAGGCTCTCTGATGCAGATTAGTATCATGGGTTGACCCTAATACACTAATATTGTTTTTTACCAGTTATCTCCTTTTTAAAAACATGGATAATTTTTTTTCTCTTCAAGGTTGAAATGTTTGGGGTTTGTTTTTTTTTTTTTTTTTTTTTTCCCTCATTTGTCCAGGTGTGTGGTCATGAGCTGATGGCTCACCGTGCTGTTCTGGCTTGCTGCAGTCCCTACTTGTTTGAGATCTTTAATAGTGACATTGAGCCTCATGGAGTCTCACATGTCACTTTTGAGGATTTGGACCCAGAGGCTGTGGAGATCTTGCTCAACTACGCATATACCGCCCAGTTAGTAGCACATTGGCCTTTGATCTTTTTGTCCCTGATCTTAACCAAATTCTTGACTTTTGAAAATAATTAACCTCTTTCTTTGTATTTTGTGCATAATGCAGATTAAAGGCAGACAAAGAGCTCGTCAAGGAAGTTTATTCTGCAGCGAAAAGGTTCAAGATGGAGCGAGTCAAACAGGTATGTCATTTGTTTTTGCCACTAATCAAATCCAGGTTTCAAGTCCTGTGAGTTTTAACTTGATCAACAAAATACAGAAATAAAGCCTGTAACTTACTCCAACATCTCCCACACTCTCCTCAGATTTGTGGTGACTACCTGCTGTCTAAAATGGATTCCCAGAATGCTATCTCCTTTCGTAACTTTGCCAGCTCTATGGGAGATGCCAGAGTTTTGGCCAAAGTGGACGCCTTTATCCAAGACCATCTACTAGAAGTGTCTGAGCAGGAGGACTTCCTCAAACTTCCCCGCCTCAAGGTACTAGCTAAAATGCCATGCTCTAATCATTAAGCCACAAGGCCATTGGTTGCTGGCAGTTGTCCATTGTAGTCCCTCTATTCCCCAGCCAGCATTGGAGGTCTTTGGTTGAATAACACATTCCGGATTAAGTTTTGTATTTTTACCTTTCTAACTTTGACATGAGATTAACAACATTTAGTATGAAGGTGGGCCTCTTGCAGTTTTTCCAACTGTTAAAGCCAGTTGAGAGTTTATTAAGGGCAGGGTGCTTAAACATATGTAATAGTAAGGCCTAGTGTAGGCAGGTTACATAATGTAGGTTTTTGTGCTTAGTGAGGACTACACTCAGTACAAGGCAAACTCTAGATGACGCTATTTGGAAGGCAGATAAATCAACTGGAGCTGTGTTTGGTTGGAATACAAATGCTAACTATTGGTCTTGTATTGCATTTTACCCTGATTTAGACTTTTAAATGAGCTGGGAACATTGCTGAAATGACAGACAGATCTTAAAATTACTCTGACTTATTCATTTGACAATAAAATAGTATCTGTTAAATACTGATCTTTTGTTTTAATTAGAACTTCTCAAATGTGAGGATTTGCTTTTTTTTTTTTTTTTTTTTTCTCCAGTTTTGTCAAATAATTGAATATCCTGAGTCAACAAAAATAAGCAATCTGAGGATACAAGTTTGGATCTACACTCGCTTGGTATTCATTTTGGACAACCGAAAGTTGGATATCCTTAAAGAAAAAATGTTTAATTGAACAATTATCACTTGGTAAATCATTTATTTGTTGTAGTCCCAGATTGTGGTGAAAATCCTGTGGTTAAGTAAACCACAGATTTGTTAAATGGCCTGCATTGATCATTATGTGAAATGTCAATGACTGACAACTATTTGGCCCATTAGGTAATTGCTTGACTCCCTCTGGGTCATTTGAAGAAGCAAAAGATTTCCATTTCCAAAAGGTTTCCATTTACACCAGGAGCTAACTGGTTTGAATGCTGCTGTTTATTCCCAAGCAATTTAATGACAGTAAAGTGAATCCTGTCAATCTCGTAAAATTCAGAAAGTGTAAAGGTACAAAATAACGTATCTAGTGCTCTGAATGCTTGGGTGAATTAGTAATTAAGTTCTCCTATAACTAGTAAACGTGATGTACCGATTTCGTCAGTAATGCATTCACTTTTTGCTTGCTGTCTATGAAACTCTAACACTTGTTTCTAACTGTGTTTACAGTTAGAAGTAATGCTAGAAGACAACCTCACCCTACCCAGCAATGGCAAGCTCTACTCCAAGGTGCTCAACTGGGTGCAGCGTAGCCTTTGGGAAAATGGAGACCAATTGGAACGACTGATGGAGGAGGTCAGTACTAGGCATGCAACTCTCAGGTTAATCTTCGATACTAACCTGCCCCTTCCCCTCCTGCTGACTCCTGTTTTTGACAGTAAGAAGCCATTAAGGGGGCTGAAATAGAAATAGCATGCCATTGTCATGCTGCTATGTCAGGACTGTTCTTTTTTCCTTGTGATTTGTTGAGGTTTTTGCAGTAAGAAACTCTGTACCCCTGACCCATACTACACATTAGAGGTGAGCCAAAAAGAGCTGTTGCTTGCTCTCATTTTTTGTTTCCACTGTTCTCTTTTGGGTATGTGGTTGGTTTACGTACAACCCCATCTGAGTATTACAGTGCTCTTCTCCTCTGAAACACAAAAACGCAGGCTCTCAAAGGTCTGACCCTAGATTCTGCTGTCTCACTGCCACTTTACTATCTGAACAGGTGCATGTTTGTTGCTCCAGCACTAACAGGCACTCCTCCCCATTGATTTATCTCTCCTGTAGGTTTATTAGCAGCAGCAGGAGACCAGACTGAGGAGCCAGGACTGAGCCACCAGGGTAATGAGTCAGAAAAAAGAGAGGGAGGAGAGGAGCACTACTGCCTCTCAGCAGCCTCTCTTGCAGCCAACACTGTGCTCCCATCTGTCCTTACCACACATACAGATGCATCCCATTTCTGCATTTTAAAGAGGACATTTCTCACAAACCTTAAGCACCAAATCCATGTAAATAAATGTCCCTTTGTGGCACATAACAGTGCATGCTAATACAGGCCTATCTATCCTTTTATGTTCAAGAACCACCCAAATTGGACATTGGAAGACTGCATTGCACATAAACATGGTGGTTTGTTTAGAAATACTACTTGACACCAAAATATTTATCTTCCAGGTGGAATTATTAGAGCAACTATAGCAACTACTACTATTGCAGCAACAGCAGCTACATTCTAAAAAGATGCAGGAGCGTTCTGCTTTTCTTTTTCTTGCTCTCTGGCTTTTTTCCCTAAAAGATTCCCATGAGGTGGACAACTGAATGACTGACCTCAGCAGAACAAGTGTAGTTTGGCTTTTATTTCTTGCTGGATTTAATCTATAATGTTCAAGCATTAGCTTTTTACGACAACACTACTGTCTTAAGTCATCTGGATTTGACTGCCTGTTGTGGCTGCCATCACAATGACCAACTTCTTCAGCTAGAGGAGTGGTTTCCAAGCAGCAGAAGGGGGAATGAGGGCCACACGCAGCCCCTCATCATCCTCTTCCTCCTCTTTCTTCACAGAAGATTTTTTTCTCAGCTTTTTTTATTTTTTATTTTTTATTTTTTTTTAAATTATTAGATGCAAATTGAGAAGAGTCACTGTCAGATACCTTCTTGAGCTCAACACTTAACCCACTCTATGTAGTGGCATCGGCATGTCTTTTTAAAGGAAGCTTTGTTCTCAAGAGACGGAAGATCCAAGCCTTTGTCCCCTCCCCCCTCCTTCTCTTCACAGCACTGCCCCCTCCTTCTCCCCTATTCCCCCTTAGACTGGGACTCTGTGTGTTGCCATGGAGACAGCCACATAGGTGTGTTGTTCCTGTTTGTCTTTCAGGTGCAAACGCTGTACTACTCACCTGACCATAAACTGGTGGATGGAGGGCTGGTGATTGAGGGGCACAGTGAGGTGTTTGGTGGCGAGGAGGACCACCTTCAGTTTGTGCAGGTACTCAACAGCAGCTTGTGCCTGGCTTTACTGTAACAAAGTCTCTACCACATTGTGCTTGGCAGTGTGTAGCTTTACTGTACAGCTTGTGCCTGGCCATGCATAAAAATACTACACAATCTGTGCCTGGCAATGATGTAGATATGGCTCATTTAATACCTCATTTTAGCCACAATGTAAAAACTCATGCCCGTAGATTAGCAAGAACTGAGCTATGATGCCTGCCTGGCTATGCTGTTGAGCGCATTAAAACCTTTTTGTCCATTTTGACTTTTAATATTAACTCAACCAGTTGAGCGTGGGCAGTGATGGCTATCTATCTATCTATACTTTTTTTTTTTTTTTTTTTTTTTTTTTCCCCTTTATAGTATTTTGAGTTGTGACTGAACTGTGTGCTCTTAGATCTGATTCTAGTGTGGTCTGAGACTATAGTTTGCAGTGCTGTGTTGGCTTCAGATGGCTTGAGATGTCAACCTGCTCGGGACAAGATTAATTCAGGTTTATGTCACGTCTACAGTAGACCACTTGGATCAAAGCATAGTGTGGGTACGATTAGGTGGTGATAGCTACGGGTGGGCCTGTGGTGCAAGCTTGGCTTCTGTAGCTGCACTGTACTCTTGCAGAAGAAACCCGTACGAGAGAGCACCCAGAGACAGATGAGCTGCAGCTCCTCAGGAAGCCTGTCGCCCTCCAACCAAGCAGCAAATGCCCCCAAACAGACTGCCAGGAGAGAGTGGAAGTACATTGCCTCTGAGAAGACCACAAGTAAGTGTTTTTATGAATTACATGTGCTTAATGTACACAGGTATCACAGATGCTTCACAATAAGAATAGGTGAGATTAAATTCAAGCCTGTTGGCATCAAGACTTGAAAACTAAACTTTACTCATTGAGCTTAATCTGAAAACTTTTTCTTCCCTCGAGTAACTAACAATCCTGAATCTTTCCTCCAGACAACACCTACCTGTGTCTAGCTGTGCTGGACAGTGTGCTGTGTGTGATTTTCTTGCACGGCCGTAACAGCCCTCAGACCTCTCCGTCGTCCACACCCTGCCTGATGAAGAGCCTCAGCTTTGAGGCCCAGCCTGAGGAGCTGGAGGAACATCCACTCTCTCCTATGCATTATGCTCGCTCTGGCCTGGGCACCGCAGCCTTGAATGGAAGACTCATCGCAGCAGGTTGGTACTAAAACAGTGCTTACATATACAGCGTGTGATTTTAAAAATGACCTTGAGGTGCTTAATGCCTTAGCCCAACTACCATGAAAGCTTGGGTTTGAATGGGCTTAAACTGCTTTAGTCAGACTTGCCATTTATTTTCAGTTTCAGTAAATATAGGGAGAAATAAATGCAAGGGAACGTGGTGTGCCCAAAATTTGATCCTGGTACATCTTTCTGATCTTGCAGGAGGCTACAACAGAGAAGAATGTCTGAGGACTGTGGAGTGTTATGACCCCAAAGAGGACCGCTGGACCTTCATCGCTCCCATGCGGACTCCAAGGGCTCGATTCCAGATGGCTGAACTCATGGTACATTTAGCCATTCATCTTTTTCACAGTTATTGACTCAATAATAAAATGACTTTCAATATTGGTTGTGAATTGCACCTACTCCCTTTTCAAATAGTTTGGTTACTTTTATGTTAGTAGGCTCCAAGTATATGAGGCAAAAAAGCTTTTGTGTCACCTCATGATGTGTCAATTTATACCTCACACAGGGTCAACTGTACGTGATTGGAGGTTCAAATGGGCATTCTGACGAGTTGAGTTGTGGGGAGTCATACGACCCACATGCTGATGAGTGGGCTCAGGTGCCAGAGCTGAGGACAAACCGCTGCAATGCAGGTCAGTCCTTTCTGCAAAGATTAATGAACTGATATTTGCACACGATGACCCCTAAGAAAAATGTGGTAGCATCTAAAGCACCAACTAAGTTTTAGCTGATTCCTGTCTTCTCTGTTTAAAGGTGTCTGCTCCTTGAACAACAAACTCTATGTTGTGGGAGGGTCGGACCCCTGTGGGCAGAAGGGCCTGAAGAACTGTGATGCTTTTGACCCTGTGACCAAAACCTGGTTCAACTGTGCCTCCCTTAACATCAGTATGTGTCCACACAGTCCCCCATACATGCAGGACCACATTTTATTTAAGTTTAGTACATAAGTGTGTGTATGTAGCCAAGAGAACATTTTGTTCAGTGAGACTAAAAATAGGATCGGAATTCAGATCAGATATATATCGGTGGACAGATTTTGTCCCTATAATGGCATCAAAACTTCAAGATTCAATCTCAAAACTGTGTAGTTGAGACCAAAATAAAGGTTTAGTAGTCTTTACTGGGTCATTACATGAGTGCTCATGCAATGATATAATAACTGACAATTTATTGGTTGACATGTTGATGAAAAGTTTTATTCATGATGCATCTTTTTTTTTCTCTCTCCAGGGAGGCACCAGGCAGCAGTGTGTGAGTTGGATGGCTTCATGTATGTGATTGGAGGGGCAGAGTCGTGGAACTGCCTGAACACTGTGGAACGCTACAACCCTGAGAACAACACCTGGACCCTGATAGCCCCCATGAATGTTGCTCGCAGGGGAGCCGGCGTTGCTGTCCATGCAGGTAAACATGGGTGGTGACTGACATTTTCATAGGTTGCATCATTTGTGGCATGTATATAGCAGAAGAACATCATGTCTTGTGACAACCATTCTCTGATGTTGATGTCTCGCTCTGTCTAGGCAAACTATTTGTCGTTGGTGGCTTCGATGGCTCTCATGCACTCCGCTGTGTGGAGGTGTATGACCCTCCCCGCAATGAGTGGAGAATGCTGGGTAGCATGACGTCTTCACGCAGCAATGCAGGGGTGGCCATGTTGGGCGAAACCATCTATGCTGTGGGCGGCTTTGACGGGAATGAGTTCCTCAACACAATGGAGATGTACAACCCTGAGACAGACGAGTGGAACGACTGTGCCCAGGCCCTGTCTCCCCTCTCTGACTGAAGAGGGGGAAGACAGTGTGAGTGAGGGAAAGAAAGGGTTGGGGAGTCTCACAGTGCTTCACCTTTTTCCAAACTAACAGGCTTAGTGACGTAATCGTGTTTTGTGATGTTCTGTGTGTGTATGAGCGGATATGTATGGTTGGGGATTGGGGGGGATGTCAGGGTGAGGGGTCTTCAGTGAAGACTGGCTTATTTGGTGGGTGGAGAGGTGGGTGGGAGGGTTGTTGCCCAAAGCAACATGACGCCTTTGCATATTGCATACATTGTTTTTTTTTGTTGTTTTTTTTTTCTCTTCATGCTGTATATATTTTGTTTCTTCCTCATTTTTTGTCATATGCCAACATTTAATACACATTTAGTGCTTTTCTTTTTCTCTTAGTTGAAAGATTTGTCACTTTCATTGAAGGTTTTCAGATGAGCTATCTACTGTTGGTCACTTGGAAGTTGGCAGTATGGAGTGGTGGTGATTGACTTTTGAAAGTTAAAGTTTATTTAAGAATATTTCTGTTGTGGAAAATGTAATTTTGCTCACATATTTAAAGGTCAGTGGTTCACAGCCTTACTCAGAGTGAGAGTTGATAAACACTTGTCATGGCTTTTTGTCATTTTAAACAAGCTGGATTGCTTTTTGAATCTCAAATGATGGCCTTTTTTATATTTTTTATACACTGCTGATTTACCAATAAAATAAAAGTAGCAGACAGCTTAAGTCAATGAATCTAACCAGTGCCCGTTTTAGTTCATTCTTGTGCACGCACAACCATGCTTCTGCTAACCAAACTTTTGTTATTGTGATTTTAACCAGTTGATGTATGTAGAGATGCAGTTTGCTGAAGATCCTTTTTTCCTTTGTGTTTTAAAGTGTCAGGCATTGGCAGATTTTTCTGGAAGGAATGTTCAAGCAAGAAAAGAATCATATTTGTAACATTTCTTAATTAATAAATCATTTAAATCAGATTGCTGTCTTCAGTGGAATTACTGCTTTTCTTTCTGTGTATATGTCTCTGTGATGTTGAGCAGTAACATGACTGTACTGCTCAAAACTACTAAAATGTCATTTATGTCTGTAGATTTTGCCAGGACACTGGTGAGGAATTGTTTTCTGGATGTGGTTGTACTTCAGCTTTGGCAGTTTGAAAAAAATTACAGCTAGGAGCAGGAAGCTTTGATTTGAGTGTCAACATCTGATTTTAATGACCACAAATTTAGACTTTATTGCCACCTTGTATGCCACTGGCTCTACTCTAGCCCGGACTGTCTCCTGCTCAACACTGTCTATGCTTTCATTGCCACCATTTTCCTCAGGGACTATCGCACTAAGCCAGTTTTTTTTCTGCTCCTCTAAGTGTCTTTTTAGGGGAGATTATACTAAGCTGGCTAACAGACCTCAGCAGGAAGGGACAACGACAGTTGCTCCAGGCTGTGAGTGTTGAATGAGGACCAGCTGAGCCTGGCCTCATCTGCATGACCTCAGAAATTACTGACTGCCAGTCAGAATTGGTTAAATCCCTACCCTGTGCTCGTTCACAAGTTAAGTCTCTAATAATCTCTGCTCACACATCTGACAATTGCAGCAAAAAAAAAAAAAACAGCACTCAGGCCACATGCAACAACAAGTAGATCAACACTTGGACACTGATGAGTCTCTTTTTTGTACACAACAGTTGAAGGCCAGACTGACCCAAATCAACAAAGACAAATGCCTTTCACACTTAACATATGAAACCATTTTCTGACAAAAGGTTATATAACTGAACAAAATGGTCAATGACAGCTGTGTCTGAGTCCTAACTCTGCAATATATTAATGAGAGAGGAAGTTCAGTGAATCCAGATCATCACTGACCCTCACTGTCTGTCGTCAACCTCTTCCCTCAACCCCCTCCTGCATGACGTCTGATACTTTAGCCTCCCTGTGTTGCAGCAGCAGCAGGTGTAATCTCAGCATGTCTGCTGGCGTCACCTGTGTGCTAATCCCCTTAGTCACCACATACATGCAGCCACACGCACTCACGCTCAGGTCATATTGATCACAGCACTCCAGAGGTGAGCCACTCCAAAAAACTGCAGGAAATACAGTAACACAGGGGAAGGAGTTATACACGTTACTGTGACTGAGGCTACATTAGTTTGGAGATTCACTTCTACTCAAAAGATCAAGACAAGAAAAAGACAATACTTCATTCTCACTTTATTTCTCATTGTAAACATTTAACTCTTTGACTTTTAATATATTGTTTTCAGATCATTTACATTTCTGCATGTTGAAATCAGCAAAATTGAGCTAAGGAGAAAAACAGGTTCACCGGTTTCAACCTAGACTCTTTTAAGAGTCTATTTCCCATCAATTATGATTTTGTTGCATTGCAGCTTCCCCCTGTGACACACAGGCAGGTCAAATGGACAATGTCACATTCAAAAATCAGAGGATATTCAGGTTTTTAATAAACCGTGGAGCAGTTTGGTTTTTTGAGTGGTATCATTCCTCTCATCTAACTCCTCAAGCTCTCTCCATGAAGAATGTGAATTATTTTTATTTATTTATTTTATTTTTAATTATTTTTATATTTTATTTTTTTTCTAAAGATTTTGGTGATGTGGGATCATAAATAATAGAAAACAACTATTTAATAGGTACTAGGTTAAAAAAAAGTTAATGCACATTAAAAGAAAGAAGTAAAGGTGTTTTCATAAAAAATCTGTCAGCTGTCACAGGAGTGGCCTCGCTCTGAGTGGTGTACCAAAGATGAAAGACACTGTTGCATCATTCATATAGTTAACAAATAAATATCCAAAATTCTGTATGTGTGCACTATGTAACAAACTGTCAAAAGAAAATATAGTTAAGACTAACTTTTATCAAAAAATAATATTTTATGTTCTCTAAAGATTTATAAACTTAATTAAATCACACCTAAAAAAAAAAAAAACATGAATTACTGCTCCATTTTAATGTGACAGAAGATAAAGTTGATCAAGTGTGACAGCTGAATGAATATTGATGAACATAGAGAACATAACTATGTACTGGAAAATTAGCATAAGCTTAACAAATGTTTGCCTTGCCTTTGGAATAAAAACAAAACAAACAAACAAAAAAAACATCAACCAACATCCATTTATTCAGGCAAAGAACAATATCTCTGTCACATGAAACTGTTATACATACATGGCAATTAAAAAAAAATGAACAGTAGACACAAAAAAAGAAAACTTTCAGTTTTTACTTCAAGCAATCAATTTATTCAAGGCATCTGTTTGGCTGCTGTGCAAATGTCCTGACACTGGTCCATTCAGGGCTACATGGCAAAGGTGAGGTTTTGACCCATGGCCCCAACACAACAATCCAAGGCTGCTTTTAGCTCCATTAACTGGATCCCTCCGACTCTCAGCTTCTCCCTGAAACACAATTATTGTACAGTTTTGTGTCTTATGTGAACACAAGCATTTCTGAAAGTTGGCGGTATCTTTACCTGCCTTTTACTGTGTTCTTCCTGTAGGCAAGTCAAGAAAATCAGATGTATTATTCTTAAGTGAAACTCAACTCAGCTGCCATGCCTTGGTTTATAGGAACAGGTCCAAAGGCTGATGTAAAATAAAAGACATTTAAAATAAAGTTAAAAGATCAACTATCAAGTCAAGTATTTGCTTTGATGCTGAAGATGTTTTGATGTTCATCTGAATGGCTTCTTCAGTTTCCTGATGAATGAGCATGTTACTGGAAAAGTGACGTACCTTCTGAATGTGAAACCCCTTTATCCAAATTTCCTTTATCCAAAATTCAGCTGCTTTAATGTCTATCCAGTTTTAAGTACATTGAAAGTGTATATTTTAAAGGTACAATGGATATGTGATTTGCTCCATCTCATTAGTTTCCATATTTTTTTATCATCCAAACTTTGGGAGATGTGCGGTGTGTTTGTTGTTTTTTTATCAAATGCTGGCCTATTTGTTGATTCAATTTCTATTCCATTTCTATTTGCATTAGCAGCAAAATGTTTTACACTTAAAAATGTTACATAATCCAGTGGAGAGCGGTAGAACTTTACATTGTACTATGCAGATGAACCCAAATGACTATACACAGACTTCTTTATGAGTGAACTTTCTATGTGCTGACCATGTTCAGCACAGAATGTCCATAACAGACAAAAGAGCTTCTGTGCAAACTGCAGCTTCCAGAAGCTTTGGGTTTCAGTGTCAGCTATTCACGCTCACTTCTCTTCAGCTGAATTCCGTTTTTCTGGTTATACATCACATCCTTCCCTGCAATAACAAATACATTAAGCAAAGCACACAACCAGTCTCCTCTGTGAGCACAGACACATACACATATTGGCTTATAAAGTCTTGGCAACGGCTGCTTAGCAGCGGAGACACTGAGTGAACTTGTTGCTTGTTTTGTTTCCTCCTCTGCTTTGTTTCTATTGGAACATTGCGTAACTGCAGGGAGGAGAGGAGGAGGAAAGACCAGAGTCTGGTCTTTCTTTCCCCATGCCCCCCATTTTCACCCTACTTCTATTCATCCTCTTCTCCTTCTTCATTCAAATGTGCAGCTGTGTGTTTTCATAACCTGTGGAAACAGCAGGTTGTGTTACCGACTGTTCACTCCCAGGCCGTGTTGGTCTGTCACAACTGATCTGGTTTTACATTTTGGCCTTGTGACTGTGTGAAAGGCTTCTGGTCAATGTGTTTACACCAACAACAGCGGACTCATTAGTGACACTATTCATGTCAAGCATGAAACTTTTGTATGAAGAAAGGCTGTAATCACACAAAGTCTGTGACGCACATCAATTCTGCACAGAGTCACTGACTCAGATCAACAATGTGTACACTTAAAGGAAGCGCTGTACTACTACTGTGTTGCATAACAATCTATATGTGTTTGATAGGCAGTTAATGGATATGCCCAGGAGAGAGTAATGATTTACACAGAACCATGTGACACAGAGATGGTATAACCGATGCTGCTCCCCATCAGCCAATCATTCTGATATGTTCAGAAAGCCTCCATTGGATTCATTTTCCTACCTAACTAAGATGCTGCTATGGACACATGATCATTGCCATGGTAACCAACTCCGCAATCCACTATTCAGTATTATCTTGTAAGAAAAAGAGATTTATAGTAGCAGGACATACAAGTTTTATTTATTTTAGTTGGACTCTGGCACTTTTACTTTCTTCTTTTAATTCCCAATTGCAATAAAATCAGGCATCCTACCTAAATGCACAAACACACACCACTCTCACAGCTTGTGATGAGAAATCTTACACCAAACCTTGATAATACTAAGTCCTCTTTAAAAGTCTTTTTTTCTCCATTTCAGTCATTTGAAAGCAAAACATTGACCTTAAGTCTGACTCAGCCCAAGAAAAAGGCTTGTGAAGGAGTGCCAGGTGCTGATAACAAGAGGCTACTGGGTTTGCTTATGAAATGTTTGATATACAAAGACGTGCAAGGTTGGCTGGTACAGTCAAATTACAGTACTAAATGATGAAATAGTATTATACTTCAGTGATATGGAACAGAGGACAAAGCAAAAGCTTCTAGGTGTGGCTATAATCCATTATTAACAATTTAATTGTTTGAAAAAAAAGAGCTGGTGAGAAACAAATTAGAGTGAATGATTTGTCTTATCAAATATAAAGCAGTTTCTCTTCAGTGTAGCATTTGAATAAAATGAAGTCAAGTAGGGCTTCAGGCTTTCTTGTATTGAATTATATGCTATTTCTCATAGTCTGGTTCATTTTGTAAACTAGCAGAGCTGCGTTTCCCTGTGGTCGTTCTGTTTGAGTTACATAAAACTACTATGTAAATATTAGGATATATGATAATACTTTGAGTGGCGACTGCAAAGGATAAGGTGCTGGTGTTTAAGGTTGTTTGTGTGACTCAATGAATTATGTAAGAAACAAAATGCAAGTTAAACACTGATGCTAACATTCACTCACATTCACATAGTACATGCAACCTAAGAGAGAGGTGGTCCCGTGACAAATGATTTATTTGCCATCACCAATCAGCTGTGGTAACCAGCAACTAAGATCTGTGTGCACAGGCGCAGCAAAACCATCAGGCTTGCACAGATTAAACTCTGTATTCATAGAATATACACATACAGAAACAGATGTTTCCAAATAACACCAAGAGAATCATAATCACAAGCAGTTAGGCTGCATATGTTGTATATGAATTCATTCTTGCAGAAGGCAAACTGAGCTGAGAAACACAGACACTGGAAAACAAATTTATTTTGTTCTTTTCCCTCCCACTCTCTTAAAAAAACTGTAAAATTGAGAAGGCTTTTAGAAAAAGACTTATGTAATACATGTTCTTTCAGACAAAAACTGTGTTGTAAACTGTTTAGCAGAGCATGCAATTAACTATATCCTGTCTGAACACATAACTCTGCCTCCATGTGTATCCTTCCAGATGTGGTAGCAAGACAACAACTAAAACTGCAAGAAACGTACATATAAATAGAATAAAAAAGTATTGAAAGATAGACAGACTCACAGACTCTGATTAAAGAGAAGGACTTTAAAGTGTCAGTAACTGTTCTTTGGTGTTTTATATAGGCTGTCTTCTCATTTTGTTTATTATAAAATAAAGGATTTGTTATCAAGAAAGGAGGGTAACACAGAAAACTGATATTTCTAAAATCTCAAAACTCCACTGGAAGCTTATTTGCTGTTGAGGTCTATTTGTATTGAAAGCTGCCTGTCAATGACCATGCGTGATCCAGGAAAAGGGGCCTCCCTGAGGCTTTATATAACTTATGACATCATGCAAGTTCTGAGCACAGAAATCAAATATTTAACACAATGGATAATGTGCTCGGCAAGTAGAGGCCGAGATCACTTCACAGTGAATGTAACAAATAAAACATTTATTATCACAACACAGCTAGCTTAACTATGTCTTTCAGCAGTGACCTGTGGTAACAAAAGCTGGGATGACGTGACTGCTAAGTGCCCGCAAAGCTCTTCTACGAAGTGACAGAGCAGATGTTGTCTTTAATACTAAATAAACCTTTGGTTTCATTTGGCTTCCCATCATTATTACAAGCAAGAAAGTAATTCTTTGAAATACAGAAAAATAATGCTTCCAGTTATCTAATGATCATACCGTTTTAAACAAACAACTTTGATAATATAATAATCATTATAAATGTAACAGCATTGTCCTAATATCACTGCAGTCCTAATTCTCTTATTTGCAGAGAGCTATAAAAATCAATTCGGCGGATAGTTAAAGTCAATATTACCTCTGCTGGGGTTATGAAACCATTAGAAGCATTAATAGGATATACATGATGGCCAGGAGATGAATAATCTGTTGAATATGTAGAACTGTGGTTTGTCTCCATGGCAGTTGCTGGGTTAAACTTGCACTCATAAACACAGCTGCAGTTTGGCCTCAGAACCACATCATGATGAATGAGTGACTCTGTCAGTCTCCCTATGTATGGATACTGTTGATGTATAGATAGAGATGATGGATATAAAATTTAATCTAGCTTTCCCCTCTCAAAAATGTAAATAACAGTATAGTTGAATAACAGCATCTTGGAGTTTCTTAGTGATCTGTTCTGTTTTTTTCTTGATAAATGATTAACTGATTATTTAAATTGTTGGCAATTTCTTTACTGTTTGCAATTTTTACTGTCCATCTACTAACTAATAATAGCAACTGATATTTTCAGCACTACAAATGTAACTTTTTTCACTTTAATTTCAATAAAATTAAAATAACAAATGCTGTCAACCAGTATCAGTGACAGTTCGAGTAAACACTAGCTGTATCTTAAGCAAGAGTCAAACCACGTCACCTGTAAAGGTGACAAAAAAGCAGCCAAAAATATGCAGCACAATATTTAGTCCTATGGTAAGATCAACTCAGAGAAGCTGTAAATACAAAGCCTGTGTTACATGAGTTCTTCAAGATGCTTACAACTCTTCCCATAAGAAACTTGCATTTTTCATATACAGCCATTTTAGCTAGTGAAGTGACATTAACTCACTTGAGACTTTATACATGTCCATGCATGAGCACTGTTTAATCTCCACTGTTCAAATAAATTCAGATTTATCATGTGTGTCTTGTTCCATCTTCCACTTAAATCTTAGTACATAACTAGCTTTATTTCTTGCCCATGCAAAAAATAAATCCTGACCCCTCCAAGGCATTTTGTGTGATCACATTTTAACGTCTAACATTAACAACTGATAGATCTGTAATCCAGGTAAAGTAGAATATGAGCATTGCAGTCATGTTATATGATGTGGTTACTGTGGTATGACTATTAGATTATAGACGTTAAAAGATCTGTTGAACATTCCTTCAAAGAAATAGCTTAATAATCATGGTCACAACTGTTTGGAAGTGTTGGCATGGCCACAGACATTGAGAGAGCTCTGCTGGTGATATCTTGGAGGAGGGCTCATAAAGAAACAGCAACAATGCTGGATAAACAACAACCTGCCCAGGCATGCTGCAACAAAGAATGCAAGAATTCGGAGAACTTGAGAATGTTTGACTGTAATATCTGGTCAGAGGAAAGTCGTTGCCAAATGCATACATCAAACTCTGAGTACAGGCCAAGGCAATACTGGATATAGTTCACTACTTTTAATATGTTAAATGTGCCGCCAGAGGAGAGGAACAAAAACTTAATCTAGATTTGTTAGACAGGGCTCATAGTGCGACAGCAATCATAAAAATGTCTGTTCCATGTCCACAATATATAGGCATTTTCATTATTGTGTGTGTGCGTGTGTTTGTGTGTGTCCCCTACCTGTAGTCTTGTTGTGAGAAACAATCAAGTAAGTCTACAGCTGTCAATCTGGAATCCACATTCACAATCTGAAACACAATGCATACAAGCTGAGCTAAAAATGCACGTCAAGGTAAACTCAATATAACAGAGATCACTGCAGGGGGAAAAACGTAAAAATGGCTTTAATTAAAATGACATCTAATTGCATGCCAATAACTGAAATGGCACCAACCTTATTAGAGTGGATGATGCTGAGCAGTGCCTGGATTTCTTCCAAACTAGGGGCTGACAACAGGACACTGAAGGACAAGAAAATATGTTTTAGAAATGACCTCACTTCCAATTGAAACTGGAAAAGATGTGACATTTTAAACCTCATCCCCGAAAGGATGGGATCAATATATTCCTCAATTTGTCAGAAAATATTCGGTGACTCCTGAATAACATTTGCTTTTTATTTTTTACAAGTTATAACATTTAAACAGCAAATTTAATTAAATTGAATAGGTTGTTTAACCATAATAAAGCATCTATAAATCTCTTTTCATCTCTGACACAACTTAAGTATGAATATGCTTTATAACAATCCATAATTCTTAAAGACTTCCTCTGTCTATCCATCAACATGCACTCAACCAAAGCGCACACAATGCAAGTTGTTTTATATGTCTCCTTTCAACATCAAGGCAATTCATACATATGAACGCTGACCTCACAGAACAATACTGTAGGAGATAAAAAGAGAGAAAGTAATGACAGTAAATGACAGAAAGATGAGAAAGAGAAAATAGTCCTAAATAATCCATATCTAGTGTTCACAGAGGAAGAAAAATGAGAGTGAGGGAGACGGAGGGTGATAGCATGACTCATAGCTCTGCTCAAACACGTGAAAACGAGTCTGGCTGTCTCCTAGGCAACTGTACTTGAGCAGCCTAATACACATATGCATGTGCATAGATAAGTGCCGAAGTACAGAGAGACACACACATAAACACACACAGGAGAGATTCCTGCAGATAGAGAAGAAGGTGGCAAAAAACTTATTTCAAAACATACCTTTGCCATATTTATATTGTGCGACCATGTCAGCATAATGACTGTTCTTTACAACTGTTATTTATGCTTTAAAAAAGTGAAAAATACATATAAATAATTTCTTTTTCTGTAGCCAAACAAAGGTGAAATCCTTCCACAGACATCTACATCTGCCACATGACCAAACAACGACTGTGAACAAAAATGTGGCAAAATGTGGCAAAACACAAGTGACTTTTCGTACAGAGTAAACATCTGCACCTTCACCAGAAATTGGTCTTGATTGTGTTGTGTATATCAGCGTTGCCTTACCCCTGACACATATAGTAGAAACTTACATACGACAAAAGTGCTGGTAATGAAATATCTGCCTAGCCCAAAAAAGAAACAGAGCTTTTAAGTGATAATTAAGTGCACTGGGAGTTTAGTGCCTGATCTGAGGCCTGTTTTCTCTGTTGCATAGCCTCCGAGAACCCTATATACAACAATCACTGCTGATATAAATATCTAAAACCACCCTTGTTGTCTAATTATTGTTGGACTGGAAGATGTTTCCTGTGTGAGGTACCAGAGCAAAGGTTACAGAATAAAGCAAAGCAGAAAGATTACACAGGAAATAAATAATGATGATGATCAATTACAAACTACAACAGGAAGCTGACAGGATGGTGGAGGTAAGAACTGATAATGAGCTGACATCTCAAATGAACAGTCTCTGCACATGTAGTGAAAATGTCCTTTCAAAAACAACTAAAACATCAATAATAAAAACAAGAATAAAACTATAACATTTTCTAAATTGAATTATCTCCCTACAGCGAAGAGATTATCTTCAGTTCGTTCAGACTGGCTGCTGTGGGGCCTACACTGAGAGCAGGAGTTCAGAGGGATGCCCAGATGATTCAACGGGACATCCAGCAGACATTCTGCCCTTTGGATGGCAGTTTTACTGTTACCTGCTCTCAAAAAGACACAAAATGTCAATTCTGTACAGGCAAAAAATAATGTACTGACTCGGACTGGACATTATGTTTGTGTTGTGTTTTGATGTTTTATATGTATGTGTGAGAGACAAGGAGGAGGGATAGGGGTTGTGCAACCTTGGAAGAGAGACATTGTAAAAGAGATTAATCAAAAAATAACTTAATAGCCAGATGAGAGTTTAGCCATCTTCCTAAATTATTTTAATTAATTTAGTTCTACATAGGCCATTTTAAAAGCAGACTAAATGAATGGTCATAGTGGAAACAGCAAAAGGTGCTGGTAATAACTTTCAGGAGCAAGCACAGCAGAACGCCAAAACCAAAGCAGTTAAACAGAGTTAAGCCATCACTCATTTTTATTATTTAAGTTTTGTCTCTCCTACTATGCCTGTGTCAAAATGTCTTGTCTTGAAAAAGAACTACTTTTGAATGTCTTCCTGCAACTGCCATAGTAGCTGTGTGAGCCAACACCAAGTGAAAAGAGAAGGAAGTAAAAGAAAGATGTGACTGCAAACCTGTGCTGCAAGCCTAATTTGTGCTTTGGGACATCCAAGAATAAAGTGAACAGAAACATACTGGCATAATCAAAGTAGAACTTCAGAGAGCACATAGTCTGTCAAGAGCTCCACTGATATCTTTCAGCGTTTTTATGGATTCTTCAAAACATTCAACCAAAGATAGACGCAACATCATAACCAAGTGTGATTGCATTACTCCAAACTTCTGTTTGACATGTAAATAAATTATGTATTTTCAAATGCCAAAGCGGGCACAAACAGATACACTAGTAATGCTTACAGGAGGGTAAAGACATACAACTGCATTTTCCATCAAAGATCCAGTGAGAAGCTAAATGGAGCTACAGCGTAGAGCTCCCTGTTGCATCATGCGAAAGGTAATAAAGCAAAGCTACAAGGTCAAGCAGATTACAGCCTAACCAACACTGTATGCCAAACAGGGCCCGAGAGCTATGAGGTCATACAACACACAAGCACACACCTAACTAGGACACAGGAAGGAGTATGCTGTTTAAGGAAAGATCAAGGACAATTTAAAGAGGCTTCTTTGAGGGTTGAGACAAAGGTGAGACATACATAATAAAAGCCAGAGGTAGGTTGAATCAGTGGGTTTAGTAAAGATCATACAATGTCAATAAAAATGGACGTAAACTCCGGGTCTGAAAAGCGAACCCAATGCAGAAGTGCTTTAAACCTGCATTCTATATGATGACCATCAAGGGGTGACTCCAATGGTTGCAAAAATAAGTCAAATTGTATATGAAGTCTATGGGAAAATGGCCCTACTTCTCACTTGATTTTTTATCTCAGTAAGCTTTCCCAATAAGTTTCAGACATGATGTTTATGTTTTAAATTGTGGTCCCATTTAGAGGAAAATGGACGATAAAGCAGGGTATGCATTATAGCCTGGCTACTTTGTGATTAACAGACTGTACAACGCACAGGAAGTTCAGAGCAGGTCAGATCTACCCTTCACTACTCCACAGCTCCACCTTCTTGTCCAAATATGATTTCAAAAAACCCAGAAGGTGACAACCAAATCACAAACTCAAGGCTTCAAAACTGGTTCACAAACCAATGGATGATGTCATGGTGGGTTGCCACTTAGCAAAGATGGGTAAATGGAGAGATCAGTCTCTATAAACATTCAGTATAATCACTCATTTCAAGTTTTCGAACCAGATAGGCAGAGAGGGTAATAAGGGTGGGCTATGATACCTGCTGAAAGCTTCGAGCAGCTGTGAGACCATGGAGGACAGTTTGTGCAAACAAGCAAAGGCATCCTGTGGTGGTGGAGGGCCTCCCGCTGGCAGAGCACTCTGCATGGTGTGAGGGTCAAAGCCCAGGACTTTGAACACTTCCAAGCTGAAACATGATAGAAAATAATGACCTCACATGTCAAGGGAATGGAAAAAAGCAGATAATATAGCAAAAGAAACAAACTCCAAAGTTGTCTTTGTTCCTACAAATTATTTCATATATCAATTTTTTGGCTTATTAGTGAATAGTTAATTTGGTGTTTAATGTGCGTTGCTCCAAATCTTTGAATAAATGTAGCCAAACATCAGTGAAATATCCCATATAATGATAATATAAAATATCTCACAACTGCGTCCATAAAAAATTTCTAATGCACGCACCTTATTTGATATACATTAGACCAGATGTTCTCAAACAGGGCCCACACTTCCTGATGAGAGACCTGAACATGCAGGGGTTGTTTTTCTTCTTCATCATCATCATCGTCATTCATGACAACATCACAAGCAGGAGATTCTCCCTAGAAACACAGACAGAGCCATTATTTAAACAAAAAATATTAAATAGAATCTAACAGTGTCAAATAAAAAAAACTGTGTCTAATAAGAAATCACATTTTGCCGTCTGTGTCTTTGTCTTGATTTGATACTCATGATCAGACTTTTCAAAGCTAAAAGAGAATAGACTTCCTGTCCACACTCTGGGTATAGACACAATATACAAGACAGCAAGGGGATATTAAAATATTTTTATGAATTTCTTGGTTTCTTTAGCACCACAGTATAAAACACAATTTGCAGGTAGCAGCTCTGGAAAGGTAGTTAACCCTTAGAACAGTAAAGAAGTGAAATACATTTCAGCTCTGATGAGGTGGGGTAAACTTTAACTTCTAATGTGCTCAACACTGACCTTCAGTTGTAGCTTATTGAAAATGTTGTCCATTACGGTAATGGCACTGGTAACACGGCTTGAACTTTTCTCAAACGCTTTCACAAGCTCCTTAGCTTCTTGAAGGGCTGTTAAAGTACCACTGCAGTCTATTGTTTTACCTGAAAGAATATATGATACATATATACACACACACACACACACACACACACACACACACACACACACACACACACACACACACACAGAGGGTGTCAGACAACTGCACCAGGGGGCAATAAGATGCACGTTAAGGTTTATATACACTCAATTGCCAGTTTACTATGCATACTTAGCTGAAATGAATGTCCGTGTTATAAACAGGGTATAACACAACAAACTGCAGCAGGGACTAAATATTATTACATCATTGCAGGACTATTATTAATTAAAAAATGAAATGATTAAAGTGATTTAATTTTAGTTATGTGCAACTAATAAGCAGACAACTTAGTGTACAAGCACACACAAAACAGCAGACATATGACATGAGAAAATGTTTTGTCTGTTTAACCTTCTGAGAGAAACCATTATGAAAATTAAGATTAAAGACAAAGGCAGTAAAGCAAGCCAGCAACACATTTTCATATTTTTTTCATATTCATTTTTGCTTTATACTTGTACAACTTCATTTCTTGTGACATTATTCTATTTGTCACCATATTTGCTAGATGCCTATCCACAAAGTTTACCCTTACCATAATATAACCATCCTGAGTGAGTCCATCCTCACAAGCATAGCTACAAGCAAATACACACACACTAACAGTTGGCACAGAAGAGACCAGAAAATTGCATGCAGTACTTTTCCACTCCTAGACTTGTTCTTAGCCTCACATTCAGTTTATCTCTCCTTCCTTTCCTTCTCCTCCTCTTCACCCTACTCTCAGTGTCCTGGCACAGAGCCAGGCTGCGTGGTACCAAGAAAACCAGAATCAGGCTCGTGAATCAAGGAAGCACAGAGCAAGGGCAAAACTCCTTTGTTTCAGCTATTTGATAGATTAAAAATCATTGTGGCACTAGTGCAATGGTCACACCCACACAGGTGGACTTCGGGGACTCAGAGTAAAATGCACACACTCAGCATGTGTAGGCATAATGTAATTAGATCCAACGATGAGATTCAGAGCAAGAAGTGCTGCAGTGGGCGACTCAGCATCTTTCTGACACACATTTGAGTGTCCTGCTTTGGCAGATGACCTGATTCAGTATGTAGTTCTGTAGGGTTCTAGCGCAGTGCTGGGCAGCCAACATCATACCCCAGTGGAATAAGGCTTTTATCTTGAGGATGAGTCAGTATCGCAACAGTATTCTACAAGAAGACATGAAAACATTCCCTAAAACTGAGATTTGGGATATTCAAGGTTTTCATATTATGGTTAAGATTTTCATCACAAACCCTTTACTTATAGCTTGTTATGGTGGAACAAAGAATGTCTTTAGACACCTAGGTAGCTCAGTTTCCACTTTTGAATTTTTATGCTCTTGTAGCATTTTTCAAACTTTGTTGTTTACATTCAAAGTAAAGATTAAAATCAGCTCCAAGAAAACTGGCATAACTTTTTTCATCTTTAGTATGTGATGCGTTCTCAAATCAAAACAACAGAGAATGTGGTAAAGCAAAACAATGATTTACTGTCTTCTCTGTAAATCATGTTAGACTACACAGTTAAAATCAAAATAAAACACAGATGGAAATAAGAACTGATTTCTAAATTGATTTGACTCAGGAATATATTACTAATCTGTTTGACAAGTTAAGAGTTGTATTAATATTAGTTATATAGTTATATTTTGGTCATGTTGGTTACGTTTGTTGAATTCTTGAGCAATATTACAGTGCTTATGTGTTTGG
Source organism: Rachycentron canadum (assembly GCA_038496675.1). NCBI lineage: Eukaryota > Metazoa > Chordata > Actinopteri > Carangiformes > Rachycentridae > Rachycentron > Rachycentron canadum. The sequence goes on along the minus strand of CM076656.1, from coordinate 6,628,044 downwards.
ATTATGGCCAGGACAGAAAACATTCAGAGACGTCTTCCAAACCAGATGATTCACTATTTTCTAATTTTTGTATTATCTGTTTTTTTTGTAGCTGTTGTTACTCTCTTGGATATTGTTTTTATATATCATCACCATCATCATATAGCTTCAGTCAAGGATGCAACAAGATTTCTAACAAAGACTTTAACACTCTTTCGTCTATAAACCTACATACCTGAGTTGAAAAATTCAATGAGATTTAAAACAATTTGCTGCTTCCTCCGTGGCACAATATGCCCAAACACAGCAATCCAGTGCTTTTTCAAACATTGCAGGACATCTTGGAGAGTCCAGGGTGGTTTTAGATAAACTATCTGTTAAAAGTAAAGCACACACACGCACACACAATTAACAATGAAAATGATTAAATACTTATTATTTAAATCATAAAAATATGTATATTTTTTATCATAGTAATTATTTATAATTGAAACAGTATACACTTTATGCAATAACATCTAAATATCATTCATCACTGTTAAATGTAAATCTCAGTAGGCCCTATATACTGTGTATAGCCATACATTATAAAGTAACCTATTACATTACCTGTATAATATTTATTTTAGCACTCCTTGTTTAGCAGTACACATTTGTGTATCCACCTAAAAACTGATGAAACTGTGTGTGCATTACAAGCTGAAAGAAACTAGAGTCAAATCCCTGGGTGTAAACATACTTGCCCAATGAAGCTGATTCTGATTTGGAGACATGAAGATATAGTCTCAAAGATATGATCTTAAAGATAAATGTTACCTCTAACCAGAGGTCTTCATAAGCAGCCTTCATTTCCACCTCTAACACATCAGATAGCACCTCCTGCAGGCTGTCTTCTAGTTCAGACACATATCTGCCCAGGTCCCAATTTGTCTTCTTTTCTGCTCCTTTACAGAGCTGCTGGTTATCTGTGATCAATACATACATGCAGAACATATGTCAGTACAGAAACAAAGTGTACACAAAACAAGACAACAGCTATCCTCTACATATGAGTTGCTGTGATGCACTTTTCTAATACAATCAGAGTGTTTGTAGGTGAAATAGCTTTTAGCATTTTATTTCTGTTTTTATTTTTGTCATTTTTTGTTCATCAAGGCTGTCACCTGAATGTTGCACTTAATATAGCTAGACTAGAAGTGCAGGAAAGAAAAACAGGAAACTAGGATGCAGTGGGTGGACAAGGCAAGTGTAGGGATGGCATGAGCTATTAACTACTGCACTATCATGGAGTATGCCAAGTAATTTCCCTTTTTGCATGGCTCACGTTTCATTACGAGTCCTACAGAAAGGCCAGTTCTCTTTGGACTGTGTGGCTGGGCTGATGTGCAACTCCTGCTCAGCACTGGTGATGAGATCTGAAGGTTTGTGTGAGGCATCACGGTGGCCTCAGTGTTTTGCAGAGGGTTAAAGCCACATCTGGATCGGCAAAGCTCTGCTTCCAAATCATTCTTGCTGAGGGCTTTCACCCCACTCAGGAGGGCTTTGCTGCATAGGTTCTTATCATTACTACAGAGGAAGGGGGGAAAGCATCTTTTTAAATCAGGTGGCAGTGATAAATAACACACACAATAAGACAACTCTAACAACATCAATCTGTGTTGTGTCACATTAATCTAATGTCAATGTCAAATAATTTCTCTTTAATTCAGCAAAATTGTCAATAACAGTGTCTGGAAATAGTGACATATAGTCAGAAATAGGTCAAAAAATAGGTCAAAAAGATAATGAACATGAAATAATACAGTCACTGCTATTGAGCTGGATAAATTCCTGAACTTTACTCAGAATACCTTGCTCAGCACATCTATTCTTGCCTAATGACTCTGTCCAGCTGTCTCTTTCTTTTATCCCAACTGGAACTATCTGGCTGGACCCACTCACAGTCACATGCATGTGCATTATTTGCAGAGGACACACACTCTGCAGCAGCAGCACTGTGTGCCATAGGGGGAGGGGGAACTCACGTGCACAGGATGACAGCACACCCAGTGTACAGACTCTGGTATTGCAGGCAGCACTGCAGCACTCTGTCATCATTATTCTCAGCATTCAGACCATCTGGGGACAAGGTGGTACAAAGAGAAGGAGGAAGGAACAGGAAGACATGAGTGACAGAGAAAACATAAGACAGCCCATAAAAGAACAAAGAGCTGTTTAATTAATGACAATGAAAGCGCATTGGTAAATGTACAAGAGAGAACAGCATGTCTTCTTTCCTTTAAAGACAACAAAGACGATTCAAAGATTAACACAAGATGGAGATTTCAGGTCTTTTTCAAGAGATATACGTGCTTGCTCCTAAAAACAATATTCTAAGTCTCATTTTAACCTCCTTATTGAAGAGATCATACTGTCAGTGTTGAAACATTAGTGTTTGATCAATATCACATATAGCTAAAAAGTGGGTTACCCTATGCATGGGTGAAACCTGCTCTCAACATGCATACTATGCAAGCTATGCTGATGAGTTCTGGGGGACCAGCTGAATGTAAGTGCCACCTAGTGTCTATTTAACAGTCAAGCATTTAGATAAATAATAGAAATAATTCATGGCTGTAATCTCATAACATCTCAAACACTATACTTTTAATTAGAGGGAATCCACACTCAGTAATAGGCAACCAAAATATTCAATAATTCCACAGAGACTGAAGCGTTGATATGAAAGGTAGTTCTATCACATTGTTTTCATCAAAAAAAAAAATCTTCCTGTTAAGTGTTTATTGTTTTGCCTGCTGTTACTGTAATGTTTGTATGTTCTCTTGTGATATTAATTTTGGCCTGATCAGCCACTATGTTTTTGTCCAGGAGAACAACAAACTGAAATCTGATATGAGCTCACGGACACGCTTTCTTGTCTGCTTGACTTTTAGGTTCCACTCTTGGTTTTAACAAGTTTGTACGTACCAATGCTCTCGGCAGCCTGCTGCATTGACTGCCCCCAGAGGTACGGTTTCTGGCTCTTCAAAGAGTTGTAAATGTATGAGATTGCAGGAGTGGCCAGGTGTGCCACAGAACCTGACAGGCCTTTCCCCCTTTTTAAAGAATCCAGCTCCTGAAGCACTACCCAGGGGATCAGGACGACAGGGAAGCCCAGGGCTGTGATAACATGTGGGGAGAAAATTGTAATGATTCCATGTTTCATGAAACACCTAAAGGACAGTTCATCATATATTATATATGCAAAATATGCACAGTGAGCTTTATATTTTTTTGTGATTACATTTATTAATTAACAATATAACTTGTAAACATGTCCATATATACAACAAACTTAGGAGTGAAAACTGGATACCTTTTAGAATGAAGTTATGTTTCATCCATACAACATAGTAAATAGCAATAAATAATTCAAGTAACATCAATTGTTAAAATAATTTAAAATACCTCCAAGGCCACGAGACCTGATCTTCTTTACATAATCCAGGTGACTGAGGAGAATGTTAGTGTCCAAAACCAGGATTAGATTTTGCTGAGTGGGTTGTTTACCTGTAATAAAACACAAACTTTATGTTTATTCAAATATTTGTTGTTGAATGTAGAAAACAAGTGAATAAAGTAAATGAAATTCCTTCCACATAATTTCAGCAAAGTAGTTGTGCCAATGAAGATCATGAAGAGTCAGAATTTTTTTTTTTTTATCAAAATTTTTTGATGAGATAATTATTTTTATTCTTATGCCTGAAGTGCAGCAATCTGAGTAAAGTGTTGATTCTGTTGCAGAAACAAACATAATTTTATAAGATGGACATGACTTCTAAACATCTTCATGTGTCATTCTACAGCAAAAGTTCTCCAAATTATGTATTATAGTCTTGTATTTTAGAGTTATAGAGGCCACTGTACTCTTGGGAACCTTTAACACAACAGAATTTTTTTAACCTTGTAGCCTTCCCAAGATCTGTGCCTCAACACAATCCTGTCTCTGAGCTCGGTGGGTGGTTCATTTCCCATCATGGCTTGGATTTTGCTCTAAAAGGCAATTGAATTTACCACAGGTGGTGTAAAAACATCTCAAAGATGATGAAGACAAATTAGTTGCATCTGAGCTGAATATAAAGCATCACTGTTAATGGTCTAATCACTAATGGCAATGTGATGGTCCTGTTTTTCCTTTAAATATTAGGAATTTCTAAAATTGTGTTTTTGCTTTGTCATTCTGGGGTATTAAATGTAGAATGATGAAAATTAATTTAAAAGACTTTACTATAATGCTACACACACACAATGCAGATGCAAAGGCTGACCGACAAATGGGTATTGAAGCCCTTCTTATTCTCTAATCTAATTACTCATATACTATTTTTTTTGTTACATACAATGTATGTATACATAAGAAAATACAGCCTCATGTGTTATACATACACATATACACACTAGTGGATAGGAATACAATAAAACTTACGGTGTAACTCTGTGGCTCCCTCTTCTGGGGGGTCTATGTCCATACAGGTCAGTTCTCCATAACTCTGCATTACATTCACCTCAAATTTCTTTTCAGTGCGGGCAAGGTGAAGCTGTTCAACAACTTGTATCTATAAAACAATACATTTATGACAAACAAAACATGAATATCCTCTTTGTGGCTTTCAATCATTGCAACAACAACATACAGAAATCATTTTATTGTACTGGTTAACAACAAACTTTATTTTTAGGAATTTATCATTTCTGAGAAGCTAAAAATGTAAACTATGCACAGTGCTTTCAGAATAAATTAGTGATGCTTTTCACTACCTGATCATAGCACGGCTCAGTATCGCTTACAGTTGGGAGTTGGGGAGACAAGGATAACTTCTTATCTTGTCCTTCAGATGAAGAACTGGGAGTTACATCCAAATAGCTGTAATGTTGCAGGGCTGCATCTTGCTTGGAGCTTCTCATTGAGGCCCCAGACTGTGGAAGCTCAGTCCCATCATTTAGATTTTTCTTTGCAGAAACAGCATGTCTGTTGTCACTAGTGCTAGCTGCTGGCCTTAGCTGAACCTTTTTTGGTATCTTAAAATTACGAGGCAAAGATGGTGTGAGAGAATCTATTTGTTGCTGAAGAGATGATGACTTAGCTGTCTTCTGTGACACTGATGTGACACTCCTGTGGATTGTAATGACATTCTTCATTACCTTTGCGCTACTATCTGAGGTAGTGTGCCTGTTGGTTGAGGGCTGATTTGTCATAGAAGCAGAGAGAGTTTTTGTTTCTGTACAAAGGCTCCTTTTGGCCCTTAAGTCATTATGCCGATGCCTTTGGTCCATCATCTTGACCACCTCCCTTCTCTTCTGCCTCAACAAATTTTTGACAACAATGGTGTCATTTCCAGTCCTTTGTGACTCCTCAGCTCCATGCTTCTTCTTTGCACGCTGCCTCTGTTCTTTCTGTTCAGCAGAAGCCAAACGGACACTCGTTATGTTTTTTAATTTTGATGGGCTCCTCTTGGAATCTAATCTGCCTTTAGCAATAGTCTCCGTTTTCTGAGGAACCGTACCTGGAGTGTCTGTGCCCAAGGGCTTTGAGATTCTCCCTCTGCCAGTGCTGTCTTTCTCCGAAACATAATGCCTTTTTTTACCTGAGCAATCTGTCTTGTAGAACGGTAAAGAGACACTTTGTGTTTTTGTATATTCTTCTGCCTTATTAACAGGTTTCTGGTTTGTTGCTTGTGTTGCTGCCTGTCTGTAAAGAGGCATTTTGATCTCACGGGTGCTTTGTGAAACTTTAATGGTTGAAGAACTCGATTTTTCCTGTTTTGATGCACAGCTAATGGTAGAAGAACAGGGAATATTACAGTCAGTGATAAACATATAAATGGAAATGAATAATGCTTATGAAGTTTACAGTGTCTCACCTCTCCTTCCTCCTCTTAACACTTTGGTGCCTGTTGGAGACATCTTGCTCTTTGGATGCCTAAAATGAGAAAAATAAACATTAGTACAGAATACACCCCTGATTACAGTGACACATTTTACACCTTTTCAACATTAATATTATACCAACCAATAATAGAAAAATTATGTTTTTTTCTGTTGAATGCACATGGTTTGAAGTGAACAGAATAAAAACAATTTGTAGCATTATTTTTATTTTTCATCATATTACTTTTAGTGCCTCAAACACAGTAGTGTGTGTTCACAGTACATACATAAAATACCCCTACTTAGCAATAGCAGCAAATATTTCTGAATGTCATCTCCTCACCTTCTCATCTTCTTCACTGGAGGATGAAGACAACTTCTTCCGCTTTCTCTTTTTTGATTTTTTAGACATTTTCCCTTGAAGGCAGATTTGAAGAGAAAACATTATATTCTGTGACTATGCAATGTCCTTACAGAACAATACATACTGAACTTAAGTGAGACATCACCTTCTTTGGCTTTTGATATAAATATCCGACAGTAAGATGTGTTAGGCAAATCTACAAATACAGAAGTATACCTCTCGTAATAAAAAAAATAACAAAACACATATGGATATATGATCATGTAAACATCCTGATATTAAATGCTATTAATGATTCATGTTGTAGCTAACTCGATGCAATAATTCAAATGATAATGAGGCACAAACTGGGGCTAATGCAGGGTAAACATTTATTACACATACATAACTGATTTTTTAAGCGAAAGCCATTTTTAAACTATGTACTAAATCAATACTATAGAATAGAGTCAAGCTGGTTGTTAACTTAGACACACAACCACCGGTCAGAGTTAATGTTACCGCTAGCTCATTTAAGCTACCTCATGAAAAGCAACTGGAAAACCGCCAAAGTACATACAAAATGTGTCCTTTACTGTCTGAAACCGTCCCGTAAACGAGTTCGGTAAAATGAAACACCGACAGTAGGATTAAATGTATAAGCTCCAGCAAAACAACTCACCAACCAATTCCCAAAACATCCGCTGCTTTTCCGCCTCTTCTTCTTCTACGGTTACTTTATTTATTTTTTTTACTTGCTACATTACTGCCACTGACCGGCTGGAGTGAAGATCTGCGCATTTCGATATTGTTCTAGTGATGACGAAACACCCTATAAAGTAGTCTTTACTTTGTGGGAGAGTATACTCTATCTCTAAAGTGATAGATAAATGCTCTCATTTCTAGTGAAGGAGTAGAAGGCACAAGGTCAGGCGGTGGGAGTGAGTTTTAGCTGTGTTTGGGTTATCTCGACCTCTTTACACAAACATGCAACAGGAATCTGTTCTCTACTTCTGTATCTGCGAATTTTCCCAAGAAACCCACTCTTCACCAAGGTTACACTATATTTTAAAGCTATACAACTGTCAAGCCAGTAGTTTTCCATTAACAACTAATCTACTGGAAGAAAACCCTGCTCCACTTTCTCACAAAAGTCAGTTGCAAAGGGTTTATGAGCAGTTAATTAATTTACTGATTAAACCAACCCGTAAATAATAATGAACTTATTAATAATTGTATAAATAAGTTTTATTTTTTTGTTTTTTTAAAAATCATAAATCAGTTGTAAACAGTTATTCAGAACAACTTCTGGGTTGCCAAGTTGTGGAAAATCACTCCAGCAATACTTGTGTTCTAATATACAATGGAGCCCACTGTAGGTTGTCTGGAATCAAATTCCAGTTATAAACAGTTTATTAACATCTAAAAATGCAGTTTATGTTGTTGTAGACTTTAAGTGTTTAGTAATTACACTATTTGTTGACAACTATGGATTTTGAGACATATTTCATATTATTGAACCTGTATTTCTTTAGTTATCTGTTTATACCCTAGCCTCACCATGAGTGCCACAGGAGGAGTTGAAGTTGTTAGAAAATACATAAATGAACCCTTATACTTATGTCTACTTCTTCAACCTAAATGACCAGATAGGTTGTCAGTTCCTTATTAACAACTATATCATAGTGTGCTATACACCATTTATTAGGTGTCAATATATTGTTCATAAATAATACAGAGAAATTATAGTTAAGTGTCAAGACATCAAGACTTTTGGGTAATTGAGAAGGTTTTGAGACATTTACGAGGCAAAGATGGTGTAAGAGAAACTAACATTACAAAGAACCACTGTCATTTACCTAATTTACACAATTTCCAAGTTATCAATCTTGCATTTTTCTGGAAATGAGAGTCCCAGGTCTCAGTAAACCATCTGAAAGCGCTATTTGATCAATATAGTCCTTTATGAAAAAAATACTGAAACTGCAATTGTGCTTGTATGCCACATAGTGACACTGTCGCCCCATTTAAAATCCACTGTTCCCTCCCCCCCACCCCCTCCACACACACACACACACACACACACACACACACACACACACACACACAGTTAAATGCTTTGGGATTAAATAGATCACACAGTTTGGATTAGATCAGTGACATCAGAATACATAAAGATTATTTGAGAATTGAAAACAGCTTCTCTGTTTAGTAGTTCATAGAGATGGTTGATGGTTTCACTTGGTTTAGTTGTGTTTATATGGTCACTGATGTTGTGATGAAGGTCCAGGAGTCAGATCTCAAACAAACCGGTTCAAAAGATTACATGATCAGAAGACTACATGTAGCAGTGTAGATCTTCTTATTAGCATGATTCATGAAATTCAATCTTCTCTGTGACCATTAAAAAAAAGATAGTACCCAATTGAAATCTGCCAGACATAAATTCCTGCTGGAGAAATACAAAATCTTTTCATTTGAATTTATGCATTTGGTCTAAAACAGTCACATTCAATTATTTATACTTCATAAAACATCAGAATCAGACTTTAAAAGTCCACCATCTGAAGTGTGCTTTCATTTTCATTTTCCAAGTTTTGGCAACTTTCCATGCATCTGTGCTTGCTATCTTTTGAAACTTTTGACCTCTCCTTACCCCACATGCAGGATGCCCTTTTTTCAACATCACAAATTCAACTCAAATAACAAAAGCCGCCTGAGACAGAAATCATAGGCAGCTGTAAATATGTACAAATCCTCAGTGATAAACACTTAAAATATTGTTATAGAACAGTGTCAGGTGAAGACAGAAAAAAATATTTTTTTGTGCAATAGTAGAATGAACCCCTCAGGCCATGAGGACATGGCTGTGGTACTCTCACTACTAGCTTTGGTTCTGCTCACCTTGATAATCAAACTGAATAATATTTCAGCCTACAGCCTGTTTGCTTTGAAAATCAGGATGACAACTGTCAGATAGAGGAGAGCTTTGTTATAGGTTTCTTTTAGAGGCTACTGATTGATTAAGATTCTGGCACAAACATCTGTATCCCTCTTTCTCTGTATTTGCCTGTCTCTCTGTCGCTGTCTATCTTGCACTCTTTGTTTCTTTGTCTCCTAGTCGCTCTTTGTCTCTTTTCTCTTTCCAGCCATTTCAAAGACATTTGGCTTTAATCAGCAAGCAGATCTGGACAGACGGCAAACACTTCTGTTACGTGTATGTGAATGTGCACATGTGCTTGTGTGTGTGATGTTTGAGTATGTGTTGGGGAGGGTCTTTACTCCACTAATGGTTTAGTCAGAAACCTGAGGAGGGTGTTTTATGAAAATATGAAAATGTTCTTTCAGACATTTAGTTAATGGGCAACTACTGTGTGTGTGTGTGTGTGTGTGTGTGTGTGTGTGTGTGTGTGTGGGTGGGTGGGTGAGAGAGAGAGAGAGAGAGAGAGAGAAAGACAGAAATAGAGAGTGTGTGTGCTTGTGTGATTTTATGCTTACTGGTTTAAGGACAGCCTAGGCCCTTTGGGGTCATGTGTGCATAGGTACACACACACACGCACACCCATGCAAACAAACACACAGATACACACACACACACATGCACAACCTTTGAACACAATGAATGATACCTGTAGTATGGCTTCACAGAACATTGCATATTATATATATTATATAGACCAGTGGTTGGGATCCCATGAGGACCTAAACATAAATCTATGGGGTCACATGATGAAAAGGGGATATGAAAAACAAATGTATGTTTTTCTCCCTGATCTTACTCAATCTTTTGTGTTTTCCTTGTGATACTGATTTTTACCACCCCATCTCTGAGAAGAAATATCACTCTTGGGTTGAAGTGCTCAAATCTGTTGTCCATTCTAAAGCCACAACCTATGATGAGCTTCAGAAAGTAGCTCATGTTTTTGTAGCTATAATGATCAATGATTAATATGATATAATGATTGATTAGTCCATAAGTCAAAAGAAAAGCAATCAAACAACTTTTCTGATAAATGACCAATTGTCATTTTTCTGCAAAAATGCTTAACATTTGCTGGTCCAGGTTTCTCAAGTGTTTTTTCTTTGTCATACGTGATAGTAAACTATAATTATAACATGCATTTTTAACTATTTTATGACATTTATAGACAAAACAATTTACTAAAAAAAACTATTGACTATTACACTGATCTACAGTATGCAGCCCCTTCTATATGAAGACAGTATAAAATGCCTGCTTTGCACTACAAGGCCAACAACAGTCCTGCCAGTACGTACTAAATATTTATATGATTCCATTTCCCCAAAATCAGAACCTAGGTGATTTTTTCTGCAAGTTACTGCCAACAGAGATCACTCCTCTTCTGCGTTACAGCTTCATATAAACAAATAGAGCTTTCAACCCGATGTCCTAAACATCTTAACTTGGCCCTGGTTCTTGTAAGCCCTTCTACTGTCGAAAAAGTGGTGACGAATACACTGACTGGCTCTTTGACACACTTCTACCTCAATGCATTCTTCAGGTCTCTTTCCCATTAATCAATGCTCTTTTATTAGTCTGCTCTAATAATCACCCTGGGAGAGAATTCTCAGACTATAAAGGGAAGTTTGTTTTTCAGAACAGTAATGGTAAAGTGTTTATAGGCTTCAAACAATAGCCTGCTATACAAATCACTGGGCCATAAATACCTTTTCTTATGTCACTGCACTCTATCTCCTCATGTTTAATCCAGATTTAGTTGCATTTATTTTGATCTTCTTCTACAGTCTGCTTCTTATTTCCAATGCCGGTAATTGAAATGCCAGTGATTGATTCCAGAGATGAAGATGCTGATGATTGTGATCAATGAACATAGTGTGACTATAAAGATCCCAAACATGAATAATTGCATGTGCCCTAGTGAAGCAAGGGAAAGCAAAGAAGATGATTAAAGTACAATGGTGATAATCATGCTGGCATGCAGGATTATGATGATGATAATGATGATGACGATGAAGTAAAGGTCGAAAGCAATGATGATGACGTTTACAATGATCACGAAGATGAAGATGATGATCATCTACATGTCAGAGCTGGGGATACAATGAAAATGGGTAAAATGATGATGGCAATGATGGAGATGAACATAATGATGGTCATTATAATGTTGGAGGCGAGGATAAAAAAGGAGGGTAAAAATTGTAAATATGACATGGAGGGATGGAGGGAATAATGATGATGTTCCTGCAAAAATGTGGCTTAGTTCGTAGTCGGGCCTACTCATGTACTAGGTTCTTTATTCCAGAGTTTAACTGGAGTACATGTCTCATGGTGCGTGGTCTTAAAGTGACAGAACCTGATTACCAAAGAAAATTAAATAATTAACCTATTCTATACATGAAATATAATCCAATTTGAATAAAATCCATTTTTATACATATTTAATTACATAAATACATGATTTACTTTTACTATTTTAAATCCAATAACCAATAACCAATAACCAATGGTATAACTCAGAATTTACAACTAGGAATGTTCTTCTAGACTTCTAGCATCTGTGAGAAAAACAAGCTAATCTTATACAAATGAAAAAGGGGACTATAAAGATAATGTATGCCTGTGAGAAAAAAAAAAAAACTTTGATATTGGTAAAAAATGATGGTGATGGAGATGAAGATTACCACTGAGGATGCTATAAAAAAGAAGATGATAAAGATGATTATGATGATGAAGAGGAGTATCAAACCTTTCCCACTGCAGAAATCTGGACTGATCATAGTAGGAAAAGCATAACTGTCACTAATAGCATTAACAATGATTCACTTCTATTTAAGTGACTCAGTAAGTCATTGACATGTGATAGTGAGTCAGCAACCACACCCTGAAACTGAAACAGTTGCTTTTCCTGTGACATGACAGGTGCTAAACCGTAGCTGACCAATTAATATGGACAAAGACAAAAGCTATCACTAACTGGATCACTGGATAACTTGATCTTGATATTGTGATAATATTTTTGGGAAATAATCTGCATTGTTGTGTAAATGTTCCCTAACCTATAAAGGACTATTTCATAAACACTTGTAATTAAGAAGAGGGCAGTGGTGAAAATGTTATTGGAGTGCAGTATAATTATGGAATGAGAGTGAATACCTTTTGTGTGTATGGTTTGAGTGATGATGATGATGATGATGATGATGAATATACAGAATTGGAAGATGATGATGACATGGCTGTTGCATGCTTGGTGAATGAAAAAAAAACAAACACACATTTTATACTTATATATTACTTATTTATACACATTTTGGAATTTTATTTTATTAATAGTAAAGTAAATAATAGCTGTTGACTGGATAGCCTTCACAGTTTGATTATTAGACCTATCTATCTCAACATTAGTCTCTCTCTGTATCTGAAAGGTGCACATGATTTACTGCCATGGTGTGCACAAAAATGTGTTTCCAGCTGCAGCTGTTCAGCTGACACTAGAGACTTTAAATTAATTCTGTATCATGCCATTACATTACATTATTTTTAACCAAATTACGAAATACGTTGAATAATACCCATTCAGTCATTTCATTGCATCTTACCTTACAGTAGGAAGAGGCTTGCAACGGTAACAAGCAGTGTAATTTAATTGCGCATTGTTTGTTCACTTGTTCACTTACTTTGGTGTGACAATGGATACGTGTAACATTGAATATGCATATGTGTGGGTCCTGATTTATGTGCTGCAGCTAGTGCAAGAGAAAATATGTAGGAAAATGACGATGAGGGTGAAGGTGAAGACTGATTATGATATACATGAGTGAAGTGGTAATGATGCTGGTTTACAGAGTGATGATGAGTTACATGTGCACAGGTGGTGGGAGGGGCACGGCTGATACTACTGGTGAGAAAAAGTGGACTAACTGGTGGAAAACGTGATGAAAATCAGAGAGGTGATTAAGATGACGAGGACAATGATTAGGACGGTAAGAGCATTATGAAGAGCATTAAAAGCAAGAGCAACTCCACGTGGCCGCACTTGTACCGGTGATGGTGGGAGTGTCCGCGAGGAGGGTAGAGCTGCTGCTTCGCTCCCCGCTCGCGCTCGGGATGATGTTTTAATTCTGAGTTTACAGGGTCGCGAGAGCAGTACGTTGACGAGCCCGACACGAGGACGAAAACTGCTGTTTAAGCCACGGTTTCTTTTCGTTTCGTCTCGGTTTCTGTCATGTCAGTTAGGTTGGTACTACTGTGCGTGGTGCTGGCGGTGACTCGTGCCCGCAGAAGTTCACCAGAGCAGGAGGATGTTCAGGAGAGAATCAACAGCGCCAGATGCACGTCCAGGTGCCTCACCCTGCACATGACTCAGCTAACCGCCGCCTTCAGACACCTCCAGGTACCTTCAACCATTTGTCCCTAATATAGCGATGTTTGCCAAACCTGAGGTCAAATATGACCCCAGTCAGCGGTCAACATGGCCACCGGTGTAAACAAAATAAATCAGAATTCATGACCTGAAAAGACAGTGGATTTTGATTCCATTTGCCTCCTAGTTTGTTATTTAATATGGCCTAAATTTAAATATTTATGTGTCAACATTGAGCTTCATAGTTTTAGATGGTTTTACCTGAAAATATTAGCTTTTTTTACCGGCAAATTGAATTTATGGCTTGTGCCATAAACTGCACTGCAGCTTTACCAGGATGACTAGAGATTGTGTTTGCTATTGACTATTTTGATATTCTAGCTAATATATTTGCTTTTATATTCTTTGCATCCCAGTAATATCTTGCCAGAGGATATTGAAGGGTAAAATAAAAAGTAAGGATGGGGAGCATCTTGAAACAATCAAGTGTAGCCAATAGTCAAATTGGTAAATAAAACAGAAGGACTGAAGTTAAAATGACTTTCTCACAATACACTGACATAATGAGCTCACATCTGTGTTTAGCAATCTGCACCCAATTACGCATGTAAACAAAGGCATTATTACTGAGATTAAAGTTAAATGGCATCATTAAACTTTATTAAAAAAACGTTAATGTTCTTTATTTTGATTGTCTTAAAAACCAACAGCAGTTATAATCACACCTCCATCCTTCATAGTTATTATTTAGTTTTGTCACTCATGTCTAGAAAAGTGTTAAATTCTAGAGATACATTGTAAAAATGTGGTGTTGAAAAAGTCTTAGTAAAGGTTCACTAAAAGGTTGGCAGTGATCTCTTAATATGCCATGTTGAGCAGCTAGATCAGGTCAGAGGTGATGTTATGCACAGTGGGGAAGTACGTTAGAATACTTATTGCTTAAATTGTTAATCAGAGGAAACTTTATGATCTTGACTTAAACTGTGTGTCTTTACTAACATGGTTTTCATCCGGAAGTGTACACAAACATTTTGATGTTGCTCAGATTTAAGTTGCCCTGGGTCAGCTCACAGAGGGGCAAAGGTAGGCTGAATAATGTTGGTTTGTTGGTTGCTTGTTTCTAATAGTTGGCACAATTGCTCATCTCACTAATATCGGTGGCCCACATACTGTGGCCTTTGTAGTCAGGAATGTGAGATTAACGGGGACGTTAGGACGTTACCGAGTTCGAAAAGCCACTTATTTTAACGGCTTCAACATGTGCATGCTGTGTAGTGGGTGGGAAAGTCATTAACCACAGAGTTCAGCCTCAATGGCTTTGAGGTGTGTAGAAGAAAGTGTGTGTGCGTGTGTGTGGGTTTGCATATGTTCAAGTATAAAGCAAAGTTTTGGTCTGGTCCTCGTCCATCCAGAATAGATCCCTGTCACCTGTGCATTGGGTAATGAGAGTGGCCCCTGGATGACTCTCTAGCAGTGGTGTGTGTGTGTGTGTGTGTGTGTGTGTGTGTGTGTGTGTGGTTTCTGGAATGAAGGTGTGAGAAAGGGAACATTTGGTTTAAACTTTATGAAGTGGAGTGCAGTAGTCAGATGTTGAGCATCAAACAGCAGCAAAGATCCAAATGATGCCAACTGACTGGGAGGTAGCAAACAGACCAGACATTCATTTTATACTTGTGTTCCATCTTGAGATGTTGAAATGTGTAATTCCATTCTGATTTTACTCTTTTACTCTCTAATTTCTTGTGCAAGTATTTTCTTATACTATTGGCATCAATTGACGAGGTATGGTTACGCCTCTAGGGCTTTCTGACTTTGTACACAGACAAACTTACTGTACCTTTTGCGAAAACATCTCAGAATGCAGAAAGAAAACAAGTTCTTTCCATTCTGATGTAGCCGATAGTACAGCTAATTATCCATGTCATGTTTAGTGTTATATTCACTCCTGAAATCAAATTTTCAGTTACCATTTATTTTTTGTAGTGATTCAAGTAGATGCCCTGAGAAAGTAGTTGACCGATAAGACTCAAACTAACTCACTGGGTCAGATCTATTACCAACTTCAAGAAAAATGGAATGTTAAGACTTGAAATGTTGAAAGATTTTGCTTCTTGGTATATTGAAATTTGTTTTATAGCTGAGCTCATAAGTCGATTAGTCAGTTGACAGAAAATTAATCTGCAGCTATTTTGATAATCTTAATTGTTTCTGTTAAGCATCATATTTGTAATTGAGGATTTTGGAATTTTCTTGGTTTTATAACAATGTAAAGTAAACATGTTTGGGTTTGAAAATATTGTTTGGACAAAATACTTTTCATTACTAACTGAATAATTTGGGGTTTTTAATAAACGGTTAAATATAACAATGCAATATTTTTAAGACATGACCTTAGACTGGGATGTTTTGATGGGCATGTTGTACTATTTAGTGACCTTGTATTCAGTAAATTTATTATTTAACCAAAAAATATTAATGAAACAATAATGAATATAACCACAAGACACAATTTGAGGTGTAACACATATGACAAGAAGAAGTACCAATTAGTAGGAAAGTGACAAACAAGCAAAGATGGTGTGAATGTGTGACTCAGAAACTCATTTTGGGATATACTGATATATTGGATCTACTGAAAACTTTGCATCTTGTGGCAAAGTAAAATGAGCCTCTAAACTTTGTGTAAACAAGGAAACAAGGTTTCTATAAGCCACATCCTGGGGAATAGCATAATTCTCTGAACCTATAATAGGACGGTATAGAGATACACACAGAATAATTGATGGATGTGGAAAGACTGTGTATTAGCACATTCATTTATTTAAAGAACATAACATCTAAAGGAAAAATCCCTTTTGATAAGAGCTCTAGTCATTATAACATCAGTAAGGACAAAAAGAGCTTTCCTCATCCTGCTTTGCCACCACACTCAGACACAAACACACACTTTACTTCCTCTGGCTTCATGTGGGTGAACCCTGTGTTTTTGGCTCTTTCTCTTTCAGTGTGTGTGTGTGTGGCTAGTGTGTAACCACTAGAATGTGAGTCACCAGTTTTCTATTTACACCTCTTTCTGCTGCGTCTCTGGGTTTTCCACTACTTTCCCTTGTATGGTGTAATAGTGTAATTATAGCTCTTTGTGTGTGTATGTGGACATGAGCATATATATGTTGGTATGCTGTCATTTTCCTAAATTCCACTTTGATGTAAACTCCTAAAAATAAGGTGAAAACTTCAGCCCTGCCTGCAGAGCTGGATCTTTTTGCACATATGTAGTAGATCAGATTAGACTGTACGTCTTAAACACTCACAGGTCTGTGGTGCTGATGAGCGGCTGGTTAGCAGTTCAAGCCAGGGCTGAGAGCCAGTGCGAAGCTGAATAAGATGCCTGTGCATTCATGTTTATGTGTGCGTGCATGCATGTGTGTCCCAGTTACTCTGCGGTAGGTAACTCTAATCAGCCCAGAGGTCGGTCAGCCAACTAGTCACGCTCTGAAGAAGACCAGAGACAATGGTCAGGTCATGTTGCACAGAGACAGATGGGAAGGTAAAGCCAGGTAAGCAGACGTGGTCAATCACAAAGATGGGCAAAGAGATGGAAAGACAGGTCAGAAGGCAAATAGATACACAGACAAACTGATATGCTTATTAAAAGTGGACTGATATTTAGGCGAGCAGGTAAGCAGAGAGACAGGCAGATGGGTGGGTGAAAGAGCTTTGTGACTGCCCTGTCATTTGATAGGTAGAACTGTAGTTAGATGGTGATAAAGCTTGGTTGGCGTGGAAGTGATTCTCACCTGAAACCCGGAGAAGAAATTCCAAGACAGTAAATCAAAGCTGGGATGGCAAAGCATTGAACAGCATGCCTTTGTTCTTCCACCAACAGAATGAGAGACAGATAGAGAGACTGTTTTACCACATCAAAACAGAGTTAGTTGAGATGATTGATACTAGTGTCATGCCTGTACCTAAATAAGAAGCTACAATGAAAAGCCAGTCACCTTCACATAAAGACAGCCATCCCCTGTTCAAAGGTAACAACATCTGCCCACCAGCACCTCTAAATCACAAATTAATTAATTAATGTTGAAGTTCATTATGGAATTGACGTTTTTGCATTTTTTTTTGGTATGGATTGAGGAAATAGTGAACTTTAGAAATGTTGTGAAAGGTAGATTTTATGATGGATTTTGAGCCATGCTAGCTGCTTCCAGTCTTTGTGCAAGGCTGAGTTAGCTGGCTGCTAGCTGCCAGATCTGAAGGTGCTGTCAATTTTCTCATCTATCTTTGCAAAGTGGGAAAGGGAACCACATTTCTCAATTTTTTTTCCTTTAACTTGTTGAACATTTGGAGTGTTTACATCATTGATGGAGTTTCATCACCACTACTGCTAGAAGTGATCTGAGACTGAAAGACATCATCAAAGACATTATCGTAATAGTCAGATGAGGGAAAGTTCAAGACCGTATAACAACCGCTTTGTTGTGACGCTTGTTGTTTACAGGATGTGGAGCACCACAAATGCTAACGTTGACACATGTACATGGAAACAGTCACAAACATGTACACACACGGTCACACACACACACACACACACACACACACACACACACACACACACACATTCATAGTCTAATTAGGGGCTTCTGTCGGGAATGTTGAGACCTCTATATGGACTTTTTTGGGAAGAAAGTTATATTATGTTGAGTGGAACTTAGTCATGATACATTCACCACACACACTTACACAGACATGTACACACAACACACACTATAACTGTGTTTGCTTCGGGTCATCTGGGTATGATTAGCAGAGTTAATGCCTCGTGTTAAATAGACTTTCTACTGTGCCTCACCGCAAACACTGACCACAACACACACACACACACACACGCATGCACGCATGCACACACACACATTCCCACTACTCACACAGATTCACTTTTATCGCTGCTTCTGGCAGAAGTGTGATTTATATCTCTCTCTCTCTTTCAAACACTGAAGGGTGTGTGCAGCTGTGCGTGTGCGTGTTGACCATTTCTGTGTGTTTTTGTGCGTACATATGTGTTTATGTCACAACCTCTTTCCTGCTGTTGCATTCACTGATATCAGAATGTTATTCTTTATTCTGTTCTTCACTGTAAACTCAGCAGCCATCAGAGCCATGTGGAAGTCCTTTAGTGCAAGTGTGTCTTTCTCCATGGATCAGCTCTGGTTCTGATGGGTCTCTGGTGTGTCAGGCTCAGACAAATTTCTCCCAGGATAGAAAAAAAATTAGCATGGTTTTGAAGTGAAATCCTCTTGATATTTTTAATGCACAGTATCTTCTGAGCATTACTGAGGATTTTTCGGTTATAATATACGCATGGGTTGTAATGGACTCAAAACTTTTGTTGGGGCAGAGTTTTGTAAACATGTGTATCACATACAACTTCTCCACAGCATTAAGCCACAATGCATGTATTGAATGAATTTCAAAATAAAAATACACATCTAAAGTTCCCATCATTAAAAAAAACCCTGAATACTAAACCCAAGCCAGATGACAGACAGCAGTCACCAGAATTTATTCCATCCTGTTTCACAACTAGTATCCACCACTCCTTTCCAGCCTCCTCCCTGCTCGTATTAACTAATATTTATTTCCATCTTCCACCTTCCTTTGTCTGTGTCCCTCTGCTCTTTTCAACTTCCTTTCTCCCTCCCATTTTCCTTTCACTCTCCCACATCCAACTTCTTTTTTTCTCTTCCTTTCTTTCTTCCCTGACTTTTTCAACATGTGCAGCTGTTTTGCCACAGACAGACTTGCACACATACTCTGAGACCCTACGAAACCCCACCTTGACCACCATTTAATAGCCATACGGCACACAGGCTTGTCCAAACTGCCTTGATTGGCTCTGACAGCAAATATGTCCCATGAAATCGACTTGGGATAAGTGTGTGTATGTGTGCGTCCAGTTAATGTGTGCGTTGTGGAGGGGGATGAATAGGAGCGACAAAAGGGATGTTACGGTGAGAATGACAGAAAAAGAAAGAGAGCGTAAAAAAGATTGAGAGAGAGAATGAAGATGTGAGGCCAGCAGGGGGGAAAGAAGCTTTATATCTCTACCATGAAAATCTGGAAATGTTTAACTGGCCTCTACATTATTCTCAGTTCTTTGACTGTAGCATCTACTGTTTATCATCATCATCGTCATTTTCAAGTCTTGTCCTGTCATTTTCGCTGGAAAGGCTGGAGAGAGAGTTGGAATGTAAATAACAAGCAGAGAGAGTGACAGAGAAAGGAAGCTAATCTGGATGAGCAGAAGCTCAAAAGAGGAAGAAAGAGGAAGAGAAAATGGGAATTGTGTGTGTACTCAGACCCGCTTCCACTTTTCTTTATTCTTTCTGTGCTTCAGAAGAGAGGCAGATGGTGGCTGGATAAATAAAGGCTGAATTAACTGACCCCGATCGAGCATTCAGAAGCAGGATAGTGATACTTCCAATATAGCCAAAACTCATAACACTTTTAACTGGATGCCATGGATACATTGCACAATATGTATTGGATGTGATTTATGATTATGATTCATTGTGATTTGTGTGGATGTGATTAGGAGCTAGAGAA
This sequence comes from Rachycentron canadum, assembly GCA_038496675.1. NCBI lineage: Eukaryota > Metazoa > Chordata > Actinopteri > Carangiformes > Rachycentridae > Rachycentron > Rachycentron canadum. Next base: position 6,607,863 of record CM076656.1, on the reverse strand, counting down.
AGTTTGGTGTCACCACTCACTTAGAACTAGGTCTATGGGGATATTTCAAGAACCAAAGTCAATGATAATCTTACTTAACATATATCTCCACAGGTTTCCTCTGGATCTATCATTTTGTTGTGTTCAACAACCATACATGGAACAATTTATCTATTAAGTGGCAGCAAAGGTGTTGTTTTCAACTTCCCACATTCTCCATATGACAATAGATCTGTATGACCATGTCTATTAAAAATTATAATACAAAGGTTTCGCATTTTATAAGGAAGGGATAATGTATGTTAGAGTGGAATTATACACAATGCTTGGTGGTGCTGATGAAAAACACTGAATCTAAACAGAATCTTTGCTTTCAATAAAACTCTTCACTATGATGACAGATTTTACAGTGTCCAAAGAAACATGTAATTTGTAGTAAGACATATGACCATTCAGCATTATTGCATCACAAGAAGTACATGTTTTATGATTTAGATTACCTGCAAGAGAGTGGTTTAAATAAAATTTAGATATATAAGCGAGTTAGACCCTCCTCCATTTGTGTTTGCTATAAGACCTATATCAATGGCAAATGGATTCAGTATGATAAACAAACAGTATCACTTGGGTGAGTGTCAATTTTATTTCATCAAAATGCTTTTAAAGATGAGATGACACAGAGAAAAGGCGGGCTGAGGAGGAAAGTGTGTCTATGTCTCGTGATACCATGACATTCTTTCCCTCTCATCTATTCCTCTTTCCATCCATCCTTCCCCACAGACTTGTTACAGATCTATTCATCAGGGTTTTAACCATTACTTTAATCCTGCGCTGCCTTCTTCCTCTTCTTTCTCTTATCTTTCTGTCGACTTAGCATTATCCCTTTCAACAGCTAGTACCGATTACTGTTAAGACACTCATTTAATCTTAAAGGCATACTCACACAAAAAATACCTTTTTATTTCTCAACTCTGAACAAAATTCTTTGTGGCCTCCTGGCTTCTTAGGTTCACAGCTGTACATCTAAAGCAATAATAAAGTGGCTGTAGCAGTGGACATGGACAGGGGTGAGAGTATGAGAGGAATGATGCAAACAAGAATTTTGGAGAACTTGGAGCTCTGACCACTTTCACACATACTGTATGCTCAGTGGCCAATCTCTGCAGAAAGCAGGCATGACTGACGACTTTTTGACTTTGGACGGAGAAGCAATCTTTCTTATCCAACAGTCAGAGCAGAGCTTACATGGCTTTAATTTCTTTCTCTGTTTTCCAACTTTAGTAGAAAAAACATGGCAGACAGTAAAAGCTTTATTTGAAGTCTCTTTCAAAAATGCTTAAATTTGCATCTGTTTTGAATGTGAAGACTGAAAGAATCAAACCAGCATTTTCTGTACCGTGAAAGCCTTTAACCCCTAATCTCTAACCCTTAACCTCTGCACTGTTACCCCCAACTCTAACCCCTTCACCTCCTTCATACCAGAAGCACAAAGGCTACTTAAAAGAGGGCAAGCACTGAGCATTGACAAACTGTGTCTTTCTGTGGAAAGAGATGAGCCTGGTTCAGGCTAAATACAGCTCACTCTGGAGAGGGCTTAGGAGTCGTTAAGAAGGCTTATCCCACACACACACATACACACACATGCATAGATACACACACACACTAGAGGCTCATATACTCCCATAAGGGCGCACACACGACAACAGAGAGATACACACCCGTCAGTATCTAATAGTTGTTTTGATGTTGGATGATGGCATCATGATTGTGCTGATGATGACAAAGCATTTCAGGGGGAAAGCAAGCTCTATTGCCACACACCATTGCAAGTCTAAAACACTTACCCTATACTGAGTTTGCATTTTGAATCATTAAAATGATGCAGAAAAAAAACTGTATTTATAACAAGCAGGGTAGAAAACAGGGTTACACTGATGGGAAGTAATCCTGAAATGATTTGTTGTTAAATCAATCCATCAATTGAAAACTGAAAAAAATGAAAGTTTATTAAGTAAAAAAAAAAAACAGACATTATCTGAAAAATTTTATTGTAAAATTGAATCTCTAACCCGTTACCTCTGGGAAGATGTCATGGGCATATTTCACTCTTTTGACATTTTATGTATTAAACAAATATTTGATAAAAAAAAAGTCTTAATACGAACATTTGTCTCAATACAGAAGGTAGTAATTGTTCATGTTAATTATGACAGGTTGTCCAAATTTACAGTAATGTACATTTCAAAATATGTTACAGGTCAGTGTCACCCTCTATGTTCAATATGAAACACTGATGACTAAATATTTTATACTATAAATTTAATAATAGTATAAAAAGACTTGAAGGATGGATGTTGGGTCACTTCATCTTTATTTCTGTCCCTGTGGTCATATGATTATGTCTCCCTCTCTCTGTGGTTATAACACCCATGTTTACCGGTAGTCTTGACTCACTTAGCAGTAGCTGGATACACACATATACACAGCTGCACACATAAAATACTTCTCTCCAAGTGACAACATTTCTGTCTGGCTCAACAACCCCAAACAGAGTGTGCTAAGTCATTTTGCATTTGACCCAGAGGATAATTAAGTGAATAAGAGGAAAGTTGAGTCTGTGTCTGCCTGCATGACAGGTTTCCTCTGGTTATGTAATTTGGTCAGTGACCTTTTATTATCAATATTTAGCTTTCTGTCTCCCTGGAAGTCAGTGTGAACACTGGCTGAAGGCTTCAAGCATGGGATCTGTCTGTGAAAGATTTATTACTCTGTGGTTGTTTTAATGATCATCCTTTCTGTCTCATCCAGAGTGACCAAGTTCTGGATTGGTGTGAGAACCACAGACGCTGCGCTCAGGTAAATATACAAACAAATACACACACACACACACACACACACACACACACACACACACACACACACACACTGCTCCGAGTTGGTTGTGCTCCTACACAATTGATTGTTTTTCCTAATGGTTAGTTGGGGGTGGAATTGGGGGTGAATCTAATGCATGTTAAGTCGTCTTGGTAAAACTCATTGCATACAGGTGAAAAGAAATGATGTACAGCATTCCCCAGAACTATAGGAGAATTAGCAGTGGAATTGGGCATTTCAATTCTACTAAAAAAAAATGTCCTCAATAAATACATAGATCACAGTCCAATTGCTTTGCTTCTTCCCAAAATGTGATTTAACAACTTTCCTGAAACTACCACAGACCACCACAAAACAAGAGAGAGCTTGATGCAAAACAAAGCCATGACAAAGATCCTAACACCTGCAAACTGTTTTAATACATTTGATGCAAAAGAGTGTGGTGTGCAAGTGGTGTGGTGTGTGTGTGTGTGTGTGTGTGTGTGTGTGTGTGTGTGTGTGTGTGTGTGTGTGTGTGTGTAGTAATTCATTGTTCAATTTAAGAGGAGTTTCCATGCTGAGTATTTTTGTAGTTACAGTTCCAGCTTCTCACAGCTTTCTGGACATGACTGGCTGTTGTGGAGCGCTAGTTCCATTGCAGAGACACAGACAGTTGGTGGATAAGACAGAGACTGATGCTAGACCTCTATATTTGAATGCAAATTATCATCTTTATCATGTACTCCTAATTATGAGCAAAATACATACTTTCAGTACCAATCATTAGGTATTGAAATGTTATTTTAGTATGCATTAAAATGCAAATTTTGATCGTGAAACGAAGTGAGATCAGAAATACACTTGTGGACTAAACATCAAATCAACCATGACCTTTAACTCACACACTTTAACTCACTCAATATTAGTGAGGTCTTGAAAGATTCTGTCTGGTGTCTTATTGATGTGTTCTCTGAACTCTGTTCAGGTTCAGACCAATACAAAAGCTTCAACCCAGCTGAAAGCACACCTGAGCCATATTTTACTTTTTGCAACATTTCCAAGTTTTGTCACAAAATTACTTGACAGTTGGATAAAGGAAAAGGTGGAAACAGGCAGAGTGAGAGCTTTTTTTCTGTGTAGCGCATATTTCAGTAGTGTGTGTGTGTGTGTGCACGAGTGTGTGTGCGTAAATATATATATATATTTACGCACACAAGCACTTCAAACAAAAAATACAAACACACAGCTTCTCTGATATTACCCAAACTTTTTTTTACTCCTCTCTCTTCCTTTGTTTCTTCACTTTGCATTCAGAATTCAACAAAGACACAGAGGGTATGAAAACTGAAAATATTTTCTTGTTTAATACCATGTCTAAACTTTATTACCTTGGCTTTGTGACTTGTTGCTGTACATGCATGATTACCAGTGTGGCACTGTACTGTACCTGAGGTCCACCAAACAATCTCAGAAACTGGCCAGTGGGAGTTGATGATGTATAAACCACAATTTTCGTCTCAGACAGCCTGATACTGCACAGACATGCACAGTATCTCTTCTTGCTTGTTTAAATTGCAAAGTTATTAATTCTTACTTTTTTACAGTCTGTTGAAAGTGGATACAGCCCAATTTGTAAAAGTCGCTACAGCAGGCCAACAAAAATAAATTAGAACAGAAAAGCACATATCCTAGTCTTCAGTTGTAATTGCCAAGATTAATCAAAATAATGAATTATACAGCAGAGGAAGGCCAGCACTGTTTAATGCTTCCAAGGTATGTATATTTGTTAACAGGCTGTGTGGGAGATATTTAGGGTTCACTGTTTTTATTATTGATTATGCAGCTTGGGAACTTTATACAGTCTGCAAAGTCTTCTCTATTATTATTTCATAGGGTAACAAACGTTTCCAGGTGTCTCTTCTGGTCTGTTCTGTTCTGCAGTAGGTTTAGTGGTATATTTAATTTAAGAAGGTGCAGACCACAGACAGGAGCCACAAGTGGAGTGGATTTATTAATTAGTAACAAAAGCAAGCACTATGCTACTGGGAAGGAGGTTTTCCTCCTCAGCAGGAAACCAGGGTGACTGAAGAACATGACAGTAGAGCAAAGTGTTGAGTTGCTGGAGCAAACAGGACTTGTTGGTGAACCAGTAGAATCTAGGTGAGAACAGATGGCAATTGGCTGATGAACTGACCTGGAGCACAGGGAAAACTAAGACTTACTAGTGGACTAACTTCTCCAGAGAGAATAGCAGTTGGCTAAGACGTGATTCCTGGTGGGTTGTATACAACAATCTGGCGAAGAATGGAGTGAAGAGCCGGAGGATAAATATTGTAGCCAGTGGGTGGTGGTTGATTACAAGATGTAGGACAGCCATGCCAGTTGACCAGCCAGGAAACTGCAGCCACGCCCAGCAAGACACAAACACAGAGAGAAGATCAGGGACAACACACATGAGGGAGAGGAAGAAAAGCAGAACAACAAGAAATGGGGTAATAGATCCTAACAAGGACAGGTTTAAGACAGAGAGACAGACTGGGATACTTCAAGAAAGATAAACAAAAGGCAAAGTTGTCAAATTTTGCATTGCAAAATTGCATTGCAAATTGCATGACAGTATTGGGGTTTGGTACCCAGTAATAGATGAGAGAAATTTCTCCACAGAAACAGAAAAGAAAGAATGACAGTCATTAGGAAGGAAGTAGCAGAGAGTCCACTGGTCATTAGTTGCTATTCTTTGGGAGGAAAAACACTCCTCAACACAGTGTGAATTTCAAACTTTTACTCTAGGGAGCTACATTTTTCTTATGTTTATAAACCCAATTTTAGGGCTATTAGTTAGGCAAATCTAACTCAATTTGACTTGGTCTCAGCCTGCATTCCACTGCAGGATCTCATAAAGCCCTTTGGCAGTGTAACATACTCAATAACCTTTAACAGAGATTTTTACAGAATAATTTGGGGACTCATATTAGTTTTCCCTCAACTCCCTTTTAGGTTATCATCCTAGCTTGGAGCAGCACTGTTGTAGGTTGTTCTCACTGAGCTTTTAATGTGTGTAACACAGTCAATCGTCAACTAACAGTTACACACCCACTCACACAAAATGGTATGATTGAAACTAAGAGGGTGATTTTAATATTCTCATGTCATCTGTTTCACTGTGGGAGCTTGAAACAGGAAACTAAAATGTATGAGGAAAAAATATCAAAAACATAGGATAGGAAAAGAGAAACCGGACCGCAAGAAATGAGACAACACAAAAAGGCAAGCAGCATCTCGTTGACTTGGCCAAGGAACTCACGATTGAAGACACACATACACACCAGGCAGATGTTACACCATCACATGTGGTTTGTGTCACATCATCAGTGGACTCTTGCTTATGAAAACACACATGGGAGTTAACTAAAACTACACTAGAGTCCTTGCTCAACTCCTCCATCTGTTCATCCCCTCCTCCTTTTATCTCTTCTCCCTCACACATTTACAGATCACACAAAGTCACAGAGTAGACGCAGTAATAGGTACCAGGTGTGTGAGGGTATGGGATGTCCACTAACAAACAGGTCCTTCCTCATTCATTCCACTCTTAACTTGCTCTGAAGAGGTTCACATTACTCTTAATACCAGTTGGAATAGTTCAGTGCCCTTGAATTTTGCTTTGTTTATTTCACACCATACCATGAGAAAGAAGGCTACTGAACATGCACCACCTTTCCTTTGAGTCAGTCACTAAATTAATAGGCTTATTTTCACAGTTCAGTTTGTTATGTATGAACTTTTTAGTGGTTGTTTGGTTCCTGCCTACAGAGCACAGGAATAATTCTTGTTCTAGGGATCTGATAATTTTTTCATCACTGGGTTGTGGCAGCATTTCCTCATGTCCTAGCCATGTACTCCAGCTCCTGTTGGGGCTTCCTTAGGTATTCCCAGGCCAGATGGGATATGCAGTCCCTCCATTGTCTTCTTGGTTGTTTTTTTGGTATATGTTTATAGGGAGATGTCCAGGTGGTTTCCCTAAATGGCCAAACAAGCTATAAAGAAAATTTATTGCAGTCTCATTCTTTCAATTTTTGCTGAGAGTCCATGAACATTAGGGTTGGAATCTGTACAGTACTGTGCAAGGTTTTTGGCACTTTAGCTGTTAAGATCCTTCTCCATCATGCAATACTATGAGGGAGGTGTCTGAATAGTACGGGGCCTTGATCTTAACACCATCAAGTCAGTCTGCAATTACATGGAGAGACAGACTGAAAGCTGAAATCCATAGATGAACTGTGACAAGTTCCTAGAGATGCTTGAAACAATCTATCATTAATTGTCTGAAAATGTCCTGAGGAACTGGTGCTTTTATTGGATATATTGATTTGATTGTTTTTTTCTGTTTATTTAATTTTCCACACATTTATTGCAAAATAAATTTCACTTTCCTTTTTGCATCAAAAACATTTAAAAGGAACTGAATATTGATGCATAAATTAAAATCTTTGTCTTTGCGCTCAATTCAACCTTCACCACAACAGTCCATTGCAACACCTACAGTATAGAAGTATGTACCAATCCAGCACCATCAAGCTTTAAACACTCAACATCATACCCTCACTTGTAAATAAGATCCAAACGTCTTTAGTTGGACAGGCAATTTGTTCTCATCCCAGTGGGGGCTGTCCACAGAGTAACATGCCCTCTGATTGGAAGGTGCTGTCTCTCATCTTTGCTATTTCTCACTGCAAATATAAGTTGTTGATTTCCAATAAAATAAACAAGAACTTTGATCAAAATGCAGGATGCAATGCTAAAAGAGAGGAATCCATTGGAAAGAGCATTCATCCCCATATGCCAATCTGAAGCCTTTCCTCTAATTTCCACTGTCTCAGTATATCAGTTTTTATTGCTTAATTTGCACAACCCAGCACAACAGCTGCAAACAACAGCTTGTTCGCCTGTGTAAGCTTGCATATCTTCTACTGGCACCATTTTTAATTCTGCTTACTTTTCCCACAGTCATTCTGCTGTTCAAACTTGTCCAGTACTTTAATGTGCTGTCTGCTTCTGCCAGTGTGATCATAATATTGTCAGAAATGCAAGCTCATCTTCCTTTGGCCATTTTGCAGGAATCCACTAGGTTTTGTAAATCTGGGGTTTTGCAAGTATTTTGACTGCCATCAGCACATTCATCTTGTCTAAGTCCATACTTCTATCCTTTCTCTGTCTAAATTTTGTCATCATATAGTGGTCATTCTGGTATCCTTTAATAGCTGCACCAATGGAAAACGATAAAGGAGAGAAAGTTCTTTCATAATTCAGTCTGAGGCCTTTTGTTGTGAAGTGATGAGGTCAACCACTGAACTATTTTGAGGCATTGGTCTTTTTAATTCTTCGGCACATCTCTCTTTCTTTCCCTCTATTCTCTCTCCTACAGCCCTTCCTCTCCTTGCACAAGCTGCTTACTTAAGTTATCCCTGGTTGTTTTACATGTTTTTCCAAAAGTCTGGCAAAAGTCTAACATGCTTTTCAAAGGATTTTAGGAATTTGTTCCGCTATTTTTCACTCAAGTACCACAAAACTTGAAGTGTGTGTCTGTGTGTGTGTGTGTGTGTGTTTGTGTGTGTGTGTGTATGTATGCATATATTTTTATGTGTGTATATTCAAAATGTCGAGCAAGGACTCTTGTGTCCTCTCTTAAACTGTCATTTGGCACATAAAAATGTATGATATATTATTGATACACACTGTATAATGGTAATACTCATACAAATACACAATTTTTTACTGAAGTAGTTTTAATATTGTTGAGGAAAGTCAAGTGATTTCAGCACCATGTACACTTCATTATTCCATTGTATAACAGTTAGTGCCAATATTACATTAAACGCTGTAACATCAATAAATCATTTATCATTTAATTTAACTAAAGTACCACTAAAATAAGTTATGTAAGTAAGGAAGTACACAAAAAAGAAAGCAAGTTGTTATAACATATTCAGGATATATGTATGTTTGATACATACAACCTTCAACCTCAAGTTGGTCTGTGACATCGCTGAATCTGTATTGACCTCTATACTTCTTATTATATGGGCCACCAGGTCAGATTTTACAGGGAATCTGCTGTATAGCTTTGCAGGAAAAAAACATGAAGAGGATGCTACTCTTCACTTCAAACAGAGCTTTCAAGCTCTCAAAGTGGCTGATGGTGAAAGTTGAGAAAAGCCAATGGAAAATCACCCACAATGTGTTTTTGTGTTCAAAGAGGGGAAACAATCCTTTATTACAATGTGTAGCAACAATGTAAATTTGAAATTTGGTCTCAAATTTTAGAGACTGATACTGACTGAGGCAGCTAGAGACATCTGGTAAAATTAGTGATAGTATACTGATAAAAATTGAAATATATAAAATTTTTAATTATTATCATTGGTTAGGGTTAGACTGTTTTATAAAAACAAAGTTCTTATACAGCAGCCTACCAACAGGAAACCTTTAGTAATAGAATTTTATCTCCTGTTGAAAAAAAAAACATTTTTTTTTCAGAAAAAAAAAGGATCCACAAAAGTATTGCTGGATGAAAAAAAATCCTGAAAAAGTACAAATTTCTTATTAACCACCACAACTCAAATATTATTCCGTAATACCCAGCCCTATAGCCGGGGGCACACTGGATATGTGCCGTATGTGGCAGCTGAGTTAATGGATTAGACAAAGCACACTTGTGGCTGCATCACGTGATCTAGAAGTTCGGCATCTTGCCTCTTTTTCATGTGTGATGTGTGCATCTCCAAGTCAAAATAGACAGAGAAAAGAACTTAATGTCATTTTGACATCATAAGAGCAACATTACACAAAACTGACACCTTCCATTTTAGCTGTAGTCTATAGTCCATGTCTAGGCTAAATCTGAATATGATAATATTATTAATCATTTTAATGCTGTATGTGGAGTGATATTTTTGGTGAAAGTTAAATCAGAAATTAGTGTGCTGGGGGTGCTACTGTAAATACTACACATTCAGTATGTACACCTACCAGACACAGAGCTAGTTACCAACGTTGTTAGACATTGATGATTGATGATCTAAGCAGGTTTTGACATTGGGGACCAATATTCAATGACAGTCAGTATTCAATGACGCAGAACATTGATAATAAATAACCATATCTATCAAATATCTGATTCCAAAGCTATCTTGAAATATGAAATCCTGACAATTCTAGTCACGAGCAAAATCCAACATCTGCTAAATGTCGCAATGTGAATTAGACAGTGGTAGGTTTTGATGTCAGTCTGATTTTCATTTTCAACCAAAATTTTGCATCTGTCCAAATATAGGGCTGCTATAGTCCAAGATCTTCCTGATATTATACTAACGTCCATTGCCTGCTGGGACAGAATGTAGAAAATATAAACTAAACTCTGAACAACTGATGACAAGCTGAACACATGAATTAGCATAAATAGTTTTGACATAGCACACACTGAACTGGTGATTGTGTCTGGAGAGTGAGCACATCTGGTGTGTGGCTGTCTTTGTCTCTCACTCCCTTTTTCTCTGGACCTGTTTCACTGTTTGTCTTTCATCTCCTCTCTCCTTTTCAACTGACACTTCTTTTCCCCCCACTATCCACTTCGAAACCACATCTCCCCCATCTCCACCACTCCTGCTCCCATTTCCTCTTCTCCCTCTTGCTGACTGTGGCTGTCATCCCTCCATCGTGGCAGGTGAAGCCATAAAACAGCAGTAGAGGTGTGCGTCTGTGTGGGCGCGTGCGTGCGTGTGTGATTAATTATTATACAGATATCTGAGAACCTTCTATGCCAACTGTGCACACACGCAGACACAGAGACAGTCATTTGTCTCATCGCTGTTGTTACAGTGCATTGGTGTGTTAAACAGTAACATCTCTGACCTCTGACCTATGCTGTGTCTACTGCGTTTTCTCTCTCACACATAACTCATGTCACCTTCAAGGCCAAAAGTGTGTGTTCATCTCTCAGCCCCTCTTACATAAATACACTGCATGTACTTTTAAGTGATTTACAACAACCAAGTGATATTTGAGAGTGTAAGGTGTGTACCACATACATACCAAGAGTTCTTTCAGCTAAAATCCATTAACAGCAGAGAAGCTGAGCAGCAGAGAAGCAATGTACTGCTGTGGACAGAGGGCAACTGCAAAAATGTGTCTTAACCACTTTCAAAAAATGCCAACAGAAAAAAGTCAATATCAGCTCAAGTGTCATTGTCATGTTCATGATACCAGTTTTAGAAAACTCTTGCTTTAGCGATATGGTGTGTCATCATGCTGAAGTAACAATTAGATAGTGGTAAATTGTGGCAATAAGGGGATGCACATAATACTCAGATAGACTGCAGCATTAAAACAATGATTGGATGGATTTAATAGGGACCCATTACTGCACCATGACTGCTCTGCACTGATGTCCTGACTGCTGACAGGAGAGTGTTTGTTTTTCACACCATTCTGAGTAACTCTAGAGACTGTTGTGTATAATGATCCCAGAAGACCAGCAGTTTCAGATACACTCAAACCAACCCATTTGGTACCAACAATCATGTCATGGTAAAAGTCACTTTTCTTTCTCTGGTCTGATGTTTGATGTGAACATTAACTGAAGCTCCTGAGGATTTATCTTCATATTTACTGCCATGTAATTAGCTGAATGGAAATTACATGAAAAAGCAGGTGTACCAATGTTACTTACCAATGTACTCATTTACTTTACAAAGCAGAGGAAATATTTTGTACATCTATTGGGTAAGGCAGGTGCATAGGAGCAGCAGTGGATCCAATATGGAAATCAAAAATCCTGCACAGTGTGTGTCTAGCAAAACACATATTTGATTTACCCTGCTTTTGTACAACACAGTAAAAGAGCTGTGGAAAGGAGAGGTGGTGAGGAGATCATGAGAGAGAGATGAGGCACAGAAGAAAGTGGGGAAAGGCATGCGCCAAGATGAGTATAGAGGTCGAGCAGGAGAAGAGGAGGAGTGATAATGTGAAGACAGGAGACAAAAAGAACAGAGGATTACAGAAAGGGATGGGGGGACGACAGAAGGATTGGAATGAAAAATTAAGTATGTCTGTAACAGATCAAAGTGGGAGCACGGGAGGAGAGGAGGGAGGAAAGAGTGGGCTGGGTTTGGATGCGAGAAGGTCTGAGTCTGGGGGGTGTAGAAAAAGGCAATGTGTTGGATGGTGCGTGTGTGTGTGTGCGTGTGTGTGTGTGTGCGTGCGTGCGTGCTTGTGTGTGTGTGTGTGTGAGAGAGAGAGAGCGAGAAAGGTGTTTTTGCGGAGATTTTGACAACCTTAAGCTCAGCCCAGCATGTGGCCGAGTGAGGAGACCCATGAGAGCTCCTTGAAGAAACATATCACACTTCAGGATCTGCTTACAACAGTGTATGTGTGCACGTGTGTGTGTGTGTGTATTGGACTATCTCTGTGTCTCCTTATACCCAGATTCCTTGAGAAATGTGTCATTAACAAGCAGAGGAGAAAGGGGGAAAACAGCTTAAAGTAATGCTTCTTTTGAAAGTATGTCTTTTTTGAACAAAACATAGGCTTCAAAAATGGCTGGTTTCTGGTTTGCTCTTTCATAGAGAATGATGGCTGTGGTCAGCTTGGATTCAGGCAGCATTAAGTCATTTCTGCTGTTTTATCACATTCTCAATATCAAGGCCACTGAGGCTACTTACTAAACTGACAATGTATAGATCTTTGTCAAAACATCCACACCCATTGTTTTATATGTAACACACTTTCTAATGGAGTCTTGACAAACTGATCTACATCAACCCACAATCAACTAACCTGAGTGCTTCTTCTGTCTCTATGGCATGTTTGATATGCGCCGCAGATAACGTTGTAATGATGACATATCTAAAGGGAATTATTGTTTGAATTCCTGAACTATTATGAGAACTCTGGCTGTAGCTAATGGTGTCATTTGTTGGTTAAGGTTGATTATTTCATCATAATAATTTTGTGTCTATTAAATGCAAGAATATACTAATAGTCAGAAACCCAGATATATTCAGTAAATTGTTACAAATGATGGTGAAAGTTGATGAAATAATCAAATTGTCATATGTGTAAAGCTGGAAACTGATATGCTAAAAATGCTTAAAATTATAAATTAAATTTCAGTTTAGTTGCAATTTAATTTTCTGATGAATAATCAGTTGAAGACAACTGATTCGAACAGTTTTCAGAATACAAATACAGGTATGTACATGGGCAGATTAAGTCATGATGATCCTTGGTTCTCTGCGGAGAGGCAAACTGGCAGCCAAATTTCAAGCCTGCAGGACATCACTATTGAATTCCCAGAATATAGAGTTTGGGTGGAGTATTACTTTAAGCTAACTCAAACGTTTTCTTCCATGACTAAATTGAAATGAACCGACTGTACAACATTAAACAGCTATTACGCTTCATGCTGAGACTCCATTTTATGACCAACAGGTTAAGAAACCAACACATGTGGCCTCACTAGCTTCGGTTTGTTGACACTTTATGAATCTCAGTGTCAAATCACAATGTAGTGTTTGCCCTGTATTTTATACAAGGAAAGAAAGTTTATGCAGTTTTTAATGCAGAGCTTGAATGTGATGATAACCCTCAAGGCCCTTGTAGTAGTCATTTTAAAAACAGTCATTAGCCTGCAAATTAATCTATTTAAAACAATGCTAAAGTAATTTTCATCCAACAGTAGCCATTTATGTGTGTAGAGATGAAGCTTTTTATAGGTTTTTGTTGATTCTGTTTGTTCCCCTGGAATTGGTGAGATGGAATAAATTGCAGGAATGATTGAAGCCAGGCACACTGGGGAGCTGAGGGAGACAGACGGGGAGAGAGTGGGTAGGGGGGAGGAGGTTGGGGGTGAAACCGCAGTTTTTATACGTTGTCTGGCTTTAATTTGGTAAGAGCCATCATTCACCAGTTCACTGAGGTGGCAAACCAGATGAGTATGTGCAGTGTGAGTTTGGAGAGTGTGTTTTTTTGTGTGTGTGTGTGTTCTCTACCTGCTTAAACACAGTTTCTGCAAATACTAAAACCCACTGACACATTGTCATTAATCCTAGTTCTTACACCTTTTGTTCCTTGAATTCCCTCTAACCTCATTTAAAGGAATAGCAAAAACATTTTGGGAAATATAATTGCATATATGTTCTCTCTCTGGAATAAGTTTTGATTTGAAGAGCAAAACCACTTTCTTAAATGTCATTAAATGTAAGGTTATAGTCAGTAACAGCTTAGCACAAAGACTTGGAATGAATGGCATGAATGTCAAACATTTGCTAGTTTTTCTTCCTTTGATGATTACACAAAATAAACAGTATACAGTTAAAGATATGTCTTTTTCACTATTTTAAGACATTTCACAGACAAATCAATTATTCAATAAAGAGAACAATTGTTATTTGTAAGCATATTGTATACAAATTGTTTGGCACATATTGCTCTGCAAAATGGCAAATTACTTAAGTTTTTGAGCAAACAATAATAAAAAAAAAAGAAAAAGATATGAAGAGTTCATTATTGAGCTTTATAGGTGCTTGCAGGTGGATTGTTTCCTATGTACAGAGCCAGGGTAGCAGTTTTGCCAATTTCGGTTCTAAGGTATGATAACCAGCTGCTGACTGTAGTTTTTCACTCATTTTATCATGTGTGATGAAACAGGTAAATGAAAATTGTAAAACTTGTTGTTGTTGTTCATAAAGCTTCATCTGTTTATGTGTCGATGTTTAGTGCCTTCAGCCATGCAGAGAACTCTGGGAAACCAGGAAGGTGTTGTCTCCAAAGTCCTGTGAGGTAAGATGAGACCATGCATAGTGTATATGTTTGCTGTTGTGTGTGGGTGTGTGTGTGCATGTATGTGTGTATAAGTCACTACTGCTTTGGTGGTGGTGGTTTCACTTGTGCACTAGAAACATACTTTTGTTGGCACTGAAAGACTGTGTATGTCCTGAAAGAGCAATCATGTCTCTTTTTGCAAGATTATGTATGAGTGTAATGAATAACATGTTTGGGCTTATGAATGTATACATGTGAGAGTGTGCAACATTTTTGTATATATTATGCATATGCGTGTGCGTGCATGTGTGTGTGGCCTTAAATGATTGTTTGCAGAGCCAGTTGCTGTGGTTTTCTGATAGATTAGTTTTTCATCACAATAGCTGAAGCCTATTACTGGCTGGATGGCTGACTGCCTGACTGGTTAGGAACACAGGGTATTTCAGATCTACTAACTAAAGCTTGTGTTTACACTTTGCTAATCTGCAGCCATGAAACAGAAATGCCCATATGCAACCCCCTTTCAGACAAAATCTCAAGGGCTGCTTTCAAAGAGTCAGCAGGAGTTTACCAAAAACATGTGTATGCTTTTGTGTGTTACGTATTATTTCCGTTGTGTGTCACGAATAATAATAGTAATCCCCTGTGCTGTCTCCCTCTCCCTCTCAGAAGCAGACAGAATGTGTGACAAGTAGGGAGTTTCTGGCCTCTCTGAGGTCATCTCGACAGGGTGACTGTCCTCCGCCTCAGCGAGCCATTGGATTTGCTGCAGCCTGTGTGGAGAGCTGCTCGTCAGACCAGCACTGTCCCTCCCCCAGAAAGTGCTGCTTTAATGGTTGTGGGCACACTTGCCAAGCGCCAGCCAATCTATACAAAGGTAAATACACTTGGAGCTGGTTGAGGTTTGTTTGTAACTTTGTGATTTTTAACTGAGGTTATCTGAGGTTGCCTATACCCTACACTGCACTCACATGTAATAAAATAATCCTGTTGATTATCTTAATGCTTGTACACATTTTAAATTAATTTAATGTAATAAATGACTTTGGAGCCCTTCACATTCAGGGTACACCCACACATGTGGTGTCAATTAGTAAGGCTTATTAGATGTTCTGTGTGTGTGTGTTAGTGTGTGTGCCTGTACAAACTGTAGATGATTGACATCTCCCAGTAGTTGCACCTGTTATGATGCAGAAAAGGATATTATCATTCTGATTAGTTCAAAGAGTTTGGTGACCTCACATGATTACCTACATACCTCCATCCAATCTCAACCTGAATGAACATGAATATGGTTGTGTTGACACCCTCTAGCACATATTTCTCATGCCATCATGTTCTCTCATAATCACATTGAAACATCTCCTTTCTGTTTGTCCCTGCAGGTGTTCCTCTGAAGCCTCGCAGAGAGATGAGCTTTGTGGAGGACTCAGAGGGCCATGTGAAGGTGCTTTGGGTCTCTAAGTTTAATGTCAGCGTGGAGCCAGTGATTTACATGCTTCAGTCTCGCTGGAATGTAGGCATCCACCCCAGTGAAGACCATGCCACACCATGGACTACTGTTGCCATGGTATTTTAACCAGCAGATTCACACCTTTAATCCCTGGCCTGTAATTATAAAGATTGTGTGAGGTGTGCACTGCCTGATATGGAACTGTATTTTAATGCTAGCATTATTGTTTTCGGGTTCTTCAGATTTGACACAAACATACACTGGGCTGTAAGGACGAACAAATAAGATGTGGTGGTTAAAGGTCAAAGGTCAAGGTCATTGAGACCTCACAAAGCACAGTTATGACCTTGTGAAGGTGATATAAAAATAACACTTGATGGAAATTCTTTAAATTTGGTACAAATGTCCATTTGGACTCAAGGATGAACTGATTAGATTTTGGTGGTCAAAAGTCAAAGTCAGTTTGACCTCACAAACACTTTTTAGCTGTTACTCAAGACTTCATATCACAATTTTGACAGAATTTCAGACAAATGTTTAATATTTTACATGACTGGATAAACAGGGAGGTAATTAAACTAGTCTGCGTGGCAGAGGCATACAACTGTTTGTTTCGTCAGTCATCGTATCTTTGAACAGATGCACTATCATCCTGTTACTGTCATCCTCTCTGCATTACTGAGGTATATTAGCTGATGAGATATTGATGAAGGCTGCCTGGTAGCTAGAAACAACAACAATAACAAATGCAACAGCACAGCACATGGTTGTTTCTGTCCATCTAGGCATCTCAGGCAGTTGAAGAGTCATTGAAGCTATAAAAATGTTTCCCGGTGCCTTTAACATTGGAGCAACACCACAAAGTTTGAAACATATCTTTACCTCATAACTCTCAATTTGCTTCAAATGATGAAACTTCTCAGCTATGGAGATGGATGTTAGACTCTGTTTCCACCTCATCAGTCTGCTGCCTTACTGTCTAACCCTCTCCACCCCTGCCAGTCTCCCATTCTGCCAGGGTAAACCGTATGTATGTGAGTGTGTGTGTGTACTGTACGCCCATGTGTGTGTGCCTGTGTGAGGTTAGGTAAATAAGCAGAGCTTAAAAAGGAACCACAGGCAGCCACAGTCGTTCCACTGGCTGACTCTGAATGACTGAACGCTCATTATGGACTTAAATAGATGGCAACTCGTGTGTGTGTGTGTGTGTGTGTGTGTGTGTGTGTGTGTGTGTGATTGTGGATGAGTAGATTTTAAGCAGTGATTACATTTGCGCTGTCAGGGAGACAAAACATGTGAATCTTTAGCAGTTTCAACCATAATTTGGGCAAATCGTTTAATTTCACTATTATCAGATGGAATTCCAATCCAACTATGTTCATCTGACTTTCTAGCTCATTAACTTGTGACATTCATATGTTTAACTACACAGGGCCCTGTCATGTTTTGCAAGAAGATACTGTATATTATGGTTTTGTTAGAGATGACAGAATATGTGTATTATGTACATGCAGTCAGAACTGAGTACACCCAGCAAAATGCAGTCTGCTGCAGGGTATGCACACCAAAGAACTTTTACTAGTGTGAGACCAAAAATCAAACTAAAGGTAGGAGTCTCTGTACTGTAGCTTCTAGTTTAATCAAATTTATGTGACTTTTGACTTTAATATAACAGTCCTGCAACAAACCCTTTAGCCCCCTAAACCCTGTAAGGTCAATTTTCATTGAAACTGTTTTTGAGAGGTGTTAACTGAACTGTACGATAGTTTTGCAGGACATAGTTTGTGATGATGTTGAATTACATTGCATTACACAGAAAGGGGTCTCTGTTATTACCCTCACTGATGCAAATGGGGTTGGCAAACTCATAGAAACACATATAACCACTGTGAAAAAAAAAACATTGTAATGTTATAGGTGGTTATGTTCCAGACTATTTCTCTGTGACTGCATCCAGGATTCATTCAGGAATGTAATCTTCAAAAAAGACGCAATGCTTTGTTTTTACACTTGTATAGTTTAAATAGCGTTGCTGGTAAGCAATTTATGACTCCTCATTCTTAGCAAGAACAGGAATATTTCCTAAAAAGCTGTAAACAGTTCCTGAGGTCTTGTAAGTATTAGGTTCATGTACTCTTTGTGGAATAAGACTTAGTCCTTAAAAGCAAAAACTTTTTGTCAGGACCATGATCAGAACACTGGTATCGGAGTATACCATTTTATCTGTTGGATGAAGGAAAATAATGAAACTTGAATATGTTTTCTATAATGCACCTCACCATTGTTTTATGTGATGTGACTGTATTTTTAGACCCTGTCTGAAGATGTCGTTCTGCCTGATCTGAGACCTCAGCGCTGGTACCAGTTCAGAGTAGCAGCCATCAACAGCCACGGCAGCAGAGGCTTTGCGACACCAAGCAAACATTACATCTCCAGTAAAGGTAACACAAACACACTCAGACCACATACCACTCTCCTGACTTCTCCTGCATGTTTCCATGACCTGTATGCGAATTTTGATATTCTGTCTTGAGACACTGAGCAAAACGCAGATTTCTGGGTTCCGTCTGTGTCATTTAACAAGAGATATTACACCTCTCTTAGGAAAGTTCAAAACTCAGGAACAGTTCCCTTCCTCTCCTTCCCTGTTCTTTCTCTCTCTTACACTCAGTGTTGATGGATAGGGTACACATAGCAGGAAAATTGTCAGGCAGTCCATAAAACACAGACAGGAAACAGAATATACATACAACTGCACATTGCACATATTCACACATGCACATACTCATACATACTTATTTGATTGGTTTAATGCCAGAGTAAAATCCCCAGTGTTGTTTGGTGAGACAGGGTGAAAGTGAGAATAAGAAACACACACGCACACACACACACACACACACACACACACACACACACACACACACACAAAAGGTCCTAGCTCTAATACTTAGCAGACTCAGGTCAATTGGTGTTTGGCTAGCCAGGATTGGCTAGTGATAGGAATCCTATGCCAGGATTGGCTGGAGCAAATATGTGAATAATGACTTCAGGTTTTGGAAAAAGGCTCTTTATCAGTTGAACACTTATAGAAGACTATAAAGAGGTGTCTGAGATAGCATTTTCCATTGCCATCAACAAAACACCAAATGGTAGAATTCTCTGTTCCTCCAATGGAGTTCTATAAACATTACAACCTGTGCCTTGGCAAACTTAACCTTTTCTGGCAGCTTCTGGTGCCCCATCAGCATATTCAAGGAAAAGTTGAAAATTTGGAAAATATGCATGTGCACTTTCTTGCCGAGAGTTACATGAGAAGATCAATACCACTCTTACTTCTGTCTTGTATATATAATTCTGGAGTTATGCTCCTCTGCCTTGCACATAGGCAGAGGAGAGGCGTAGATGTAGTGATAGATGAGTTTTTTTGGAAATATATGTGTTTCTTTTATACTTGTATGGATTATATTGTATATGTCCCTGAGGAGGCAGTGTCACATTTATCAAAAAAAATGTAAAGGAAAAGTAGAATAAATGACAAGATGGGCTGTGATATTAAGAGCCTCCTCTAGAGCTACTTTTGGCTTAATGCTGAAATTTATAACCAAACTCTGAAAGAAAAAATGTAAAAAAATAAAAACAAACAAGTCAGCTTGCTTTAAACTCAGGTCTATAGTGCAGGTTGTTGTGATTTTATCTGCATGCAGATAGACTATTTTGCAACCCCTCTATGCTTAGGTTTGCAGAAGCATAATTCAAGTTTAAGGTTGCTAAATTAAAACTGTTGCCAGTAGTCCATTATTTTAGCTTTGCATAAGATACAAAGTGTAAAAAGTTCTTCTTTGGACACTTGCTTCAGAAAGAAAGATTTGTAGGTGGATTTTTTTGTGTCAGATGGACCCCGGCTAGCTGTTTCCCCTGTTTCCATGGTGTTTGCTGCAAAACAGGCTACCAATGAAGACTTCAAGAAGTTACTGCTTCTTGCCAAGAAACTGTCCAGCACATATCCGGCCCCCTAAAGATAAAATATGGTAGTTTTCATACCTTTTTGCTAAGCAAAGACTGGTTACTCTACGTAGTAGTATACTGTATATACCTGACAGATATGGGCATATCATTCTTCTCAGTGTGTGTGTGTGTGTGTGTTTGAGAAAGCTAGATAGAGAGAGAGAGTCTTGTATGTATTTCAAGTTTCTGGGTTAAAGGTTAAAGACACACACTTAAACATTCTGAGTACCATCTGATCGCAGTCAGAGTCTTGTGTTTCCAGTTCATTAGTCTGATTAGTTAGGGGCAGGAGGTCAGGGGTCACAAATCAGGAAGCTGGCAGATGTCATAAATGATTGAATCTCCTCCACTGTGACTTTGCTAACCAGAGAGAGAATGTGAATTTAAAAACCCCTTTGCTGTTCGTTTGAATATTACAAAGAAGACCAGCTAGAAGTAATTATGAGGGAATGTCTGGATCAGAAAACTCATCTTGATGTCTTCATCTCATGAAACAATATATTCGAAATCTAACTGATTGAGGAAGAAATATGGAAATGAAATGGCCTCAGAGAAAAGTGTATGTCTTGGTTGCATATTCCAAAGAGATGCCACACATGTGCACACACAAACTGGCCAGATGTCACAGCCGTAATATGTTGTCCTTACTTTGATCTCTGCATCTGGGTCAGTCTAGCACAGCCCGGGGACTGTGGGAGGCCTACCATGGGGGATGTAGTTCTAATCGGATACATTTTGTAGTTTTAATCAAATTCAGGGTTGGGATTTAAGTCTCTAATGAGATACAGATCTTGTGTTGAAAGAGCAGCAACCTCAGGATTTCATTTTTTGAAGCAAACAATGACTAGTGGTGGTCGCCTTTGGTCTGTGTTGTGGTAGCTACTGAAAAGGGGGGCTTCAGGCTTCTGCAGTATCACTCACCTTTGATGCTTTAAATTTAATTGGCTTTGTAGACTTGAATAAGACCAAGAGGAAATTAGCCTTCCCCCTAATACAGCCTTCTTTATGTTGCTCACATTAAACACTAGTTATTGAATTCAGTCAAGCTGGTGAACAGCCTCTGCTTGGTAGGAATGAACTCAGCACCAATTATTCATCAATAAACACAGTTGAATGATTTGTAGTTTTTACATCAAAATCACAGTTTAACAGGGCTTAAGCCTGCAACTGTTGATTTCACCAGCTAAGCCACCGTGGCAGACAAATATGTCAGCTGTACCCACCCACCTTTGCAAAACAACCCACCTTTGCAAAACAACAAAAACATAACAGGCTGTTGTCTGGTCTGTGTACTGATTTTTCAAAATGTAATTTATAGAGAATAATGACAATTTCTGAAACTGTTCAAATAGGTATATGTCTTTATCATTATAATGGCAGTGAGAATAATTTCAAATTGATGATCTCTGTCCCAAGTCTCTGAGTGCATGTTTCTCCATCTCTCACTGCAGATCCCACACCTCCAGAACCTCCAGTGAACATCAGAGTGAGCAACCAGACTTTAGAATGGATGAGTTCACAACCAGGGTCCAAGTTCAACGAAAGGTAGGGTAGACAAAAGAGGATTAAATAGATGAACCTGTTTGTTATTTTTCTTTCTGGGTTAGTAGTCATGCATCCTTTCAGCAATGCAGGCTGCTATTGTAGGCAATCGGTCATGAATTGTGATCAGATGTGTAGACAGTTCTTGTCCTGATTATGTTGCTGCATGAAAATTATAGTTGATCCTTGTGCCGTCATATATAGCCATGTCTTTTCTATCTGTGTGCTGTAATAAAAAACAAGGTCATATAATGTTCAGATCATGTTCAACAGATGATATAAAATGTTGGTGGATTCACACTAACACTAACACTAAAAAGGACAAACAAATACTATATCCCAGTTTTTTCACTTTATTACCATGAATTTGTATACATGCTGTTGTTTGACTTCCTGTTTTCTCTCTTTAGAACAAGAGGAAGTAGGGTCACAGTGGCGATCTTGTTACAGTGGGAACCCCCCAGAGAGGGAGACCTGCCAGTCCACAGCTACAGAGTCACCTGGATGTCTCGACACATACACACAGCGCATAAACCTACACATACACTACATGGACGCACAATTACAGGTCACAACAACATGCACACGCTACCTACACACTCACGCACACCAGAACAGGGTAAAAAGGAGAGCAACAGCAGAGTGACTCAAGGGGTAAGAAAAATTTTTATATACCTACACTAAACACAAAAATAGTCACAGTCATTAACTGTGTCAATGATGGGCCCAAACAATTATTCAAATGTATTTGGAAATATTGACTTTTTGCACACTTAATTAAATAGAAAATACTGCAATTTCTGCCCATCAATCTACTATCAATAACCCATTATGACAAGAGTATTCACACCCTTTGTTGTGGAATTCCAAATTATGGTCGTGTGCATCCTGTTGGCCTTAATTGTCTTTAAGATGTGTCTAGAGCCTGTGGCAAATCCCAATTTCATTATTTTCCCTATTCCTTGCAATTTCTGTGCATTATAAATCCACACATACGAATACACTGTCTATTTAATATACATAATATCTTTATTTGTATCTTTGTATCCGTGATCTTGTACATAGTCTTAAGCTTTACATTCATAAGCATTCATAAACCTGCTTACCTTGGTTAATTTTGCCTTTAAAGGAATATTTTAACATTTTAGGAAATAGACTACCACACTTACTATGTCTGTATGATGGATGGGCTCAGCTAGTTTGTCTAAAATAAACTAGTGCTACCATTTGTACAAAAATTGGAACCATAAATGCAAAAACTTTTGCAAATGCAAAAGTTTTTACCGTAAGACAGTCCTTGGAAGCCTCGAAAATGTCTTTACTTTTGAAAAAAGCACCTTAGTTTGTAGTTTTAAATTCAGATTACCCCTTACAAAGACTGAATTAAACAAACACACATGCATACACACAGACACACTGCATCGAGATCTGTAGCTGCACCTGAGAAATTTTACTAGGCCTGTAAACAGATGCACGTCACACAAACACGTGCATATATCCCTTGTATTTGGCATTCTGCTTGTGATTACTGCAGTGGTTTTACAGGCCTCTGGACTGCAGAGAAAAAACAGGTTCTGTAAACAGCTACTGTGAACACTGGTTTAATATGATCATAGCGACTATTGTATGTTCAAACTGCAGCATTACACAAGAAGCCAATAAATAGCACACACCACAAGTACGGCTGGTAGTCTGATTTAAAACACATTTACATTAATATTAGACATTAAAAATTGCTTCAAATTATATCCTGCTGGACCACCTGTGTCCAATAAAAATTCCTGCAAATGTGAATTAGATGGAGACATAGAAGAACTACCCAGATGTTTCAATTAAGGATGTGGATTTATATAATGAGCAAAAATGAGGTGATAAAAAGAAAATGTGGTCATGCTGTTTTGTGTAATTGTTGAAGTTGCATACTTACATAAAATTTACATGCCTCTAAAACCTTTTAAAGATAACTTGTGTTTCGTGAATGTGGTTTTATAATGTTACATGCTGATATATTTGCCAAAATAATTTTTGACATGCAGTATTTTAGATCTGGTTTTGACATATTCACCTTTTAAACTGCTGCTTGGCATGCTTTCCCATTAGTGTGGCCTTACAGAGTTTTTTGTGCATATGTTCCTTGTGGATCTGAAAATGTAATATTGTCCTCAGGCAGACACAGCATTATCTTCATTGGACATAACTTTGTTAGAGTGCTATGGCAACATGTAGGTCTGGCTTCACAGCACAGGAATAAGATGACAACATTTAGATTGACTGACAACGGAGAGGAGTGGCTTTCCTGCATTTGGAGGTATCTGGGGGTATCTTGACTATATGTTAGTTACTAGAACACAAAGGCATTCATGAGAGAGTGTATCAGTTATCAAAGCTGTAAATGTCCGTGCGAAGGAACAGTAATACAACTGATATAGGACTATTTGTTCAGTTACTGGAGCTGCCAGCACGTGATGTATGTGTGGTATGATGCATGAGGCTGAGAGAATGATGAGGTCCAAGGCCACTATAGAGAGTAATAGAGTGAATCATTGCTGTCTCCTTGCTGTTAAGCTCAAAAGGTAACTTTTAAATTCTTTAGAAATACAACAGATTTCTAGATGTACTTTTGAAATTATATTTAAGGCACCAATAACAGTCAAGAGGGAGGATCTTTCTATCCTGATTATAGGTGTGATGATGATGTTCACAATGCAGTCAGCAGCACCAAAATACCCATAATCACAGTAAACAACACAAACACATATTACAGCTTTAACATAACAGTTCTGACTGCCTGTGTTGTGAGTAACTGAACTTTTTTTTTTTTCATTAAATGTTGTAAATAGTAAAGTACAGACCAAACAGGGTGCATGGGATCCTTAAGCTTGAGATCAACATAACTTTGAAGAAAGAACTTCAATAAAAGAGAAAAATAAATAAATAATAAAATAAACTCAGTTTTAAGGTTTTAATGTGAGCACACTCATATGGGATTAGCTATCCTATGTAGTAATGGCGATCCCAGACTGAGCCTGGTGGAGCCATTTATCTGTAGTCTGGTCCTCTGTTCTGCTTGGCTGAGAGGCCTGGAATTTAAATGAGGCCCCCTAACTAGTGTTTCCTACTTGCAGCTGCATCTAGACACACACACAGACAGCAGCATCACAACAGGTAGGTATGAACCAGAATAACACTGCTGCTCTGTGCAAAATATATTTCATACCTTGCCAATCAACCAATGATAGTTGGTTCCATTAACACATGATGGTATATTCCACGGATGTGTATAAAACATATATCCTGTCAATCAGGAATTTATGCATGGGGGGGAGGTAACGGGAAATTGAAGGATGTTTTCAAACACAGAAAACCCTCCACTGAATCAGAGCTTTTAAATATACATCAGCTTCTTACATATAATGTAAGAAGCTTTAATGTCCACTGACATTATACAGAAAAATAGAAATCCAGGCTTCTCTCTCTCCCACTCTCTCTGTCTCTCAGACACACACATGCACACATGTGTACAGCTGTACAGGCCATATGTTTTGTCTATCTTTGGGGTAATGGAAACACTTCAACCCAATTTTGTCTGCAGGTCAAGAAACTGCTTTTAACTTGCTTTTGTCTCATTCGGTCTTAAGTATACACACATACAGAACCACACATGCACACACACACAAACACACAGACATACAGATTTGTTATCATCCAAGCATCTCTTTGTTGTGACTAGCTCAAGTCCACACAGACAGACAGGCCTGACTGTCTAAGAGCCTGTTAATGAACTGCCAGTCAAGCAAAAGGCTTAATGCAGAACAGGTTTGCAGTGTCAGTCATGAAGTGGGGCACACACAACACTGAGGCCGATGATGATTATGATAGTGAGGATGATGAATATGGTAATGATGGTCGTAATTGTGGTGGCCAGACTGGTGCATCAGCATTATTTGATTGTCATTTAGTAGAATTCTATAACACTTTTATCAAATTCTGGCAAGTAAAACTGCATTTGCTAGTTAGGAAATTTTTTTTCTATAATCCATATTCACACTGTGTTACAGGCTCAGTGTGAGTTGTGGCTGCAGGGTCTGCTGCCTGCTACCTCCTACATCCTGTCTGTTCAAACAGTGGCCTTCTGGGGTCAAAAGAGGCTGAAGAGTCCCAGAGTTCAAACTGTTTTCACTACAATAACTCATGCAGGTAAACAAACAAAATGTCTTCCTGATCACTCTCTATATGAGACCTAAAGCTTATATAATTTTTTTTTTGTTATAGTTCACAATACCAGTGTAAACAGTGCACCCCTCCCACCCCATCTTCCATCTTCCATCTGACATGTATTTTAGAGCAAAAACCAAGCCATGAGGTGGAAGAAACAGCCTGCAGAGCTCAGAGACAAAAAAAAATTGCACTGTGGATTCCCACAGCCAAAGACCTTTATAATTGTTGAATGGAAGAAGTATGGAACAACCAGACTATTTTTAAAGATGGATGCCCAGCCAAACTGAGAAATTGCAGGAAAAGAGCCTTGGTAAGACAGGTCACCATGAACCTGATGGTCAATCTGGCCAAATAGGCCACTCTCAGTTTTATCAGACCAGAGGATCTTGCTTCTTGCTTCACAGCCTTAGAGTCCTTTAGGTGCTTTTTTTATTATAACAAACTTTCACCAAGGAGAGGTTTCTGTCTGGCCTCTATCATATAGTTCAAATCAGTGGAGTGTGACAGTGATGGTTGGTTATTTAAAATTTTAGCATAAGACTGCAACATAACAACATGTGAACATATTGAACGGGTCTGAACACTGTATTAATGTTTATAATCCCCTCCTCATAATTTCTGTAGACATAGAGGACTGTGTAGTAACTGCTTGTCTGGAGTTCTTGTCAGTTAACTATTATTATTCTTTACAGTAGTTTGGCCACTGAGTTTCATATAAGGTGCAAATTACTGTAAGAGCCCACCTTCTCTTAACAGCTGCAATTCATTTCAAGGAGTAATTCTTTTGAGTGTAAAATTTGAGGTCTAATATTACATATCATGAATCCAGTGTTTTCACAGTTGCCTTTCTTTCTCAACAGTTTGGATGAGCATCATATCTTTTGATAAATGAGAGGCTGGTGTCAGGTTACCTAGAAATATTTAACTTATGGTCCTGTAAAGTCTGTACAGTGTCTTGTAGGATTTAATATTAATGACTGTGAGGTCATTCATCAATTCAGATCTCTTAGCCAGGTACTGCAGACTATAGCTGTGCAGTTGTGTTATGGTGGTTGAACAATGCAGCTACCTCGGGACTCCCTTATAAACTGCCATTTTGTTAACAAAAAACATTATTGAGTTAATTATTTTCCTGTTAGTTTAGAGCTGCTGCATTTTCAGACTGTCAGCATATTCTGTCTACCTACAGCTACACTGTTTAAACACACTGACACAGACACACACACGCACACACACAGACACACACAGAGTACAGTGGAAAGTGGTGATGTTAATGGTCTTCCAGGCAACAGAGGTATTTATAGGTGACCTGACGGTCAGCCCAGCCGAGGATTATAGCCAGCTGCAGCTCAATTATCAAACCACATACCAACAATTTTAGATGGAACATATTGCCATACTGCCATGCCATTTATAATTTAGCTATATTAATATTTGACATAGTCCGTGTATTGGCCTGGTTTCTCTCAGTCCTAATGGGGGTCAGTTAGGCCAGATAAAGCCAATTAGTGTTTGAGTAAATGAATTAATGCGAAGGCTAGGTTCCAGCTGCACTTTCATCACCACTTTATGATATTCCTGGCATAATATATTTATAAGTTGCATGTAATATAACTGATTTCATATATCTGGTCAGTCACGTTATGTGTTTTTGTTGTTGTTGCCAGTTAGGTATTCAGAAAGGCTACTGCATAAATGCTGCTTAAGGGAATACAAAAAAGTTAAGGTCTTACACAAACACAACAAGGTTTGCAATTTATGAGCTTTGACATTAAAAGTGAAAAGCCTTCAAATTTAAACATTTTAAAATTTAATATCTCTCTCTCTCCACCAAAGGCGAAGACTTCTCCAATGAGCTCCCATCTTCCTCCTCCTCATCTTCCTCTTCGCTTTCCTCATCTCCCTCCCTGTCATCCTCCTCCCCTTCTTCCTCTGACCTCCCACTCTCTGCTTCTCATTCTCACCCTGATCCCCCTCCAAACCCTGTCACCCCTGACAACCTCCGCTTGGAGGTTGCTGCCCCTCATTACCATAACAACCAGCTGCAGGTCAAGGTGTTCTGGAAGTGGCCTTACCACAGTGAGTTGATTTGGTAACATTTCTTTAGTAACAATTCTATAGTACTATGTCATCAAACTGACACAGATTGTGTCTGTTTGCACCTCAAGTGGCCCAAAAAAAAACAGTGATTCTGATTCTTTCTTATCTCTGCTCTGTTTGCTGTTCAGGCCTCAGGTTTAAAATCAATAAGAGCAACAGACTGTTTCTGTTACTGAGAGAAGACACTGTAAGAGGTTCATAAGCAACATAAAGCTGTTATCCGCTATCAAGATAAAAACATTAAAATGAAAAGGGGAGAATATTCAAAATAAAGAAATGGAGAGAAAACTACAATTCTTCTCAGGTTTCAGGGAGTATCTTGTTCACACAGATTACACAAAAACATGACCACTTTTTTCACTTTTTTTTTTTTTGCAGACAGACAGAGACACCCTGGTCCATACCTTTTGCAGTGGCATCCACATACCTGCAGTACTAATGTTACAAGCACAGAGAAAATGACAACTGTGCAGGTATAACAATCCTGTCTGGGTTTTGTGCATGTCTCTGTTTGTGAAACTATGTATGTATATATTGTTTCTATGTGAGCATTGTTGCTGTGTCTCTCTTTGTGTATTAGGTATCAGATTCCATCACCATAACTAGAGTAATGGCCTGTGTAATTATCTTACTAACTAATTCTTCTAAATGAGAATTTCATTTAGAACACAAACCATCCAAACAAGTAATATATAATCTACATAGAAACAAACTGAAAAATTCACAGCCCTCACAATGACATTTATTGTAGTGTGGTAGTATGTGATTGAAAATATTGTACCCAATAAATTGTATGGAAGTGTAAGTAAGGGTTTGACTGAAATTGATTTATAGAAAAAATGATTTGCAGAAGCACTTGAACAATGATAACTAACCATTAAAGATGTATTAATACTGATATAGAGAGGAGCATTTTAGAAGATGAACTGGTACTGAGTGGTTGTTGTGTGTGAAAAGAAAATTAGTCTTAAATGATCACAGACCCAGTGGGTTGATAAATATCAAAGTGCTGTGAGCAGTTTGCTGAGGTCACAGAAATATGAGTTCTCTTCATTGAAGCTCAGCCTTTTTTAAACAGTTACGCCATTTCTCACCATTTGAAGCTGCCAACCTACAGAGTTGCCAAGCTCTGCTTCAAACTGTTGTGTTTATTTTTAACATGGAGCTAACAAGCTTCTTCCAAACAAAAATAGAGGTAATATGTATATTTTATGGAACCTTGTAATAGGTCAGTTTTAACAATCAGCTGTGTACAGTTTCCACTACAATTTCTCTTTAAACACTCTTTTTATCCCCAACTTGATGTAATTTGTCTCTCTCCAGGGCACCCATCACACGATCACAGGTCTGTTGTTTGCCTGTAAGTACCGGGTCGCTGTGGCATTGAAGGCTGACCTGGGGTCAGAGGCTGTTGCCTGGGTTACAACCCCGACTTGCTCTTCCATCAGGGTCAGAGGAGGCAAAGCTTTGCCCTGCAACACTCAGGGTAGGAGTAACTTAACACAGATGTAGAGACAGTGTTTCATTGACCTTCGTTAATCCTATAACCCCTTAATGCCAATTTTAAAAATTGCCTTGAGAAGTGCTTCTTGTGCATCTTTTGTTGTCTTCTTTTGGGAATATTAAGACCCAAAATCACTGAATGCACACATGTACATACTTATACACTTAAACTACCAGCCGTGTTGCGAAACAACCTTTTTTATATGCACACAATTAGCTAGTATAATGCACTTTATTGTTGTCATTATGATCCATCTCTGATTCAATTTTGAGGAAATTTCACATTTAAAAAAATTCCAAATTAAACCTGCTAAAAAATTATAAGGATGTGTGTTCTATGTTTTTTTGTGTCAGAGCACCTCCTGTCAGGCAGAAAGGTGGTACTGCGACCAGAACGTCTGATTGCAGATTTTAAACAAGTCAATGGCACCTTGCTCACTACATTTCGCTGGAGGATGTCCCAGCATTCACTGGACCCAGCAGCTGTTGAAGGGTTTCAGTTCACCTGGACGCTGCAATCAGGGGTTACCACGGCAACAGAGGGGCAGGAAGACACACTTATCTCCCAGACTCAGACAATTGCACCGGTGAGAGAGAGAGAGGTGTATAGTGACAGCATTTTGTGTTGAGACTTCAGGAATATGTGTGTATGTGTGCGTGTGTACGAGAGAGAATAAAATGTAAGATCTTATTTCATAATTCATAAGTCTAAAAGTGAAGGGACATCATGACTCAACATTTACCAGTGATAGATTATTATTAGATTATTAGTCTGATTATATTATTTATAAATATCATGTTTATGGTATATTCTGAGTCAGTGTCAACCCTACCTATTCTATTTTTGGAACTACTCTGATGATTAAGCTTATTTTAATTATGTAAGTGGAGAAAGTTGACACTTTTTTTATGATTTATGTTATCAGAGACAAAGATGTGTGAGATGCATAAACATGCATTAACATGCAGTTGTTTTGGTTTTTTGATGGGATTTGCTCACAATAAGAAAAATATAGAACAGAAGAAAGGATAGTGTATGTTTGTCCTTGTGTATTAGAATGAACCCTGTTTCTTTATCCATAGTCTCAGCGGTCAGTGACAGTTCATGGTCTTCAGGCTGACAATGTCTATCAGGTGCAGCTCCAGCTGCTAACAGTAGGAGGCATCAATGGTGCTGCAGTCTCCAAGAAGATACACACTCCAGCCATCAACGCCACAGGTTGATGGGTAATAGTGCTTTCTTACTAAATTTTACATTATGTGTCAGAATATTTCTTCTGTCCACTAAACTCAACTAATCATCTCTTCTAGGCCAGAAACCTGAGAGCTGCTACTGACTTCTGCACCACGATCATCTTTCACCATGATCATCTTTACTAACATCCACTTCTCTAGTTTTCCCAAGTTTAACATGATTTCATTGCAGATTGAATGCAGACAATGCTATAAATTGGAAGTTCCTCTATTTTGCTCTAACAAGAAAAATAATTTGCATTTCAATCATTAATCTGATTGAAATGCAATGCATCTGATTCAAATGTTGCAGCATTAAACAATGCTGGCAGTATAAATATGTATCCTCAAACTTTATTTCCTCAATTTTCCTTTTAAAACTGCAGCATTTTCCCAAGGATTCCTCTTGGCATTAGTACCAAAGTGCCACAGCATTACGTGACATACTGTATATGTGAAAAGTGAGGCTTCTTACATGGCAGCATCTGTACATGTTGGGTGGGACTAATGAAGTCCAGTCACCTGACATCACTGGAGCCAAATGACACTTACAAGAGACTTATTATGCCTATTGCCATTGTTTTTTGATCATGCTAGTTGAGAATAATGTAGCACTGACCTTACATACAAATAGTTTTGTATAGCAACAGACTGTGTTTATTGCAGTACATTACCTGCTACGTTATTTTTAAAGTAAGTGGGTCTTGAAGGAAGCTCAAGTATTTTGACATTTTGTTAATATGTTTAAAAAAAAATTAGATTTTGCTTGTTCAGTACATTTTTGGCCTTGTAAAACATTCATTTTACATTTTCATACACCCATTTCACGAAACAATGATATATGACATTTTAATACAGTTAATATTGTTGATATTGGTATACCTGTGGTAGGTTTCTTTGTTTTACAAAAGGTTTTACAAAAGTCAAAATGTCATTGCTTTGGAAGATCAGTTATTACTGGTGTTGAACAACCAGTAATTATGTTAATATTCTCTCCGTGTAACCTTATAATATTGATAATTTTGTACTTAATTTCTTCACATTTTGATTGTTTTTAGTTTTATTTATTGTTTTCCAGTCTTAGATTTTTATAATAAAGATTATCAGAACACAGAGTGCGTTGTATCAGTGATGTTTTGGTTAAAATGATGATAATAAGAAGGATAAATACATAATACTGGGATTTACCAGTTCTCATATATAACATGACCTTATTTTTCTTTTCTGTTTCCACTATTTGACTTGGTATGATTAACATCCTTGGGGTACCTGCTGCAAAAAGATGAGTAGTTGAATTATGAATATATATATATTAAATTAACTATAAATATAATTAAATTACTCTTGGTATCTGACAAACCATTTTTACCATCTTTATCATCACAGAAAACCATGAAACTAGCAAATATTTAAAAAAAAGTATATTCTCAAAACTGGTGCCAATTAATTTTCTGTTAATTCAATAAAAATTTGTCGATTTACTAAAAACAAACAAACAAACAAAAAATTAATTAACTTTTTAAAAAATCGTAGTTTATTGGTTTTCTGTGATGATAAAGTTGATAACTGTCTGTTAAACAATAAAAATTATATATATATATATATAATATTCATATATATATAAAATAT
>CM076656.1:6525569-6575148 GCA_038496675.1 Rachycentron canadum | reverse complement strand
ACAGATATATATATATATATATGTATTATTACTTCTAGAATGTAGAATATTTCATATATTCATATTACGCAGACCCCATTGAGTTAGGAGGAATTTGCTAGAGATTTTTTGTTGACTTTGTGAAAATGCTAATTTTAGAGACACCCTTTGGTTTTTTTATGGGCAGATGACACTCGACGTCGGGGGACGAAAGGGAAAGGTAAAAGACAGTTTGCCGGCGACTTCGGTAGAATGTCGGAAGCAGCCGAAGTTGAGGTCGGCGACGTGACGCAATCAATGAGCGACTACAGATTGGATTGTTGTTTCTTCAAATCGTGGTCAGATGAAACTCAGTTTGTTATTTCCTAGACAAGGTATTGTATAATGTTGTTTCTTTCAACTTTTCATCATAGTTGTAACCTCCCCTCCAATTACTAAAGATACTGAATCACACCTCCGTCTTTGTCTTTAGACGCCTCCAGCTTCCTACTGAAAATGGAGGAAATGTGTGTAATCGCGGCTTTGTTTTTTTCGCCTATGTTTGGCAGCGACAAGCTAACTCAGCTAGCTTCAATGGGAATGAACTAAGTAATGCAAAACTTTTATTAGACTTCATTAAATTAGCAGGAGGTATGTTATGTTCTTAAATGATGTGTGTGCGTTCCCCATTAGCCTGACGTCCAATGTTAGTGATAGGCTAAGATAACGCAACATTGATTTTTTTAATTTAATAACTAAAATGACTGTGGGAATTGTAGCAGTCCTTGATAAAGATGCCAATGTCTAATTTATCTGCATAAATTAATAAATATGTTAAGCTCGGAATTTGTCAATTCTCGCTGCATTTACTGTTAAGAAAAGCTAACTACGAGTATCGTATGTAAACGAAATAACACTTTCAAAAAGTAACCGCAACGTAACTTCAAAAAGAGGAGCGGCACAAAAGTAGCTACTTGATGTCTTTGAAAAGTCTTTGTGCGAAAAGAGAGTTAGTTGCAAGTTAGAACAAATGAACCACATCTGAACAGTTGACCACCTGTCCAGGAAAGGTAGCGTAGATGTAATATGAAGTCGATCAGGAATAACTTAATACACATATGCAGTGGGGAAAGTTGGAAAAGTGATCTCAGACTTTTGGACCCACGCTGTATGTTTTGTGCTGTTTTATACAAGGCAGCTGTCAGTGAGTGTCGTAAGACAAACCCTGTATACGGACATTGAGATGATCACGAGTTTGTCAAGTTAATGGTAAAATTTCCTTAGAACAGTAGTTTTGAAAGTATAGGCAAAGCTTGAGTTCTCAATGTCTTGATTTCTCTCTGTCATTTAGTCAGGCTTTATGAAAGCTTTGTCCATCTAGACAGACAGAATAATGTCTGACATAAAGTATGACAGATGTCGGGTGATTGGTTTATTTTCTCCACCACAGTTGAAACCTCACCTGCAAGTAAGATACTGTAGATATACATTTCTGATCTAATCATCGAGACTCTTTTTTTTTTTTTCCCTTTAATCATTGATTCAGTGTTGGTGAACTCCTAGACCAAGCCTGAGTCATGCCTTGTACATTCAGGCTGCGAAGCTTTAACCATTGATCAAACTGAATTCAAAATTACTGAAAATTCCTTAATAAGTTTTTTTTTTTTCTTCTCTCTCTTCTTTTCCAGTTGCTTTAATGCCGAGGTCATGGTGGTGGTGTAATTCCACACAAAGTTTAGATACAACTGAAGAAAACTTGTGACCTGCCATGATATAGTCTGGAGAGGCTTTAGAACAACTTCTTTTCTACACAGGGTATTGGGATAAAAAGTAGGGAAGGTGCAGACTAAAAAAACAAAAACTCTTGAGAACCCAAGGACAGGAGTGGACAGGAGTGTGGAGCACAGGTGTTGGGGATGGGGTTGGGGAGCCAAAGGAGGACGTCATGGTTCACAGCAGCTCTACGGCCTCCCCAATGAAAACAACACCATCCGCATCACATAATTTAACTATTCCTACTACAGCACCTCCTCTGCAAGCAGCACCTCCTCTGGTGCCTCCCCCTGGAAATACTACAGGTCAGGACATAAAGCAGATCCCTGCCAAACTCCTCAGTGCAGACCTTACCTCCAACTCAGACTTGACGCAGCCCTCTTCTTCATCTCCTGTGGATGCTGAACCTCCTCCAACTAACCCAAGCCCAGCATCATCCTGGCCTTCTACACAGACACTAACCCCCACTCAGGGTCCAGTCAATGGCCGTACGTCAGGCAGGAAGAGGACTCCTAAGGCATGTGACTGCTGTGGACCTAACAGTGCTGGACACAATGTCAAATCCTCTGGTAGAGCAAAGGGGAGGGGGAGAGGTAGAGCGAGGGGGGTTGTTAGGGATCTCGGGGACACCCCAAAAAGGAAAGTGGGGGGCCAGCTGACAAGTATCAAGAGTTTTGATAAGGTAGAGGAAGCAGAAGATGAAGATGACAGATATGAGAAGGTGCAAACAACTCTAGTAGTGGATGATAATCAGTCACAAATCCTTGTTCCCCTACCTGTCATGTCCCTGCAGGATGAACCTATAAGGAACTGCGTCCCTCTAGAGAAAGAGGATGTGCAGAAAGATGAGGACACCTTGAGAGAGAGGACAGAAGCTATTGGGGAAGGTGGGAAAGGAGGTAGAGATAGCAGGGATGAGGAGATGAGACTGTTGGGAATGGCAGGCAGGGGAGTGTCAGTAGTTAGAGGGAGAGGAGGAAGGGGAATTCTGGGAGTAACGTTAGCATCCAAAATTAAAATAGAAGTTGGAATGAAAAGGGGAGATGGGATTGTCATCGGTTCTAAAATGGATTGTGCTCGATCAGCAGTGATGCCAGGTCAGGAGGAGAACAAAAATGCAGGGATGGAACATGAAGAGCAAACTGACTGCATGGTTAAATCTCCATTTGGAAATGGAGACACAGTAAACCTATCTGACTCTGAACCTGAAGGTGAGGCTAAGGAAGTCGACATGATCATGAATAAACAGGGAAATGGACTACTATCAATGTCACAGTCAGGCCCTGCCTCAAGGTCAGAAACTCCCCAGGACCTTGACTCTGATATGCAGGTGGACCAGACTTCAAACAGTGCAGACCAGCTTTCTTTACCAGTAACTCTGTCCAATGGAAACATCACCACACCAACTGACCATGATCACAAATCCATCCCTATGGAAGTGGAAACATCTCATATAAACCAGTGCCCTATTACGGTTTGTAGCATGCAGCATTGCTGGGCATTAAGAGACCACAGACTGTACTGTCAATCAGGTACATGGGAAAAAGAGGAGATGGACAGTCATTCCGAAGCAGCAGAGATGGATGGTAAGATGCAGACTGAAGAAAGCCTGGAGCAGATTACTGATATGGTCCATGGTAAGATGTTTTTTTAAGCACACAATGGCAACACATTCATCATCCTCAATCTGTTGAATAAAGTGTGGTAAATCATTCATTGATACACTGAAATAAGTAAATTGTGAGGATCAGCACTTTTTCATGGCATATAGAAAACTTTATTTCAAAGATAAGAACTAAATTTATGTGTAGTCAACAGTACCTTTTTTAATTGTAACTCCATGGTCATGAAATGGTGACCAAAGCATAGCTGATGTTAGAAGCATGCAAAATAGGACAGATTCCACAAGAATTAGTATTTTCAAGCTTAAAGAACAGTTTTGTTTTGCGTAATACACAAAGTTACAATATTTAGCATTAAAAGCTTTACATTTGGAATTAGCAGATATTTTGGCTAGCATGGCAGAAATCTAATTAAAGATCAATATTGGGATTTTTTTCTTTGTAATTTAAGAGACATTATTACTAAGTGAAGCCCAATCACCCGAACACACACACACACACACACACACACACACACACACACACACACACAGAGGGTGCAGACAGTATTCGGACCCCTTCGCTTTGTGTTCTAAATTTGATTTTGAAAGAAAAATAATAAAAATTATTTTTTGGCCATCAATCTACAACCATCATGACAAAGCAAAACATGTTTTTAGACATTTTTGCAAATTCATTAAATTTCATCAACAAGACTAAATCTTTGCCACAAAAGATCTACTTCAGAAGATAGCCTTAAACCTATAAAAATGTATTGCATTTACACTGCTTGCATTTATCAGCACATAGGTCTAACTGTAATAAAACTACAGTACAGAATCAGTATTTTGAATGTGGATTTTAATACTATAGCAAAACTGGTCATCTTTTGAACGACACTGTTTATGTTGCTCATGTACTAGTTCGTATAATCATGTTACAATGATTTTCTCTGGCTTAGAGTTTCTGGAGAGCTTCTATATGAAGTATGGCAGTTTCATTCCTCTCAGTGAGACAGATGTGCTGGAATACCTGAAGAAGAACGGTAACCCTGACCTCAGCAAAAGGTGAGTACACACACACACACACACACACACAGACAAACAAGCAGACAATCAGAGTATGTGTTGGATTTTTGGTGTGACAACTAACTTGACCTTGTGTTATCTATACCTAACTGGAAAGTATGGGTTAAGTTGCTCTTATGTTACATAATTTATCAGTAGATGGTCCAAACGTGGATTAGTACTTAATGACATGTTATGTAATATCAAATCCATCCAGTTGTCAGATTATCCTAATATTGCTAGAGCATTCAGAATGATCTGTTTGAACGCAGAAGCACCTTAATTCAGAGACCTGTGTCCTTCCATTTTTCCATTATTTTTAATCTCAGACCTTATGGCATTTTATTCCTTATGTCATTTTTCCTAAAATTACTTGAAGGCACAGTATGACGGACACATCAGAGGTTCTTGTTTGAAATTGTTACTGAATTTCTCTTCTTTGTCCCCCCCCCCCCAGGGGACTGGACATCAAAGGAGAGATGACTCGGTACAGGTCAGGACTGGCCTCTGCTCCTATTGCAGGCTTCATGGTGATGTATAACAAACACACCCTGGGCCTGGAGGACCTTGGCACACTAGAAGAACAGAATTGGCTCAATGACCAGGTGAAGAAGAAAAGGCTGCTGCTTGCCAAACTCCTTCTTTACTCTTTCCAACCTGCTTACCAGATCCACTTTTTGATTCATACTGCTACAAACACTGTAGTTCTATTTATGAAATATAGAAACCTGCAAGTTTAAAAAGTTGGATCCACTACAAAGGAAATTTGTTAATTAAAGTGATGCTGAGCAGCCTTTTCAAATCTCTTTGTCTGGTCAGGTTATAAACATGTATGGAGAGCTCATAATGGAAGCAACACAACACAAGGTGAGTCAGGGTGGGTTTGTAGGATTAAAATAAAAATTTTACCTGAAGCCCAAAAGGACATAGAAGGATATTTGTATAATACAAAAAGGGCTCATGCTGTAAGAGTAGTACTGTAAGAAATTGTGTATGTAGACACACATTTTAATTTAAGGGATAAATAAAGAAAATATGTGTGTTCTGACATTTCTGTCTTTCAGGTTCATTTTTTCAACAGCTTTTTCCACAAGCAGCTGGTTGCTAAGGGTTATGATGGTGTGAAGAGATGGACTAAAAAAGTAAGGAAGAAGACATTTTTCATATGTTTTATTAGTAACCAACAAAAAGCAAAAAAGATCACATTACATTTCCAGATTTAAGTGATAGTGTTCAGGGAGGCCTTGACAACAGTCATTTCCCAATTGCTGCAGAATATGTTCAGATCTAGATAACCATAATAAGTCTTTAGTGGTCTGGTTGCCCCTTGTTGGCAACCACAGACTAAATTCAGTGTGCTTACTACATGAAAAAAGTGTGAAAGAATCAAAATGTAACCTTGTTTCTAACAGAAATAATGATGAATTTGATAAGCTTGTTTGTGCCATTTTTGACACATTTACCTGACGATTGAACTACAATCTTGCACATTGTGTACATGATATGCCTATATGAGTATGAATATGAATTATTCCAGACATTGTATAGTAGACATCTCATTTTTATTTCAGATGTCTAACATGTTTTTAATTGTGCTGTTATTTCAGGTTGACTTGTTCTCCAAGTGGCTGCTGCTAATTCCCATCCATTTGGAAATCCACTGGTCTCTCATCACAGTCACCATGGCAACCAAAACCATCAGTTACTATGACAGCCAAGGCATTGTCTTCAGACACACCACAGATGTGAGTGCCTCTGTGCATCTCAGTGTCTTTGGGTTGTAGATCATTGATTCAGATTTTGAATGATTTGTGAAATGATATGTAGCATTTTGGGCAGCTATACCAAATTAAACACACATTTGTTTTTGTATGAATTTCAATCAGTCTATTAAACAATCACAAGTTGATGGGATACAGTTCTCGCCTTCTACTTCCCAAATTCATCAAGACTTATTTCCGTATAACTTTAAAACTGTTCCAGTGATTGTGTAGCACACACAGTAATCTGGAATTTGAAATGAAATTCAAGTTTGTTAAATGTATGACTAAAGTATACAATGCATAAACATGCATAATATATTTATTCACTATTTTCATTGTTGCTTTACTCTGTCCTGTGTGTGTGTGTGTGTGTATGTGTGTGTGTGTGTGTGTGTGTGTGTATGTGTATGTGTATGTGTATGTATGTGTGTGTGTGTGTGTGGGTTTGGGTGTGGGTGTGTTTGGGGTCTTGTATCAGAACATTATGAAGTACCTCCTGTCTGAAGCCAGAGAGAAGGAACAGACTGCTTTCCAGAAAGGCTGGAAAATTACTATCATCAAGGTAAACCTAATCCCCGATGTCGGATGTTAATTAAATACAAAAAGTAGAAGCCTGACTATTGCAAAGTGCAAAGATAAACATAAGACTTAATAATATAATGTAAATTATATTATATTTACAGTAATTAAAGGTGCCAGAATAACTTTATCATATCTGCAGGAGACAGAAAATGATTTCTTAACAGAGTAAAGTAAAGAGAAACAGTTTTGTACTCCTTAGTGCAATTGCTAAATAATTTCTTAATTCATTTTACTACTAAATCAAACTAATAATAGAACAACATGCATGTACAGATAATCCACACATATAAATACGTTGTTCAGTCCAAAAACTAACTGTGACATAATTAGTCTGGCTCCTTGCTTTACTCTGACTTGTTGACTCCTCAGGGTATTCCTCAGCAGAAAAACGACAGTGACTGTGGAGTTTTTGTTCTTGAGGTGAGACGTTATTCTTTCCCACCTTTACAGCTGCCCTCCATCCTCCATTCATCACCCATTTCTTTTTTTCTTTGCCTACTCTCCTGTCCTTCTTTGCCCCCTCTCTGTCTTGTTACTTGGAGATGAAATTGAATAGATCTGTGTCTCCACTGTCTTTGTTGCTTCAGGTTTCTACACAAATTTGATCATAGCTAAGTCTCTGAGTGGGCTTGGAAAGAAGCTTCTATTATTGTCCAATATGGCAATCTAGTTATTTTTGTGGTTTATTTTACCTCACTATCTGTCTATCTATTCATCAGTACTGCCGTCGTCTCTCAGTGAAGCAGCCTCTGCTGTTCAGTCAGGAGGACATGCCTCGCATCCGCAAGAGAATCTACAAGGAACTCTGTGACTGTTGCCTCAACGATTGAAAAGCTGGATAACAGCTGCCTTCATTCTCTGACTGCTTCCTGGTTACATGAGATAGTCTGTCAGATGGCCTGTTTTACAGACAACCTGTTACACAAGCTAACACAACCTGGCCATCTGTTTTACAGGGAGCCCTAACTGCCAATCTGCCTGTGTGACTGACAGTAGAGTGGATGTCACTTGGGACTTTTGGTGACTTTCTGAGTTCAGTATAGTCTGTAGCTAAGCAGAGTTTTACTTGCAAACTTGCAAAGAACTACTGACGTGGCCCCCTACTGACCCCCCAATAATGCTGGACTCGCACACTTCAGGTTGCTTTTGCATTCACATTTACCACCCCCCAGAGGATTTCAACCAAATGGCCAAACAGTCACCTTTAAGAATGCAGAAGAGTTCTGACTTTGACTGAGGATGCAAGCATTGGACCAGCATGGACCAATTGGATGGACTTTCCCTCCCAAATGGAGTGGCCTTACTCTCCCGGATGGTCATTTTAAACTGAAAAGCAGTTTTAAATTTTATTTTATGCTGGACATTATACTTACAATTATATGCGTGTTTTCTAACATGTCAATGAAGCTAGGATGTGCGATTCAGTGGACCAATTGTTCACTTAAAACTTGAAGGTTTGAGTTGGTTACGTTGTCTTGGACTACAGATATTTGCACGGTCAGAGGCCTATCCGTTGTGGAGTCTAGAATATCAACTGAATGTACTGATCACATTTCCTTCCTGGCTGTCTCGCAGGGTGGTTACACAGCACCATGCAGGCTAATGGCACAGTTTGGCTGTGGCTTGACACAGGGATATCCTGTTTCAAGGTAGTTTTTGTTTATCAGGTTTTTTGAATTCTGCTCTCCAAAATATTGTCTTATTAAAATTCCAGTTTTTCCACCACATTATTTCCTGCTTTTTTTTTTTTTTGTTTTTGCTGTGATCACATTCTTATGAGGTTTTGCACATGTATTCTTTCCCAGCTATTTCAACTAAAAGCCATTGTTCAATGATACTTTAACACCGGTTTAAGTTGAAAACAGGTTAGAAATGCAGGTTAGTCAATTTTATGTTAAGCTGTACAGCTAGCTGCTTAAATGTAGACCACAGTTTTTGATTTTTGCCAAGACATTTCTCCACCTTGATATTGTCACTGCTTCATGTGGCTTCATTAACACGGGTGCAGAAAGTCATGGTTGGAGAGTGGCCGATTAACAGAGAAACAAATGGACCTCAGCTATTTTGATTAACTCTTCTGTCCAACCTGAGTTTTCTTGTTATATCCACTTATATGTACTTACAGATTGTATTGTACTTTTACTGGCCTATTATTGTACATGCTTGCTTTGGCAAAAAAACACAGCAATTTCTTGACTGTTTTTATTGTTGTTATTAAAAGGCCATTATTGCTGGGAGACTGAGCAGTGAGTAGCTTTTCTGCTTTGTTTTAGTGAGTAGTGTACTACTGTTGTGCATTCACAAAAACACTGAATTGATGATCAAGACAAAAATATTGGTGATGGGAGAAATATAATTTAGATACATTAATCCATCAGCACTGATTTCAGATGTTTCTCCTCTGCTCCAGCTAAACTTAAGATGGGAATAAAACAGAGTGGAAATATTAATTAGACTATATGGTAAAGTCTCATTTTATATACAGTAAATGTTCCTGTTGAGTGGATGGCAGGGATGACTTTCTTTCCACCAGATTGTTTGAGTATGACTTAGATAATTACTGACTTAGATAATTAAAGATAATTGGTTCCTCACTCCTGTCTCGTTATTAAAGTCTTATTCTCTGTCTAGCTTATCTTATGGGTTCCAGAATCAGGGGCTGATGGAAAGACTTGATCAGCATCTTTTTGTTAAAGAATTTTTAAAAGTGCTATCGATACATTGGCTAGCATTACTATCTAATTGCCAGAAGAGGGAGCCCTGTCTCAACAATTATCATCTGGTCATACATTTTTCCTTTTGCTACCATACCACAACACAAGGTCAGAAACATGTCAGTGGCCATACAGCTGGATAAAGGCTGAGTGTCTTGTTCAAGGGCACTTAAGTGGGGGGCACCTACTGACATGGGTGCTTGGGCCTACGCTCTAAAGGATAGCTCTGTAATCATAATGCAAGTCAGACTCAAGTGCTGCATATTTTAATGTCATAATTAACATCACACAGGCCTGTAAATTAAGTGACCTTTAAGAGCAGGTTTTTGCTAATTATAATGTATATTCAGTGTATATAAAAGGATGTTCTAATTGGAGATATCTGCTGGGGCCTAATCATCTCAGCTTGTGGGGTGTGTTTTCTTCAGATTTCAATAGCTAAAATATTGAGGTCTGTGATGCCCGACTTGCACTGTTTTCAAGTGCTGTTGAAGGGCTCAAAAGTTTTTGCAGTCAACCTTTTCCATTTGTAGTACATTAATGTTCCTTTTTTGTCAGCATTGAAATGCAACCCTGAGGTTAGTCTGAAACCTATCTGCTGCAACTTCATAAACCCTGCTTTAGGAATAGAAAAACAGATATATATGGAACAATGAGTTCAAAGTGAAAACTAGAGGGATAGGCCATCTGAATTTTGCTATGGTGTTTCAGTTGTGATGCAATATTATGCTATATTTGTCTTCTGCCCTT
The DNA here is from genome assembly GCA_038496675.1 of Rachycentron canadum. NCBI lineage: Eukaryota > Metazoa > Chordata > Actinopteri > Carangiformes > Rachycentridae > Rachycentron > Rachycentron canadum. The sequence continues at coordinate 6,564,940 of CM076656.1, read as the reverse complement.
ATGTGAGTAGGATCAGCTATTCAGCAAGCTAAACTCATGTCCAATTACAGTAAAGACAGGAACTGGCATTTTAAGTTTTACTGAAAGAAACTCTGAAAACACTTATTGGGTAACAAACATAGCAGCGATAATAAATAAAGAAAATAGATCCCATAAACACAGCTAAAGTTACAGTAAAATATCTTTGACATTTTAAAAGCATACACTTTTAGAATTCTCAAACTATATAAGGGTTAAAGCCAGGAAATACATGACTGACAGAGACTCCTCCCAAATAAATGTCAAACACTTAAATGTTCAGCGAGTGAGGGGTCATGTTCCAGCTGAATGCATGCAGATACCCCCAAGCCAGGAAGCACTGACAAGAGGGGGATCCATTAGACAATGTTATTGAATACAAGAGACTTGGAGGTAAAACTAGATGTGTAAAAACAGTTGCAAAAACTTAGGTGTATGACTATTCTATTCTATTCTATTAAAATATATGTGAAAAGTAAAATATATCTTGACAGTAAAGGGGGTTATCCTAAAATTAAAGCAATGGGATTCAAGTATCATAAAGATTATTATCATTTCTCTGTGCATATGAATCAAATACTTGAAAGAAATTCAGCAAAATCAAGTACAAATCTATAACCACAGTGACATATCAATCCTTAGCAGTTATTTCTTTTAAAAATGATCAAAGACTTCACAGGATTGAGCATAGTTTACAAATACTGCCTTCAGCTCAAAGGCACCCAGTGGAAACTTTTAAGGTGGAATGTTTTCTTTCATGTCATTCAATCCATGAATTGAACACATCTTAAATATCAATATGATAATATGACTTTGACCATTCACTTTGTTTTTATTGATGTGATGTTTGGATCTTCAGAAGCATCAACGAATTTCAACTGGCTCATGCAAACTAAAATATTCTGCGTCCTCATTTAGGGAACAAAAGGTCTACGCCTCTACACCTATGATCATCTGTGGGATAACTGTGGTGATGGGTGGTTTTATGTCAGTGTGTTAGGTGAGGGTGTCTTTGTTTTCTTATCCGACCAAATTTAGTTCTGCTCTGCACAGGCAGTTCTGCTGAGCACTGCTTTATCTCTCTAATGTGAGGAAAGTATAATAGGATGAGCCGAGACAGGAGAAAACTGCTATCCCTGCCTGAGAGAGCTGAGTCAATGATGGCTGAAATAAGTCTGATCTCAACTCCCATTTGAATCTTTCTTCATCTTCTCTCTCAGTCCAGTTGCCTTTGGCCTCTGTTGGCCTTTTTTTTCTCATTGCTCTCATCTTTCTGATGCCTATCTGTCTAGAGCACCCAACTACAACTCGAGCTTTATTGTCCCGAGGGAAAGTTTGCTGTAAAATACTCACATAAGCACATAAAACAAATATATAAATATGACAAATATATAAATAACAGATCATGATTAAACTAAAGTCACCACTGCTGATAAATAAAAACTCTGACACCAACAGATATTTCAGGGCTGCTGCCACATTTAGATTTTAAAAGCATAGCTTTAGTCCCACAAACTAACATAAAATGAGCTGGCTCATTTTGAGTCACTGTGGGGTGACTCTCTGGCACCCCACATTTGTTTTGGGGAGCAAAACAAAAAACTGAATGCACTATATCAACTTCTCTGACTTCAGGTGAAGGCTGTGGATTGAAAGAAGTTTAAAGAGGGGTAGGGTTGTCACCATCAAGTCCTGGTTGCAAAACCTCACCATAGATTTGAACACAATAAGAAATGCTGCAGTAAACAAGTAAAACTACTAAACAGTAGCCCAACAAGGTTCAGGTGCAACATAAAAATTAAGATGATGACAACAGTATTGCTTTGAAAAGCCTTTACTGCATTATGGTTTCATTAAAAGGGATGTCAGAGCTACCTGGGAAATTAGTGAAAGCATTTAGCTCCCAATTTTCTGAGTACAAAGCTGTCTTGAAAATAATTACTTTACTATTTGTAGCAGGATCAAATGAAAATAGTGGCACTTGGCTGTGAAGGCTCATGTAGTATGTGCCCAACCACAACTTCATGTCTGATCCTGAACTTTTCCTCTCAGCATTTTACATTTGTCAGCTGAGCTGATCTGGAAAGATGAGTATAATAGAAGCATTAACTCTCAGATAAAAACTATTTAAGTCTGCTTGCAGCTGCTTGAAAGTAAAACCATCCAGTGAGATTATTACCCCATCATCAGGGTCTGTGGTGCTTTTTTGCCTCCGTTTGCCTCATCACATCTTTTTTTGTCTGTGACACAAACTTAATTCTTTGTACCAAGAACAGCCCTTGTTTGAAAGTCTATTTAGTTTTATTAAAGTAAAGCAATACCTTCTTAGAGGGTGTTACAGAGTCACTGATATAGCCATACAATACATTTGTCAGTTCATTAGATGGGTCTTCGAAGATGAAGCAGTCTGTGCAGTTGAGGCAGCTCAGCAGGTCATCTTGATTAGATGTCTCTACATTTACTTTCAACCCTGTTATAAAAGAAGCAGAATGGATTTGTCTTGGGAGTTACAATAGTCCCACTACCCTCAGTCATTTTCTTAATTTGGAAAATTACTAAAACAATTGATAATGATGATGATTTCTTAATTGAATAAGTTTCAGTTGAACTTGACTGTAGAAAGAGATAGAGACAGGAAGGTGGAGGATTGACTGAAAGAGTGGAATAGAATGACGGAGGTGAAAGGGGGATTTATTTTTGAAGAGGAAGGAAGTTTCGGAGAGGGAGGGCAAAGCTCTGGATAAAGGAGAAAAGAAGAGTTTGGATCTTAAAGGGATACATAGATGGATATGGAAACATTGAAGGAGCCAGATTAAGGGATGAGAGAAGCTGATGGGGGGTTTGGAAGATCTAAAGGGGTCAGTGCTGCAGGAAGTAGGCCTATGCAGTAATCATGGATATTATTCAGAGAAGCTAAATGTGGATGAGAGACTTTGCAAGTAGTTATGTAATGCATGGTTGAAAAATTAGGCTAAAACAAAGAGAGTCTGATATAAGTAGTTGAATATTCAAATGTTTCATTTTCTACTGTAGTGTATCCTAATCACTTTGCAAACTGCTTACAGTGCTATGTAAAAATCTAAATTGTCACCTCTCACTGATGATATAATCATCACATATAAAAATTCACCCAAAAGTTTTGTCTTTTGCGACCCAAAATATTCCATAAATTCCTTTACAGTAATAAGAGCTTTTGTATTGTAATTACCAAAATTAACTGTACTGTCATGTCCTGTACTGAAGGAAGCTGTGGATGGTGGATGTTCTTGCTGCTTTGTTTATTCAGTCCTCATTATAATGGATCGAGAGCTCCCCTTTGGTTTTGTTAGCAACGACAACATACAACTGGTTCTGGTTTTGGTTCCATAATTAAATTAAAAGGTCAGAAAAATTCAAGCACTCACTTAATAGATAGGATAGGTGTCAAATATATCAAGTAGCAGATATTCATAGCTGTTAATACACATTTAAATGGCATTTACATGACAAGTATCAAAAATTAAAAATTTTCAGCATTGCAGCTTTTGTGCAATTACAGCTACAAGTGCAAATACTATTACTACTACTACTTCTGTGAAGAATATTACCACTTCTACTACCAATAATAATAATAATAATAATAATAATAATAATCCTAATTATATATGGATTAGCATCATGGGTGTCAGAGGCAACTAGAAACTGATATATAAAGTGTATATATATATATATAAGTGTATATATATATATATATATATATATATATATTTCCCTTCTGATTCTGATGTTTTGTGAGCAATGGTACCATGTAAAATGGTAAGACAGCAGCAGTATTTACTTTCCCATACTGACAGTTTTTTTCCCTACAAAAGCTGAATTTGCTTGCTTTGTCTGTTTCATAACAATGAGCAGCTCCACATGGTGATCTGAGCTAACTGTTCTACAACAGATGGACATGCTAATCTTTCTCATCATCCCCCCCTCCACCAATCCTTCTATCATAGTATTATGGCATTTGTGTTGCTTACCAGAGACAACAGACTGATGCAGACCTACATTTCTGAAAATTACTTAAAGATTGGAATGAGCTAATTTTGCAGTTGTTTGATTCAAACAGGTTTGCATTACTTTGTGCTATAAGACTTGAATGTGCATGTGCTATGTACAGAATTACATTTGATTTCACAAAAATGACCAATAAGGCACTGACTTCTGATATTGCACAATAGTCTACTGATGGAGCAGTGTGTTGCCCTTCAGTTTAGTTCATCTGTAATATGTTTGCTTGTTTGTTGAAATAAAAATTAGCCAGTCAATAGAATACCTAAACCCTTCAGTTCCATTCAAAAGTCAGGAACCAACTGCTGAAACTATGTTTGTGTGTGTACGTGGCAAACATGATGTACATACAGTACATAAAATTTTATTAGATGACTACTTTGTACTATTTGTAAGATACTAAAAATGAAATAAATAAAAAAGTTATTTGATAATAACACAATAACAAATCATGCAGGGGGCTTGATTTTGTCCATTGTGGCTAAATTCAGACTACAGGGAATTGGAACGAAAGGAAGAGACACTCTGAGCAGGTTAAATGGCTTGTTATTAACCCCATGGGCTGCTATCATTCATGAGTCAACAACAACAACAACAACACACACGCACACACGCACACACACACACACACACACACACACACACACACACACACACACACACACACTTACTTACTTTACTGTAACCCCTTGTTCTTCCTGTTCCCAGATAGCTTGATATAATCTTCTATTTTCTTCGTCATCACCATGACGATGCCCTTTAGAACAACAAAGCTAAATGCCCCTGTCATCATAGCCATTTAGGGTTCACTCTACAGGTAGCTTTTTGTCTTTACTAAAACAGACAGAAATGAAAAAATGAGTCTTTGTTTCAGCAGCTGTTGCACATCCATAAAACTACACTATTTTTATTGTATGGGTTTTTCCTCTGTTTTATCTTTGTAGCCTCTCATTCAGCTCAGTTTGGTAAATGCTGAGATGGACTAGGATGCTACCATGTTGATTAAACCATACATAACTGTGTGTGTATGTGTGTGTGTGTGTGTAAAAACATTCAACAAACTGTAAATGCGATTTCTGGCACCCCTAAAGTGGACCATACCATTGCTTCACTTTTGTCATAGCTGCCTCTCCTTCACCAGCCTCATTCCTGTCAGTGGCTGGTGTTCACAAGTCTAGCTAATTAAGACACTGTAGGTAAACACAATTAATAGTAGCTAACTACCCAGTTGCTTTAATAAACTTGACTTTCTTTCCTTCTGAATTTCTTAAATTGGACATTGTCGAGTATCATAATGATAACAATAAGTAGTTGCGTGAAAAGTAATTCTTTTCAGGTCTGCAAACGAACAACACTTTTTTAAACCTGAAGAAATGACAAAGTGGCTTCACCCTTTGGTCGAAACTCTTGGTCACTTAGTCCTCATAATGATAGAAGTGAACATAACACGCATTTCCAACCTCCATAAGTTCTCAATCCCTGTACTAACAGTGCTGCTGTTAGCAGCCCTGTCGTAAACTGCAGAGTATTGGAGTATGCACTGATTGCTCCCCAAACACTCATTACAAATACATTTTTGGAAAAGATTTCTTTTTGAGTGAAATGCAAACCTCAACTGACTTGCAGAGGAGGCTGTAAAGCTGTTAGCTCTGAGGTGATGATTCTGTCTAAAATGAAACAGAAAAAGTCTCAGAAACATACAGCAGTGAAAAGATCAGGCATCGTTTCGGGGGATACAGCTGCAGTGTTGGTGTTGTGAAGCTGGTTGATTATGTGTGAAGCAGGTAGGGGGGCGGAGGGGGTACTTTTGTCCTTCAAATTAAAGGGAAATTATGAACCTCTATTTTATGGTTCAGTGGAAAACAAAGACACTGATACAAACCAATTTTCCTCTTGTGCTTGTTGTGCATTTGCAGTATAAAAGTATGAGACTGGTGTTGTTCCCTCCTCGACAAATTCCATTTAGCAAATAAAACTAATTAATAAGTCTTGCTTGTATAGCCACTGGCTGGTATATCACAGCTTGTGTCTCAATACCATAAAATTCCACAGATGTCCAAAACGTGTAATATTGTTGGGTGACATATTCTATCATTATAACAAACATCTAATCTCATCTCAAACTAGGAAAGTCAGATAAACAAGCAAGGTGTCTAGAATAAATTACACTAGCCACGTCCATTTCAGTGAATACACATACTCCACGAACAGTCTCAATGGTTGTTAAATGGATAAATTCTATTCTTTTCCATTTTGTTTCTTCGTTTCTTTTGTTCTTTTCAGGAAACTTATTCGTAAAAAGAAAACAGAGCTTAGTAAACTATGGTCTTGACAAGTTTTTCAAACCCTAACTGTGAAATCATTAAATCTTCTGCAATGAACTCACACTATGCAATTTTTTCCACTGGACCACACACGGTAGTCTATCTTCATGAAGTCTTTTCCTGCAAATAAAAACAAAAACAGCAGGTTTTCCCAAAGTCTCTGTGTTCTAGTGGTGTCTGTCATTAAAGTTATATCCTGTAGAGAATACTATGTAGGCCAGAGACATTTATGGAGATAACCATGTATGGACATAGATACAGAGACACTGCACTGTAGTCTGAAACGTGGTTCTAGTACAGAGTCCAGGCGAGTATAGTGAGTGTATGTATGTATTTGGTTTCAGTGAAAGCATGTCGGTCAGTGAGCATACTGTATGCTAATGCATGAATGTCAGTTCTGCAAGTGTTTATAGGAGTGTAAATGCAGTGGTTTATGTAGACACTCAATAGAGTTGTGTTTGTAAGTGCCTGTTACTGGTACATTGTGGAGGTGTTTATTTCCAAGTCATCTTGGGAGTAATTGAAAAGAAGAAAAAAATTGCTCTTTTTGTTCATTTTATGCTCGGAGTCTGGTTGTTTGCCTTGTTCCATTGAACATTTTGTGTGTCATTCTTTGCACCCTGACCTGTCAACTGGTTGCCCACTGATCGAAATAATAATCTACCCCCACGATGCTGTATCTCTCTGATTGTACATCTGTCGAACCTGAATGACAGAAGAAAACATTGCAGGTCAAATCTTGATTGCACATGTGCTATGATTGTATTCATTTGTACATCTGTGCATTGTTACATATGTGTCTAGATATGCACAGTATGGATGGATGGTTGTGTTCTTGGCAGGCCAAAAGAACTAGTGTAAAGGCAAAGGTTCTGTTCATATATTTAGCCTGAGCCTCCAAGACAAAGACAAAGATATGTGGAGGAAAAGCACTCTAAGCAAAGACTGACCCTCACACTGTAAACTGTGCCAAATGTATGTTGATGCATGAATGCATGTGAATTATTTCTTAGCATGTGTGCCTGTTAACAAACATTACATTTACTTTTTTCAGCATTTACATATTTCTATTTGTGGTGTGTATTTGATATTATAGCACAGTTTGATTGTGCAGTCATTATTGCTGTGTGCAGTCATGGATACTGACAGTTTTGACTTCTGTTGCTTGTGTGTGTGTGAACATGTGTGAGTATGTGTGTGCTGTGTACAGATGCAGTTGTATGGTTGTGAGTCATGTCTGGAGATCATGCTGTGAGGACTGACAGGTTAAACTTGCAAAGAGGAGAGTGAGATACCACAGTGTGTGGGCAAAACCTCTCAGCACGCCTCGCTCACTGTGCTTTGCAATATGACTAAGGTGAGTAACATAAGATTTCTAATCTGTGTGTGTGTGTGTGTCTGTGCAAAAGGGAAAGACAACTAAAGAGGACCAGACAGAGCTTGTGTGTAAATATATGAAAATGCAATTTGTGGCACAAAAAGCTCATTATCTAGCCCCAGTGCACTGAATGTTTAAAATAATTTAAATCTACAGTTCTACTACAGTTCATTTGTGAATGTGAAATAAAAATGCTTACAATCCTTAGTCACTGCAACTTCTACAGCAAGTGAGGGACCAAACAAATACAAGAGGCACAGATAAAAGTGAAACACTTTAATTGATAAGTTTTATATGCTCAGAACTAAAGAAAAAAATTATTAATTTGTGTGGGTTAAAATAACACAGCTTGAGTTAGTTTTAGGCATTGAGGTCAAACTCAAACTGTGAACAGGAGGAAACAAAGGGGGAAATGGATACACAATAAAAGATAGTGGGCAGAAGGGCACACACTGTATTATTCTTAGTAAAGAATTACATTAACATTAGATTAAAAAATGTTTTTTGTCCAATCTGCCATTGTAATTTGGTCAATGTTGTGGTAAGAAGTCCAAATTAATTGTGAATTAATTCTGAGTAAAGTTGAGCTCACCTTAAGGTCAGCCTAAAGAAAAACTCAAGTGTTACAGTATATCATTTATTCGAGAGGTGAAATACTGAATAAGACAAGATAAATGCAAAGCGTTTACCAGATAAGGTCAAGATCATTATCTCTAGTTACTGCGTGCAAAGAGATAGTATGATTTCTTGAAATTCTTGACCTTTATCACAGTGTAACTGTGGTTCATTTTGACACCACACAGAGGAGCTAATGGTAACAATCCTGGACAAACACAACTCTTAACTACTATGGCACTTAACAGTGTGGTGTGATGCATCTGCTTGTCTTAGTGGCTTTTAAGGTCAGACTAATCCTAATTGCTAAACTGCTGTGTGCATAAATGGTGGGATACAGTTGTTTTAGTGCATTTTTGTGAAAGAAAACTGAAATAGTTATTATAGTTTATTTTTTATTTATTTTTTTGTCTGGGGCATAAAATAATGGAAGAAATGGATTGAACATGTTGCTTAGAAACATTTAATTTTTATCACCTGAGTTGACAGATGGTGATTTTTTTCCAACTAGAGAGAAAATGAAAACAGCATCAAGTAGAGAGCAGAGAGAGAGAGAAAAAGTGACATTCAGGGGGAACAGAAGCACAAGCATAGTATTAAAACAATGTTAGTATATTTAAATTATGTGCGATTGCCTGATACAGATGGAAAGACAGCAAAGGACATTGCTCTCATTTTTCTCTGTATCTGAATTATTTATTACATGCTGGTATTTGTGTGTATGTCAATGTACCTGTTGTGCTTGTGTATGTCCTTGTTTGTTTGTTTGTGTGTGTACATGCCGGTGTGCGTGTACCTCAGCGCCCCTCTCAAACTACCAGATGGCAATGTTTCCTAATCATGGTTGTGTTACTTAAGAAGTAAATCCCCCATTGAAAAAACCAAACACACATGCATTGATTGACACACACACACACACACCCTTGGCCAAACACACATGCATTGATTGACACACACACACACCCTTGGCTCTGTCTTTCCACACAAGTGCATACACGTAAAAGCAGCAGCACATACACACACCTTGGCTCGTTGATGTCCTAACCTCTTTGTGACATATGTGCATGTCATACACTTCATTAATTAAACACAAAACAAATGGACATCTTGGGATTTGTGGGTTGGAGGAAACAGGTCAGGGGGGAATCAGCATCCAATTAGAAGTACAAATTGCTCTGTGTCATAGCTTTAACCAATGTAATTGGTCACGCATAGTAGCACCATCTCTCATCAATATGAAGGAGTCATCTGTCTTGGTTCACAATGACAGCATTTCACACAGTGAAGAGGGAAATTGTGTCAGTAAAATTAGATCAGTGCAGAAGCAACATGAAAAAATATTTATTGTATTATCACAGTGGTAGGATTTTGCCTTGAGATCTGCTTTGTATGCTATGACTTAGAGTTACTTTATTTCAACTGAATAGAGGGATATCTAAATGTGATACAGAGTCACTCCACTGAGAGTCAAGGGAAGGGATTGAATTGATTTACATTTACTTCTGTTTTGTCCCTTTTTCAATTCAACATAATCCTTTTCTTCCCTCTTTGGCTGCAAATAAAATGCAGCTCAGCTCCAGAATATAAATAGATACACATAGATTAATTTCATCTCAATCTGTTGTCAAATAGAGGTGATGTTTACATCCCAGCAGATAAATGTTTATCTCCTGTATACATATCTATTTAGACTCAGACTATAATTTTATTTATAGCTGTATGACAGATGAGTATCTTCACAGTGGAGGTGGTGCTGCATATCTTATATAGTTTGTGTTTGTGTGCATTAACAGGCCGTGCTGTCACAAAGGGAAGGGTAATCACATGTCCACATTGAGATAACAGGGCCTCTTGCTGCTCCTCTCTCCTATTACCATGAACTCGATGGGATAGACTCAGACCTGCTGTATAGAGCCAGCAAAAAGCAAGTGGTTTAAATAGCTTTGTGTGTGTAGCTGTGTGCAGAAAAAAGGATGTGTACATACAGTATATGTATTTTATTTTCTCACAAATGTGTGATGTTTAAGCTTCTGTCGTACGAGGGTTAAATACACATACATAAAATAAATATCATTAAGCACCAAGTTGAATGCATGGGAACAGTATTATTAACTTGATTGTCATAAACTAGTCATATGTATGTCAGTTGGTATCACATGTTTGTAGCAACCAATCAACCAATTCTAACTTTGAAATTAATTAATTAATTTGAAGTGCAAAATTGAAATTACAATCAAAATGAAAACTGAAGATGCTTAGCTAGCCCTGGATGTTTACTGTTTAGAACATTAAGGATGTGGTGGCTGACTCCTTCCCTCACATTGCTACATGTTTATGAGCCCTTGAATGAAGCAGCAGCAATAATGACAGGCAACAGTGCACCAGATGCACGATTACACATACACAAAATGGTTCTGTAATTGGCAGTACCAAAGAGGAAGGATGTCTTTACCACATCATAACATCTTGCCACATCATTGCTCATTAAAGACTTGTGTACTATGTGTATAACTCAGCCTCAATGCTAAGTAGTCCCACATGCATGATCCTTTTCTGTCCCACATAAAAACATGTCTGATGCTTGACACAAAGAAGCTGAAAGGGTCAACAATGTGGTTACTGGAAATGAGTAAATAACATTTGTAGTCAATAGGCTTCTGCTTTCATTCCAAATCCTCATTTCAACAGAAAACTGTGCAAGCAGTCGCTTGAGGAGATTAGACATGCTTTGTGGTGGCAGAGAGACAAGGGATTTACAAAAAGGAAAAACCCAAATCACTCTGTGAGGGAGAAAAATGGACTGCTATAATGAGCACTAATATATTAGTAAAAAATGTCATTTCACAGTCAGCCACTGCTTCTACATTCAACCCAAGACTGGAAAAAACGAAGTGAGAATGTAAATATTAAGCAATAATGTTTTCATATCTCAGTCTACACAACTCTTCTTGGATTAAACTAGAAATTAATTACATGACAAAATTTATTAACTTTATTCAAGGATATTTTTGCAAACTATAGAACAATAGATGTATAAAATAAATCAAGAGTTTCATCTTTCGTTAATGGAGTTAGAGGAAGATAGAGTTTTGTGATATACATTGTTTAACTACACCAAACATGTATACTCTAATCCCCTTTCACTGTTTTACTATTTTGACATTACACAGATTGAACATGATACGCCTAACTGCAACTTAACTTGCATAGGGAAGCTGCAGGAAAAACTCCCCTGCACCATCTTAGGACATGCAGGCCTGAAAATGGGAGCACCCATGGAGACAAATGTCACAAAGTATATTTAGTTAGTAGGTAACTATCACCTTATTTAAGATGTGGAAAAATTGACATTCTCTAATACTGTTGCAGAAAAAAAAATATTCTCAGATACCAGTGCAGAATAAGTGCAGAGTCTCACAGGACTTCATAAACAGGGACAGACTGGAGACAGCATATGTGGAGTAATCACATACAATATGACCCGGTCACACACACACACACACACACACACACACACACACACACACACACACACACACACACACACACACACCCGCACACACACACACACACACACACACACACACACACACACACACACACACACACACACACACAGGCATTCAAAAATGATAATGTATGAACTCACAGGAGAGCAATAATGCCTTTTTTCCACATTATTCCTCCTCATGTTGACTGGTAAAGCAAAGAACTAAAGACTATACTAAAGATTATTTACTGCAACGTGGGAATCTCTTCAGAACTCATCTGTAGTTGTAAAATGAGGCAGATGTAAAATGTAGGTTGTGGGAATTCAGTGAGGTCATGTTGCTGAAAGGTTAATAATAGCTCTTGAGGTTCTAATCACACTGTGACTCAACAGTGTGAAGGAGAGAAAATTATCTTCACTGTGTGTGCTCACAATCATGGGATGTAGCTCACATTCACAGGTGTGTGTCGAGAGGTGTTTGAAGAAAAAGTCCTAACACCCAATTTTATTTCCTATTTGCCACCACAAAGTTGTCAAATTGGAGTGATAAACTATTATATAATAAGGTTCATTTAGTGCACAAAGCGACACCATTATCCAGTGGAGCTCAAGACAGTACTTTATTTGACTATTTTCATTTTTTTATGTACTCCACCGCAATACAGAAGGAAATATTGTAATTTTGACTGCACTGCATTTATTTGATCTCACTTTGCAGATTCCAATTTTACATAAAACACATGATGAGCCCATAAAATATGGCACACTATTACAGATCTGCCCCTAAACCTTGGACGGTAACATTCAGTCCAGATTATCTGATAATGTGATCGCTTTACAAATCTAGCTTCAAAACTCCCAATGATTGTGTTTACGTCAGACCTGGATTAGTTTACAGTATTACCAAGCAATAATCAACAGTCTAGCTTGATATTTATCATAAAAAATTAAAATCTCCCCTCCAGTACTCATTGAATAATAGACAACCCATGTTGACCAATGCTTTTTCTCATCCACACTCTTACGTCTTCTGCTTTTGTTTTTCTAACTGTAAAGTTTAACAGTATAAGAAGTTATTGCAACATAGTCTCCATTTTGTATTTGTCTGCTTCCCTTGATCACGTGTGATGAGATCACACACATGAAGTTTATTGCATTGTTACCTAATCAGATCATTTGAATAATTTTCTCTAGTGTGCAAAACGCTATTATTTTTAAATCTTGTAGTGTGTGCATGTTTGAGATTAGAGAGAAGATAATCTGTTAGCCTAAATTTCTCTTTATGTGTTGCAGCCTGATTTCAAAATCAGTTTTAAATTCCTGTAGTGTGAGCCTGGCATAATGCTAACCATCTGGTGAAAGCAGCGGTGGTGGGTGGGGCATGAGGCCTGGTACAGAATTCCTCACTGAGGAAGTAGGCTAAATGTAGATGTGCTTCCAGCCCCCTTACAGAAATTGTTTTTACTCTTTATGTGGGAAAACAATTTTAAACAAAATATTAATCGTTGCAGAACATTTTTTTTACATTTAAAAAATTTGTTGGAGAGGACCTTTAACACATTTTTTGACAAATCTACATACATTGTTCCAATTCCTTTTTTGTCTTTAGGCTAAACACATTAACTTACAGATGGGATTTAAAAACAAACCACCAACAACAATTATGGCAGTCATTTGTTGTGAGAAATGAGTAAATAAGTAATTGTATACTAAATATTTACAGTTCACGGTGTGCCCATAAAAATAAAAAACAAAAAAAAAAAACAAAAAACATGAAACAGTTTCTGGTGGTTTCTTTGGTGGCTTCAGTGGAGCCTTTACTCTACTGAAGGCTGCTCATTCTGCTGCTTTCTGGTCCCACACCAGACTGAGATGCTCTGATCTATTTTTTTTTCTGGCTCTCAATTGGTTCACGCTGCTCGTCTGCTCAGAGGGAGGAGGGAGGGTTGGATGGACGGAGGGGAACACCGAGTTTTCAGATGCATTTTAAAATGCGAGCGCCTTAAGCCAACCCAAACATAAAGGACCTCGGTCAGCGGAGGAAGCTTGTAAATGGCTAAAACGGGATGCAACTGGGACAACCAGGGATGACTTTCTCTAACGCGGTAATTTAGTTTCAAATTTTGTTTTAATCTCGGGGAAAAGTGGCCAAGCAAGAAACCCTAGATCATGTGAATACGAAATAAAACCCGCAGAGGAGTCTGGACAGCCCTGCTCGCTGGGGACCACTGAGGAGTGAACATATCCCAACAGAGGATGGCGAAAACACCCGCTGTAACGGAATAAAAGACATAAAAATAAAAAAATAAAAAAAATCTGCTAGTCCAACGCTCTTCACGATCAGAAAACAACGCTCAAAAAACGTCGGGATTCCCTTTGTCCCCACGTGTGGTGGATGAGCTGTGGAGAAGACACAAGGTAATCCGGACGTTTTTGTGTCCACACGGTCGAATCCTATTCACTTATCCTATTCACAAATTAAAAGATAAATGTGTTTGTTTAGGCGAGCTTGTGCTTTCCTTTGAACTTAAAAACAACGGTGAAGAAAAGGGCTGAATGAAGATGGGCACTGGTTGGCTTTGTTTGGCTCAGTCTGAACCGACAACTTAAGCCTAAACCCAGGTGTTTCCTCTTCCCTTTCACGCTGATGCAGGGTGCATTATCTCAGGCAATTCAGGGAAATCTAATCTAATAGTTTTAAATTTTTATCTATTTCTCTAACTCTCACAAATCGACTTTAACATGTTTTTAAGTCTAAATTTGACTATTGAATTTACCTTATATCTTTCTTTCTGGATAGGTAATATGGCATTTTACTTTTATATTTCCAGTGGAGGGTGGTCTATAGGATCTAAGAGCCAAATGCAACTGATTTACATGACATGTTGTGGGTCATATTTCCATCAGCAGTATTGTTATAAATGTCATCTACAGCTGCCTCAGTAATACCTTGCAGGAAAGTGCTCATTAGCCCCAGGAGGAGACACACTGGCCATGTGGATAATGCTTGACAGATATACAGTGTTGACCCGACCTGCTTGAAACAAGTCCATTATTTTCTTTATCTGAAGCAAGTGCAGTTATCAGAACCCTGTATTCAGCTCGTGAACCGTGTGATTATTGGACCAAATCTTTCAATTTTTTTTGTTAAATTCTCTATTTTTTATCAAATTAAGAGAGCAGCTTTCTTATTACACTATTTTCAATCCCGACTGTTAAACTAAATGTACCATGACATTTCAGATCTTATGGTGGTTATTTTAAATGAATAGCAGATTTTACATGCCAAGAGGCAGTTTATGTATTTTAGTTTTTGTCCCATATGTGCATTTGGGAATTCCTTGCGGGTTGAAAAGGTGTTGTGGGGACTCCCAATATTGACAGACCCAAACCAACAGGGTATCCTGCTCTGTGAATGTAACTGTAATTGGACTCAAATCAATCTTGGGTTAGCTGACAGGCGGGTTTCCTTTCTCCACTGTTTCTTTTCACTAATTTCCTGATTTCTGTCTTTCCTTTTTTCTTTTGTCTTTTTCTCTTATTCATCACAGTATAGATAACCCTGATACTCTTCCTATGCTTCCCTGCTCACCTTCCTTAATGCCTTTGACTCCTCTGCATTTTATAATTCCTCCTCCTCTGCTGACATACCTTCCACATCCTTAGTCTTTGTCTGTGTCTTTGTCTTGCTGTCACGTTGTTGCTGGAAGACGGAACTGTGTAATACTGTTCGTCCATACTACTCATTCCATCCAAAACTCAGGGTCTATTGATCTATTGACTTACACTCCATGTTTAAATGTGGAAACCCATTGATCCGTGTGCAGAGCTCTTAGAGGAGAGGCAACAGCACATTCAGTCCTGCTGCATGTGAGCAATTATTTCTAACTCAAGTCGTTGACTTGTGCTATTTACAAATGTTTAATTATCATTTTGTGTAATAGAGCATTCTAATAGGGGCAATTATTCTGGTGTGGATGTGGGTTACACAGTGGGCTTTACATAAACATTAAACCTTTTGTAGGGAGTGACTGTACATTTAATAATTTCTCAGCCTGCTTAGAATCACACACTATTCATTCAACCCTTAAGAGGGTACATTGTACAGTATGATCACAAATACTATATTACTATTCTTTAGAAATCTCATGATTAAAAAAATCTGCCTTTCAGGCAACATAGTAGTGCGTCTTTTCAGCTTCCATTTTGACATGTTTTATTGATTGATTGAGAGTAGACTCAGCCACTCACCATTTTGTATTTTGATTGTGTAGATGATGAGTGAGTTGGTTTTGTTGCGTAGAGAGACAGCGTAGGGTGGCAACACACAGGAAATAGTCCTAGCAGGTTTGAACCTGCTGTGAGTCAGTGGTCACACTCCAAAAGTAGTTTTTGATTAGGTCTGGGGCTCTGTAATCCATTCCCATCCAGACCTAGCTGACCTATACCCAAGGTCATAAATCACCTTTTATACAGTCGCCAGTAAATAGCCTTGCTAAGTCAGACTACACCTTTTGTGCTCCTGTTTTGTTGTGAGATTTAAAGTATGTCTGGACAACATCCTCTGAGACCTACTTTGGAACCACCAATACATATCAGAGGGATTATTGAGTGCATATGTGACTCAGGGAAATGCTCAAAATTGTGTACTAGTACTTCAACTGCAGTAGGTTTTGCTTTTGCAACTGCATGGTCTGTCTCTTTCTTTTCGGTGCAGTTTATGCTTTTGTTGGATAGCTGACAGGAGAGAGATTAGGGATGGCATGCACCAAAGGTCCCTGGCTGGATTAGAATCAGGGAGTCATGGCTGACTCCTTAACCTCAAGGTCAGCAGTGCACGTCATTTTTCTAGCCTCCAGTATTCATCAATATAATTCAGGAGTTCCATTTGTGAGATTTCTGAAAACTTGCAATCGATTTCAAAGTTGCAAATCATAGGTAATAACAATTGATTACTCAGTGCTTGGTTAATTCACTCTCTTCAGGTGTAGAAATGTTCTGTGTTGATTTCAATGAGGGAAATAAATTACATAATTTATCACACATTTTTGATGATTTATCTTAGTAAATGCTTATTGAACCTTGCCACACTTCAATAAAAAAGTGAAATTGTAGGTTTGTGAACAAATTCTAGAGATACAAGACATTGCATGGTGACTTATAAGGAAAAAGAATGCTAGATATATTGTTTGTTCTGTCCACAACACCTTACACACTCCTTCATCTGCACACTTTACTCTTGGGAGTAGCACAGTATTGTGACATTGCACCCAATGTGTGATCTACTTCACAGCTGCATATTTTCTCAACCTAAAGGTGTACATTAAATGTTGCGCACAAGAAACTTTCGTTACTTCACCTCATTGGTCATGGTTGAGGAAAGAGGAGGATTATGCCTTTCTCATGTCTCTTTTTCAATACATCTTTGGACAGATCACTGCCTAGAAGGCTCCCACCATTCCTTTGATGTAATATTTAGGTCCGTACTCATTAAGTAATATGTTCTACAATGCAGTTTTCTATTCAGTGCATTTCTTACCCCCTTGTCTCTCTCTGTCATCCAGCAAATCCCACCATCATCGTTTTGATTGCAATATAGATTATTTGAATGTGCAACACAATAGCAGTTCTCAGTTCTGCTCCCACAGGGTAAATAATTAAAGGTCAGGTGTTAGGTCAGTTGGCTCTTGAGGATGATGGTGTGTGCTACTTCTGCTTATATTTTTAAAAGCCAATTTATGTGGTTTTTAATACCTATTTATGGTGGTATTTTCTTGAGTGTCACCATTACTATATTTACCCTGACTTTGTTTGTAAATCAGTTAAATATTCTTGGCATAACACCCGGACAGGAGATGTACTTGCTAAATATCCCTCACTTAAAGGGCTGCTTTAAATCAATTACAAACAGAGGAATGTGGGGCATGCCAACAGCCAATTATCCCTCTTTTGCAAGTTTACAATTACAATTTATTAGACTTGTTTACATGTACACAAATCTGTGATGGGTTGTGTTTTGTAACCATAATGTGTGCAGCTGGTGTAGGTTTGCATTGTTTTTTTCTGCATGTATAGTATCAAAGCTGTGTAAAGTTTGGTACATGACACCCCAAGAGAGAACGTCTCCTTGTGGGTGTTCCACATGCGTACATTGTGTCTCATGTGTGAGTTGTTGATGCGTACTGTTGATGTATATGGTACTTAGCCTTAAGGTACTGTTACACTTTAGAAACAGTGTGCTTGTGTGTGTGTGTGTGTGCTCTGATCATTTATGTGTGACAGCAGTCATCAATTTCTGAGGACTCCTGTTCTATAGAATGAAATAACACAATAATACATCTATGGTGGTAAAAGGGAAAATTAACTACTACCATCAAGTATTAACAGAATAGATGAGAGTAATGTCTCATAAATCCACAATCCTTCATTACCAGGCAGGGCCATAGAGCATGTATTAACGTTTAGATGAAAACCAGCTTTCTAGATTATAAAGTCTAGAATATAAAAAATTAGTTAAATTATCCAGTTGTTTTTTTTTGTGATTTTTGCATATGGTTAGAAAAAAAATGCTGCGGTCAGAGATTTAATTTCCCATGTGCAAAAAGGATAAACGTCATCCAAGCAAAATATAAAAAAAATAGAAGAAGAAGAAGAAAGTGAACATAGTTATGGTGAGAGAAGACTTTTAGATTGTCCTCAGTAAATGTTAGCTACTTGTGCAAATCACTTGAATTAGTTAGTTTTGAATTAGTTATTTTTGGTAGTTTCAGACATTTCAAGTGAAATGAAGGAAATCGTCCCTGTCATTAAGCCACTTTCCCCCAAAAAAACAACAAATTCACTGATGACAGGGATACAGATTATCTATTTTTCATTGAAGACATGTTTCTCTATGCTGCATATTCAGTTGACTGGCTTAAAAATGACTGTGTTGTCTTTTGACCATTTAATACATGTTCTGTAGTCTGGTAAATGAGAGCAGCTTTTTTTTGGGAATTTGTCTTTATTAAAATGGGAGCACAGAGTAAGAGAAAAGCAGACAGATGACATTTACACAGTTGGAGTTCTGTAAAGGCAACACCTTACTGGGATTCTGTTCTTAACAGACTGTTCTTAACAGAATCCCAGTAATCACAATGCTACAGCAACTACATTAACAAGGATGTGCTGTAATGCTAAAAGTACTCAACAGAACCATTAACAGCAGATACACATATGATGGTGCCAGGCATGAAAAAGATAGGCATAACCAGTTGAAAAGTCGGGCTAAGAGTAGTTGTGGCACAAACAGCAGCCTTAGGGTCTATGGAACCACAATCAGTAGGTCCAAGTGATGTAGACAGGAGCACAGCAGGATCAGAGGTTAAAAGTCAGGAATAGCCAGGGCTGCATCACCATGGGTGGCCACAACAGGAGCAACTGTGCCAGGTACAAAGGGCCTGGAAAAACTTGACAGCTCCTTTCCAGAGGAAGCACAGCCAAAAACAACTAGGCCAGATGGTTTAAGATCCTGCAATAACAGTGTTTAATAAGACACAACAGAAGTACAGCCAGTGGCTCCTAATAGAAAGAATAGACATAGTATGTCACAGGCTTGTAAACCATTTGCTTACCAGTAACAGGCTAGCTAGTAACAGCAGTAATAGCCTACCGAGGGCCATCACTGCAAAGACCTGTCAATGACACAGTGCACTTGATTAAGGGTCAATATACCAGTAACCAGGCATGTGATTAAATAAAAACTGTTGAAGCTAGCTAGCCAGAGGGTTGCTCTCTGGGCTTTAATGTCAGGTAATTGTGGTTGTGTTGGCAGGATCAAGGATTACCGAAGGTATTATATTATTTGATCAAGCTGTTTTCAGCATCCCCTTGTATTTAAAACATCTTGCAGCATACCATGACTACAATATTATAAATTGAAATCCTTGTTAAATTAAACGCCACTCTTTGAAGAGTCAAGAATTTATTAATCAGTGAATTCAATTAAGCACTCTAATAGCAGAAGCTGTGACTTCTCGAGTCAATGGGTCCTCAGTCTCTACTTTAAAGAAACACAACATAACTGAGATTTACCTAATACACTACTATTTACAACATAAATGCAATGTCCAATGATGATAATAATGAGCAAGATGAAAAACAGAGCAGAAGAACATATTTAATCAGTGAATGGTGTAATATGTTTGGCAATGGTAGAAGAGAATATGTTGAGTACAACAAGTAATAAAGGATAAGATAGTACTACTAATGCGCTGTAGCTGGATACTCTTGGCTGGACCCCAAAGCAGCTGCTAGATAATCTTGATGACGGGGCACTGGCATTATTATGTTACTGAGGCAACAGTTGTCCTGGTGTCTCTTAGTGGTTTCAGCTTTGGTGAGGTCTAACACTCATGGTAGTGACTGATTTCTTCGTTTATCTGCCTGTGCCTCTTGCGGGTTAATACGAAATAGCACTCTGATTACAGCACTTAACTCTAGGCCTAACTTTAGAGGAGACTGATGTTGGCCAGGTCACTGTCAAACATAATGAAAAATGGAACTATGAAAATAATAAAAAAATTTTTAGAAAAATAGTCACTTATAGTCAAAGGCACTAGACTACTTGATTTAGTTGGTCTTGACTTGGCCTGTAAGTTAAAAGATTGCTCATATAGACTAAGAAAAGTTCCTTGGAGCCTGTGGCAGAAGAAAGACAGAAAGTATGAAGTACCAAAGACGGCAGCCAATTGACAGATGTCAAAATGCCATGGCTAAAAGCAAATGTCATAAGGCAATAGTTTTATTACCTGTGGCTGGCACATGTTTGAGGGGTGTTGTTCGGCTTCTCCCCTTGTTTTCACTAGAGGAGCAAATAACTTTCTATACAACTTTTCAATTTTTTAATCTGGAGTTCATCAATAAAATTCACACATCTGTCTTCCATGACCATAGAACTTTAATAAGACAACATTTAAGCCCCATGGCACTCAGGCAAAGCCTACAGCCTTAAGGTGATTGTAATACAAATGCTTAACTGATGAAACAACATAGTCAATGTTTCCTAAACCTTTTAGTAAATGTGTGTGGATTATATAACTGTCCATTTATTATAATAATAATAATTATATAAAATATAAAATAGTTAATGTTTGTGGTGTCTGTGGTCTCTTGTGTGAAGGATGCTGATACTATGATCATATGAAAGATCTTTAAATCTATGCTACATTTCAGCTCTATAGGATAGAAATCTATGTGTTCCACAAAAACATCACAGGTTACAGAATAGATAGTTAGTACATCCTATAATTTTACTCAGATCTTTGTCCATGAAGATGCTGGTTACTAGTGAGGATTGGAATGTGGCTTATTTTTGATTCTGTTATAGTAAAAAGAAGGGCAGAGGAGTAGAGGAATCCTTGTTGTCTGTGTCTGCGTGCGTGAGATAGAAGGACCAAGATTCACACCTCAGTGTTAATCAGTCATTTTTGGTGTTACCTTTCCTGTATAAGTAACAATCAAATACAAATTCTGAATCTTATTTGTATATTCACAAATGGAGATTTTAGTTGTTCACTCCAATCTTGCCTGCATTCGTTGATCCTCTGGAGATGACTGTTTGACCCACTGTCTGGATGTCTCTGTGACCTGCTAAAAGCTGGTCTGTTTGTGAAAGAAGAGGTCCTTAGTGTCTGTTTCCTATCACTATGATCACAGTTTGATGGTAAGGACAGTAAGGAAGTGTTGGATCATAAGGAAGTGTTGGATTGACAACTCTGTATTTCCTAACTATTGCCTTACTGGGTATGCCCGATACAATCCTTCCAGGTTCAGTTTCTGCTTAACTAATACTGCTAGCTCAGTTTGTGCAGTCATTGAAGTAAATAAATTTTTTTTTTTTTTTTTTTTTTTTTTTTTTAAAAAGTCTCTAAATCTAGTGAGAAATGTGTTAAACTACAACCCTGACCAATGCTGGAACCATGATCACTCAATGCTCAATCAGCCATGGACATTTCTAATCATTGTACTGGCCCTCTTGCTGTTCAGCCAAAAAATAAATGATTAAATTGAATGCAACTGACACATACTCTTGGTTAGACAAATTTTGGGTGGTTGAAACATGTTGCCTGTCATCCCAGTGTCACTATTGTCTTTGTTTGACAACAGATACAATGTATTTTCGTTGTCATTGTGATATGAACGTGCAATAAACATATCATAAAAGACTGACTGACTGAAAAGCATAAAAAATCAAGGAAAAAAATATTTTATTTACTTTTAATGTGAGACATAAGGCACAGCGCAAAAAAATATGCTTAATGTTCTTTACTACATTGAGATATCTGTAGCTTCTCCTCTCTGACAGACACACACGCAGATACAGTGGATAGCATAGAGGCAATGATGGAGATCAATGAGAAGTGAACTTATTATAGGCGCTGACAACTATGATTGTAGCTCTGTGACTGTAATGAAAACCTTATAGGTGTCCGTCATCACGCCACCTGCTCAACAAGCTTTAAACAAATAGAAAATACACATTTAGAGTTCCTCCTAGTGAACAGGCTGGTTAGCTCTCCAGCTGTGTTACCTGCAGATGACATGAGTAGCAAAGGGAGGAAAAGGGAGGAGAGCACTGATAGTAACCACTGTCAGTGTTCTTCATTCAGCTTCACTGTGTTTCCATGTCAGGAATATTATTTGATTTACTGACAATTTGTTTCCAAAGAGTTGTTATGGAGCTGTTCTAAAAAAAAACACACACATAGACATGTTGTCAGCTTGTTGATGACTGTGTGGTCAGCTGGTAGGATGGTAGAAGAAGACATAGGAACTCTACATATATCCACACTTCATTATTTGTTTATTTGTTGCAAGTCATTGCAATATTGAGCAGATTTTCCTCGTATTGTGCAGGCCTCCAACATACCTCCATTCTTCTCTTCTTGTAAGAACCATTTATAAATCTCCATATCCATCCAGCCACCATTGCATCATTTTCACTGGGCAGCTGTAAGTGGGCTTTCACTTGTCTGGTCGATAGAGACATGACTGGATAATGCCCATAGCTCCAAGCTAAATGGAATTGACACTTAATGGCAAATATGCATATCAGCAGGAAGAGTAACAACAACCGTGCGCGCACATGCATTAGTTTGAGTATAGATTTGAGAAAGAAATGGGGAGTTAGAGGTTGACAGGCAACTGTAATTGCTGCAGTGACAGTCAAAGCACATCTCATGATAATTGGGATTTTGCTTTCATGCACAGAGCAGACAAAAGTGTTCCCATTTATCATTAACTTGTCAATGCCTTAGCATCTGCACACTTTTTCCATGAATTGAATTTAGATGTTGAGTCATATCAAAACACAGATCATTTTCTAATATTTGATTGGAATATTATGACATGAAAAACATTGGGCAGAATATCCGTCTGATTAGCCATGATTATGTGTGTGCTGCTTGCATGCTTAGAAGCAGGAGTGATGAAGATGAAGCACCATTACAGATACAGAGATGCCATTCTTCAGGCACAAATTAAGTTGAGCCAAAAAAAATATCACAACTGTGTGAATGCTTTAATTGTAAATAATGTGAGAAGAGATGAACGGCCGCAGGTAATTTCTGCATGTGAAATGGACCTAAACTTGCCTCAATAGCACTTGTACACCTAAGGAGACATAATTGTAGCTGTTCTTGAGCTTTCAAGCTTGCCACATATTCCTAATCAGCAGATGCAGTCTGCTCAGTTATTATGTAAATGTAGAATTGTTCAAAATTCTCTTTTTCCAGCCTTCTTATCATGTTGGCTTAAAAGCTGAAAGTTGTAGTTAATATAACAGTGTCATCACACTCATGCAGTTAATTTAGAGGCTGTTCTTGAACTTCCTGGAACTGTTCTGGAACTTTCCAAGATTGTCTAATTGTTATGTATGATGTGGCTGACATAGGCAAAAGACAAAGTGGGGGAAAAAAGGAAGAAATGTTCTGGAAAAGTCGACCGAGTCAAAAGGCTGTAGCTGTTTGATGCCTGCTACATTGCTCAAATGTTGCATACTTGCTTGTACAATCTTTTTGTTGTAGGTCACAAACTATGTGTGGTCCATCCAATATATATTCCTATTTGTGCTTTTTTTTTTATCTCACTCTCCTCTCCCTCCTCTCACTCACTCTGAAAGAGCATTAACTTCACAAAGCCTTAGTTGACAGAGATGAATAGAGAATAAGAGAGCTTGATTATTGAGAGTAATTAACATGCAGTGAGTGCACGTCTTCCTGTTCAAGAGAAGCAAAAGTTAAAACTTATGGGGCAGAATTAGAGATAATATTTCCTGTGGTAAATACACAATTGAGAGACATAATGCAGGTGTTGTTTGGGTGAAGGCAGTATATATATGCCAAGTCAAAGAGCTTCTGGCTTTTAGAAAAGGACTTCAGTTTTTCAAACAAGGCCCAAACAAATCTTCTATGAAGTGTTTTTTTTTTTTTTTATTCTCAGTATGACCTCTATTTTTTAGCTATCCCCATATCATCTCTTCAGGAGGCTTTGGTTGTTACATCTTCTGTTTGCACTAGGCTCACCTGCATTCTGTTTGCTCTTTCAAAATACTCTATATATTGTATTTAGAAAAAACCTCTCTCAGCACAGGTCTAATTAATAACAAATCTACAGCTGTAGTGACTCTTTGAGGCTGTGCTATCGGCATGCCTACATACTCACATTGAAAATGCTTACATGGTGATACTGAGCATGCAATATCTATAATGTTAAATATCTTAATTCATGATCATTGGCACTGAGTGCAGTATAGGCTCTTACAGGAATGGCATTAAGGTGTTTGATCATTAATAAAAGTATTGGACTAATTGAGATTGTGACCTGCTAATGGCACCAGATGAAAAGTCAGTGGACTTTTTTCTCTGGGGATCACAAATGTTTGTATATCCAATTGTTCTTGAGATAGATCAGTGTGGGCCAAAGTGGTAGACAACCAACAGACTGACTAGCCATGGCACTGTGTTGCTCAAAATTAATAATGGCTGTATTCCATTCAGGGCCTGGCATCTGGCCCACTGGCATGGCTTTATAGCTTGCCTAAATGGAATAGAACCTGCTATAATGTTATTACCTTTGCTGCTATCAAAAGTCAGTCTTTTATGTTTGTGTTAAGAAGGTCCTCGGTGCATCAAGGCAGGAGGAGTCTAACTGACCTGGCAGTCAATCAATATTCTCATCTTACCTGATGTAATACCTTGACAGTCAATACCCTGATCAATTGCAACAGATATTGACAGCCTCAAAGTCTACAGTTGATAAGACTGACACAGTGATGTGGGAGAAATGAACAGTGTCAATTTGAGGCAGAGCGCTGACGGGCTTGTCTTGAGTGATTGTCCTTAGCTGTTTGCAGTATGCTTCACAATGTGTAGCTAGAAAGATCTAATCATGTTTTCTGAAAACATTTAAAATCACATTTCCTCATTGCTCCTCACTGCCAATCATACTCATGCATTTTGCTGCTGCAGCTCTCTTCACCACCACAAACACACTGACACTGAATCAGTAAAATGTTCATGGGCAATGCATTCCTATCAAGATCTCTGTTCTTGCACTGCAAAACCCACTATTACCATTAAGAACCTGCTCTGGTTTAATATAGAAAAACTTCAGTTACTTTAAACTAAGTATGTATATTTAGATGCACATTTATTAAAAACAGCAATCTTTTCCTAACCTTAACAAAGTGCTAATGATGCCCAAACAACTTTGGAAGTGAACCCCTGGTTTCTGGTGTGACAATCTTGTGCTTTGTATGCCTGTTGAATGGTCTATCAGATTGGCGAACTGATGTTATAATTCTGTGGTTGAGCAGTGATGTGTATGGAATTACAGCTGTGGACTTGAATGTTGACAATGAGGAATTAAACCATGACATCAGTCTGATATGAGTTGTTCAAATGCAGGTTTATCCCATCTACATAATCATAATCCAAAACACATTGATTGTGTGTGAAAATGGTATATGTAATTGTAATATTAGTACAACTGCAAAAGTATTTGTGTTCCTTTCATTAGTTTGTCAGTGTAACTCTAGATTAGTGCAGTTGAGGAGTTTTAATCAAATGTAAATGTAATCTTGTAATTATTCTTTTAGTGCTTGATTTTCTTAATTTATTATTTGCTTAATATATTCTAAACATAAACTATTGTATTTGTGAACTCTGACCTTAAATGTTAAAACCAGGCAGTCTCACCAACACAAACTCCTTTCTGTCCATTTCTGTGGCTGCGAGACTATATACCCTTTGCCTCTCCTTTCACCTCCATTTTTTTTTTTTAAATGAACACAGTTAGTGTGAAGTCTGTGAAGATTGTTTATGCTCTTCAGTACATACATAGCAGGAGTGCAGCACTCTTTGACTGTGTTCGCTCCTTTATAATCTCGCCACTTGGGGGAGTGAATAAATAACGGATGCTGGGCTAATCAGGTTTTTTAATTGTCTCAACAGAAACTTATGAGACACCACTTGCTTTGTTTTTTCCCCAAGACTAGCAAGGGGTTGTCAGACAGGTGTATACACACATACATGTACACTGTGTGTGTACATGAAATGACAATGCAGACTGGTCTCTAGTACCACCACATAAATCATTGGTCATTGGTTTTGATGTTGGTTTAGGACATAGAAATTTGATGGTTAATTTAATAAACGGCATGTTCCTGGATCTCTCACAGGTTTCTGCTAAGCATTGCAAAAGAGGTAAGAGGTTTTCAAGATTAGTCCTATGATTGTTTGAAAACTGGGATTGGGAAAAAAAATGTGACAAATCACTGATGTAGTAAACGTAGGAGCAAACGTAGGAGAAAGAAAAATTTCCACAGCTGTGACCTCTCATTGTGATTATTTTTTCTCTTCTACACTATTCTCATATGGGAGGCTTTTACAGGCTGTAGGCTGCAGAATCATGTGACAGCATAGTTTCTCATATATCCATCTGGAATAAAGCATTTTGAGTATGTCATGAATTTTCAAGAGAGAGGTAAAATTTCGAGCATGCTCTTAACAGAGATGGAAAATGCAACACACTCCTAGTTACCCAAACTGGACATCCTGGATAGGTTTTAATCACTGTACCTGAAACAGCGCTGCCACAAATGCAGCTCCTTGTGTGTGTGTTTTTAAGCCCCACTAACTATGTTTCTAGGGATAGAAATGTTGACCATTACACTCCTTATTCCAAAAAAAATTTCTCAACAATTACCAACAATAGCCTTGAAATTTGACACAGTCATTTATATTTCCTTCGGATTGTGCTGTATAAACTTGATGATCTTCTGACTTTTCCTCTACTGTCATCAACTGGTCAAAATTTTAACTTGACCACTACTTTGGTTTAAGACGAAATACTTCAATATAAAATCAATGACATCTTGATCCTGAGATTTTTTGTGTTAATTAACAAAGGTTAGTATGTCAAAAAATTAAACTAAGATGGTAAACATGCTGAACATTATACCTATTCGACATCAGGACGTTAGCATGGTGACTTTATCATAAATCTCAAAGAATTAATTGAGCATATGCTCAGCCTCTGAGAGCTGCAAGTAAGACACCAGAGCAGCCAGAAAATAAATGATAAGAATTAATCTGTAGTGATTGTTTATATTTTACAAGCTTATATGGTTACACATTTTAAGTGGAGATAATGCATGTTATGTTTTAGTGCTATGTAAAAAAAAAATGAATTTAATTGAACTGAATTAATAATACCACCATCAAGTATAGAATAGATACAGATAATTTAACAAATATCCTCAATATAATCTTTGGAAGTTGTACAATACTGTATTTTTGACTTTTTTTTTTTTTTCCCCCACAAGTGAGGATAACCTTTAAGTCTGTATTTGTATTAAGGACCAGCTTTAACAAATCCTAAGCCTGCATGTAAAGAGTGAGTTTGCACTGTTGAATGTTGGCACAGGATTTGACAGGATTCAGTATCTGTCGAGGATTAAATAGTGCATTGAGGGTGTTCCGAGTATTTTAATATCCAAGTATTCATTAACATAAAACCAAAAATTCAGAATACTCAACAAGTTTTAGGATTTGGTTGAGATTATTTGTAGTGGCATCAGTGTGTGAGCACACTCTCTCTGTTAATTTTCTCCATGCACACACACAGTCACTTACAGAAAGACCAATGACAGTTGCATTTGTCCTCGCATTTCTGCCGTCATGCTCTTGCATAATGCCAGCAGACAAAAGGCATGCAAAAAAAAGGTCATAAGGAATTAATAAACTTATGCAGAAAGACTGTATGGTTCTTGTTCCTGTTGATTGCACTAAGTACACTTCTGTAGCATTGCATTTCCTTTATTTCCATCTTAGAGTTTTTACTGAAACATTCATTCTCTTTCAGAAATATCACTTTCAACTATCCATGCTAGTTGTCATATGCTGACTTGTCCCCTGTCACACTGGGACCTACAAACATTTTTACTCAGGCTTCACCTTTAGTATTAATTGAAAAAGAGCTCACAGTTTAACAGACCTAAGTAGACAAGCAGTCGGTTTCATGCTACAACATAAAATGAGGTTATAGAAAAGTGGACTAGAGGGTGGGTAGACTAAGGGAAAACAGCTGGTTTCTTCTCCTTTGGCTCAGTGGGACTCCTGACAGTCAGTTGACAGGATGGACACACAGAAAGCTTGTTAGAAGTTGTTTGAGGCTGATACATGCCATGCTCTGTTGAAGCTACCAACCAATGACGTCTCAGTGGTGCTTGTAAATTGTCTCCCCCTCCATGACATTTGAAATTAAATACCTGTAAACTGATGTCTGGAGAATTCGGGTAGCTTTTCAGGTGATATGATTCATTGACTGACTGATGGCTTGGAGAGAGGAAATGTTTACTAAGCAGTTGAGCACCACTTGCATATAAATAAATAAAACCTGTATTTTGTTAGTAAAATCTGTAGTTTGATCAGGAAGATATTGCATTTAGTAGTCACTGTATTACTGTACTTCATGGAGGGGCTGCAACTCATATACTTAGCTACTGACAGGGTCAGACAATCAGGGGCACTTCTCAGATTGGGTAATAAAGAGAAAAAAAGCAAAAAAAAAACAAAAAACAAAAAGGGACAGTTTTGTCTACAGAAAACAGGAAACTCTTAAGGGACTTCTATAGTGTGTTAATTAATCTGCTACATCACAATTTACTACCCTATCATTGTGATTTGAATGTAATCAATGCAAACAATTTCAAATGTAAAAACCAAATTAAATAAAGGCTGTGAGCCAATCTCAGTTCAAAATTTTTTTTTTTTGCTATTGCTACATAGTCACTGTTGGCATTAACAGCTGTATTCTTGATAGTCTAGAAGAATTTTGGCAAGTTCAGCATGAAACTACATTCTTTTAATCACCAAGAGCTGTCTCTAGTGGTGGAAATTAATGCTATTGTTAATTCTTGCCTCCATTGTTTTGTCCTGCCAGTCTCAGCTCATCTGGTCATTGTCTGATAGCGACTCACTGCAGCCTCCATTTTAACTGAAGACACAGCACTGTTCAGAATGTGTATTATAGCCCCTGGTAAACACAACAACGGTGTTTGTCAAGTGATAATTGCCACCACTCAACACCCCCCAAGAAATCATGTGTGACAGCAGAGAAGATTTACAAATAACCCCTTTGATGAATATTTGTGCATACAGATTGTTGAAAGGTTTGTTGAGGTGTCTTTATTTATTTATTATCTGTTTATTAATAAATATCTGAATTTTCCTTCAAAATTCTTTCATTCAAATGTGTTGGTTTGTCACAAATCCAACCAGATGTATAAACAATAGTGTTTTTTTTTTCTACACAAAAACTCATAAAACAACACTGTCACTAATAGGTCAGTTGCTCACACAACCTTTAGAGGTTGACAGGCAGTACAAAATCCAGTAAGCAAGATTCCTCTTACTGCTGCTACCTTGGCTAATCCCACAGATTCCACAGCCATAGACTCTGTATTGGTCCCTTGAGAATCTCAGCAAAAACTTTGTCACTAATAGCCAGGTGGTTTACATTTAAGATTCATGTCCTCGCAACATAACATTTCATGGGAGCTTTTTGAAAAGGAGTATATCTCCCAGCACAATTACATCTTTTGTTATGTTAGTACATTGACTGCTTTAATAATGCACTTCAGACTGCTATCTGCCATCATTTTAAAGCTACAGTTGTGCTAACCAGATGCATGTTTTTATGGCCACACTGTTTACACACAGGAACTTATGTTCATTCAGTGCCTGCAACACAAGATTCCATAGCACATTTAGGACATGTTAGAATGAGAAACAGTAGAAATACATAGCCAAGAAATTGCATGATGCTATCAACTAGAATATCTATGGAACATTTCCTACACACTTTTAAATCCATACCCCCAGTCATGTCTCCTACGTAATGCATTTAAATACTTCTAATCTGCTTTACCAATGTAGTTCTAGGGAAATATATGTCAAGATTATGTTCTCCAGTATTTTTTTCCTAGTTCAGGAAGTTTTAACTTAACAGTGTTAACAAAACATTACCATCAATTCACTATGAATGTTCAGCATGCACATTGTTGGCTATGCACAGCTTTCGGATGTGTTCTATCTCATTATGTTGATTTGGGAAAAAAAAACATATCCCGTAAGGCAGGAAGCATATTTTGGCTAATGCAAATTAGTAGTATTATGAAGTGAGTTTCTACATGACAGGGTTGACACAGTATTTGGACTGTTGGAGTAGAGTTCACAACACATTTTTGCTGGAGAAAGTCACATAAAAGTGTTGCACAGAGCTGTCTCATTTTTGAAAAGCACAGGACTATTTTACTCAACATGTTGCATGGCGGTGATGGTTTTTGAATTAATTTCATGCACAGAACTGCATGTGTTTGTTTGTTAAGTTGAAGCTTAACATTTTTGGTAATGTTTGTGTGTGCTTGTCTGCTGTCTTCACACCTGTCTGTTCTAATACTGTTAATTAGGCAAAAGTGATGATAATTAGGATGCCCCAAAATGCACACACATACACACAGGCACATACACCCCACTCCTCATTAGTACCATTGTGTTCATCCCCTGAGGTTACAGTGCTAATCTGTGTTCATAAGATGCCTTCTGCATCTGTGCTGCTGAGCATAATTTTCAGATCTGCTCTGAAACACAAATTTCCTCTGTACCCACTAATTATCTGCTAATGGTGTTAACTGGAACTGATTGTCATCCCTACAGAGAAGTGATACCATTGATGATTTCCTCTATTAAGTATATATTCAAGACATTTTTAGTGAATTACTTTGATCCTTCATGCCCATCTTAATTATCTCAACAACTGCCAAAAAAAATAATATGAAAGGTCTTCTGTCAGTGTAGCACGGTGGTGCAGTGGTTCTGGGTTCAAACCCTGGGCCTGTGCCCTGTGTGCAGTTTGCATGTTCTTCCTGAACCTGTGTGGGTTCTCTCTGGGTAGTCCTGCTTCCTCCTACAATCCAAAGACATGCATGTAGGTGTGACTGTTAGTGTGAATGGTTGTTTGTCTCTATATGTCTGCTCTGTGATAGAATGTCCAGGGTGTACCACACCCTTGCCCAATGTCAGCTAGGATTGGCTCCAGCCCCCCTGCCTCCCTGATGGATAAGTGGTATAGATAATGGATGGATTGATGGTCTTCCATCATAAAATGTCAGGGTAAATAGCTGAACACCTGACTGTAAATACATTTACAGTCAATTAAGTGTTTTTTTTTAAGTGCATTGTGTTTCACGATCCTGAACTGGGAACCTGTGAAGACAGTAATTTCAACAAATATATTAGCATCTATTTGAACAATTCTCATTTCCCAAAAAAGTTGTTTTGGAGAAAAACTATTATCATATATTACTCAAAAGACAGCGAGGTTTGGAAATCCACAATTAAGCTTCCTTCAAGACTCTTGAGAACAATTATTGAATGGCTCCTCATTGTCAGCAACTTTGCTATGGCTGCAGAAAATTTTTACATATGCCCTTGAGCTATCCTGGAAATTACCTTGTGGAAAATGTTTTTAATATCGGTTAATGTTACCTGTCTGCTTTACTCAAAAGTTCAAGCAGATGACACTGTGAAAGTATGTTTTAACACATTTATTACCTGTTGAAGGTGCTGAGTAGTATTGAGCTCTTGTAGTGGAACAAAAACAATTCTGCCCTTGCTTGTAAGAGGAATACAGTATGAACTTAGTTTTTAGTACTTAGTTATTGCTCTTCTTTCACTGCATTACAGTGGTGTAATGCTGGTGTTTTTATGTAATAGTGGTGCCTCCTCTGGGCTTCAACGTTGTCCTGCCTGCTCAAGCTGAAAGATGTCCATCTGCTTCAAGGGCATGAACTGTCCTTAACCATTCTATTTCCTATCATGTAACCATGTACATATGTTGTCTCCAAATGGCAACCTTACCCTGCCTCCATGCAGCTTAATATAGGAATAGTTCAACATTTTGGAAAGTACACTTTTAGACAGTGAGTGCTGGTTGCTGTCACATCCTCCATTGTTTTAAATGTGAGGTCAGCAGCAAAGAGAACCATGGCATGGCTGCCAAGCCTGCCAATTGCATTAATTGTTTATGGTGGTTCAATTTTTTCAGATACTATTGCAGCTTGCCATGCAACTACAGAATAGAAATGGATACAGGTGTTGATTTTTACTGGTGTCTGAGTTCAATTAATGATTGACCTCTTCATGTTATTGGAGTAAAAGTGTGATTATTCAGTCTGGGGCAATAAACAATGTTATGATTCTTGTTAGAAACTTAAAACTTGCTATATTAATCGTGTTATTATGCTAACTATTCCCTCTGTTTTAAGCTACAGCCTGTGGTATCGAGCTGTGAATAGATGGATTTCAGCAGCCTGTGCTGCAGAAAATGCTGTTCAAAATGCAGAATATTAATGTTGCTGAGTAGATCAGGATGTGGAAGCAACTCAAGGTGTCTTCATGCAGGCATCAATATGCCCTGTCCATTATTGTGTATGTGGTGTGTTGGCCAATGCATGTATCCTTTGTGCGCCAAAAAATGTTTGATTGATCTCATATTAAGAACTGAAGAAAAATATATTCACTCAGATTACTATCAGCAGGCAGATGCTACAAGGTTTGGTAGAAAAACACTGTTTGAGTCTCTGAAACACACACAATATCTACTGCTGGACCAACTAGCATGCTTGGGAGTGCTAAGGCGCATTGCCTTGCTTAATATCATGGAAAGTGGTAAATTCTATGCAAAACCCAACCTTTTTGCTTTAATGCAAATATGACTAATGTGATCTCTCACTGCCTTGGAGGTTGTCTTGGCAAACCTCAGCAGGCATTTGGTTGTCATGGGAGTGTTGTCAGCTGATGTGGTTCACACGGGCCTTCTGGACTTTAAAAGCTAGCCCATGTGCTCACTTGCTCCCTCCCCTTCCATCTGCTGCCATCCCTTCATTCTGGCATAGTTTTTACTTTGACAGATACAACACGTTGCATGCCACTCATCCACACACCACTTTCATGAATAAGATTGCTCTTTCCATTGTTTTTCCGGCTCTGCTCAAAGCAAACAATCACTCATTAATTAACATGCTACATCTCCTCTGTTTAATCTATTTACAAACTCAAGTGTTAAAATGACAGTAGGTGTTATTGGGGATTATTTTATTTTCCTCTAACCTTCCCGAGGCCTCCCTTGGACTGGCATATAAACTATTATTTTCATGCCTTTGTGCTGGTGACCTGTTTTTTGTTTTTTGGTTCTATACTTGTTAATTGATATCTTAGTAATACATTGAGGGAACTTCTTCAAATTTGGTTTAAGCATTCACTTTGACTCAAGAATGAACTGATGAGATTTTGGTGGTCAAAGGTCAAAGTCACTATCACCTCACAAAACATTTTGGCAAGTGAATAATTTCCCAAAATGTCAAACTATTCTTTATACACTTATCTAATCTTCTTCTCTGAATCTTCCTCTCTCTTCTCTACTTCCTCTGCTTCCCACTTTCAAAAATAATTTTTCAATCTGTTTTTTTTAAACCAGCCTTTTCTCTTTATTTCATTAAATACTATGTTATTGGTTGCTTGTAGCTCTGTTTCTGTTTCTCTTTCTTCATCTCTATCTAATTTTTCAGCTAATTTAGCCTATTCCAATCAAAACTGTCTTGTTACAGTTGTCATTCATCTCCTTTTCCTGCTCTGCCCTCCAGACAACATCCTGAGTCACAGGAGCAACATGCAATACATTGTATTTAGGGGCTTTTAACGACTGCCTGAATTGGTTTGTTAGTGAGAGCCTTAACGGCTGCAGAGTCGATCTTGTCTGCTTCTTTTGAATGATTAGCATGAGGGGAATTAAAGTGTGCTGAACCATTAAGGCTGCTTCAGGTCTCATTAGCTTGCTGTTTCATTAGGACATGTTCTTGAGAGGAGAAATTACACTCAGAAATAGTATAATTTGCCAAGGCAAGACATACAACTCAGGAAGATTGGTGAGATTGGACTATTTGAAAACATCAGATGCAGAGCAGTGATACATGATGGGTGTTATAAGGGAGATGGTGTGATTCACATGTATGTTTAGTTTGTGTTCATTTGTTTGTTAAGCTTTACCCCTCCCTTCACGTACACATGCAAACACACACACACACACACACACCAGCATAAACAGATACATGAACATTTATGATCAATGGTAACTGTTTTGTATCCAACAGTTGGAAGTATACATGTGCTTTGTCATATGTGTAACCAGTATGTTCTCTTGAATGAAAAACTAGTCAGACATTAGCAGTATTTTTCAAGTAAGGTTGTGTAATCTTCTTGTTCAACATTTTTCAAATGATGCATCTAAAAAAGCAGAGACCGCTCACTGTAATTTGGGGCTATTGGCAAGAAAATAAAATTAATGGCAATGCTGTTAATTGTTGATATTAAGTATTCATTTGTGTAATTTAGTTCAGACAGGCAAATTGAGCAATTCTTCACCATTCACAATGACATATCGCCTTATTGTTGAAGCTATCATTCTCTGGTGTTGATTCTGCTGTTATACCAGGAGAGGACCATTTGTATTTTAGATTTTACTTGTTTAGGAGTCATTGTTTACAAAATCTATAATATGTTGTATTTGGCTCAAATATTCATTTGGTTACACTTGATTTTGTGTAAATTAAACGTAATAACTGTCTGGCCTATGATGTAGAATAAGAAGAAAAAATGACGATACCAAAGAGATATCCTCAAATGTCTTATTTTGTCAAACCCACAGTTAAATCTATTCGGTTTAATGGAAAGCTTATAAAACCAGGGCATAGGTGTTTTAAACAATAAACCAATAATCAGAATTTTGATCAATAAATGTTCTGCTGATCAAATAATTTGTTAATTCAATAATTGTTTCAGCTTCACGAGATTCTATACCAATCATTCAAAGCAGCCTGTCTGGATTAAACAGGGTTGGTCAAAAAGCTGATATAGTTTAGGATTTGTTCTTGCTTTTATTATTGTCTTTCCCCACATATTTGCATTATAGTCTGTGTCTGCCAGGTGTCTAACCAGAACTAATATTTTTGACCACATCATACCTGTTTTAGCCTCCTTACACGGGCTCTCAGTACAATATTTTTTACCAGCAGAGAAGGTATTGTTGGTATCTTTTTCATGTGTGTGTGTTATCTACCAAAAATGCAGTTTTCAGTACTTAGTGGTCCTTTATTAAGAGGTACTCATAGGTGGCGTGAATCAAATGGTCATCAGAGCTGGTGTGATTTTTTTTTTTTTTTTTCAGATCCTTAATGTCATTTTGTGGCATTGTTCCAAGCTGTATTTCTGATACTGTAGTCCCTCATGAGTTCTGTAAGTAGTTTATGACTCTCACTCTTTAGTCTGTTAAAAAGTGTAGAAATTAGAGGAGAAAATAATCTGCCTGAGCAGAATCCAACTGAGTCTGTATCGTCTTTTTAAATCTGGATTTACCTGAATTATCTGTTTATTTCTTTTATTCATTTCATTCTGGCCTGTCTTACATTGCCAAAAGTTTTCCATTTGACTTCACATTTAATTTGTCACCATGTGTGAAGCGGTTTGTAAACAGAGTTTTGAAAATTAGCAATATTGTTTGATACATTTATTTGTATTTCTACATTGCTGTCACAAATCTAATTGGTCTCATAATACCAATGGAACAGCACCAATGAAACTCTGATAACCAACACATATTTTTTCTACAACCACTTTTTGCAGGCTCTGGGAGTCATAGCCAAAGAATATAAAACAAATATTAGGCCCACTGGGACTGATCATGTTACCTGGGCAGCTTGCCAGCATCTTATTTTTATTGGGCCTTTAAGAATAACTTCCACATTATCACATAGCGGCACATCATGTGGGATTTCAAAGTGCCGTACAACAGTGTTATGATTTTGATATACCACTTACTGAATGTCCCTCAATGGAGCAATTTTGAAGGAATGACTGTTTTGACTGCTTTGCTCTAGTCTTCCTCATAGAAGGCAAAAAAGATTGCTGAAATACTACCTAAGCAGGCAGCCCATGGATTGGGGGAATATTTAGGATTAGGGTTTTACTATAATTAAATGTGAATGTTGAAATATTCTCCAGTCCAACATTGAAAAGATGGCATTTGAAAAACTCAGGATTAATGTGTGTTGAAAAAACAATGTCCTGAGTTATTAAGCTAATCATGAACCACACTCTACACAGTTTTTATTGCAAGAGATGATTGTTATAAAAGAAAGACATGTAACCCTTTTCTATATGTGTTTTCCAGGTGTGCATGTAATTGTTGAACAGCGAGGGAGATACTTGAGGAAAGATGAGGAAGAGCAGAAGTGTTCTGACAGTGTCTCCCAACAATGTAAGTCATCACGTTCCCAAAAAGTCTCAACTGTTGAATAACAGGCTGTATGTTGATTGATTATTATGTGAGGATAATGTTGACATGGGTTTCATTGTATTAGATAATTCATTAAGTTAGCTCTTTGGCTTCCTTTATGTGCTCTGTTCTTATCTTGTTTTTCTGTTTCTCATCTTCTTCTCTTTTTCCTCCTTTCTGGCTCATGGGTCTTATATTTTTATGATTCATTTGAAATTTTGCAGGTGTTGTCTACAACATCAGCACAGAATATTCTACCCTAACCTATGCCTATCTTATCTACTTGTTCCTGCCACCAACATGCCAGGCACATGGTTCTAAAGTCTTGTACTAAGTCTCTTAATTAATCATGTGAGCGTTTTGGGCACAGCATGCAATAAACCAATTAGAGGGCCTTTACAAACTAGGCACGCCTGCACCTTGGCAGATTGCTACTATAATGGCGTTGTGTTTCACACAAAATTAGATTCTATTTGTGGCGAGTTGATGATATACATTGACTGACCTTGAACCCAATCTACCACCAATACACAGCCTCAAGGGGCAAGGAACAAATAAACAATGGCATGTTATTTTATGAGAAGTACAAGTAAATTCTTGGTTTGTAATGGAACTGTGATGAATGTTACTATCTTGATAATACGTCCTTAATATAGGTGTTGTGTAGAGTCAGGGTGTTAATTGCAATGTGTCCCCAGTTAAGAGAAACAGCAGGAAGCTACTTTTAAGTTGCGCAATTGTTCACCACTGTCTGAGTACGCACCATCAATGTCCTTGACCACACCCCATTTTAAGACCAACATGTGGTGCGGCTCAGATGCGCACAAGTGTATATTATTTAAACAACATGGGTGCTGGATGAAAAATTGCATCAGTCTGAAACTAGCAAAGACAAATTGCACGTTGTATAAAATATTTCTGAAACTTAATAAAATGTTTTTCAGCACATGAATGTTCTAACTAAACTCTTATGAAGGTAAATGTTCATATTAATTGTAACAGTGACATGAGGCAAATTCAAGGCTTCAGTGTCAAAGTTGCATGCTTTTATTACCCATCTACCTGTCTACATCTGAAATGAATGTAATTTTATTTTGCAAATCAATTACACAGATTTGTAGGAGAGAGAGTTGGGACATCTAATATCTGACATACTTGTATATTGTACACTCATACTCTATGGACAGAAGCATGCAGGTGCACCTTTCAGTTACTGTGGGTACCACTGCTTAAATAGTCTATCGCTAAGTGTGGGTGTGAATTAATCAGTCCGTCTCAACCCTCTTTTTGTCTTGTCTTTTTGTTTGAACACAGTGTACTTTCTTTAATTAAATAATTTTTCTCATTTAATGACCTGATCTGTCTTTCTGCTCCATGTGTTTTTCACCTCACTTACTGAGGATGTTCTATTGTTAAATTT
Source organism: Rachycentron canadum (assembly GCA_038496675.1). Lineage (NCBI taxonomy): Eukaryota > Metazoa > Chordata > Actinopteri > Carangiformes > Rachycentridae > Rachycentron > Rachycentron canadum. The sequence goes on along the minus strand of CM076656.1, from coordinate 6,526,724 downwards.
TAAACATTTGCCAAATACATCCAGTACAGTGACTTACCAGTATGTGTTCTGTATCCGAAACAAAAAATTAAGGCCAGGTTGTTCCCAGAATGGGTCTTTTGCCCTTAGGGAGGGAACTTGGGTCGGTCCCAGCTGTGATCACTGTGGACTTCACTCCTCAAATCAACACATCCCACAGTTTTTAGTGCCTGAGGTGGTGACTGCACCTGAGCCGGTCACCTGTGTTTTTACCTTCCCATTGAGAGGTCAAGAGAGAAGGGCATTTCTACTGTAGGGACCTGAGGGAGAGGAAAAAAAAGGTTTTGAAATCTGTGAACACAAGCAGTTAGATTATTGAACTTGCCATTTGTGCAAATCAACACTGAAACATGTGAATTTCCACTTGAAGGCAAGACTATTTTGTCTCTTTGGAAACACTTACAAATAGATTGTTCATGTGCACTTCAAGGAATAGTTCAATATTCATTATATTTATTTGCTTTCCGTCAGAGATCAAGAATGATTACCCCTCTCTTCTCTGTGTGTTCAGTATATTGCTGGTTGCTTTAGCTTTAGCTTTATCTTAAAGACTGGAAGCAGAGTTTAGAAAACTACCAAGCCTACCAAATGTCTCAATGCTTTAGTATGTACAGTACACAGAGAAATGGGAAAAAATGTTTTGGGAGGAGTTACTTGCTGTATAAAGTACTAGATGGCTAGCTAATAATATACTATATTTGTTATTATTATGATTATTATAATTTTACATTATTGTTATTATTATTAGGTCATTGTGTTTGGACCTAAACATCTCAGGGACACCTTTTCTTTGCAGATTGCTTATCTAGATGGCATCACCCTGAACTCTAGTATGACCGCAAGGAACCTTGGAGTAATATTTGACCAAGACCTTTCATTCAGCTCACACATAAAACACGTGACTAGGACTGCCTTTTTTCACCTGCGAATCATAGCCAAAATTAGGAATATCCTCTCTCAGAGTGATGCTGAGAAACTAGTCCATGCATTTATCACCTCTAGGCTGGACTACTGTAACTCTCTGTTGTCAGGATGTCCGAAAAACTCTCTAAAGAGTCTGCAGTTAGTCCAGAACGCTGCAGCAAGGATATTGACAGGAGTTAGTAAAAGAGAACACATCTCTCCCACTTTAGCTTC
>CM076656.1:6491133-6525174 GCA_038496675.1 Rachycentron canadum | reverse complement strand
ACACACACACACACACACACACACACACACACACACACACACATTCCTGAGCTGGTTGTGTGCCGGCTCACTGTGTTGATGTTAGGTGACCAATCAGAAACAGTTTTACAGCGACTTTGTGGAGTCCAGCTGTTTTCCCATTTTCGGTCAAAGTCCAGGCAGAGAGTGTGTCTGTGTGTGTGTGTTTGTGTGTGTCTGCATGTGTGTGTGTAGTGCAGTGTTTCTCTGCGTCTGAGTCTGAAGCTGATGTAGGTGCAGCAGTTAATTATGTGTAAAAATCAGAGAACAGAGCTGAATGAAATTCCTCTCCTCCGCTCCTCTCCTCTCCAAAACCTCCTCTCCTCTCCTCCTCTCCTCTCCTTCTCTCCTCTCCCCTCTCCTCTCCTCTCCTCTCCTTCTCTCCTCTCCAAAACCTCCTCTCCTCTCCTCTCCCCTCTCCTCTTCTCTCCTCTTCTCTTCTCTCCTCTCCCCTCTCCTCTTCTCTCCTCCTCTCCTCTCCTCTCCTCTCCTCTCCCCTCTCCTCTTCTCTCCTCTCCCACACTTTAAATGATCATTTTCACTATCTGCTGCACCTTGTAGTTTGGCCTTGGTGTCTCGCTCTCTCTCTATTTGTGTTTCAACAGATCCACTGAAGCTCCATCTCTCTTCACCAACCGCCCCCTGCATCACCCTCCTCCCCTTTTACCCCTGCTGTTAAACCAATCTGCCCTTCGCTCCCAGGAACCAGTCTACCACCCATTACCCCCATTAAGCTGCCTGACTCTCCCTGCCTTTCCTCCCACCAAAAACTGCCTTCATTAACTCCTGCACACCATTTCCATGCTGTGCATATTCTGTATTGTTACCTGTTTTCTTGTCTGTATACAACATCTATTGCACGTCTGCCCGTCCTGGGTGAGGGATCCCTCCTCTGTTGCTCACCATGAGGTTTTTTGTTTTGAGTTTTTCCTCAGTCGATGTGAGGTACTAAGGGCAGAGGATATTGTTATGATGCTATGTAAAGCCCTTTGAGACGAACTGTTTGTAAAAATGGGCTATACAAATAAAATTGAGACGCTCCTTCAAAAGTTATCAGGTAACTACCATTCCTCCAAAAATGCACAAGTTACTAAGGAACAACTTCCTGTAACTAGCAGTCAATAAGGAAAATGTTGCATTAGAAGAATTACTTCGATTCAAACTAAACTTCGGAAAGTGGTGCCTCATGTCATTCTGAATCTGTACAAAACTTTCCTTCTTAAATTCAAAAACTCAGCTACACACACAACTAACCCCATCACCAACTTGAGCGTCATATAGCAGAAGCCTGAAAGTTGTCCTGAGGAGCTCTGTCCCTGCCTTCCACCATGTTTTGACTAACACAAAACAAACCCATGTTGTTTTACCCTCATATGTCTGGGAGACTGCAGGTTGATACCGTACAGAACTTAACGTGAGTTAAATTATCCATAGTAATTATCACGGGTATAGTGATAATTAAAATTTAAATGGTAATACTACCCATCTGGCATTTGTACTATGATTTAGCATGAAATCGGTTATCATTTCATCTTTAGTTGATAGACAAATGAACTTGGGACTGAGATGGGCTATCTCTTTCTCTCTGCTGCCAGTCCTTATACTAAATAATGCTAAAACCTTGTGGCTCTAGAAGGTAAATAAGAATATTTTCCAAAATGCTTGCTGCTGTGCAAAGGGACTTATAGGTGAGGCAAGGCAAGGCAATTTTATTTGTATAGCCCATTTTTACAAACAGTTTGTCTCAAAGGGCTTTACATAGCATCATAACAACATCCTCTGCCCTTAGACCCTCACATCGACTGAGGAAAAACTCAAAACAAAAAACCCTTTTAACAGGGAAAAAAAGAGAAACCTCATGGTGAGCAACAGAGGAGGGATCCCTCATCCAGGACGGGCAGACGTGCAATAGATGTTGTATACAGACAAGAAAACAGGTAACGATACAGAATATGCACGGCATGGAAATGGTGTGCAGGAGCTGACGAAGGCAGTTTTTGGTGGGAGGCAGGGAGAGTCAGGCATCTTAATGGGAGTAATGGGTGGTAGAGATGGAGCTTCAGTGGATCTGTGAAAACACAACTAGAGAGAGAGCAGGACACCAAGGCCAAACAACAAGGTGCAGCAGATAATGAAAATGATATACTGAGGCACATTGTGGCCAAGCATCTTTATTTTGGTAGGTTGTTTAGGAATCGTGATGTTTATTTTCTTCTTTACCATTGTGTAAGGTGTAAAGATGGCACAGAATGATGGTGCAGTGTATGGCGCTGTGGCCTTGAAGTAAGATCTACCTGAGTTTGATCTTGGTGTGCTAAATTCAGCTTTTCTGCGTAGAGTTTGTAACATGTGAAATCATTTTTTTTCAACTATGTGAAAAAAATTGTGAAATTGTGAAATACAAATTTACCCATAGTTGTGAATGAGAATGGTTGTTTCTCTCTCTGTGTCAGGCTGGTGATTGACTAACAACCTGACAAGGGTGTACCACACCTATTGCTCATTGTCAGCTAGGATCACCTCCAGACCCCCTATGACCTTCTAAAGTATAAGCAGGTATAATTAATGAATGGATGAACAGTTTGTAAATTTAGTTGCTTAATTGATAAGAAAAAAAAATTCACACTTTTTCGTTATGGGTACCTTAAGCAGACAAGAAAGCCTGTGTATTTACAGCATATGTTTCAGTGAAAGCGTTAAGTGTTTCCTGAATCAATAAGGTTAAGTGTGTTGAGGTAGGACATTGTTATTGGATTTTAGCTCTAACAGAAGGGATTTGGTTTAGCTGTTGATGCTTAGCTGGGATTAGATTTGAGAAGTGTAAGCAGACTAGCCAGTGAGTGTTTGTGTTAATGATTTGGCCCATCATGAGGTTGATGTTGGGATTGGATTAGTGTGGTGTTTTGTATTTATGTAAGGTGAGGGTGTATGTGCAGGTGATTAGCTTTTAGTATGCACAAGGACTGGATCTCTATACATTCTCATCAGTGTGTCTGACTCCTGTCTCTCTTGTGGTGTGTGTTATTGGACTGTTGTGTGCTGAAGGGTGGATAGATTAAATAATGTCTTTGCGCCCCACAGACCTAATGACCTTATTCCCATGGAGATCACAGCTAACAGCTCTGATCTGATCAGCTGTGACTCTCCATCTCTCTGTTCGAGTGTGCGGATCTGTTCCAGTGCTTGTTGGTTAGTGTGGTTGAATGTATTGCACAATTGTATGTCACAATTGTGTCACTTTGCATTTTTATGTAAATGTATTTCCATGCTATATCCCCATAATCGGGTTCCAGGTGCTGTGAGCAGTCATTCACGTTCCTTTCACTTACTAAATTATCACTTCCTAGAAAGTGTCTTTGCACACATTACTCTCATCAGGGCTTTGCTTGCCCTGTGAAACATCTGAGGCGGTAACTTTACCTTAAGCTTATCATCCTCATTGTCTCTTCAGATTAATGTCAACATTTTTGAATTTGAAATTGAATTTTTTTTTAAACAAGAATGCAGACACATTTTATCCAAAGTTATATTTTATATAACTTTTTTTTGTCAGGTGCCTGGCAGAGGGGAAGGTCAGAGCTGGAAGCTTCAGAAGTGGAGGGCCTGAGAAAGCCAATATACTTTCACTGTCTTTTTTTTAGATAAATTTTAGATAATATAGATATAGATAAGATCATTAATTAACATGCTGTATCTTGTTTGAATAATTCACCCTCAATCAGATATGTAAAAGGATTTAAGGGGACGTCAGTGCTGTAACACTTTTTTTTTGCTGTAATCTGTCCATTTCTTCTGTGCAGACTGTTTTGTGAGAACGAGACTTAGGACAGTCAAAGATCATGACTGCTGTTCAGCCAAGAAGTAATGCCGGTACTATAGAGTTATCCAGGCTAGCATCTTTTCCCATCTCCCATAGTTTAACATACAGACATTTGAGTAGTGTCAGATATTGATACATTGTATTCCCATAAATGTTGCTTTGAGTCTGATGTTTTTGCCTAAACCTTACCAAACCGTACAAGAAGTGTAGATGTGAAAACATAAATTTATCATGCTTGTAATGACACATTTAACAATTCTGGAAGTCACTGACAAACAATATTGTCCCTATGACAGGGTCATGCTCATTTTTAAAGGCAATGACATATGACATGGCTTATGTTGGTTGTTTTTTTGGACTTGTTGTTTTCAGTCTTCTCTTCAGTTCTTTTTTTGTATTGACTCTTAATCTCTCTAGCTTCCCCTCCCTGTCAGTTTCTCTCACTTCTTTTAGCTTCCCGTCTCTGGCAGTTGAGCTTGTATTTACAGGGAGCACGGATCAAACTGAACAGCTGTTCATTCTCCAATTAGAGAGGTTGGACACTGAGGGTTGAGTCTTAGCTCGCGAAAGCAACATTTCAACAGTTTTCTCTCTCGCTTCTTCCCATCCTCTCTGCTCTGGCTTGTTCTTTTTCACTCTTCTCTCTGTTTAATGACAGCCACCTCACCTTCCTCCACTGTTTCTATATTGGTCCTAACAAACACTGTAATCTTCCTCCGCCCTCTCTGTGTTTCTCTGTTGTTTCTGGTCAGGAGGAGTGATGCTGGTTGCCATAGCAACGATAACTCTTCTCTCCCATGCACCTTGGGATTACATTAACTTTGACCTCTGGCACTCTGGCACTCTGGCACGTCTGTCAGTCTGGCATTGTTTGAGCTCTTGCTTTGTCATGTCCTCCTTTTATAAAGCCAGTATGTTGCATTCAAAAATAGGACATTGTAAAATAGTGAAAAATGCCCATGCCTTTGTTTGTCATGCAGAGCCTAGGGTGATGTCTTTAGATGTCTTGTTTTGGCTCAATAAGTGTCCTTATTCTGAAGTTTACTGTTGATAAACTATGAGATCGAAAAGCTACAAATCCTCACATTTTAGAATCTGGAAATCGCATGTGTTTGACATTTTTGCTTAGAAAATTGCAAAAATGATCATTCTGAATTATTGCAGATTGATGTTGGAATGTGTATTTAAAAAGCACTTTGTAAATATATTGTTTGTTCTAAATACTGAACCATAGTGACACAGCACAAATCTACTTTTCTGCCTCATTCTGACTAAGTTTTGAGGCACATTTTTAACACATTTTTTTCTTTTTACCCACAATCAAGTTTTAATGGACTAGAGTTGCAATTAATTAATACTTTAAGTGTTTATTATTAATGTTATATTATTTTCTTGAATTTCTTGCCAGAAAACGGCTAAAAATGTTTTTAAATCTGTTGACATTGCATCTTTTGTCCAGCTCCACCTGCAAAATCTAAAGATATTCAGAGAGGACATAATACAGATATTCACATTTCATAAGCTATAACCATCACAATGTATCTTAATTGTTGTGACAATTGCTCAAACAATTTTTTTATAAATTGTTATAACTATACTGCTGCTTTACTAACCCAAAAAGGGACTGATTCCATTTTATGTTTAACTAACTATTAACTACTAACTAACTAACTATTAACTAACTACTAACGATTTTTCTGTTATAGATATGTAAGGGGTAATTAGGCTGAAGATTGAATTTATCAATCTGCTAATTTTTAAATGTGTCGGAGTAAAACAATGATGGAATAAAAACGATAAATTACCTGGAAGAACAACATGGATGCACTCTGGATCTCAATCTGTACCTTTGTTACATCTCCTCAGTTTTCCCTGTCTGTCCAATAAACTCTCTGTACATGCACCCTAAATAAATGAAGCTAAAATCTCTTGAATATGGCCTTCAGTGTATTATACTGAATGTGTTTTTGTGCCCAGCCCTCCGACAAACTAAATTTATCACACATAACGCATTTTGCTATAGAAAGAGGGAAAGTAGGCAATTTATTTTATCTCATCTGAGACATAGGGATCAGACACTTTCACAGTGTTAAAGAAGAGGTGATGATAAAAGAAAGAAAGGAGAGATAGTAATTCACTAAACAGTTTTATTAATATCCTGTTCTTCTATCAACCTCAGGGGAGTATTTCATTCCTTTTACCAGCCTATAAATTGAACAAAATGAAGTTATTAGTCCTGAAATGGTCTTTTATGCAAAGACAACAACACTCTTTGTTATTGCATTAAAACATTGTAAAAGGTTTCTTGATTCTCTTTATAATATAGTTTATTTTTATTTTTCTGTTAAATCTGCTAATTCATTTTCAAACTCTGACTCACTTGAAGCCATTAATATAATTACAAAAATGCAAGCGTCCTAGTCTGAAGAAGACATTTTCAGTGCAGCAGTACAGTGCCCCCTGAAATATTCAGAACTCTTCACTTTTAATACTTTTAATCTAAATGGATAACCATAATCACATAAAACATATATACACGTTATAGAATTTTATTCAAATGTTTTCTAATTCAATTCACAACACAATAAACTATGCAGAAAGTGCAGGAGTCTTAATACTTCTTGAAGCCACTATATGTAACACACTCAGAGACCAGATATGTAAGAAACCAGTAAACCAGTTTGTTTTATTCATATAATAAAAGACCATTTTAGCTTGAAGCCATGAATGTATTTGAAAGCATGTTCATTTATGCATGTATGCTTGTAGTTTTTTATTTGCTTGCACGGGCGGTCGGGTGTTTCTATTCATGTCTATAGAAAATGCTCAATATGTATATTATAAAATGAAATGTACATCTTGCTGGAAGCTATGCTCAGCTACAGATGGATATGTCTTATTTCATATAATACTAATCAGTCTCTTTCAGTTGTTTCCTCAGTGCTCCCCTACCCTCCTGCTCCCACTCATCTTACTTTCATTATCTCCAGCTATCCCGCCTCCTCTCACTTTCCCTCTGCTTTACTCAACCTTCTCTGCAAGTCCCCCTCTCATGCCTTGCCCCAGCTGTTCCCCTCTCTCTTGCTGTTACACTCTCACCCCCCCCCAAACACCATTGATCACAAACAGCAGCCAATCAGAAATGCCAAATGGCACGAATTGTTAATTGCTACTTTGTAAAACAAGAGCAGCTTCTCAAGAAAAAAAAAAAAATCTCAGGCTACTAGAAAAAACAAAATGATAAAAATAAGCAAAATTGCTTTGAGTGTGCTTGGTGGTTCTCTGACAGTTGCAAAACAGGAGATTACAATATAAAAACAAAAATGAGAAGTCACACAGGGTAATCACACATCATCACAGGACAATGTGCATAGGAAGGTAGTGCAATATTTGTGCAACAGCATATTGCAACAACTGCATAGCTGCAACTTTTTGGCACTAAATAGGACAGAATAAATGTGGATTTTTGAATGGGGTTTGGTCTGACATTGTTTTGTACTATTCCTGACAAATAAAACCTAGTAGGTTTAACACATAGTTATTAAAAATGTTTGAGACTTTAAAATTAGACAAACTAATTTCATAATGCTGTAGCCATCTCAGCTGGAATCAAGCCATTGCTATGGAAACAGCACATTGTCTTGTCTAGTAGCAATGGTGTAAACCAGCAGGTTTTAATATTGCAACCAACATACATCTGCAAGTGGCTTTTAATTCTCCTCCTTGTGAAATTTGGTGTAAACCCGTTGTAAATGAATGTCCACCAAGCACACCTCAAGGTCTCATTTAGAAGTATTGCCTCCAGTGCCCCCTGACTGGCTCTGCCCCCAATGAGAAATGGTAGTATAAAGACTTCCTTATTGTAAAAAGGAAACAAATTGTATTTAATCTGTGGTGTTTGCTTTTCTGTACAGAACAGTCATAAAACACATGACAACAAATTGTTGTTGAAGTTGCTATTTAAACAAAGGACCAATGCTGTTGCCAAGTTTCTCTGTTAAGTACCGTCTCAAAAGGCTGTGACTGATGTGCACTGTATGATCTGGTATAAATTTAGATTTGACAAGGCAACAAAGGCACATTATCATCTCTCTATTACTCTCTTCCAGCAGCTTAGAGCTTGTGACCTGGCTAGTGGGACTGTGTGTTTTACTGTGTGCACAAGAAGAACAGTGCATAAGGAGAACACTCATTTGTATGATGTGTATGTGTGTGTGAGACTAATGAGTATGTCATAGTCTTAGTCCTTAGTGGTCCCAGAAAGAAAGAGAGGCCATGAGGGTGGTGCTACAAATGGGCTAATGGACTTCTGCACCTGACCCATCCTGCACCTGCCCCACAGATATACACCCACATACACACATACATCACAGCAGCTGAAGGTCATGTAAGGATAGCAGGTAGAATATGTGGGTACGTGGGTATATGTGGACTTAGCAACAATGTTATCTCAGATTTTACTGTGCAAATGATTTCAGATTCCTGTCTCCTATGTATTATTTAAGTACTTACTTTTTTCAGGAGAGTGAGAGTATTGGTCTACTGTTGGACAAAATATTGTAAATAGCACCTAGTTTATATGAAAACAATCACAAAATTGAGCTTTGAATTGACCAGGTTAGGGGTTAATATGTACAATAACATTAAATAAATTCTTAATCTTATTTTAATTTTCTTTGTTGTCTCTGACAGCCAGTTGTTTAAACCTGTTGTTTAAATTACATGCAAACTTACACTAGCTAGAACACCAGTGTTTACAAAGTTAATTTTATGCACCATTAAACTAAAATGGGTTGCACCACAGAGACGAGGAGTTTTTTATTGAATATGTACACATGTTTAATAACAGATGGAATTGTATGTAGTGACAAAACTAACTGTAAACTGTTAAAAGACATTAAATTAAAGTTCACAAAATAACACAATGTAATTTAACAAAAAGTATCCACAAAGAAAGGAAGTTGCATAACTGATATTTCCCTCTCATTTGAGAATACTACAAATTTTAAAATGCATACTGTACCTTTCTTTACCTACCTTTTAAAGGGTTTTGCAGGTAGGTTTAATATATGATGCTTACTTTACTGCTTAATTTGCATTCAAACAGAATGCAAGAAAAAAAAATATAGATGACACAATCGCATACAAAGTCAAATACACAATCACATGCAGTGTCACCTGGGCTGGCATGAATTGATGTGAAGATGGCTGCTCATTAACGGAAAATTTTCAACTTGCGTAAATGTTGCTTCATATCTGTGCAAAAAGGATACTGGAGGGAAATGACGGAAAAAGAATTATGAGTTCAGACGGAAGCTGCCACACCAAAGGGCCACCATATTTCTTAGAAACTACACACATATACTACTGCATTTCTGCATTGTATCCAGAAAAATATATATAATTATGCAATTGGTTAAAATTCATAAAAGCCATCAAATCCATGACACTATGCTTGAACAAAGGCAAACTGTTATCACACTAAATCATTGTAAGAGTTACATGTACACAGATATTGGCAGACTGCCACTGTGGTGCAGTATTTCTTTTTGGTATCACTGTCAAGCGCATCATCTCATCTGATATGCTGTTATTGCCTTGGTATTGTGCTCTGTGTGTTTTTTTTACACTTGTCCTTCACTTTGCTCTGGTATTTCTGAGTTGTATGTCTTACTCTCTCTGTTAGCCTTCTCTTATCTTATCTAATATCACCAGCCTTCTCCCTTTCTTTATCCTCTCTGCTCTGCAGTGCAATTCTTATCACACCCATATCTCACTTTGTCCTTGCCTTTCCACCCCAATATCTCCTTTCTGAGCTGTCATAGAAAAAGTATTGTCATCTCTTCCGTCTTGCTCTTGATTCTCCAGCTCTTAGGGTATAATAATAAAGTAAGAAAGTATTGGAAAACAATACTTTCCTTCCTCTGTGTTTTCCCCCCAATTTCTTTTTCTTTTTTAATACTTATAAAGGGCAGAACAGATGGACCTATTTTTATTTCACTATTTTCTGCTTTGTATTTCATTGCATAATGCTCCTGATTGTTGCCATGTGTATATTTTCAAACAGCAGTCACCCAGCTGCTCAGCTCTGTTTTCTCAGAACATCTTTCCTCATCCTCAAGACAAGTAATGAGTCAAAATGATGGATTACTTAACTTATTATTTAGTTTAAGTAAGAAAAATTCACAGTGCAACTATTTATCAAACCGATCAGAATCATTACTAGAAGACATGTTTAAGCTGGTGCTGGCAAAATACAAATCTATGCAAATCTGCTTGTGGTATCCATCAAGTCAGGCCCTGAATTAATAACTTAAAGTTTTAGAGTTTGTTGAGTCTTGTTGTGCAAGTTAGGACCACCAAAGTCCTAGAGAGATGGACATGCTAGTAGTTGCAGGTACAGTTACTGAGCAGGTACTCAGGAAGTAAGGCAATTTAGGATCAGTATTCATTTCCTGTCATTTTCTATAGCTGTAGGTCATACTTTTTGACAGTATGGAAAGCAATGCACAACCAAAGCATGAACCAAACTCCACCGAATTTACAAGCAGATTAATTGAGTGATTGATTAACTTAATTCATCCTGGAGGAAAATCCATTTTCAGTGTGAGAACAGCTATTGGATAAAAACTTCACAGCAAAAATAGTCTACTCGAGATAAATGCCAAAAACCAGTATCGTAGTGTACTGCATAGGAGCCAAGCAATGAGTATAATGGTACTTGACTAAATTGCAGCACCGACACCAGTTTTCTGTGTGCGGATGTGGAAAACCAAACAATACCAAATAAAATATCTATGAAATACAATAATTTGTGTATTTTATTCAAAACAGTAAAAATAAATAAATAAATAAACATTCGGTATTAGCATTTCATAAGTCTAAATGGCAATCTGCAATTAATGGCTAGAGGTGAACATTGAGTATTTTGAATTTTCCAACAAAGCAACGAGCTATCTGGTATCACCAGTATGCAAGTTCAGTCAAATCCATCAGTGTAACTATCTGCCATTGGCACCGAACAGTCTGAATTTGTTAGCTTTTCACAAAGAGTATTACCACTGGTAGTCAGCAAGTAAATTTTGATCTGAGAGTGACCACTTCAGCTCAAGCAGGGTTGTTGGACTTCACTGAAACCAACACCGTCTACTTGTGTAGCAACACCAGTCTACAGTCTAGGTTTTACGATTTACATTTTCACACTCATGTGTTTCCTGCCTCACTTCAGTGTCCTATCCAATAAAGACATCAAAAGAAAAAAAATCTGTGGTAGCTGAATATTTTCACACAAGCTTCCCATAATACTTCGGAAGTTGTAGCCCTATTGGTTTTGGGAATGTTTGGACTGGTGGTGGTCTGTGAGATTTATTTTAGTGGCTAAGTGGTCCTTGGTCTGAAAATGTTTGAGAAACACTACAGGAAAAAGTCACCACCCACACAGTATAAAGTAAACTAGTTCTTTGTCACAATCAGTCATACAGATTAAAGTAACAATGAAATTAGGTTGTAATGCTTCCATCACGATTACTGGCAGTGTGTAGTTGCACATAAGCTATAAGGAGGTGGAGGAAGGCAACTAGCCAAGAAGAGCTGTGGGATTCAGAGTGGGAGGCTCTATTTACTGGAAGGAGCACTTACTACTGGAGACACAGTGGCTACCAATCCCAAAAAAAGACTCTATACAAATGATTTATTTGTTCGTTTTGACGTGGCTCTACTACCGACTCTGACTAGACTCTTTACAGTGACACTACAGGAACTTGACTCAGGATACTCTGTTTTAACTGAGAGTCAGACAATATTATACATTATTTGTACAATGTTTCCTACTTCCAGACTACAAAGGCAACCTTTCTGTTTGTACTGGATTATGGAGACATGACGGGATGCTGCCTATCACTCAGATCTTTGATTTATCATCTATGATCAATACGATATGGCCCAACATTGTATCTTGTACAATCAGACAAGATCAACATTACTATTTATTAATTTAAAGGGCTACTCCTGCCAAAGACACTGTACTTTTAATACATATTCCTAGGAGTGGCTGGCCTTATAGGTTATAACAGTGATTACAAATTTTTCCATCCAAATCTCAAAATCAACAGGCCAATTAAACATTTGGTTAGAAATCTTACAGATTTGCAGTGTAATTAAACTTAATCTTTTTCTATCTCTCTTCTCTCTGGCTGTGTATCTTAACACATATTTAAAAGCATTTAAATATACACTCATATTGCTGTTTACATTGACACATGTCCACTTGTTTGTATTAATACATATCTGAATGTAAATTTCTGCTGTTTTCTGCTCTGTTCTTTCTGTTATTTTTGTTATTTATGCATTTCTCACTTGTAAATGATCTCAATGTGACTTCCTAATTAAATATAGTAAGAAAAAAACATGAGCTGAAGGTTGCACGTCTTGTAATGTAATGGTCACCTTGTCGCCCTGCAAACAGAGTAGTGCTTCCAATACACTAGTCTAGCTTCCACTGTGGCAAATTAACGAATTACTTTAATCACATATGTCATTATTACTAATGGAGGCAGAGGAAATAGACCCTCTGAGGAAAGAAGCATAAGAGTTTATTGTGATGATACTTTACATGTTACATTTGCAAGTCAATTCCATGGCTGTCTGCTATTTAATTGGCACATACTTTGGCTTTGTATTAGCATCTACATCAAATCTGAGCACTGCAAAATAATAAACAAACTCATACTGTATTTGATGGGAAGCTTATGAGCGACAAGTCAGTGATGAGAGGTTTAACTTTCACTTACTTGCCTTTTAATGTAGATGTACATTGCTTTTATTTCTATATCTACTTGCTACTACATGCAAGCCCATGTTGGATTTCTCCTTGGATTTCTCCTTTTGCTCATTTGGTCTTGTCAAATTTGTCACACTCTTCATTCATGCGTGTAAATTCGAGTGCAGATGAGGAGTAGACATGGACATTTACAGTTAGGCCCAGAAATATTTGGACAGTGACATAATTTCATAATTTGGCCTCTGCATGTCACCACATTGGATTTGAAATGAAACAACTGAGATGCAATTGAAGTGCAGACTTTCAGGTTTAATTCAAGGGGTTGAACAAAAATATCCTATGAATGGTTTTGAAAGTTTCCTCATTTCAAGGGGCTCAAAAATAATTGGACAAATTAACATTATCATAAATAAAATGTTCATTGTTAATATTTTGTTGAGAATCTTTTGCAGGCAGCGACTCTGGATCTGGAACCCATGGACATCATCAAACACTGGGTTTCCTCCTTTGTGATGCTTTGCCAGGCTTTTACTGCAGCTGTCTTCAGTTGTTGCTTGTTTGTGTGTCTTTCTGCCTTAAGTTTTGTCTTAAGCAAGTGAAATGCATGCTCGATCAGGTTGAGATCTGGTGATTGACTTGGCCATTGTTGAATATTCCACTTCTTTGCCTTAAAAAACTCCTTGGTTGCTTTCGAAGTATGTTTTGGGTCATTGTCCATCTGTACTATGAAGCCCGTCCAATCAACTTTGCTGCATTTGGCTGAATCTGAGCAAAAAGTATATCCCTATCAATAAACACTAGTGACCAAGTGCCATTGGAAGCCATGCATGCCCATGCCATCACGCTGCCTTCATCATGCTTTACAGAAGATGTGGTGTGCTTTAGATCATGAGCCATTCCAAGCTGTCTCCATACTTTTTTCTTCCCATCATTCTGGTACAGGTTGATCTTAGCTTCATCTGTCCAAAGAATGATGCTCCAGAACTTGGCTGGCCTCTTTAGATGCTTTTTGGCAAAGTCAAATCTGGCCTGGCTGATTAATGGTTTGCACCTTGTGGTGAACCCTCTGTAATTGCTCTTGTGAAGCCTCTCTTTATGGTAGACTTAGATACTGACACACCTACTTCCTCAAGAGTGTTCTTCACTTGGGTGGAAGTTGTGAAGGGGTTTTTCTTCACCATGGAAAGGATCCTGCAATCATCCACTACGGTTGTCCTCTGTGGTCGTCCAGGCCTTTCTGAGTTTCCAAGCTCACCAGTGCTCTCTTTTTTTCTCAGAATATCCCAAACTGTTGATTTGGCCACTCCTAACATTTCTGTTATCTCTCTGATGGATTTCTTCTTTTTTTTTTTGCAGCCTAAGGATGGTCTGTTTCACTTCCATTGAGAGCTCCTTTGACCGCATGTTGTGGATTCACAGCAACAGCTTCCAAATGCAAATGCCACACCTGGAATCAACTCCAGACCTTTTACCTGCTTAATTGATGATGGATTAACGAGGGGATAGTCCATGAAATAGCTTTTGAGTCAGTTGTTCAATTATCTTTTGTCCCTTGAAACAGCTGTAATTCCTAAACCCTTCCTCCAATTTGGATGTGAATACCCTTAATTTAAAACTGAGAATTTGCACTTTACACCCATATCAATTATATAACATATCTTGAATATGTTTTGGTAAACAGCTACAATAACAAAACTTGTATCAGTGTCCAAATATATATGGACCTAACTGCATGCCCAGCAATTCAGTTTGCTACAGGCAGAACATGTTAATGCGTGTTAAGACATGCGTGTCAAGCCGGTGAATAAAGCTGAAGGAAAGAGTGGAGGCATTTCAGGAGGGATGATGATGAAAAATGAAAGATCTTAAAATCATGTTTTTCATAAGATTTAACATTAGGAAGCACAATTTGGGTTTTGTGAAAAGAGCGGGGGTTAGTAAAAAGAGAGGCTCTATGAAATGGTAGTATGACTGAAGGTAATGTGAATTACCTTAATTTAATAAATTTTCTTTAGTATTTGATAACTGGAAAGAGTGGCGTTTGTGTTTTACAGTAACATCAGTTTTAGTCAAGAATGAGCGTGTGGCGCCCCTTAGTGGGCAAACAGCTGATGAATAAGGGGTTGGTGATTAAACAGAATTTACTTTGCATCGAAGGAAAGGATAATTTGAAGAATGGATTTCTGCACTATACCTTTCATCTTTCATTATCTCTGAACTATCCTATTCTTCCTCTCCTTCTTGATTTGAACTTTGGTGTCATACACTTATTCTGTGCTTCATCCCTTTCTTCCTGCTCTTAGGACAGCAAAGAGCCTCCAGATTGCTGCCTCAGTGAGTCTTTTACGTCTCCATCCTGCACATTAGGGGTCGACCTACGCCGGGGCCGACGCCGTTACTCAGGCAACGTGCAGCTACCCCCATTGTCATGGCGTCAGGGGGAAAGGTCACGGACACCCGATGAGGAGATCATGGCCAGGCCAACATCCCTGCCATTTGGAGCCCCTCCCAGGATAGACATCACGCCAGTTGAACCTGAATGGTGAGTGGGCTGTAAAGTAGAATACAAAGTTGAACCAAAACATTCTGGGATTGAACATCTGTGATAATCAAACTTAACTGTGGGCTGCTTTAGTTCTTGAGAAGTTGCCACTGTAGAAATGCATTTGCAATGCAATTTTTTTCACCTCACAACAGTGTTTTTGCTCAAGACTCAGCTGACACCTACAACACATACCTGCCTTTTATATCATTACAGTAGAGTACAAGCAAACAGGCTTCCCCACAGCAAATTACATGTATTTAATGAGTGTGGTTATTGCATGATAACTAAATTGAGCAGACAAGATTTGGATAGTTAAACAAGTTCTTGGGAGAAACACTGTCTCCCAATACACTTTCTATCCCTGGAGGTGTATTGTTTTCCAGTTGACTGTGATATCTCAGTAACACCTTGACGTAAATTCTTCAAATCTGGCATAAATGTTTGACTGGACTGAACTGATTAGACTTTGGTGGTCAAAGATTAAAGGTCAAGGTTACAGTGAGCTCACAAAATATAATTTTGGCCTTGTGAATGCAATATCTCCGATCATATATCTATGCTTTCAGGAAATGTCTTTAAATTTGGTAAAAACGTTCACTTGGACTCAAGGAACAGAACTGAACTAATTAGTTGGTCAAAGGTCAAGGTCAGTGTGATGACAAAACAGTTTTCAACCATTACTCAATTGCAATACACAGCAATTATGACAAGTGATAAATATTTTATATGACTTTGGATAAACGCGCAAGACATTGCTCAAGAAACAGTGTTAGAAGAGTTAAGGGGGAAAGCGCTTGGCCCTGAGGGATCTTGGCAAAAATGTCAGATAACTCAGAAAAGGAAGGCAGGACCTGACCAGGCTGTTTTCAGAACTGTACACTGTGTTAACATTCTCAATTCATGTCTTGTACTGCAGCTTTCAGCATCTCAATTTTTACTGATCACCACAGTATAACAGTGTCAGATGTTTTTTTTTTTTTTTTTTACTTGTTTAGCTTCATATTGTGTCCTATTTAAGGTAAATGCCACAGATTACTGAGTTACATGATTTGTATGTGTAGGTAGGTGTACTGTAAAACCCCTGCCCAGAGGCGTGTTTGCACACAGACCTTATACACACCACTACACCTCTACTTATGCTTCTGTCTCTCTAGGTGTATTATTAAATGTATTCTCAGTTGGCATTTTCCTAAACCAAGGTTCGATCTGGTCACTCTTTCATGATTAGTCATATTAGTCAGCTGATGTTGATCTTTTTTTTATCTTTTTTTATTTTTTTAATCTAAGCTTTGATGTGTCCTGTGCAAGTATTAGTGATTGACAAGTAAACATGTTTTTTTTTCCATAACTTTGAAGTGAGTTATGGGCTACTCAAAAAAAGCTAATTAAATTAATTAAATGGATCAGAGTTTCTGACAATGAGTACTGAAAAATCTGGTCAGAATACCTCTTTGCATCGGTGACTGATCTGTCATGTTGTATTCAGCTGTTTGGAGTTGACACTGCCTTGTTTCATTATTTATACACCATGCCTTCAGATACAGTTCATTCACAGTGCATTCACACACACACACACACACTGGGTACATGTTCACGGCAACAGGTACAATGTGCAGTTTCAGATAACATATACACAAGTGGCCAGTTCTTGGCAGGTAGCCAGTTATCCCGTCCTGTCAAATTCAGATATACTTTTACTTGCTGATCGATCCAGATTGGCTCTGTAAGTCAGTGTGTGGTGTGGCGTGTGTGTGTGTGTGTGTGTGAGAGAGAGAGAGAGAGAGAGAGAGAGAGAGAGAGAGAAAGAGAGAAAGGAGCACTTTAATAGGAGTTACCAAGTGTTTTATTTCTTTTTATTAAGTTGAATAAGGGTTGCTTATGTCTGTATCCTCTGTATCTGGTAGCAATATTGTAGGTTATTAATGGCTGGATGTTGCTGTCAGACAGCATTTTTACATTGTCGGTATGGCTGACATACAGTGTGTGACAGATTCAAGCTCACTGGTTCTCAGAAGTATTTCCTAATTCTTGTAACAGGACGTGTATGTCTAAGAGTAGATTAACCAATCAGTGCAGCTCCTTTGTCAGATTGTCTACAGTGCTTAAGTTGCAAACTCTTCACAAGAAGAAATATTTGACAAAACCCAGAAGAAACAATATTTTGTCTAGCAGTTATCTTTTTTTCCTCTCCTTTACTATATTGTCATTCCTTAAAATTTCTTGTTGAGATGCAACTGGGTTTTCTGACAGACCACTGCTCTAGGTATCTAGTGTTTTTGCTGTGGTGGGGTCAAAGGTAGACAAAATGAAGGCATCTCCCTATCTTCAAAAGCCTTATGTTTTAAATATACAATATTTGGTTTGCAACTCATGATTATTTTCATTATCAATAATAATATTAACTGTTACATTGTTTTATCCTAAAATGTTCAGAAAATTCCCATATTTTAATAATAATTTCCCATAGCCCAAAGTGATGTCTTCACATGTGCTGATTTATTTGCACCACAACAGTGAGTTTCAAGACAGATTCAGTTTACTATATAAAGAAAAGTATCAAGAATGTCAGTCAGTTATGGAAGTAGTATAAATAACAAATAATTGATTGATCAGTTGGGAAATGTTGGAGTTCTGGGCAATATTGCAGGACATGTTGGCTCCATCTAATAAATACATGTAATTTTCTGCAATTCTTGTTGACAAATGGCATTAAAATCCTGAGAATTAATCAAGAACGTTTGAAGAGCTGCAACTTCTGTGCCCACCAGAAGAGGGCAGTGAGATAATGGTTGACTGGATGGACTTGCACACATTTTTACACAGACAGCAGTGACAGATTAAAGGAAAAGGGTGAATAAGTAAGCGGAGAAACATAAATGCAGCTGCTTACACACGTGATATTTTTCAGAAGAACAATATGAAATCATTCCAGTGGGGTTCAGAGTATTATGGTGCTTCAAGGCCTTAATAAGACTATTCATGTTGTTTCTTCCCTTATTATGTGTTCACCATCTGAATATATATGTTGCATTTTCATTATTGTTATAGGATCCTATGACATCTTCCATATCTTTCTGTCAACAGTGAGTTTATTGGTGGCCGTAGAGGTTGCTCGGGAAACCACAGACTAGATTGCAAGCGAGGTGTGTCAGTCATCAGTCACCCTGCTGCTAGAGGCAGTCATGTTCTCCTCATGTGCTTTTCCCCTCCTTGCCCTGCTCTCTTTTAAAAACTATCACATTATGTCCCCTTCAGGCATCACTGATGCTGAACATCAGGGTCAGCAGAACCTTCCTGAAGGTCCTCAAGTCTGATTACTCTCTTCCCCAGAGAGGCCTTAAGTCAGTAGATGTGTGTGTGTTCTTGTGGATTATTTGTCACTTGTCTGTCTGTAAAACAACAGTATAACAGTACAAGTCATCAGCACCACCTCTTCTCTCTATCCTTTCTTTTTCTACTTGTACTTAATTAAATGCTGCCACCAGTCAATGTTTGGAAGGAAGAGGAAGGCAAGAATTTATTTTTGGATTCTGCAATTTTTCCTGCTGATATACACAATTGCTTAGAGGTCACAGATTGATTATTGAAATTGTGTGTCTGTGTGTGGTTGTGCTTGTACCACTGCTTGAGGAAAGCCTGTGATGTGTTGTGAGTGTTTATGATTGAATGTCAGCACCTAGTGAAAGTACTGTATATGTGTGTGTCTTCATCTGAGAGCATCCTGCGCATGTACAAGACAGAGACACAACAGAGCTAAATGAAAGCCAGTGGATGTGTTTATAGTACACACACACTAGCAATCAGACTTTAACCTAATGTAGCTTCATCAAGCACCAGGATTACAAGATGGTTGGTAAATATTAGGATTGTGACAAAGACTCGCTGAGCTCAAAGAACTATTTTCTAAAGCTATGTGCTCGATCAAATCACTTTCACTGCTGCATGAACAATGGATTTCTGCACACAATGGAAAAACTAGTCTGCTTTATTTACGTTAGATATAACAAATAGAACTACTACTATGCTAATTTCATGACACTGCCAATCTCTTTTACTGTATGTGCTTCTCATACAAAGATAGATTTTTGACAATATGTGGCAATGAATCATGGCCCGTTAATGTGTAAGATTCAATACGTTCTAGTGGTTTAATTGCAGTAAATAAAGGCACCCTTTACAAAAACGTCACAGCAGCTCAACAGTGGTTGATGGCCGATAGATGGCTTATGCAGTGCAGTTAAGACTTTTATCTATTTCTCAGTGAAGAGAAATAAGAACAATGAGAGAGAGCAATTCACTGTATTTTTACTAAACTGACTTTTAAAAAAAATTTATTTTATTAACGTAAAGATGTGGTCACCTAACATGTTTAGGATAAGAAAAATTAACATTTCATTCAAATGAGGTGTTATGATTACACCCTACAACTAATTCTACTAAACTTAATATTTTGATTGGCCTCCTTAATTTTTAAGAACAGCACCAACTCTTCTAAACGTTGAATAAAAAATGTGACAAGATAAAGCTCTATCTTTCTTCCATTTTCCATTCTAGGAAAATGAGCTCTTTCAGATGCAGGATGCTGGATGGAGAATGACATTCAATGTGTCTTTTCAGAACTCCTCACAAGTTTTATTGGGTTGAGGTGTGGTGACATGCTTGGCCATTGAATCACTTTCATCCTGTTCTTCCTAACCAGTGGCCAAAGATGTATGTTTTGGGTCATTTTGAAAGATTGCCTGGAGCACAGAGTTATGTCATGTTCTCTTTCAGTATTTTGCAGTACATCTGTGAATTCATGATACTATCTATGAAATACAACTCCCCGAAACCTGCAGCACTCATGCAACCCCACAAAAGAACATTGCCACCACCAGGCTTTATTGTGGGAACCAGACATTTTGCTTGCGATGCTATACAGTTTGGAAATTATTGATAACTGATATGATAATTATTTCTGTTTCATTTTCTGTTGATTGGCCAATTAATTAACTGTGTCAGCCTTACCATCCATGCTATTTCCTGCAGCCACCACCTTGGACACAATGCAAGAATACATTTCATCAAGTTGATTTTGGTTTGACCACAGCTTTTGCCCTACTTCATTTAATTTCTAGAAAACATACCAAAACACCTAGAGCCAGTGTAATAATAGAGTGGGAAGATGAGTACACATTAAGCAGATTTTATTTTTGCAAGTGTTGTAATGAATTAAATCCTATTTATTTATGTGTCACTGTAGTTTTACTAAAATTATATTTGAAAGTTGCCTGACAGAATATATGTGCACAGGTCTCCTCAGAATCTTCATTAACTAAAAGTACTAAAGATTTATCTAAATACAATGATGTATAATGATATCATCTCCCACTATGAATGAAATTTTCCATTTTGGCTGCCTCTCCAAACATGATGTGAACCTATTTCTGGATGTGTTTTTCATTGAGTCCGGATTATGGCTTGTCTACACTGCGTGTACTTTCTTTGTGTGTTGTGTTGTTGAGCACTGCACTCTCTGCTGTTGTTCCAGACGGGTTTCGTGTGGGTGTGGGTAATCCACAGAGCCAGTGAACAGAAATTGGATCAAGCATTTTTCATTTTAGCATGCACAGAGACTAAAGGAGATGAATTGTGCGTCAACATTACGTTGTAATGTGTACTTCCAGTTATTCAGCTTTAGCCATAGGGAGTATATGAAAAGTGTTCATCCTTCCCATATGCTCTATTTATTTAATTTATTTTCACTTTAAATATTAGTAGATTAATTAAACATTTTCAAAACACAGAAATGGAAAAATACTTTAATTTAAAAATGTAATTATGGAGGTAAATATGTGTAAACAAAGGCTAATAGTGGATTTGACTTGTTCTTGCTGATATTTGTAGATTTTTAGTAGGCGGGTGTCATGCTGTAACACCAGTCTCAGTCTGTGGTGTGGGGAAATGGTGCTCACCTTAACTGCAACAAAACATCTCTAGTCAACATACATCTCATATTTGAACATCATGTTGCCCGATTATACAGCTTGGAAGAAGGATGGCCACATAAAACCAGCTTTATGCTAAATCCTTGGAATGAGCCGTCATGTTCTCCACAGTTTCATAAGCTTTGGGAGAGTTTTGGTTCAGTGTCAGAGAGGGAGCGAGAGAAAAAAACTCACATTTATCTTACCCTGCTCTCGTGGTTGTCAGTTTGTGTTGCATGGCAGTTTCACATGTGTGATTGTGAATTAAACCTGAGGCTCAGAGTAGTTTAGTTTGTTAGGATGTGAGTTGACAGGGATGCTGTTTAATAGGATAACTGTCTCCATGGTACAGTATATATATATATATATATATATATATATATACTGTACCATGGAGACAGTTATCCTATTAAACAGCATCCCTGTCAACTCACATCCTAACAAACTAAACTACTCTGAGCCTCAGGTTTAATTCACAATCACACATGTGAAACTGCCATGCAACACAAACTGACAACCACGAGAGCAGGGTAAGATAAATGTGAGTTTTTTTCTCTCGCTCCCTCTCTGACACTGAACCAAAACTCTCCCAAAGCTTATGAAACTGTGGAGAACATGACGGCTCATTCCAAGGATTTAGCATAAAGCTGGTTTTATGTGGCCATCCTTCTTCCAAGCTGTATAATCGGGCAACATGATGTTCAAATATGAGATGTATGTTGACTAGAGATGTTTTGTTGCAGTTAAGGTGAGCACCATTTCCCCACACCANTATATATATATATATATATATATATATATAATCCATAATGATAATCCATATGACTAAATAATGCACAGCATCATTTTGTGTTTAATCCAAATTTTCTCATTTTCTTTGTGGTCATGTCTTTCTTTATATGTTCTTTGGCTTATTTGTGAGGGACAGTGTGTGAAAGAGGGGATAAGGAAGAGAGGGTTTTATGTAACCAGAGATGCTACATTGAGGGCTCTCATCTAAAGACCTAAACTCATCACATTCGTAACCCATCACCTCCATCACACATGCACACGCACATGCACTCACACCAATGTTCTAGTCGCCCTGCTCAGAGGTTCACTGTGGGAGACCAGAGACTGAGGGAATATGGGGCCGGCTGAGGCGTCTTTCTTGCATGTTGTGAAATTATAGAAGGTGACAGTTGGGCCCATGGGGTAGGGAGATATACTATAAAAATTTCTAACCATTTATTCATTCAAATTGGTTAAGATATGAGAACAGAAAATCTGATATTGATTCATCAGTTTAATCATGTTCATTTTAGTGCAAATGAGCAGCATGCCAACATGCCAAATTAAGATGTGAACAAGACTGTGTGGCAAACATCAGCATGTTAGCATTGCCATTGGCAGCATGTTAGCTGTTAATGTTAACTCAAAGCACAGGTGCGCCTCACAGAGCCTTGGCTGAGGACCCTTAGTCTTGTTTATGGTAACTGACTTCATTAATCAATAATTTTGATTCTTCTCAATTAATTTTCAGTCGAATCAATCAATTGACTAAATATTTCAGAACTTAAGGCCTTCACTGGCCCAGATACCTAAAGAATGTCACATTTTTATCAGTATCAACCCCCACAGGTATCAGTATTGAGGTGTGTGCAATGAAGGAAACAACATAGCAGTGAAGAGCTGCCAAAGCTCCTTTATGGTTGGCTGCATGGACATCTGAGTTCTATCTGTGCTGTGACCGTGCATTGTGAGCTTTCACTCAAGCCCTCAAGGATGTAAAAACCAGAGTTTAATATGGAAAGGAAATGGCGCAGTCACTCTCTAATTCAATCTCTTCCAATTTGTAATCTCTTAAAATGACTTGCTGGCATTGGTTGTCTGTCTGTCTCATTTATGCTTTGTCATTCATCTTTTGTCATTTAGTGCAGATACCAGCAAAAATATTTAAAGATTTTGTCCACAGGTGTTTTGGATACATTCTTGCATTCTTTATTTTGTTGATAAAGTATTCAGTAATAGCACTGGGTTCAAGAAGAAATTGAAAAAAATATTCTCTTGAGTGCTTTTTAGCTATGATATGGTGTGGCTTTAGTGATTAGTGTCTGTTGGTCAGTCAATTAGTTGGTCCACCATTTTGCCTTGAATATATGAACACCTGTTTGGTAAATTGTCATCAGATTTTATCTTGAATGTTATGAGATGAAATGTTACATAAAAATAAAAATGTAATATTAAGATGTTAGTGACCAAAATTATCACAGTTATCAGTAATATCAGTGTTAAAATGTTCAAAAAGTAATAACACACAACCTGAAATTGTTTCACAAAGTAAATGTGAAACAAAGTAAGTGAAAACAATTTACTTGCTGGTGGGATTAGTGGCAAAGTTGAGAACACATTTCTGATCTAAGTCAACTAGTAGAAGTTTGTGGTATTGAGGGACATATCTTGACAGCTTTTGAACGGATTGCTGTAACATTTGGTATGGTCTTCCATGGTGAACCTTTGGTAATCTCTCATCAAGTTAAAGTTGTATTTTTCCAATGGTGCATGACTAAACACTTGCAAAACTATGACAGTTTCAACAGCCTCAGCTGTACTTTGCAAATGTAAGCATGCTAATATGCTAAACTAAAGTGGTAAACAAGGTCAACATTATACCTTATTTTAAGCATGTTTACCTGCTGATAATAGCTTTTAAATCATAGCCTCATTAAGAAGCTAGCATAGCTGTGGATACTTTTGTTTCAAGCCATGTCACTTTAGATGGACAGAATTTAGAGAGCAGCACTACTGCACATCTACAGTATATGATTTTACAATTAGTTCATTTATTGAATTCTACTGGGAGATATTACTCATTAAGAAGCATATAAGTTATTATTTTTAACTCTATAGCCAGTGTTTAATAGGTTAAGCATTAGTTTTGTTAGTTTGCCAGTGAAACTTTAAATTATTTGAACTAAAGTAGACACTAAAGTAGACAAGGTGAGAAAAGCCAGGGAATGCCATGCATCACTGGCTGATTTCAAACCTCTAACAACACACTGTAGCCTGTTGAGCTCCTACGACACTGTAAATTACTACAAGTATTTTTCCTTTTAAATACAAGCTTGGAAAGACTATTTTCAAAGGATTTATTGGCAAACATTTAGTGAGAAAGCACTTCTATGGCTGACAACCATCAATGACTCACAACCTAAACAAATCAGTCTGCCGAGCCGGCGAGCTAAGGCTCACATTTCCAACACTCGTCATGCTGCTGTTCTGCCTCTTCTGATGTTCCTTTTGGATTTTTCTTCTCAGTTTCTACCTTCGGGGCATTGCCCCTTTTTTCTCTTCCCCTCATCACTCAGAGAAGTCCTTTGTGTGTGTGTCTGAATCTTTCTTTCTTTTTTCTTTCTTTGCTTCTGGATTATGATAGCATATAGTGTGTGCAGTGAGTTCATATGTGTTTGCCTTCTTATGCAGTCTTTATTTGAATCAGTTGACCTTTGAGCACTATATATGTATGTTTCTGTTCACTAATGCCCATTAAGCTGTTTGCCTTTATCTCCTTTTCAAATTGTCTTTTTATTTTTGGGCTGCACTCACCAGTTGCCTGGCCTAGTAAAGGTCACAACATCATCAGCAACATTACCACAAATCCTGGCTAAACAAAAATAAATAATAAAACCGACAACCTGTTACTGTGCCTGCCTGTCTGTCGTCACAACAGCCACCAGCCAATCCTTAACAGGGAAGGCGTGGCTTGTGCTCACTGCGTGCCTGGTCTCAGCTCCTTGTGTATATTCTGAATGAAACAGCAAGTGAAGCATTTGCCTGCATGCTGTGCTGTGCTATGCTCTGCTCTGTCCACTGCTCTGACTGTGCGAGGTGAAGGGATATCTGACTAGAGGCTCGGCATAGTGGGGAGTCACTCTGTGCCACACCGGGAGTGCCTTCGGAAGAGGTGGGGGTTGTTTGCAGAGAGAGAGGTCAGTCATGCACTGATAGATGGCGGGAGAACAAGGCAGGAGGAGGCAGAGAGCAGTTTTCAGCCCTTCTGAATCTTTCATAAGGGAGATCCTCCAACATCAAGCTGCCTTGATGGATTGAGAGAAAAAGCTGGTACTGAGGTGTGCATTTAGCAGGCACCAACTGTGCCTGAGAGATAGAGGGACACCAAGGACAAGGAGGGAGAGTGATTGAGCACTGGGGTGTGCACTTCACTGACAGCAAGACCAGGAGAGACATGGGAGAGAGGCAGTGTTGAAAAGAAGAATTTTTCTGTCCTGGAAGAAGCTGTATGGGAATCTGCTGTGGGTAAAGCTCCTCTGGGAGCCTCTGATGAACAGAAGACCAGGAGAAAAGCACGTTGTATGAGCCAAAAGGAGAAAGAGAGAGAGAGAGAGAGAGAGGGAGAGAGAGGAATAGGGCACGACTGCTGGCTGGCAAATCCCTGAAGAACAGGGAAAAGGGGGAAAAATAGAAAGCACAAAGGCAAAGACAAACAACAAATGTGTCATTCGACCTTTGTGAGGTAACTTCAATTTTTCCACCACAAGGATTTAGCCCAGTTTAAACTTCTCTGAAGCCTGGATAAGGCAAAAATCAGCTGTACATGACGGACTAGTGGACCTGAATTTGGACAGAAAGTGTCAAAAAAAGCTTACACAGAACTGATCCCAGCCTGCAGGGATGTCGTCCAACGAGCTTAGTGTTGAGATGGACTCCTGCATTCGGACATTCAAGGAGCACATGCACCTTGAGCTGGAGCCTCCCAAGATGCCAGGTGTGGTTGGTGGGAAGAGGGGCGCCACGTCCCCAAAACTGTCCCCGAGAAGCTCCCCACGGCTCTTCCGCAAGCTGATGGTCAACAAGAGCATCCGTCAGAGGCGACGTTTCACTGTGGCTCATACCTGGTAAGGCCAGGGGTGGGGTGGCAGATGGCCATTGAGAAAAGGAAGTAGAGGGAGCAGGGGAAAAAGGGGGGTTTGCGTGCAAGGGTTGCGGTAACAGATAAAAGTGGAGGAAGATGCAGAGATGGAAAGAAGAAACAAAAGAGACATAATGGGGTTAAACTGATGGGGAATTGGGAAGGGGGGGTATTAAGGGTGACAAGGAAGATAGGGTGGTTGGAGGAAACAAACAGCAGGAAGCAGGCAAGGGCGAGGGAGGACAGAGTCATGTATGAAGAGAGTTACACGGTTTAAACAAACAATCAATGAAAGGGGAAAAGAGGAGATGTGAAGCAAACAAACAAAAAAAAAAACAGGGACAAAATGAGTTAAGAATTGGGTAAAAAAAACTTTATCCCTTAAAGGTAAAACAACTACGAAAAAAGTATTTTATCATGATGAATGGGGTCAAAAATGTATGATTTGGGCTGCTGCTTGGTGATTTGTAACTGGGCGAGCCAATTGCATAATGTCCTCCATTTTGATGTAGTGTATCTCTGCCTTGTACCTGGGTAAAATTTGTGTGTGTGTGGAGCAGTCCTTGTTTTGAATGGCTGCAGTGATGGGGAGGGAGTGTTAGGTGCATTATGTAATCTGGTGGTTCTTAACCTTTTTGATTCACAACCCCTATGAACAAATGGATGTCCATGTAACACAACACAAGCTCAACACAGAATAACAAATATACTACAATATCACACAATGTGATTTTGTTGTGTCATTCACAATGGTGCTGTTTCTCTTGACACATTTCCTAGAAGAAGCTCAAGGACTGAAAGTCTGACCAATCAAGATCATAGTTTCAAGTAAATAAATAAATAATATATCATTGTATTACTTTTGATAAACCCCACATTCCATACTGTTAACAATGTTTTCCTTAGCTATTGGCATCATTTAGCATCCTCCCATCCCCCACCGATGGCCTGAGTTTTTTCAGCATTTAGGCACTATACTAGATGGAAAGGGAGGGCCTATTACATTATGCAATGTATGGATTAGAGGCAGAAAAAGAGCTGCTGTGATTTGACTAGAAAAGCTTCAAGGTGACACTTGTTCTTCGTGAAAACAGTTACCAGTTAAATTTGTTCACATCAGACAGTGGTGGGCAAGGGTTTTGTTTTCATTATGTTGTGAGGCTTGTGAAGGTGAAAACCATCATCTGTAAAAGTAAGAATTAACCACTGCCCATTAGTAAATATCTTAAATGGGTTACATGTATACAAATTTGTGGTTTGTGGCCCGTCACTGCTTGCATGGCATGAGACAGGAAGAAAAGGAAATGAGTTCAGATATGAATCTGCTCCTGCATGCTTCGTCCAAATGCTGTTTGTGCTATGGGAAAGAGATAATATGTGAATATGTGTGTTTTTCTGTGTGTGTATTTGTGTTATATCGATGAAGTCTTAAATGTGTGAGACTGTATATATTTTTGACACTTCCAAATGTGTGCACATATGGGGGGTTTTGGTTATACATATTGCATTTGTGTTTTTTTTTCTACTTCTACGCTGGCTCTCTCCTCAGACATGGGGACTCATGTCTGTTTATCTCCCCTCTCTCTAGCCTATTTCTGTACAAAGACAGAGATTTGTGGGGGTTGGGTGGGTAAACGCAAGAAGGAAAAACAAGGGAAATTGCTTAATTTAGATGATCACGAAAGATGTCAGTAGTGTCCTCTCCCTTGTTTGCTCTTGCATTCTCACAGAACATGGACTTGATCCAGGGACATGATGACACCCATTACAGCCATTAACTGCCAGTTCAGCCCATTAACAGCCATATTCGTGATAAAATGTCCTTGAGCGAGACACTGAGGTGCAGCTGCTCCTTCACTTTAATGTTCATAGATTGACAGGTTAAAAAAGCTAAAAGTGGATTTTTTTTGGAGGAAGGGCAAAAAGAAATCAACTGTCATCTCCAGAGGGGGAGGCATGGCATTTAGGTCAGTGAGAAATTGGAGGATATAATGGCACCTGCCAACAGGGACCGGGTATTTTTTATTTATTTCTCTTGTTTTCTTAATCAGGCAAACATACATGCAGATAGATGAGTAATCAGATTAATTACAAGATTAATCATTACACTCTTTGCTTTATCTCATTTAATTAAATCCACCATTTACGGCCCCAAAATATCATTATCCCATTTTGACTTTACCAAAAAAAAAAAAAATCACCCTTCCTGGGGGATTACTGGCCAGAGACTCTCTCTGGTGTAATTGTCTCTCTACCTGTACTAAACCCTTTGAAATATTTATGAATAATGTTATTTGTACTGATACTTACCTTTCTAGTCTTGAATAAATGAGGAAAAAATAACTTTCTAAGGTAGTCATGTTTTTTATCTCTAGAATTTAGCATACATTAATTACCACTGCTTATCCTTAGAATTTAAGCATATGATGACATTTTAAGATTCATATTTCTCGTTACACTAGCAGATAGCTAACGTTTTTTATGTCTGGCTGTACTACTGTTTCTCAATACCTTTAACATTTTACACAACTGTGTATTGTAAGGTGTCCCTCATGGAGATGAATCTACCATCTGAATCCACATTGCCCATTGGCTTTACAGAGCTTTCAGCTCATTTTTAGTTGGTCTTTACTGCAACTTTACTGCTCAGCCTTTGGTTCACTGTCACCACAATTTTTGCTGCAATAGGCAGATGCTTGTAGATAAAAATCTTTGCACTGTACTTTACTCTATTGTACTGTGCTCAACATCAAATAGCAGTTAGCTGATGTATGGATTCTTTAGTAGTTTCCCTCAAGAGTTGGAAGAGACCAAAATTGGAGGTAGAATACATTCACCAGCTGGCCAGAAATGTGACTTCTAGTGAATAATAAAGTTGGTCTGTGAATAGGCACATTTTTGCTAACAATTTTGCCATAGGAAATTAGAAGGTGGTGTTATATCAGGGTTGTGTAGCAACTCATTCCCACTGCCCACAACTAGTTACCCAAAGTCCCTAAACATAACCACACTTGAACCATAGTATTGTCACATGATGAAACAGATTAATTGTTTCAGTAATTTGTAAGGGTTTTGAGTGGCACAGAAGAAGTAAAACTATAACAATTAAAAATCACCAAGGCCAGAGAGAACTTTGTTTTATCTTTTCTATACTGTTATACTGTTAATCATGTTATGAAACCTTTAGATTTACAGGTGTCACAGGGGGGAAACAATGATTTAGAAAGATTATTTTATCTTAGTCTGGGTTTAAATAAAAAATTTCAATTAAATTTCACAGGCTTATTATCTGATTTATTTTCTGCTCACCAACCTCAAACATTTTTTCCTCAAAAGATGAGAAAAGCTTGCTGTGTCACTCACTCCAATCAATATTATTAAGATGATTCAGCCCTTATTTCTCCCCCTGTCTCTGTCTTTCTTACAATATCTTCAGAAGCCTGTCTGGATTTTCAAATCTGTTGCCAACCTTGAATCTAGAACATGAGGCAAGTTTTCCAAACTCTTGTGTAATCAATTATAAATTCCATTCTTGCTATTACTCACGGTAGCATTACTTGGCCCTGTTGTGGACCAGTGGCTGGTGAACTCCTGACCTAATGGCATTTAGACAATGATTCTTCTGTTAGAGCAGTTTAGCTGTTCTCTAGTCTTTTTCTCTGTCTGTCTCTGTCTTTTACACTTTCTTTGTCTGTGTGTGTCTGTCCCTAAGTATCACTCTTTCTGTCAGCATCTTTCTTTGTATGACTGTTGTCTTTTTTTTTTCTTTTGTAGGCATATGTCTCCTTTTTCCTTTCTGTGTCTTTCTCCACTGTCTTTCTCTGCACTCCAAAGCACCAGATGATGTAAATGTTTGATGGCTGGCTGAGGCGTATGCCTGCTCTGTTTTCTACTCACACAAAAAGCACATTAAGGGGAGAGAGGGGGAGATTGGACGGAAGGAGGGAAAAATGGAAAAAACAAAATGACAAATGTTGACACTGAATAAATCCTTTAAATAAATGTACTGCATGTAACTGTTAAACATTACATAACACACAAAAGATTATCACACCTACATATGTGTGAAATGTTTAACAATTAAGACTGTTTTTGTCTACAGCTGCATTAGAAAACTGGGCTGTGCTGAACTTTGCCTCCTCCTGTGTGTTGACGTCCATCAAATGCTTTTGGGGGAGGGAACACCAAAGAAGGTTAGAGGGACAGATGAAGTGGATGGAAGTAAATATATATAGAATATATATAGAAAGTGGGTGAATAAAAAGAAAGACAGACCTCATCCAACACAGTGGAGGCTAAAACAAAAGGAGGTTGTTCTGCATGGAGGGTTATTTACCTTAGTTTAAATATCAACCTAAATATTCATCTTACTACACTAGTACATCCAGCACTCTGCTACTGATTTGTTTCTTTCCCCACTCGCCTCTGTGACTCGTCCAAAATCATCTTTCTGTGAGCGTCAGGGAAGGCTTGACATGATAATTGTTTGTGCCGCAGCCAGTGTGTTTACGCCAACTGTTCACTTGAGTAAGAGACAGGGAGACAAACAGAGACGCAAAAGAGTGATCTTTACATTACACAGCAAATGGCTCAAGCATCTGTCATAAAATGTATATATTATATTTTATTATAGATATAGACCATCCACGGCACTTTCATCTGATTTGTGTGAAGTGTTTCTTCCTTCTTCTACAGTCCCTTCACTCTTTATGCATGTGTGTAGGAATTACATAATTGTCCTGCAACTGTGTAAGAATCTTGGCCACTAGGACACTTTTTGCCCTTATGAACTATTTTTGTGCCCATGAACAGATTTTAGGTGGACTTTGTTTTTGTTTTAACCAAATATATCTAAAACTCTCTACATAACTAGACCCACTAGCACTGCCTCTAAATTGCACTCTTGCATTCTTATAATATATGTGTGACGTCTGTCTAATATTGTCTTGAGTTTGTCTTTGGCGAATAAAGCCTGTCTGATCCAGGCCAATGATTTGTGGTAAAAGATTCCCTGTTCACTTTTTTAAAGTTTATAGCTGATTTAAAACACCTACTGGTCTAAAGGTGCCACATTCCATTTTATCTTTTCTCTCTTTTGGAATCAGTGAAATTACTGCTTTTTCCCAAGAGGAAGGTAACCCACTTAGTGGACTGTAGTACAGGGATCAATGAATCTTTCATTACTTACTACAAAATCTGAACCTGTCTGGGCCTGGGGCATTATTTGATTTAAGATGGGCTAGAGCTGTTTTAATTTCTGCCTCTGAAATTTCCACTGCCATCTGATTACTGTGCTAGCTGGTTAATCTAGGGAGATGAAGGAGATGAAATGTCCTCAAAAAATCCTCCAGTTTTTTTCTGTCAAACTCAGGTTGGTAATATAAATTCTGATAAAGGTTTCAAAACAGCTTTGTATATCTTTTAATATGTTATATAATAGATTATTATTCTCTGTACTCCCACTTTTATGGATAGAAGTCTCAGCCTGTTGTTTTTTTAGTCTTCAAGCCAGCAGTTTACTGTCTTTTCCTTAACCATTAGAATATTAGCTTTTTTTTGGATATCTTTCGCCAAAATATCATTTATTTCATTCTTTTTATTCAGTAGTTCTCTGGTTTTTTTTGATCAACTGTGTTTTCATGGTCTTGTTCTAGCTGTTTCAATCAAAAAGATTCAAAAAGATAACTAACTTTTTTTGCAAGGACTTCCTTGAATTGGCTAATTATTTTACCTTGTAGCTTTACAATACTTTACTTTCCCAAAGTATCAGAGGAGTAACCTCACCATTATCGTTTTTTTCCAGATTCTCTCAAATATCTACTAATCTTTCATATGGATCAAAATATATAGTTTTTAATCTCCTAAAAGTATTTTGATCCTGCTCAAAATATACTTTGAAGAAAGAGGATCTGAAAAGTGTATAATACCTTCCTTCATAAAGGTAAAAAAAATAATCAATCCTAGAATATAGGGTTGGAAAAATATGCATCTCTCTTCATACTTGTGACTGAATTCAAACATCTATTAACCC
The DNA here is from genome assembly GCA_038496675.1 of Rachycentron canadum. Lineage (NCBI taxonomy): Eukaryota > Metazoa > Chordata > Actinopteri > Carangiformes > Rachycentridae > Rachycentron > Rachycentron canadum. The sequence goes on along the minus strand of CM076656.1, from coordinate 6,493,106 downwards.
AATAAGCAGTTAATTTTCTTGTTTATAAGTTTAAATTGAGTGCTGTGTACATTTTAGGAATCAAATCTAGGATTTAATCTAATATTGAAATCCCTATCACCTATCAGGACCTTCTGCAAGTGAAATAACTGTCTAAACTACCCTTAAGAAAGCTACCCTTAAGCAAGATGCTATTATGTAAGGTAGTAAAGTCCCTAATAATAGTCTGTCTTCCTTTGACAGGGGACCGGATCCTCGACTCTCCCTTAAAAATAGTAACCCACTCTTTTTTCACTGATCTCCCCCTTGAGCGGAGAGTTTCAGTATTTTCCAGGTCATGTACAGTCACACCTGGTCCTTGAATCTAAACATCTGTTTTTCATTGCATTTCAAACTCCTAGTGTTTTTCTTGGCTCTTCAGTCTCCCATTAATGTGTCGCAATAAGCGCTGGACCCTCTAAAAGAGACTTTGGGTGTCTCATGACTGTCACTGGGATCCCCATTTTCGGATGCATAGTCACCCTGGTTTACCCTGGTTCAAAGTTATAGAAGTTGGTTTTCCGTGGTGTCAATCCTCTCTTTGGCCTCCTCCATTCTCTTGTTAGTTCCCGGATCACTTTCAATAGCTGACAGTTGTCTTTCCTAAACTCACTTGCATAAGTCTTCCTTGTTCTCCTTCGGGGTCCATCAGTTTTTATTCTCAATAGCACTGCTGATTGGACTTTTCTCCCCTGGGGCCTTTCTATATGGAGTTTGCATGTTCTCCCTGTGTGGGTTCCCTCCAGGTATTGCTTCCTCCCACAGCATGAAAGGTTGTTTGTCTCTACATGTTAGCCCTGTGGTGGACTAGCAACTTGTCCAGGGTGTAACATGCCCTCAACCAATGTCAGATGCGTTCGACTCCTGCAACCCTGTAATGGCAAGCGGTATTGATAATGGATGGATGTATCTGTCCTTGTTTGACTTTTTGTTTACAAGCTACCTCTTCATGTTACCTAACTTGTTAGCGACTGCTAGAACTGCTTCTGGTTTAAGTAAGGTATTTTCTTGTCTCCTTTTTTCCTTTTCAATAAACAAGTGGAAACTTGTCAACAGACAAACATGTGGTTTCCGAAAGTTGCAGAGTGACACAAGTCCATTTTCGTTCATACCAGTAGAAAGTTCGTACTTAGAATAGAAAATTGATTCACAAATGTAAATGTCAGGAAAATAAATAAAGATAAATGTTTATCTATTCACAGATCGTTTTCTTTTGTGTAATTTATTTGTCTATTTCCAGATTAATCTTATATTTGCAAGGTATTTTTGTGAGTTTACAAATTAGATAGTTTACATATTCTATACAGTCATGTGAAAAAACTAGGACACCCCATTAAATATTCAGTTCTTTATAAAGAAGTGTTCACTCATCGATGTCTAATCTTGTTTTTATTTATCTCTGGAAAAGGAAGTGATTTATTTGCAGGTAAACAACCAAAATTAACCTTGTACTCATTAAACAAAAGATATCAACAAATATGCATTTTCTAACTGAGGAAAAAGTTAGGACACCCTACCTCCTAATAGCTAGTGTTACCCCCTTTGGCTGAAATAGCTTCAGTGAGACATCTTGTGAAACATCGGTCTGAGGTGAGTTTGCCCCATTCCTCAATGTGGAATTCCTTCAGGTGTGACATGTTTGAGGGGTTTCTTGCATGTACAGCCCGTTTCAAGTCACCCCACAGCATCTCAATGAGATTAAGGTGTGGGCTTTTACTTGGCCATTCCAGGATTCTCCATTTCTTAGTTTTCACAGTTGGTATGAGTTTTTTTTCCTGGAATGCTGTATTTTGTTTACGCCAAACGTCCTCTTTTCTGGTGTCCAAACAATTCAATTTTAGACTCATCTGTCCAACGAACATTATTCCAGAAGTCCTGGTCTTTGTCTACGTTCTCTCTGGCAAACTTCAGTCTGGCCTTCATGTTTCTCCTAGAGAGCAAAGGTTTCCTCCTGG
>CM076656.1:6431449-6479552 GCA_038496675.1 Rachycentron canadum | reverse complement strand
ATATATATATATATATATATATATATATATATATATATATATATTTCATCCTTTCATCCAGTTTTTCCTCATGCAGTGTAGATAAATGTATAATGCAGTTCCCACATTTCTAGGCTACAAAAAGAGACCTGGCAAGCTCCATGGATAATATTTGAGTTACTAATAATAGCAGCGGTAAATCACACATTCACATATCTGGTTCATCGTAACTACAACCAGGGGAGACAAAAAGATGAAGGCTGTTTCCTCTGTGCCTTTTTTTATCCACCACTATTAAAACAAGTTGAATCTTGTTGAGAAAGGTGGAGTAAATTTAGCGGCATGGCTACAGAGCTGGAAATGTTGGATGTGGTTGTTGGTCAGTCAAACCTCCACTTTGATCTGGGCTTAAATTGCTCAACTACAAATTGAATGGATTGTGTTAAAATTTATTCACACATCCATAGTGCCGAAAGGATTAATTGCGGTGACTATAAAGATACTGTGACTTCTCTTTTAGCACCACCATGAGATTCATATTTGTAGTTGGCTCCAGCTCCAGTCAGCATTGATGTAAACACAATACCTATGTGAACCTGACAATTTTCTTCTCTTTTCCCGCTGCAATGTCTTTCAGATCATGGACACTTTAGACAGACCTGTCACCTGTGCTGTCACACCAGAAACAGTGAAGCTACATATATGGGGATGAAAGAGCTGCAGCCCTGAAATAAGATTTTAAAACACACAGACACCAATTGAAGTGTCTCACAAAGAGGCTTTGACACTAGGACCACCAACTAGGGATCAGACACAATAGAACTGTTGCTCGGTTCTCCCTGTAAGGTGTGTGTCTTCAGTCTGAACAATCGATTCTTGTAACTGGCTCAGAAGAAGGTCTGAGGAGGGACAAAGGGACAAAGCATGAACAAGTACGTAATTGAAGCACAAGGGCAGCAAAGTCTATACAAATTGACAGAAGAAAACTTACTCATGGTTATTGGAGGAATGTGTCACAATACATATTGCCTATACATACTGCTTGCAAGGACCTTGCAGGCAGTTCATAGATCTAGGCAACTGAACTAAGACATATGGTTTAATAAGCACAGCCAATTCCACAGTTTACAGTTTTACAACACAAAACTGTAATGAACCATCAATTTACTAGCCAGATATCTCTTAGACTGGATCTATGGACAGAGTGGACATGCTGAGGCCAGCTCAGTACAGACAGGAAGGGGTCTTTCTGTCTACTCTGGGGCTTGATGGAAACATCATAACTCAGTGGCATGTCGGAGAGACTAAATATAGGAAAACATTCCAGGGGGTGTGGTGGAAATACACATATAAATGCATGTCATACATGTAAATAAATACACTCTTATAGAGGTATACTGTGCACTGAGACAAACACACACGAAATGTGTTCATATTCATATTGATGGTAGGGAGGAAAATATAGATTAGGAAAACTTCATAGTGTAGTTAATGAAGAACGCATTCCAGTGCGCGCACACGCACACACGACCACCACCATCATTTTAATTGCCGTGACAAATGGCTGGCTGGAATAATATTTCAGAATATGTGGCCTAGAAAATCCAACAGGCTTTCTTTTGTTCTAGTTATGTCTCTCTTTTGAATTCTAATGAATTAACTTTTGCTCTACCTACGCTGAACTCCACCACATTCCATACACATATATATATATATCCTTACATATTCATCCATTATCTGAGGGTCACGCGGGGGGCAAGAGTATCCCTCTGACACTGGGTGAGGTCGGGCACTTCATGGACCGGTCATTAATCTCTTGCAAGGCCAACATATAGAGACAAACAACCATTCAAGCTCACAGGACCTTTTTGCTGTGAGGCGACAGTGCTAACTACTGCACCACTGTGCTGATATGACACTCTGTTGACTGTTGACTCTGACTCCAAAGTTGTTAAAGGCTGCCCAAATATATCCAGCATTAGCTTTGCTCTCTGAGCAGATCTGATATGGCAAGGATCCCACAGGTCAGAAGCCCTCCAAAGGCTACACTTTTCTGAGTCTTGGAAAGGGGCAACCACTGAATTAGTCTAATTTCAGCTACTGTGTCTCCTCCAGTTATAAAAGTTGTAATGTCTTTGCGTGCAAGAGAATCTGATTACCACCAAAGTTGCCACGGATACAGACACCATTGTTTTTAAATGTCCACTGGGAATTAGTAGTATATATGTCAGAAAAATCTCTTGCTGCCTATAAGATGAATTATATCATTCCTAAAGTTTTATTAAATTTTGAGTTATTTGTTGCTTGGAGCATAGACAAAAGTAACATTCTCTGTAAATTGGTGAGAAAGTGAAATTTATTTAGAAGAGCTTTTGTATGATTCTGCTCTGGTCTCATTTTTTCTCTGTTTGTGCTTCTCTATTTATCTCTGTCTTCTTGCCTTGTTAGAGTCCCCATTAGCTCATTGACTGCACATCTTCCACATCCTCCCATTCTTTGTTTCCATTCTCATATGTAACCTTTCAGATTATTCCAGGAGGCACTATGCTTTGAGCCAATGAGCCTGGCATTTGAAGGTCAATTGTACAGAACCACAGTGGAGCTGTGAAACACTGATCAAATGACGCACTGTCACATACGCACACAGGATACACATTAGCATGAAATCTTCTAGTTTTCCTCCTTGTTGATTTTTATATTCCTTTCTTAACATTCCTTTTGTATAATAATCTTCAGCTTCAAACATTGTAAGCCAAATTTTTAATTTGTCCATTGTGCTTTGTTCTCAAAAAGTTAATGAAAAAGCACATTATACTCCTCTCAGTTACAGCTCCACTGTGACCAGCGATAAGCCAGCGATATATTTTACCGACGTGTAATTGTAATTGTATGACCTCACAAAACCTTTGAGCTGTCTAAGTAAAAGTATGAAAACCCTTTTCAAATGTAGCGTGTATTACAGTATGTATTTACTTTTGTTGACAGAATATCTGAATGGATTATTTTATGTTGTGTATATTGGGATATCTACTGTCAGACACCATATACATGTTTAAATCTTAAATAAAGCTGCAGAGTTGCAGATAGCATATCATATACACCAGTTTCAGTGTTTTTTTGCTTTTCTGTGCCAGAAAAGGGCATGGTCATATGTCTGTCTCATCATTGAGAGCATGATATCTCAGAAACACCACACGGGAATTTCTTCAAATTTGGCAAAAACCTTCACTTGCACTGAGGGTTGAAGGGATTACATTATGTGGTCATAGGTCAAAGATCAAGGTCACTGTGACCCTAAAAAACATGATTTTGGCCAAAACTCAAGAATAATAACATGATAAAGTGATTACATTTTAAATCTGAAAAGTCAAAGGTAAACTTTTCTGCCACATGATGATATTCTGCTAAACATTTTTCCAGCCATTATTCAGTAACTCACGCATGAAAGAGGAGCTTGTGACCATATTTCATTTTCGGTTGGAAATGGAATTGGTGACACTAATCTAAGACCCTTCTGTATTGCCAAATGTGTACATCCACGTTTTAGGAGTTGTAGCTTCTTTGCAACAACATCAAATTCTCATTGAGTCGCATTCTTTTTTATCATCATCTAACACCCCTTCATTTTTCATCAATGCTTCATACTGTTCTGAAGTTTCTCTGCTGAACTCATATACGACCTAAAAACACAGTCATTGGGAAATTGTGGCACATTTTGCTCAATCAGTGGCTGTGTGTATGCACACCTAAATCAAAAATAATCATGCCGAAAACTGTAAATTTTACAAATATTCTGCTTTGACTCTTGTAATGTCCTATTAACGTCTCACTTTCCAAGCTGAGCTCTAACTCCAGACTGTGACTCATGGTAAATACATGCAGATCACAGGATTACACCAGAACATTTTGGCTTTTTTCTGTTACTTCAAGGCTTGATTCGACATATTTCCTTGCACTGAGTACTCTTTGCTCTTCTAATCAGTTAAAGGCTGAAAGTGGTTGAGACTATACTGTTTCACTCATTTTTGTGAATTTCTGATTAGGAAAAAAACAGAGCTGTCATGTGCTTGTGCCAGGACTGGACTCACTATGACTCACTACAAACCTTTTGAACCATGCACCTGGCACAGCGACCGTTCTCCACCCTTAAAATACCAAATGTTATGCGGACATCTCCCCTAATGTATTTGTGCCACATGCTTGGATAAGGAAAATGTAGTCCCATGTGTGTGTGCTTCCTTATGTGATTACTCCTGTGTCTATTTTTCCACTCTTACCAGACCTGTTTGTGTTTGTGACCCTGTGTGTTTACTCTGCCACAACTTATTGGCATAATTAAATCCCTCTTTATCTACTTTTCCCTCTCCTTTCTTTTCATGGCCATCCTCCTCCATTTCCTCCTGTCTGTTCTTGTTAGGCACATTGCTCCCTTTTTCTTCTCACTCTGGTATTTTCTTGCAGTCACCTCCCTTTTTATTCCTCTGCTGTTCATGTGTCAGTGGCAGCAGAGTGCTGTCTGAATTGTATTCATGACTAATTCAAAGGAAACATGGGCCTTTTTCCTCTCAGATGCATGATGCATCCATTATTCACCCATCCCCACATAGATATTTCTAATTGCCAGCACAAAAACACATGATGTACAGGAAGCAAAAGCTAAACTTAAAAACTTCCCAGACCTATCAAGTTACTGGAGTTTTGCCTCACGACAGTGATGTACAAAACAAACAGATTCACATTTACAAAAAACAATTTCCTTTTGGAACAAGACTGTAGAGAGATTAAGTGAGGGGTTTTATGGATAAATCTGTTGTCTCTTTTTCCACTTGGCTCCTAGAGTTCCCTAAGACTAATAGAGAGTTTCAGAAACTGATTGCCACTCTCAAACACATTATCTTCTACTACTTTGCAGTGGAGCGAAGAGGATATTTCACGTAATCTCCCTCTTTCTCACTCTATTTCCCTCCATTTTCACCTCTGGCCTTCTCAGCAACAGTGGGCTGCCTTCACTCGAGAGCTTTTCACTCCAATCCATCAGTGTACTATGTCTGCTTGAACTTTTCATTGACTACATGTCCTGCATGCTGCCTAATAACAGTAATCTTAATTGAAATCAATAGAGAGATATAGAAATGAATCCTGGAGGGACTGAATGATGGTGGCTTATGTATTTCCAGTTCTTCCACTGAAAACCAGCAATTAAAAATAAATAATAAAATAAAATAAAAAATTTATCAATTCATATCAAATGCTTGTGATGTTTGCTTGTGCTTGAAGCTTCTTTGCACTTCTCTTCTTCTCTCATGGTTTCTCATAGTTGTCAGAAGAGACAGACAGGGAAGATGGGAGGGAGGCGTGATGACATGTGACAAAGGTTGCATGCCAGATTGGCGGGTGCACAGCATGTGCCTGAGTCATCTGAGCTGCTATGACACCATCAAACCCCACAGTGAGCTGTTGCTGCAGCTCCAAGAAAGATTAATTAGTCCCTAAATGTTGTTGTATGTAGTATGCCAATGCAAAAACTTCCCAAAAGAATTAACGCTGAAGAAATGTGCCTCAATATAATTTAGAGCCCTTGTAGCTGGATTGCATCTTAAATCAATATAACCTGATACTGGGATGTGTTACTGGGAGTATATCCCAGTAACGCATATTGCCTACTTCATAATTAATATAGTTAACTGTTATGTTTCTCTTTGTATGATCGATGTCTGGCCTGTTGACTTACAATTAGGAACTAAAACTGACATTATGAGGCACATTACAGTAAACCAGTCAAAGTGGTAAATCTTAGTAACATTTCTGGTGAAAAATGTGAACAAATCAATGGTGCATGTATTTGGAAAATTAAAAAAAAAAAATTGGCAATTAAGAAACTTCCCTATATTTACTTATTTATTATTATTTATTTACTATCTTTCATTTATTATTTTTTTCTTAAATGAGGCACACATGCACTAAACGCACATAGTGTGTAACAGTGTCTAATGGGGGGAATCGGCTTGCTTTACCATGATTTGCTTTGCAAATTACTAATTGCTTTTGATTTCACTAGTAAGGATGGAGTGTCTACTTGAACATTCTACATCTTTGTCTCTTCTCCTTGATTTTCTTTCCCTGTTACTTAATTCAGGGGGAAATTTTGAACCACTTAAAAAAACCCTTTATTCAAACTTGTGCTAAATTGATTTTTTGTCACTACAATGCAACTTGTCAACAGTCTGTTTTTTGTCTTAGAGACTACAAATACTTTTGTGCATGAACAGTATGATATGGGGGTCAGATTGTGGGAAATCAAGTTTAGTAAAATGTCAGCAACAAATTCAACCTACTTGTGGAACCAGATCTGTAAGTTAAACAGAGAGGATGTGCAAAGGTTGTGTGTAGGACACTGCAGAGTCATTTAGTGTCTGCTGCTCTACAGGGGTGTTGATGACTGTGCAGGATGGTGGTGCCCTGGCTGCAAGTTAGAAGGATCTGGAAGGAAAGCAGAGCAATGATAACTAGCCAGAATGGCTAAGCAAGCAAGCACAGGATGAAAACACCTTGTTCCATTCCCAGACCTGCTGCAGAGCCCCTGAATTCAGATAGTATAGTGTGTAGGTGTTGTACAAGCTTATTAGTCGGGATCATTACAGGAAGGAATCCAATTGACATGTGTGAAATGAAGTGTATAATCCCTTCCTGGTAGGTATGATGGTGGTGTTGATGAGATTTTTTTCTCTTTCAATATCAACATGAATTTAGACATAGAGATGCAAGTTGAAACTGTGATAGCATCGGAAATACAAGTCACTTAGAACTTCAACCAAAAGTCTAAACTCTATGTAACAATCAACAATCAAATTTCCAAATTGTGTCCATCAGTAATAACACAACACAACACAAGTGTGTCAAGATGTTTCTCATAATCACTGTTCTTAGCCCACAACCCCACTCCTTTCAATGTGCATCTTTCTGTTTTTGTTTTGCTTTTAATATAGTGCTTAAATTAAGCTTTTACATCACCCACTTCATTGTTGGCACCATTACACCAGAGGCTTTGGAAAAACATTTGAACTCACTGCACAGTTTCCAAAAATATGTGATTTCTGTTTGCAAATGGGCTATTTTTTTTTCTCTTTTGTATTTTTTAGGCAAGTATTGTGGCATAACCACAGAAAGGAGTCTGGATATGAACCCTGACCTGACCTCTGTTGGAAGTCTGTTGCCTGTGAATAAACCAGCAATAGGCAACAATAATGTTTTCCACCACAAAATAACTATTTTGTATCATATTAAGGAATTCTTTGTAACCTGATGGTGCATTCAGTAAGACAATCTATCCCATCCTTATTGTCATACATAGTAAGATAAAATTACTTTGTTTTCTTTTTCAGTTTACTGATCAACTTCTCTTTTGTCTCCACCTTCTCTCACGAAATGTAAATTCTAAACTTCAGTATTAATGAATTAATATTTATAACTGACAATTTAGTTGGTTTACTCTTTTATGCACTCTCTAAATTGTAAACCAATTGTAGCCATATTGTGTTTTATCCAATTAAAAATCCAATCTTTTTATGTAAACAAATGACATGCATGTGTATTTGTATAAGCTTAATACATGCAGGCAGCACATCTGCCAGCTGTTGCCTAAAGGCCAGTGTCCTGTTTACATAATGAATGGAAATCATATAGTTCACTGTTTCACTACAAACATGGTTACAATACAGATTAGACCATTGTCTGCTATTAATCGTATTTACTGCAGACATCTCCAGTCAATCCACAGTGGCACAGACACACACACATTCAAATACAGCTATTCATCAATGACAACCATCCTCCCTACCCTCCACTCCCTGTCTGTGTGGCCCAGTTCTTTTTGGGTTCTTTGAGCGAGTTTCAAATATACTGTGGAGAAAAGTCCACAAGGACACTCGCAGCCTGCCCCTCTGTCTTTCTCGCTCGACGTGTTTTTGCATAATGTAAAATGAATTTGCATCCTTTGTCAGCGCTGAGAGAGGAAGTCACTGGGATTTGGTATGTAAAATGATGATGTAAAGTCACGGGGGGGAGGTGTCATCACCAGCAGGACAGGTGTGTGCGCTGCTGCAGTCAATAAACACACACACACACACATGCAGGCATCTTTTCTTGGCTGTGGTTCCATTTAATAGGATTAATGGTTTGTCTGTATTTGCTATGTAATATACTGTTTGCAAGGTATCCTGTGTACATTTCCATATTTTCTGTAATTACTTGTGTTAGTGCACACATGTATTAAGATATATGTGTGTTATTTTGGCAAAGCAGCCTTATGATTTGCCATTCTGCTCACATTATCAGGTGATATGATCAGAGTGTTTACATGGCTTGCAAATTTTAACAACTGGATTAACATAAAATAAATAACGGGGATTATACTTCATTTCACACGTAAATTGAACTCTTTTCCTATCATAATCCAGATTAATAATGCTCTATTATAAATACAGTATACTAAAAAATATAAATGCATATAGGCTACAAAAAATATTTTTACCTGTTTGTGTGTCTGCATGTTCACTTTTGAGTATTTCTTTGCTATTGATGCACCAGTCTCATACACTAGATGTTTAACTGCTCTAAGACTGACCTTATTAAACAGATAAAATGTCAGCTACACTGGACTGGCCACATTAAGATTCAGTTGCTTTGGTATAAGCAAGCTGTTTCAGCACTATGCTTTCCACAGAATCATCTTATAATGATATCACCTTTTCATATTATTATTTTGTTTTTGCAAATTTGTATTTTTCATATTCATGATTAGGAGAGAACTGCAGAGTTTTATATGATCTATAATGGTGGATTATATCCAAGATGCAATTTACAAGCCCAAATTAGTTTACATAAAAGAAAGCCAATCATACCAACTAAATTTAAAAATGGGCAGTTTGTGTTACATAGTGGATTCATGAAAGGTTGGTTTTGTATGGTGCAAAATAAAAAGGATAATCAAACCAAAGAAAAAGCACCATGTGAAAAGGGCAGATCCAGCGTGCGTGAGTGAGAGTGAGAAAATAGAGATGGCTGATTTTAAATGCATTCTGGATGGACTGAACTGGATGACAACTCCACCTGCCAAGACATGAAGGGAGACAAAACAAGCAGCAACCAAGGATAAGACAACCCTAGAGGCCATGGCAGAGACAGAGGGATGTCACATTTCCCAAACCCAAGACAATACACAGTTTTAGTTAAGGAGAACAAATTTTTACCCATGGGAAGTGGGAAAGTTTTAGCATGCTATGTGCTAAACACAAAGACAATTAAGTGCATATCAGACTTGTCATTCATTAGTGTATTTGATTAAATAGAAAGGTGTACATTTGCTATATTGTGAAATAGATCATTATATTATAACCCTTCACCATTACACAGCCCTTGTATAATTGTATAAACTTTCTAGTAATTGTTGACACCCCAAAAGTCTTAGCATTGATGAATGAACATTTCCTCGTACAGAAATTATGCATGTGTAATATATGCATTCAGAGCATATTTATCTCCACATCCATATGCATTTGCTGCCATATTTGAACATACATTGGGTACAGTGTTTATGTGTGAGGTGTAAGACAGATCTGGTCCTGAAAGGTCAACTTTGTTGCACCAGACAAGGCATGTAGACTGTTCAAACACTAAACACTCTGTCACAATGGGTGTCCCTGGGGGGTTTTGGTGGAGAATAATGAGGGTGAAGGTGAGGGGATGAGTAGTTTCAGCTTTGTTCACAGCGGTCTTTGTGGCCTTCTAGCCCCTCAGGGAGTAATCACTAAGCAGCATCATATGTGAACGGTGACAATCATCATGCTTGAATGTTTCTGTGTTTGTCTGGGCAACAGATTCATATGTGGTTTTGTGTTCTATGCAGCTGGTAAAGAATGCATTTTTACTATTTTATTTGTTGCTGGGTAGCTTAAGGCTTATATAACATAATACTTTATTTATATTTTGTATGAATAATTTAAATCGGGAGAGTACCTGAACTAAAGCTGTCAAATAAATGTAGTGAAATAAGAACTACATTTTCCCTTTCAAAAGTAGTACAGTAGAAATATAAAGTAGCGTAAAATGGAAATACGAAGTGATGTACAAGTCCCTTAAAATTCTACTTACTGTATTACTTGAGTAAATGTCTCTCCACTATAAACTGTCCAGCACTGTAATGTTGTTATATCACTTCAGTGAATTGAGTCTTTCGAGTCTGGTCATTTACCATTGCTAGAACTGGACACATGAGTCCAAGACAGCTGAATATACAGTAGCACTGAGTGTGTGGGAGATTCTAGTAACTCTGTAGGTGTTATATAAATATTAATAAAATTTTGCTAACATAACAGCACTTTGGATCCCTCCAAAAAATTATTAATGATGTGAAGGAACAGACTTAAACTGCAAAAAGTAAGTAAGTAACCTATATAAACTCTTGTAAGAACATTTGTAATCGGATCATCATGTGCTCCAGTCTGTAACTTCTCCACAATAGTTGATAGTATATCACCAAGCAAGTATTGTGGCCAATGTCAGGACTCAGTCAGTGATTCAAGTTTTGCTGTAGCTAATGTTACTTTCTTAGCCAGTCCCAGCCCGGTCAGACTGTTTTGTCACTTTTCGAATTATAAGCTCTTGTCTTGTAAACGTAATGATAGATGAATCTCATACCATGTCTGTTAAGTAAATAGTTGTAATGCTGGTATTGTCTTTTTAGCAATAGTGAAACTTGTATTAATCTTTTTATTAATCTTGGAACAACAAAATGTAGAGGTGTGGTTCAAATCTTTCAAAGTGCATCAGTTTGAGTAGTCAAGCTTTCTCCCGTCAGTTAGTGTCACTGAGTCCATCTTTCCAAATCTGTCATATCATTACAAACAATTAGGCTCATAATCATCCTTAATGATGATTGCATGACTTCATTGGTTTTCATTATATTCACCAATCAGGTCACCCCTAAATGAAGTTCATCTTTCTTTGTTAAGAATCCATCTTAACTCAGTCAGCAGGTACAGCTGCTACAGGATTTTCTCTGTAGCTCTCCGTAGAGGAAATGTCTATTGTTGAAGTGAGGATGCTTCAGAGTTTGAACAAGAAATCCAACAAATCTCAACTAAACTCCCAACAAATCTCCAAAGTAGAGCATTGAACTTTTCTTTGTACAGCAAACACTTAGCTGCTCTACGGTGTTTTGTCTCAGGGTACAACCAATCAATCATCTGAATCATTCTCTCTGTTTCCCATGTCAGTTAGTGCTTTGTAAATCACTTTGTGAAAAACTACATAGTTGACAGGGCTTTGATAATTCAATGTGTTCACTGACATGTTCAGTGTGAATATGTTTCACTATTTTTGTTTTGTAAATGGTTTAGATTTAATTTCATTATATTCAGTAGTAGGAGATGTGTGTCCTTTAACATAACTCCTTTGTGTGTGGAAGTATGATGTCACTCCACTGAGAATGAGCATTAACAACACGAATTAACAACAAACCAGAGCTGCACTGCCAATCAAGAGGAAAATGAATTTACAAACTTGCTGATACAAATCCAGGAGGCTAATTGAAAATTAATTGGATGTAATCCAAACACAGACATGCTTGCCTGCAAAGTTATTAATTTTCTTGACAAAGCTGCATACTTCTGCACACACACACTTTTGCATGCATGTGCACACACACATACACACACAAACATAATTTCCTGCCTCCCCTCAATAGCAGTGTTCTGACTCTTAGATAATCAGAGGAAATTGAATTGGCTCTTCGTTGTTTGGCCTTTGTTCCTCAAGTCCAAACAAAAAGTAAATAGTTACTGTTTCCAGAGCAACAAGGTGATTGACTGGACATCACAATGGTGCATTTTAAGTAAAATCTTTCAGGGAATTATATATCATTTTCACATCTAGATGAATTGTGTAAAACTGGATAAATCATCTGCATAAATTATGATAGTGTCTGGAATTTTGATAGTACTTTGTACATATGAGGGAAATATTGTACTTTTTAATCACTATAGTACTACTGTTAATGCTTACACAAAATATATGATCCGATGGGTCAGTCCAATCAGCTACAACATCACAGCAGAAGTTACACATTCAAATACTGCTGCAAAATATGTGGTAATTATGTCATTCAGAAAAATTTGCACTTTTTTGACACCAAAATACACTATGCTGATAACAGTGTGTAACTTCTCAAGTAAATTATATGTAAATTAGTTTATTTTCTAGCCACTGGAAAAGACACTACTCGTGGACTGAGTAATTTCCAGTATATCAGTTGTTTCATTCCCACTCTGTTCCACTTAAGCCATGAGCAAACATCATTTTGCAGGACTCTAAACAATCTTGTATCAAGACAGGATGTCCCACTTGTTAACATTTTGAACCTCATGGGGAGATTTGTTCTTTAGTTAGGGTTGAGGAAATAGTCCACAAAACACACACAGTTCTGTTTTTACTTTAGATAATTAACAAAATTAACACAAATTAGACATGGAGTTTTATTTTGTTGGAAAACCTCTCTCCCTCTATTCACCCCTGAGGGATACCAACTCACAATCTGGCCTGCCAATGTCCATGTGTATAGTAATCAGTAAGCAGCCTGCATGTGCCTCTGCAGTGTGTTTAAGGTTGACCTGTCTGCCAGGACCTTGTGTCAAGTGTGTGTAGCCTAAAAAGCCTCCCTGTGGCTGAATGCTGGCCTGCCTGCTGCCAGTCAGTGTATGGCACTGAGGACCGAGCCCCTGCCAACACTCGCCATCTGCCAATGTCCTTGCAGCCCTCCTTGTGAGGAGTCTTGGGGGAGAATGTCAAGCTAAAACAACAGACTCCTCTGGAACATAGTGCACATAGGCACATACTGGTTCCCATGAACACATTCATCTCACGGATTCCTTTCACACGTCTTGCTCATCAACATGCAGCGACTGTTAGGGGAGCTGGAGCTGGAGAGGATTCACATGATAAATGCCAGCGATGCTGAACAGCCGTAATGGTCTGATGATGGTTAATAACAACAATGATAGTAATTACTTGAGGTCACTAAAGATGGACATGATAGTGAGGATGACGATGATGATGATGATAATGCCAACCACAGCAGCAATTAGATTAGTCATGTTGTCATTTAGCCACAGCAAAGAGACTTCATCTTAAACTCATTTTCTCATCAACTTGTGACACTGTGTAACCCACAGCATGTTAAAAGAAGACAAAAAATAATCAGCAATTTATAACCTCTGAAGAATTGATCTGATGAACAGCAGACAAATTTAGCACATCGGCTGACGTAATAAAAAACAGACTTCCTCTCATCTACAGTGGCTGGAAATGTGGCTCTAAAGCTTGAAGGGTAAATCATCCTGACTTGTGGAGAAAACAATCCACTTCCTGCCACTGGGAAGACAAAAAGAGATGTGCTTTTAATTACTTACTTGTTTACTGTTGTCATTTTTATCACCTAAATATATCCCAGAGGGGTTATCTGCCTCTCACTGTGTCTCGCTCTCTCTGATTTCATCTGTCATCACAAACCACTCAGCCGGGCTGTGTGCTGCATTTGTTTGGAGCAGCAGACAGGAGTATATTCACTTGCCTCTGGCTCATGTTTTTTAGTCTATGTTGATGCTGAAACATTTCTGCTTTGAAATAACTGACAAACATATAGCAGGATCTGGTAAGCAGTGAAAATGGCAAGACCGTCTGTACTGGTGCCCATGTTCCTTATGCTCCATTGCCAGTGTGAAACATTTCAGGACCAAGTTTCTGTCTTGTTTGATTAACAAGAACTCTAACAAGAAACCTGCCAATCACCTGCAGTAGCAATGACTCATGCAATGTATTCTGGACAGACACTTCATATGACTATCATGATATGCTGCATATAAATATGTTTCTAAATGAGTCTATGCTGACTTTAAATGTCTTAATATTGATCTCAAAAGGTTGGATGTGGTTTCTAAGTGACTGAATTTACAACTACTGGATAATTCCAGCTTACTAAAACTTGTATCTTGTGTTCATATTTTTGGAATCTGATCATATCAAGATAAAAAAAAAAAAAAAAAGAAAAGAAAACAAACTATTGCATTTTATGCATAAGCATATCTTTACACTAAAGTAATGGTGAGGAAGCAAGGCTGTTCTGCCGGAATCATAGTGAGTATGACCGTACTCTGCTTATCTCCTGATGTCATGGACACATGATGGTGATGGTGAGAAGCAACAAGGGAATGAAGTACTGCATCTGCCAATTACTCAAACTTGGGACTAAATCTCCTCCCAGTATTAGCCATTGCAGCTACAATGGAAGCACATTAGCACTACTTGTTTTGGTGAAATGAAAGATGTTTTACAGTGACAAAACATGTTCTTGATCCCTGCTGATCTGCATTTAAGCACTTCTGTAATTTTCTTCAGTGGCTGTGCTTCTTCCCTCTGCTTAAGTGGAACAAATGAGATGTGAAGAGTGCTTGATTTGTTGTGTTTAGGCATAGAAGGTAGTGGCACTGGAGTTATGTGGTTATTAATGAGCAGTGGTGATTGTCTCACACACCATGAGTCCCATGGCAGGGGTTCAGCTGCTTGGGTTGTTAATCTAGATCTATTTTATCTCTGTGGCTCATTAAAGCTTAGAGGCTACAGAGAACAGAGTGCTTCCACAATCATAGCCATTTACATTACTTTTTGTTTGATGGATTCTGCCTGAGAATTACACTGTCTATACCACTGCTCTATGGATTTTAAGTGCATAACTTCCACCTTGTTATGTTGCTATTCCTGTGCTAAACTAAATACTACCATAGGTACTGTACAGTCACTGTGAGTGTGGCTGTGAGCTGGATAATTTATCAGAGCCAATGGCATCATGAAACTTACAAGTCATGCCTCAAAGCTTTGCATCTATTAGCATGTGGACATAGTCTTTTATAAGAAGATTATGAGTGATAGGGATCTTTTAATCTTCTACTCCCGTTCATGTGCTTTGAAATGGTTTCAGAATCATCACATACAAAAAGCCAGAATTTGAAAAACTATTTTAGTATAAATCCAAACAATAGCACCACAAGAAATATGCAGGTTAGGCTCGCAGTTGATGTTCTAACTGATACTCTAAAAAGAAACAATACCAATTAATCATTATATAACCATTCAAAGTTTGTGGGCAAACCTTGAGTTTAGAAATTTGCCCCACTCAGCTCTGCAAAATGCTGATGCAGTATGTTGCATTAGCATGTATCTGCAACTATATCAATTTTGCCTTGTTAGGCAGTATATTCAATGCCAGTGTAGTGACTGTGACTGTGCTTATTGATAATTCATCAGGGCCAGTGCTGTGAAATGAATGCAGGGCAGACCAGACGTGGTTCTGCGTCGCTCTGCAGTAAGTGACCCAGTCGGAAGAGCTTAAGAATGACAGTGTTTGGTATTTCTGTTTTTTTTCCCCCCATCTCTTTCCGATCTCCTACGTGCCTTTCAGAGTGTTTTGCATTTACTCTCTGCTTGTCTGAAGCTCCCCTTGCTTTTTTTTAAAATCTGCTTACTATCTCATTTCATTTCCCTGTATTCATTCTCTTTTGTCTCTCCTCTCAAATCATTTAATTTCTATCTGAATCTCTCCTACACCCTACCTCTACTGATACGTTGCCATGTAGGGCTTAAGATGCAAGCTGTGTTTTGTCAGAGAGCTATATGGATACTCTTGCAAAGTATACAGACTTACATGATTGAAACAATCCACTACCGCCTACATAACAAGCTGCTCTAGCCCATTTTCTTCAGGATGATTAGGTGTAAATGCTAAATTGCCATATGGTTGAAAAACGTGTGCATCATGCTGCACTGTGAGCAAACGGTAAAATGTCTTGATCATTGTTGAAGATTTTACAAGCAGTGAGAGCTCATCATTGCATTTATAGCTGCCAATGTTTGGCCTTCAGTGTCAAATGTGCTCTGCCGTATTGTATTGTGCAGTCATTGAAAAGTTGCACAAACAACAAGGACTCTCCCCTATTAAATAATCCAGCAGGAGAAATCCTGGAGGGTTAGGTGAGATGACAAGAGTAGATGAATGAGTGACAGAAAAAAGGCAGGAGAAGAGCAGACTAGCATGAGATGAGTGTGAGAAATTGAGAGGTAGAGGATGAAAGAGGCAGAGGAAGGGGGGAAGAGGAGAAAAGAGGCCTGTTCTCCTGTGTGCTGATGCTGCTAAAAGACTGACTGTTCTTTGTCATTTGTAAACCAGTATGACGTAGGTTTCCTTCAAATCTGCTCCCATGTGGTGCTGGTGTCATATAAATTATATGGCTCTCTGTCAATGCCTCTCAGGCTTGTTTTGAGGTAGAGGCCCCTGTGTGTGTGTTTGTGTGTGTGTGTGTGTGTGTGTGTGTGTGTGTGTGTGTGTGTGTGTGTGTGTGTGTGTGTGTGTGTGTGTGTGTATCTGTGTCTGTGTCTGTGTGTAGGAGAGGTTGGAATCTGATTCCTAGACTCAGGTTACAGACAATGCAGTGTGTGTGAGTGTTTGCTTGACTGTGCGCCAGATGCAGGGGTGGAAATGTGTCTACCTCCATACCTTTAAGCTTCTATGGGACCAATCTACACAATGGTTGTAGAAAGAGGACCCCACCCCCCTAACCGTACACAGGAAGACAGATAGGTCCTTTTACATTGGTGTCAACAGTGATGTCACTGGCCCATGACACAGGATAATCCAGCACCTCTAGGGGAGCCTGGCTTGCTGCTTGGCCATGGCCCACAGCTTCTAATCGTGTCCTCATACAGTGGCTTACAAAAGTATTTATACCCCTTGAACTTTTCCACATTTTGTCATGTTACGACCACAAACATAAATATATTTTATTGGAATTTTATGTGAAAGACCAACACAAAGTGGTACATAATTGTGAAGTACAAAGAAAATTATACATGATTTTAAGATTCTTTTACGAATAAAAAACTGAAAAGTGCAGTGTGCAAAAGTATTCAGCCCCCCTGAGTCAATACTTTGTGGAACTGCCCTGCTGCAATTACAGCTGCAAGTCTTGTGAGTATGTCTCTACCAGCTTTACACATCTGGGGACTGAAATTTTTGTCCATTCTTCTTTGCAAAACAGCTCAAGCTCAGTCAGATTAGATGGAGAGTGTTTATCAACGGCAGTTTTCAGATCTTGCCACAGATTCTCGATTGGATTTAGGTCTGGACATTGACTGAGCCATTCTAACACATGAATGTGTTTTGTTTTAAGCCCTGGGTTCAATGTTTAGGGTCTCTGTCCTGCTTAAAGGTGAACCTCCGCCCTAGTCTCAAGTCTTTTGCAAACTCCAACAGGTTTTCTTGCAAGATTGCCCTGTATTTGGCTCCATCCATCTTCCCATCAACTCTGACCATCTTCCCTGTCCCTGCTGTAGAGGAGCACCCCCAGAGTATGATGCTGCCACCACCATGTTTGACAATGGGGATGGTGTGTTCAGAGTGATGTGCAGTGCTAGTTTTCCACCACACATAGCGTTTTGCATTTAGGCCAAAAAGTTCAGTTTTGGTCTCATCTGACCAGAACATCTTCTTCCACATGTTAGCTGTGTCCCCCACATGTCTTCTGGCAAACTGCAAACGGGACTTCTTATGGTTTTCTTTTGCCACTCTTCCATAAAGGCCAGATTTGTGCACTGACGATTGGTGCAACCTGAGAACCCAAGAAGCAGATGTCAGGCTGAAGGAGCCATGGGGACTTCTGAATCAGAAGACTTCAGGTTTTCAGCCTCTGTGCGTTTTAAAGCAAAGATCTGGGCAGTTGGAGAGATGTGCCTCTGAAAATAGTTGAAAGGAGGATTTTAATGTTGTAGCTTTTACTATCACAGTGGTTCCCGATTTTTAAAAGAGAAGCAGAGGGTGTTATGCAATTATCAGGGTATCACACTGCTCAGTCTCCATGGGAAAGCCTCTGGTGGTGTGCTGGAGGTGAGACTCCAGCTGATTGTGAAAGCATTATTTTGCTGATGTGAACATGAGTGCGAATGTGTTGTTTGTTTGTTGTGCCCTGTAAAAGACATGCTGTGATTGGCTCCAGCATGCTGAAACTTTGCAGAAGAGGATGGATGGATGGATGGATGGATGGATGGATGGATGGATGGATGGATGGATGGATGGATGGATGGATGGATGGATGGATGGATGGATGGATGGTGAATGATGAATGGATGTGTATAGAGATAAATGAAAGAGAAAGAGCAAGATTTGACTTTTGTGGACTATATCAAAATGGCTGAGGAAGTGATTTAAAAAAGTATAAAAGTATATGTGCCATCTTGTTGAGGCACTAGATACTATTTCTCCCCTTAATTCAGACAGAATAAACAACATCTCAAATAATGTAGAACGAAGAAAAAATCCTAAAGGCCCATTTAGTTGTTATTTGTGGGATACAAAGTATATAAAAATAGACGAAGAGCCCTAGTTGGAAGCCATCACATCATACATTGTTCATTTCAGAGACAAAGAAAGATACAGGTAAGGAGTATAGCTGCACACAATGCCCAAACTGATACTCGAGATAGAGATAATAATGAAAATGAAATAATAGTGTGGCTCTATAACTTGTGGAAAATGGAGTGTTTAAAAGAGGAGGGCAACTAGGGATAAACAAGATTTTTCTGATGGGCAAACATGAACGGCTGACAAAAGAAAGGCAAATGGAAAACAGAACAGAGGAAGAGGAGAGATCAGGCCAATAATGAAAAAAAAGGGGGGGGTGGGGAGAAAAGAATGACTTTAAGAAGAAAAGGGAAGACAGAGATAGGAAGGAGATACAGGAAGCTATTTGAAGCTTGTCTTTGTTGAGACGGTTGGCCATGGCAACCAGGCAGTAATGTTTGCTAGTAACTACGTCACGCTGCCACACGTTGATAGATGCACACATTTTGTGAGAACACACATTGCGATGTGTGCACAGAATTACATAGGCACAGATGGACAGACACAGAAGAGCACATATACTGTACACTTGATCTCTAACGTGTAAAGACCTGCACACACACACACATGCACACACACACACATGCAGAGATGGTATATATTTGGTGAGAGAACCATAAACCTAGTAACAATCACATTATACACTGTTACCTGAATTGTGGTGATACCAGTGGTGGTCTTGGTAGCATTTTTTTTGTGCATTAGTGTGGACTTTATGTTGGGTTTGTAATTCAAGGTTAAAACGCACCAAGGTTGATGTCCAGCTATAGGAAACAATCCCTCAGACTATCTAGAATATTATATTTTTATGCTAATTATTAGATATAATTCTGATATTTAATCCATCTTTAAATAAATAGGTTTTTTTTGCTGCATCTTCTCCAAAAACAGGAAAATCATCATATTCATATTTTCTTAATATTTTTCATATTCACTCAGCCATTTTATATATTGACTAAGAACACTTTCATTTGCATGGAATGAGAGTATAAATCTTGTTTGGTGTTGAGGCTGAAGGTTTCGTGTTGCTCTCTGCCAAGCATAATTTAAAGCCAGCTAGAGTGAGAGCAGAGTGAGATCAATGCAGCCCCCTGTTGGGAGCCATGAAGAAACAGAGCCCACAGGTCAATGCTGGGTTGGTGGTGGGCCGTGACATGCATTTGCAGCCACCGTGGTGGTGGCAGCAAGCTGAGCAGAATCTTTTTTTTTCCTTTTCCTTTCAGTATTTGACCTGATAGCAGTAAGAGGAAGGGAGCGTTATGTAATAAATAATAACTTAACTGGGAAAGCAGCTAATTTCCACATTAATGTGTATTGGTAGTATTTAAATACTCACTTCATTCACTCTTGAGTTGGCTCAGATATTAAAAAGGACTTTCATTACATTTCTTTCTCAAGATTGATAAACTATTTATGAATATATAAATAAAAATGTAGACCATTTACGATCTAAATATATATATATATATATATATATATATAAAAAATACAGTATCAGGTCAAAAATGTTCAGGGTCTTGTGTCTGGTTACATCAGTTTGTAATATAAAATCAAGTCAGTGATAACTATTTAGTAGGGTTGACTTAAGTGTTTTATAAAACACATTTTCTGCAATCGTGTTACTATAAAACATATTTATTGGCAAATGGAAAGAATAACTTGACTTGAGAGAGAATGTTGAGAGTTGCTAGTTTAAAGATGTGGTCTGATGAATCATGCAGCATGGAGAGAAGACCCTAACATGATGTCAGGCAAACAACCATTGCTGAGTCAAAACAGGGGGGTTCAAGTCTCCAAAACAAAGAAACAGACAAAAAGAAATAGTATATTATTACTCTCACAAATGAAGTGAAAATCTTGAGCAATAAAAGGCACCATAGTTGTTGTTATGTAGATTTTTTTAATTCTCTGTAAGACCTTTCACTTCTCACTGTGGGAGTTAAGAAGTCAAAGAGGTCACTCGTAAAACAAGTTCCACTCTGAGCATTGACAGTTGACCATTAAATGATTAATGACTGGTTGGAAACACGGAAGACGTTTAACGATTCATAAGGAAATTTACGACATTGAATTCTAACTGTGCTCTCTTGAGCTTATTTATTATTTCCAATCAAAACTATTAGTTTTTCCAGCACGAATTCTGTCTGTTCATCGAACAAAAAGCTTTTCCTTTTCTGTCCAGAGAAATTCACTCATAGAATCATATCCTGAGCACACCATATACTGAATGTAGAGCAAAAGTACTGGGTTTCAAAGCAAACAATGGCAGACCACACGGATCCACGAGTCAAGTGCTTTCAAACCCACTTGTTGCTATGCAGTTTCACATGCTGTTTAATTGAGGCACTTTGAAAGGAGATGCAAAGTGGGCACCAGTGCAAAAACAGATTTTGTATTCAGCTGCAGTTGTTTGTGTTTGCTGAATGCTACTTGATACATGCAGTCTCAAGTGTCAAGCTGCTCATCAGTGAGTAGTGCCAGCTTTTTGAAATGCGCAGTTTTCTGTTGTGTGTGCTGCTTTCAAAAGCGAGGATTGTGTGTTTAGATGCAGGCTAGGGTTGTTGCTGTAGTGCTTATCGCTCTGTACCGTGTGCTACTGCTGTCCGTAATCTGAGCCTGTGTAGGTACAATCACCACATACGGTGAGACAGACATGGCTGTTGTGACACACAGAGTGCTATGAAGGAAGTGGACAGGTAATATGAGAAGTGAAACCAATGAGAATGTGATTACTTTTGCATGTTGTTCCCAAAAGAGGATTCCTTAATTGTTTAGCTATTGTTTGACAAGAAAGACCACAATTGATTCTATAAGCATTTGAAACTGCTGTGTTGCTGTTGATGGGTTGTTCATTTTACAGTAAGCTGAGGTTGGTGTAGCTGAAGGGCTACACAAGTATAACCACTAAAAAACTGATGATGTAATTTGGCTCTTTTGCAGAAACACTGAGGCTTAACTATGCTCTTATCACCTACAACAACAACACCTCAATTTTATTTGTACTTTAACAGCCACCTGGTATTTACTGCCTGTGGACAGTAACACAATGTTTGGGACAATTAGGTGAATTAAAAACTTAAATGTTGTAACTTGGAACTGTATTCAATACAACATCTTATGGGACAGCATGATAAATGAAAGGTGTTGCCAAAAAACCCTGTTTGTTTAGCAGTTGTTATGGTGGGCCATGCAAATATATACCTTGGTAACTTGGGGCTGGGGAAACCAAGATCATTCATGAAATGTGACCTGTATGTGGTCCAGCAGACCTGAACTGAGATGAGACAAGAGGAACAGCATCAATTTCAGCAGAACAGTGAGCAGAGCAGAGAGAAACGTGTCTCTGGAACAGAGACTGGCAGAAACTGGCATGGAACAGATGCTGTAAACTACACTGTGTTGGAGGATTATACATATTTTCATACAGCAAATGCATTTTTTTTACTCTGATAGCAGTGTTATGTCTGGTCTTCAATGAGCTAGTCTTTAATTGCAAGGATTTGGAAAAGCTTTGGCAGCACTACAAATATTCTGCTCTTTCCTGAATGACAGAATAAGGATTGATTTTAAATTGGCTGAAACCCACTTTCTGTCTCATCTCATCTACTGAAAATTGCTGACGTGCCGATGGGAATGACCATGGGAGGGTCATTTTCTGTGGCCAGTCTGAGCTGATACCACCTGCTGCTTCACTGAATCTGAGGTTAGATTTAAAGTGGCAGATGCTGAGATTATCCTGACAAATTTCTGAAACAGTCCTGCGATGGTCCAAAGTGGGATTCCAGGATGTTACATCTGTGTGTTGGCTACTTCTTAAGAAGACTGGTTTGCCAATACCAGTCTTACAAATTCTTCATCGATGAATCAAATCAAGTAAATTTTTGAGTTAAGACTTTCAGAGAACAATAAACAAACAGATTTGATTTTTGATCCCACAAGTAATCAAGACAATGACAGCAACGTCATCCAGTCTGGAACTTCTTCTCAGCCCTTTCAGCTATCGTCGTCACTCCTGGGTTTGGTATGTGAAGACAAAAAGTGGGGACCCAGCTTTTTTATTGTGGATCTTGTGTTTGTGTGTGTCAATATGTATATTTCTTACTAAATTGTTTTGCCCTGTATATTGCGATGACAAACTTAATAGGTAAGTTCAGGTAAGTATGTTTAAATGTAAATATACACATTTTCTTTCAAGTCACTGTGGACTAAGAAATACCCCAATCTAACCTTAACCAAGTGCTGTGAGAGTCTGGACATAGCTATGAAGATTTAAGTATCACAGGGCACAAGGGGCTTTCATACTCATCAATAACTTGATGAGTATGAAAACGATGTGAATCACATGGCCTATGTGGTTGCAGTGGCCAGATATTAACCTAGGTTTCTCTAGTTGAAGGACCATTGTGTTTGACAGCACTCTCCACCACCATCATCAAATGAGGAAATATCTTTCAGGAGAATGGAGTAGAGTCCAGAGTCCTTTCAAATCAATGAGAATTGAATCTGTTCTGGCAACATGTGGTGGCCTAACACCTAGCCCTAAGGCTCTTAATGTTGGTTTTTCCTTTTAATTTATTACCCATCTGCACATTAATCTTAACATTTCAACATTTCTTAACAATGTTGTTTGATATTGTAACCAGAGTAGCATTATGTTTATTTCAAACATTACAAAAAATGAAAACTTGTTTCATATAAATGTAACTTCCATAGGGTTAGGGTTAGACTATTTAGCCCTTGCTGATGTGTGATGTGTGTGTGCTGATGTGTGATGTGTGTGTGTGATGTGTGTGTGTGTGTGTGTGTGTGTGTGTGTGTGTGCACTTTTGCCTATGAATATAATTGCTGAGAGAATACACTGTGCTATTCTCATAAAATTCCTTTGTAGTGGTTGCTCATTGTTTTACTCTGTGTAGATCGCTGATGGAAATTGCGTATAATACTTTGAGCTGCAAGAAAATCACCTCAGTGGGACAGCGGTGTAAAGAGTAAATAGGTAAAATTATATAAATAGACTGTGAGCTTGCCTATAACCTCTGCAATAAGTGGGTTCCTGCTTCTCAGGTTGTCAAATGAAATGTGATATTACAGGGTTTCATCAACAGAAAAACATTTCCACTCAGGAGATTTCAATGGCATCCAATCTAACTTTGTGCAACTCTGCAAAGGCTGATTCTGCAAAATGAACATAATTTTGTTAATGAACCTAAAGTAGGATTAGGAATAATAAAGCAGCAAGTCACTAAAATGTACTTTTGTTCAAAAATCTATTTGTTCTCACTACAGCATGCGGTTGGTTTATGCACTGATTCAAAAAAAAGAACCTCTTAAAACTGTTCTCAACAATTAAGTGTGTTCAGACCTGGTGGTTTAGCAATTTGGTGAACATTCCCTCACCCATTCTCCTTGATCTGTGAACCTGAAGTGAATCATTGTTTTGAGCCACTTTACAGATAACACTCCTACAGATCTTGTAGCCTGACAGGTGGAGATGGACTAGATAAAAAGGTGCCATGTTTAGAAAAAGAAAGGAAAGAGCCAGCAAGAGAAAACTTGGCACATGAAGGCTTTGTTACCTGATTCCATGTTCTTATGTCAGGATCAAGCCCTCTAACCCAAAACCCATGTTCTTCTTACCCTTAAATATTCTCACCACAACAAACAAACTATTGCTTGGACTTATCATTCAGCATTCCCCCAGATGATAGACTAGATATAATATGTCTTGATGTAACAGTGACGTGTGCTCGGGGTTTCTTTTGCAGTGTTTACGCAGCAGCTCTAAATAATTCAGTCTGACAATTGAGTACGTGAAGAAAACTGCTTTGTGTGAGTGAATGTGTGTTTATTTTGACGCAACCAGAACCAGATGCGACATGGACTGACATCTGACATTTTCTCTGAGATAGTAGATCATGAAAGCATATCCATAGCCAAATAACAAAACAATGTTGCCACCATTGTTGGGCATGTAAACAACACCCAAGCGACAAGATTAAAACTAGGAAATTGATTTAATATTGTGTCTGATTTAATTGTGTCAAATGACAAAAATCTTGAGCAGTTTAATTTAGTCCATTATTATTACACAAGTATCAATATTCTTATTGTGAAGCTATGTTGCACTGTTGTACTGTAGATCTTTTGGCAGCTTTTGCTTTCTGTATTTTTTTGTTGGAATGTGTTTGGTAGTGGAGTTATGTATGAGTATTGCCCCTGGTTATCATGGTGTAAGTGCTGCTGACGTCAAATACGGCATGATGTTGGCACTGAAAAAAGAGTTACTCTGTGACTAGAGGATTAGGTTAATCAGAGGGGGACTGACTGCACTGCCCTGTTTTTCAGAGAGGAGAATTAGATTTACACATAAAGAGAGGGTGTCTGGGGGGAGATAGGGAAAGTTATGTTGTGTCAAAACCAGCAATACAGACACACATTGATCTTAAATTTTCACTTTATCTGAAAATACAAAGTTGCATATTATCTCTTTTCTGACAATTTCTGCCTCTTACTTTCCACTTACTTACCTAGCACCTTACTCTCTGCCCCCAACTCAATCCCGCCGTTTCCCCAAATAATATACCTCTTCTCTTCTCTTCTCTTCTCTTCTCTTCTCTTCTCTTCTCTTCTCTTCTCTTCTCTTTTGTGCTAAAGGCACTATCACCAACTATGAAAGTGACAAGTAGACATCCCCAGCACACAACAGAGTTTCACTCCACATAAAGTCACGCTCTCATCTGTGGAGGACACTCCTTCCTAAGTGGATGTTTTATAAATGTATTCTTAAACCGTTTGTTGCCTTGCCTCACCTGACCAGGAGAAGGAAGGAGGCAGTGATCCTTATCCATGGTCACCAATCACCAGACTTCACTCACTAATCTATTCTGTCAATTTCTGTTCTGCTGTTGCGCAGAATTAGTGGTTTTCAACCATCTTGAATGGTATCTCCTTATAACCAAACAATTGACAAGAAATTTTTTTAAATTTTCAATATTTTTTCCTTTTCTCAACCATTTAACTATCTTCCACCCTGCTGAAACTTATCTTGGGAGCAATTTGAAGCTCCATACCTTCAGAATGGGAACTGCTGCACTCGATTCTCAAAACACGGACCTGTGCTGGATAAAATATGTTTTATGTGTGTTCTTCTGAGGGCAGTTGCTTTTTACCCTTTCAATGCACATCCAGTGAGTTTGTTGGAAGGAGCTTTTTTTCAGTATCTATACACTGTGGGTGAAGTGGCTTGATTTGGTCCATTACTGTAAGATTCTGGCTCTTTCCCCTACAATATCACATACAATGTCTGCTTGTCAGCTGAGGGAGGCCTCCAGGCCATTATTAAAAACAATATAAATGCATTACAACTGTTGCTGCTGTTTGCTCTGAGCCTTTTGCCACTCACCCAAGACCCTTATTGTTCAGCAGGCTGATAGGAGCCCAAGGCATTAGTTTCTGTGGGCCACTCACACCTTCTCAGTGTGTCAAAGTCACATAAAAGAAAGAGTCACACTGAAGATCTGGCTGATTGAATTCATTTTTTTTGTAGATTTGTGGAATTTGTGTCAACACAGACCCTAGGAGAATAGCACTTCTCATATAGAGAGAGTCTCATATAGATCTATTTTTCTTGCTCCTAAAAAGTACCTCAGTTCTTTCATACCTTTCTCTCATTTTGTCAGGCATTATTTTTGATAAACTTCTTTCTATCTGTCTGCCCCTGTTAACTTAGCTCATCTGCCTCCTTAATCTCTTTGTCTTTTTTTTTTACAGTTTATATTTTAAATAGCTTTGAGGGCCTGTTGTTTGATCCTGATTTAATGTGATAGTGTGTGTGTTGGTGTAAATGAGATATATTTCATGGGAAAGGTGATGTTGTACCTGTCAGAATTTGTCAAATACATCTGAGATTCTATTTACAACCTTTGTTTTCGGCATGCTGAGCCACTTTTTTGGTTTCCTCATTTGCAGCGTGATATTGATTCAAATCACGAGGGCGAGCCAAAGGAGTGGTCTGCCAGCGACAATTTGACAGGCTGCTCTTAAGCTGTCAAATGAATGTCTGATCAACGTTTAATTATAGTTCTCTGCTTCTACATGTAACACTGGTGACACAACACATAAAAAAGCATTTATGTGCTTTCTTTTTTTTTGTAGTGAAATTAAAGCCACACATTGTCTCCCATACAGTGTTTAACAACAAGATAAATGATCCCTGGAGCTGGAGCAAATTGCATAAGCACCCATAAATACATGCAAGTTCAAATGCACCAATCCTTTAAGGAGATCGCTGTCATATAATTAAGAGTTTGCCCAGATGTATTGACTTTTCTAGCAGCCTCTTATCTTGACATTTAAAGCATACCCTCCTACATCACTTTGTTACACTACCACTGTGGCTGCTTAACCACAACCACTATTCAATATGTAAAAACATTTGAATGTTAACATCTTGTGTAATGCCAGTGCTGAGTACTTTCCACAGGGCATGGCTCATCTGGTGACACTTCTTGCATGCCACATGTAGTAAATGTGAGCTTCATGGCTTTTCTACCACTTCAGGTAGTGCATAACATACTTACACTGCCATCTTGTGGATGTGAGCCTGGAAGCCTAGTTTCCTATTTTCCATGAAATGCTGCCCTCTGATGTTCATAAAAGGGTCCTGCAACATTTTGCTTTCAAATTGTTTTACCTATCAAACCTGAGAGCTGTTTTCGGTTATAAGGAACCAACAGGAAGAACCAATAGGACAAAATGCATAATAATCTCTTTTAATGTAATGTGAAAGTTGTAAGCAGATTTGACAACAATAAATCTTACCTGCCCAAGTGTGAATAGTTTCACGGGGTAGCTGTGGTTTCGTTTCAGCAACAGGTTTTACAATAACACATTCTTCTTTAAACACCATAGTTAGACCTGCCGAGATATAGATCAGTATTTGTTATATGACCAAGGTTTTGTTTGTTATAAAGCCATGATGTCTTGGCATAATGTTTATTTAACATGATTCATTTTAAGGAATGAACCAATGGAACCCAGCAGAACTAGATCCTATAAACACAATCAGTTTTTTTTGCCAGTGTACAGTGTTGTTCAGTGTTTATTCAGGTGTTTTACACTGTTCTGCCAAATCCTACACCCACATTTGATAGTGCCTCAGCACCATTTACATGTAACTATGAACATAAATGGGTGAAAATGTACTTACTTTAAAAGATTACTTGATTGATCTCAGAATTTGAAGGTCTTGTGTCATGAGTCATAAACTCAAAGGTCTGTCTAATTTTAGAGTGATTTGACAGCATGATGCTACTAAATTATGTAACACCACAGAATTAGACTGATTAGAGAGGGTTCTCATTTTTAGGCTAATTTTGATGGTTAACTTAAAATGACAAAAAACATTACCTATATATTTCTTTTATAGAAATCATGAAGTTTAATAAATAAATAAATAATCCAACTATTTTTATCTCCTCCCATACATCTACAGCCATCAACAATTCAAAGTCACTTTCCAGGATCCACAGCTGTTACCACAGTGTACCACAGACAGATGCAATGAGGTGCAAGGAGGTGCAATTTCTATATCCTCTTTTTCTATGGGAGGTCATTAAGGAAGAATGCCATTGCCATTGTTGCACAGGATACTTAGAGCCCTGTGGCAACCACATCTTCCACTTCTCCCATTTCTCGAAATTGTGTTTACTGTGAAGCACTGGGGTGAGATGCAGTGTGGGAATGTAGTAGTGGTTCACTTTTTGTTTCCATGATCCTAATACTCCACTAATGTGTGTTTTTTTAGGTGTTATGTATCATCTTTCTGAATCATTTCCAAATAAATGAGGAGGAAGTCCTGTCTTGATGGGAGTTAGAAGAAACTCCTCCTGTTGTCATTCAGAGAGGTTTTCCTGTCGACTGTCACGATAACTATTAAAAACAGTGACAGGACAGAGTAACTCAAACAATGCCACATTATGAATTTACTCATTCAGTTAATTTCAAATTTATCAAAGGAAATATTGTTAATTTCTTAACACATAGCCTGAAACTATTAAAAGAAATGACACTCCCAGAAAATATCTTTTCAATAAAAAACAAATCAAAGATGTCCTCCCTCTTAATTGTGCAATAAAAGAATGATAAAGGACACAGAAATGAGATATCATATGAATGATGAAAGAAGACAAAATAACATTATGAATGTCAAGAATATTTACATATTTAAAAATTCTGGTTCAAAAGTGACAATAAACAAAATGATGGAGTTTGTTAATGTACTTCTCTTGGGTTGAATGTCTTTATGCTGCTGAAGTGTTTTCTGGGCCTTTTGACCCAATAGCTTGTTGTACATTCAAATGAATCGCTAAATGCCTTATTATATAAAACAGCTACTTACATGATTATCTGTCACTTATACCATTTAGCTTCCATTTAGCTTTTATTTTTCTAAAATGACAAAATATTGCATCACTTTATTACATTTATCAAGTGTCAGCCTGCCTTATACACTCAGTTGGCAGTTTATTAGGTACATCCAGCTAAAAATAATATGGTCTGACACTGTTGTGTTTTATTTATTGTATGTGCTGTTATTTCAAATCTATCATCACAGTTGATGTTATTTGAGGGCTGGGTATCATATGTACTGTAATGTACAGTGTCATAAGGCTCAGTTGCCCCCCCATGGTGGTGCCAGATGGCACCTCTTTCTTACATAGACACAAACAGTTAAGGTAGACCAGTTTGCCAGAATAACAGTGACTCCAAAATTGCTATGTTGTCCATTTTGATGGTTTTTAATCCAGTACATTAAGTACAAATCTTTTGTACTTTTGGAATTTTTGTTTGTTTTTGTTTTACTTTAGACTTTGATTTCATATTTTATATGCAGTATACAAACATTTAGTTTAGAGTTTTTGTGTTTTTTTGCTAACAATCATAACATATAATTATAACTCCCACAATATTGTTTTTTTTTTTTTTTTTTTTTACAGTGCTCATTATCTATCATACACCAGGCTCTATAACTACATACATAGGCTTGTAATCATCAATCATGATGCATACATTCTAAAACCATATTATGGAAAATAGACTAGATGGAAGTCACCAGAAATCATGAAAACCTTTATGTAAGTGTAAATCATATTTTCTAAACACAGTCCTAAAACCTAAACACAAGAATTGTACAAAATTACACAGGTGTATACAAGTTCTGAACATTTCAGGGTTTAGTTAAGTAATTTAATAGAAAACAATTTCTGTTCAGTCATCATAGTGTGTACATCACAGCAGTTACTCTTGGTAATAATTAATTTTGAGTAACCTTGCGTGTAGCTGGTATGCTTTAGTATATTGTCTATAGATTAAAGCTTGATCAATGCTAAGAAGGCTTTAAGTGATGCATGAATTATGACTCCACTCCAGTGACTCCACTCCAGAACTTGGATGTTCCTCCTTAAGGTGCTGGGCTGGCTGAGGGGAACAGAGCTCCTAACACACATAGAGTAGTACGCACGAACTCCAGCACGAGCGCGCCCACAAACACACACACACACACACACACACACACACACACACACACACACACACACACACACACTGTGGGGAGGAAGTAAAGCCTGTGACGAAGAGAAGAGTCCGCAAAGAGATCACAGAGCGAGCAAGAGAGAGAGAGAGAGAGAGAGTATGGAGAGAGTCAGAATGTGAAGGGGTTGAAGAGTGACGTATAGACTGCTGTTTATGTTGTTGTGTGTGATGGGACTCTTGTGTGTGGATCAAGGTGTTTGGATACCTGTTTGCTGCTTTAATTTGTGCCATGGAGGGGATGTCTGATGGATAATCTTCAGAGTAATTTTTTTTACCAGAGGTTTGATAGTTAACAGTCATGTAAATGTATGACTGTGAAGCCCGAATGAGTGATGTATCGTTGGTTATTATGTGCTAAAAGTGTGAGTGTGATGGTGTTTGTGTTGTGGGAATTGTAAGACACATCTGACGCTTGTCATTTCAAGGTGATAGTTTGTGTGACAAAGTGCTTGTGTGTGTGTGTGTGTGAATTGCATTCTAGAGTGCCGTTCTCATTAATGCTGCTGACGTGTAGGGTGTTCATATGTTTGGTCTCTGTGTGTGAAATACTACACTTTTGATAGCACTCTGGGTGTGTTCTAGTGGATGTGTTTTTTTTTTTTTTGGTAATGCATGTGATGGTATGTACTGGGTAGTGTGTGTATGAGTGCATGTATGTGTCAGGGCAATGTACCGGCGTTCACCTTGTGCCAGAGGACGGGTTCACTTTGACTTTAGTGAGGAAGTCATCAGGAAACTCCACGCAGCCAACCATGGTCATGCGCACAGGTTAGGACACAGACAACCACACAACCACATCTCATGTTGTTGTCCTGTACCACAGATTCCTTTGCTTTGAATTTTGTCTTTGTACTGTTTTTCTATTTAACATTTTACAACTTGTTACTGTCCTACAAATGAACTATTTCTACTTCTCAACACAGTCTTCACTAGTTTTGGAGCATTTCTCAGTCTCTAAACTCCTCCCATTGCTGAATGTGTGTCTAGTCTATGGGTAGTCTTACTTCCTATTTCCCATACATTAAGCAATCATCTGATGTGTTTCCTATCATTATAGTAATCCCTGACTTGAATGTAGTTAACTGAACTGACACATCTTGGTGAGAAAGTCTCAACTTATGTTGTTTTAATAGTTTTAGGGTGCAGCAGTTTTGCAGAGAAAGCTTTAAAATAGGTTGCATGAGAGAGTCAAGTAGGTTGCTATGCACATCAGTTTGAAAGTGTTTAAATGATTTGGTATATTATCATGACTTCTTTTGGTTGCAATGTGTGCAGCAGTAACAACCAGATGACCCGAAGGATGTATTTAAAAAAAACAAACAAAACAAATTGTGACATTGAAGGGTTTGCAAGCCACTCAGCCTTTAGCAACTCTTTATTCTGATAAATCTGACATTGTTAGTAAGCAAGATTTCTTGTCGTTTTGTTCCGAACGTCCAAAAACTTTCTGAATTCATGTGAGCATGATTTTTGTGCTTCAGTTAAACCCTTAATGGGAATGATGTTTAAACATGAAAACCAAACACAACCTTAAGCTATTTGCTTAGTCCCTGAACTAAGAAACAAGCACTGTAGTATATTATCTCTTATCTCACTTGCATAATCTAAACAGTTTATTTTCCTATTTGTTCAATTGTGATAAAACATACAGTACATTGACAGTATAAATATTATGACACACAGTCTTTGCTTATCGCTGCCATGTTGATTATAATGCAAGGATAAAGTAGCTGTAATGGTAGGTGTTCACACCTGGGAAGTGTCAGTGCACAGGTAAAAGCGGAAAATGTTTTTCAATGAACTCTGGAGCCTTAGAGTGGAAATTAGCAGCAAATAAAGAAACAAATGACCAACACTAATACTAATGTTGATTTCACACTGTAAACTCATCTGAATCTGACCTCACGATGACAGGGGATATTGTGGCTCAGATGGAGCCACACCAGGCTCTTTAAAGGGATTTAAGGGATAGGAGCAGAGCAAGGAAAGCATGAAATGAAAACAACAAAGTCAAGTGTACCCAGTTTTACTAAGCTATCAAGTGTCATGTAAACTGTTATTTAGTAGTAGTATTCTTGTCATGCATGACTGTCATGGTAAATGTTGATTTCTTTAATTCTTTGGAATAACAGTTTTTATGGTAGTCTAGAGATCTTGAATTCTGCAGACATCAGGCTCTGGTAGAGCGGGTTCCACCGCTGCGACTGAGGGTTTCCTGTGGAAAGTACAGGACCATACTGAAGAAAGCAGAAGTACACAGATGGCATACTGTACTGTGCTCCATGTTTGAACCATTAGACAGGTAGACAAGAGCCATGTGAGTACTGGCAGATAATTACTCCCTCACCTCTTCCTCACACTGGCATGTGCATTGTGAGTGTACTGTTTTTTCTTTTGTTTGTACATAGCCTACAACATATTTACACTCTTGCAGCTGCCCCATGCCATTTTGTGGTATGTTGGGTACCATGCAGGGATTATTTCTCATATGTCCTGCCAGAGCAGATAATCTTCTGTAGATATGGGCTTAACCAAATATTTGGACAGTGACCCGGATTCCTATGGCATAATAACAAAGATCACAGCATGTTTTTATCTTGTCCTTGGTGCTTGGTCCATTTTTATTTTCAGCCTTTGCTACTGGTCACATCACATCACTGCAGACAGTGTACAAATAAACAAATCAGATGTCACACACTAGCTTTTTTTTTTTTTTTTTTTTTTAAATGCTACTATCTGTGCAGTAGATGATATACTGAGCCTTTTAGAGTAAAGGGGAAGAGCAGTGGTGCTTGTAACATGATTGTCATTGGTCACTAGACCAAAAACAATGTGATTTAAATAGAGAGATTCTCACTCATAGCTGTTGGCAAAATGACCCCAAACTGCCTCAGAATGCCATCCATATCTGTTCGAGATGGCACCAATTTTCAGTGCAAGAGTATGCAAAATTAAACTGAACAAAACTGACACTTCATTTTATATTTTGTAACATGTTAAATAGCTGTCACTGTTGGAAACCAGATTTCTTTTCTCCTTGGTGACCCAGTTTCTTCAGTCTTTCCTGGATCTAGAATAACCATGTTCTGCACTTACTTGCCCATGGGTGGGGTGCTGTGCTGGATTGTAGAGGTTGTGGTTCAGCAGTATTTTATTTGTTGTGCACTTTACCTACAGTGTCATATGTTGTCATGGAGCTGGATATACAGAAATATGTGGCAAGATTCATAAGTCTGCCAGTCATGGTTAGGTTAGGTAGCTAATTGAAATTAGCTAATTGAAATTAGCTACCACTGCTGCTGTGAAAAGTATTTAATGATGATAATGGGGATTATCTGAATTAGTATAATGATAAGGACGATAAAAAGTGTAAAATCTGATGCCTTGGAGGATCTTAAAAGACAATGGTGATGATAGTAAGGGTTAAGATGACAGTGTCAAGCATGAAACAAAAATTGGATCTGCAGTGATGTAGGAAGTATTTAGACACTTTATCTAGCACTTTTACAATATATTGATGTAAATGTCCTGCATTCAAATTTATGCTTAAATAAATGTATCAGCAGAGTGTATTTTAAGTATCAAAAGTAAAATGAGTCACTGCAAAAAAAGGCCCCATAGACAAGATATATATGTATTATATTCATTCATTCATAATTTTCTTTGCTGAATAGAAAGTTATGAATTTAGTAGACTTGTACTTCCTGCACACAGAGTTAAATGTGAGCAATATGGAGAAACCACAGACTGTGGCAGCAAGTGGCCAGACTGTACAGACCAGGGAATGTAATGGAAAACAGATGCCATACTGCAATTTACCAGCCCAGGAATTATTTTTTTAAGTAATCTCCATCTAAGTTTCTCTGTATTTCTCCTATCTGTCTCTGTCTTTGCTGTTTTCCCTCAATTCATAGTCTGATTTCAGTTCCTGTGTTTAAGTTCTAATGAGTGGCCATCACTCTTTTAGCCTCTGCTCAATGCAATTTCTCACTTCAACCACACACTCCCACAGACACACATAAAAATATGAGCACACACACTCATGCAGGCAGCCCGTAGCCCTTTTTCCTTAATCATAACTGTTGTCATCACACCTTCGGCCAGTTCTGCTTTGTGTTTCCTCATGGGACATGAGGGCTTTGTATTTAGACAGTACGTGACTGTGAATGAGGGCATCTGCTAAAAGACTTTGTCATGTGCATGTACATGTGCATGTATAATGACTTGGCACCCATCCTGATTAAGTTAGTGGCCTAATTTTTATTAACAAGTTCTGTATCTAGTTTTCTTCTTTCATAGGATATATTTAATTCACAGCTTGTTTTTTTATCTTGTTGTAATGCTTGTTTTTATAAATGAAAAACAAGGACCAACAGTGGTTTATGGATATAATCCTGGATGTTTTCATTAGTGTGGTTTACAGGTAAAATAGAGATTTCAGACATCTCTGAAATTGCCACAACTAATACAACTTGCAATAAATATTTTCATTTTTGGTCAATGGAATCAAAAATGTTATATTGTTTTGCTCCACTTGAAAATGGGTTTTGCTTATTAATATTTCATTTATATGTTTGAGCTTCACTGTGCAGAATAATATGCCTGAAGAGTTTGACATTAAAAGGCTGTTTTAGTTTAAACTAAGTTCTTGAGTCTTTCAAAGAGACATTCTTACTGCATATCACTGTGAATGAATGAAATTAAACACAGTGAATGCACGGCAGTAGTTACGTGCATGTAATTTCATGCAATGGTGCCATTAGGATTGAAATCCAACACTGAGCTATTCATTAAAAACCTGTGCTCTACCTTTTCAAATTACTGAGAGAAGTTTGCTTGCTTTACAAAAAGAAAAAA
This sequence comes from Rachycentron canadum, assembly GCA_038496675.1. Lineage (NCBI taxonomy): Eukaryota > Metazoa > Chordata > Actinopteri > Carangiformes > Rachycentridae > Rachycentron > Rachycentron canadum. The sequence goes on along the minus strand of CM076656.1, from coordinate 6,444,625 downwards.
AAAGAAAAATACACATAAATTTCTGGTATTGATCTCTTTATACTGATGTAATCAATTTCCAGAGTGACGTGTTTGGATTTTGTGGTAATTGAGTTTTAGTACTGACATCATCACAAACAGAAACATATGTGTTGCAGACTAGATTTTGGAAAAGAACTTCAATGTGGAAATCAATGTTGAAGACAATGAAGACATGATTGACTTTGAATAATTTGATAGGCCCACATATTTGGAAATGTCTACTTCAAAATGTGTGTTTATATAGCTTGGGTAGTTAAACTATTTTTAGGTATTTCAGGTGCAGATTCATGTAGGGAAATTTTACTGAAATCACTGGAACATCAAATACAGCTTCTATTTATGCCTGGCCTGATGGGATCATGCAATCAGTTCATCAGTCCTTCTGGGGCATTTCAGAGCTCTGGCACATTTCACTGAGTTGACTGGTTTGACAGAAGCTTCTTTTTAGGGATCCACTGTCTGGCATCTACAGACATTCATAAGGATTTTTGGAAAACATTTGTGTCTAATACACTTTGACAAGAAGCTTATAATGTAACAGATGGTTTTTATTTATGATTGTTCATACCACAATAATGTTAACATTAGTAGAATTGCTCATTCACTAACATAACAAAATCTAATTCAAGTGTGCGTCAAAGAAATAATGTTTAAACCTTAGCTAGGACAAACAGGAGGTGTTACCATGGCACCTCTGTTTGCACAGCCTGACAGACAAATGGTCACTGGTTTCCCCTTCACCATAACACACAGGAAGGAAGAGCTCAAAATATAAGAAGGCTTTCTCTCCCTGTCTACATCACTGGGGTTCTAGCATTTAGAAAATGCAAGTATCTGTTTCTTCTTAACAGACCTTTTGTGTTCTAGTTTTACTTAGGAGAGAGGTGACCAGTATTAAAATGTAGCTTAGCAGTTAAAGTAAAAGAAAGAAATTACAGCTAACATAGATGGATGGATCAAAATACAACTTTAGTAATTGTATCTGTTTTTTTTTATTTTTTATGTAAAGTCACAGTCCATTAATATTGCTCAATTTTCATCTGCCCTTCTAAGCTTTGCAAATGGACACATTGCCAGCGTTAGCTTTAACAGCTGTCTATTTACCAGTCTAGAACAAATGTTGCAAATTTTGAATCAAACTTAACTCCTTTACTTGCCAAGAGCTGTCTCCAGTGGTGGAAATCAACCCAATTGTTTTGCCTCTATCACTTCTTTCTTTGTAGTGAAGTTAGCAAGCTAACCAACTATACCAGGACCATCCAGACCACTTTGTCACTTTCCAACTACTAGTTATACAACTGAATTGAACACCACTACAAAACTGAGCTGTGGACCATTGATTTGTATGTGTTTAAGTCTACTTTAACTACCTCAAACTTGACAATAGCACTTACTTACTTGAAACCTGAAATGTACTGTCCTATTTCATATCAGATTATGCTCTGCCAGAATCCTTTATCCCACTGTCATTAAACTTCTTTTACCTGTATACTAAAATCAACACACATAGATTAGCACACAGGATACTGAGATGTTCCACTGTACCAGCAAATGAGAGTCATTCTTACTAGTCAGTGGCTTCTGTCAACCTGAAAGAACACCATTGTCTCAGAACTAGGAGGTGAAGTCATTCGTCAGGAAAAAAAGCATTCAATATTTGTCACAGTCCTTTCTATATTTCCTTATCATCACTTTCTTTTACTGGCTGTGAAGGGGCAGAGAGTCACTGGTATCATCTTTAACTTTTTATACTTAATTTTTTTTTTACTTTCTCATGTCATTCATTACCTGCTCACAGTTTCATACTACATACACACTACATACTTCTCTCTCTCTCTCTCTCTCTCTCTATGAGACACATGAGAGAGTTACTAAGTCTGTCATCCTTCCTGCTTATCCATCACTCGGTCAGTCAGACAGATGCAGCTGGATCATGGGAAAGGAATGTCGTGTCACCCTAGCAAATGATTCTGGGGTCAGTGTGCACTTCCTGATTGCTTTTGTGCAACATAACACCAAAAACATGAGACTCACTCCATATCATGATGATCATAGTAAACTGGAAAATTTGTATATTATCAAAGATTTATCTGGACTTACTACTGTCTTGTTGCAAAATATGAACACAAATGTGTGTCATTCAACGTGGTGACCCTCATTCACACATTTCTTAAAGTCAAGCTTGGTTTGACTGATTTTATCCCAATACCAAGAAAGCTAAGGATTGCAATAAAACATGGCCCAGGGTTAAGAGTTTGGATAAACAGTTCTTGTTCTCATCCTGTCTATAAAGACAAGGCTCTGCATTTGCTTTGCAGATCAAAGACTGGAAGTTAGCATTTTTGCATTTGTATTTGTTTACATTTAGAAAAAGATGCTGGAGCAAAAAGAAAGCATGTGAGACTGGCAAAGGCGCTAATCCATTTAACCACCAGGACACCCCGTTTCACACTGAGGAGTCTTTGTTCCCAAGGTCTGTCTTTGTGTTGTTATTCGAAGGGTAAATTCTTGGATATCCCTTATTTGTTCTGTTAAGCAGAAAACACAGTGAAAACACAGCCATAAAACAAATTGCTTATTTTTTGCCTTTCAGTAATTACAGTAGACAATAATCACAAATCTGTTGCCCTGTTTTTGTTTTGTTAAGGCATTATACAAAATTAATAACAAAACTATTTAGGCTCCACTATAGATTTTTAAAGCTTGAAATGCATATCACAGTGTTCATTAATTGAAGTAGAAAGAGTGCATTTACGCTGCTCTAAAAGGTAGATAATGAACCACCAATATCAAAGACATATTCAGTTATTAGGTGGCATCAGTCATGTAGACAATCACAACAGAGAGGAACAATGCTCTAGTATCTGTGTGTTTGTGTAACTGTCATCTATCCAAAACTGGGATTTTTATAGATCAATGCATAAAATCCAGCATGTGAAAGTGTCAAATTCACCAGCACTCATCTTCAGTCATAAAGTCAGTGTAGTGAAATTAACTTTACTAAACCAGCTGATCACAAATTTACTCTAAAATCAAATTTTTAGCCACAGCACAGATATAAGGATAATATGAAATTGGGGTTGTCTAATTGCAAAAAAACAAACAAACAAAAATAATTCTCATTACTGTTCTTGGGCATCTCATTCTGTGCTACAGCTTACATAACTTAAATAGCAATAAAAAATAGTCATCAACCCTTTCCATTGAAGTCTGTGACATAGCTGCTTTTTTTATTCCTCTCTGTTCAGCTTCTCGTAACTGTGTAAATTTACCTCATAACACCTGAACCCTAACTGTTACCTGCTTAAATGACTCATATGACTTTAAAGACTCTTTCATGAGGATGTGACTCACCTTGTGGCCAGCGAGGACCTGATGTGTTGATTTAGCAGCAGTTGAGCACATGATGGTTCAGCTAGCTAAAAACATACCATGTGTTTGACTTTGAGTTTAAACCTCACTTGTAAATATTTAGTATGATATTACACAATTTCACCTCATGTTACCAGTCTCTTCCCACAGCATGTTGTTCTTTCAGGGAGGTTTTGGCAATAAGCATAGACAATAGGTCTTTGCTCTATTTTATATGAACCTTTTTGGATAGATGAGTTTTGGAGGCTTGTTCTGGCCTTGTGAAAATGTCATCTATTTTAATTTCCTTGGTACTGTATATTACTTTCAAAGTTAATGCAGAGATTTCTATCTTTAGTTAAGAGAAAGCATTAACTGTTATGATATTTGTGTGTGGTGGTTGACTAGACTCGCCTGTGCTGACTCATTTCTGCACGTGATCAGAACACACAAAGCACTGGAGTGACCTGAGGGCAGAGTTAGTCAAGCATTCAATGCATGAAGCATAATACAGGCATGCATGTGCATATATGTGTGAGGTATACACACACTTCATTCTTTTTTTTTTTATGATTTCATCGTGTCATTGTGCTAAGTTTAGAAACAGAAAACATGAACAGGAAATTATGCAGAGAAAATGCTTTACACCAATTTTACCACTACATCATATTTCTCAGAAAAAATGAGGGATGTGTCCAATTTGCAGCAAGAGTGACTACTGATCTCAGCCTTTTCTGTGCTTGTCATACCATTGATTGGTCTGTGTGTGTCAGCTCAAATTAACATATTAAATTATTTTTCTTTTTTTGTGTATTAATAGTCCTTTTGTATTGTATAATTGTACAGATTCCACATCCTATTTTAACATAATCATAATTAATTTATTCATTAATTTCAATATGTCAAATAAAAAATAAATAAACCAGTAACTTTTATGGTATCTGAATTTAAGTCATATTTTAGCCTAAACATCAAGTTATAGCTTCCAAATCTCCACTGGTCCAGGACACTACAGTGAGGCTCAATACTTGAACCCTACATTATCAAGTTTAGCCTCTCCCTATAACTCCATTATCTTCAAGATTAACCTTTGACATGCACAGTATTTCTTGGTCTGGACCCTCTCAATCATAGTTTTCTTGCCTTTTTACCACTGGAAGGAGTGTCTGAGCTTCAGAGCAATAGAAAACAAAAAGCATCTGAAAATTGCTATAACTTGTTTTCTTTGGACTTCATTTTTATGGTTTTTCCACTTTGAGGCCTTTATTACCTATTTAGTCCCTTCTGTAAATGTATTTTTGTCTTTTACAAAAAAAAACTTCAGCATTTTCATTTTACTTTCCATAAAAGGATAAAGAACATGCAAATTCCCACCCATTCAATCCCAAATGTCATATGTTATACAAGTAGTTCAAAGAATCTTTGGAATTGATGAACTGGCAGAGGGGCCTCTGCAGTAAAATACCATAGGTACATAAAGCAATGTTCAGCAAGTTTTCCACAAAATAAAAGTCTATTTCAGTACTCATCATTATACTCATAAGCCAGTTCATGAGAGCTTTCACCTAGACATTGTCCACATTGTATCTATGTCTTTTGGAAAATCCTCTTGCATAGATGAACTGATTCATTTTCCATTTCAGATTTCATTATAATAAACAGAGGAGGAACAGGAGGGACAGAGCGGTGACACAAGAAAAATACGCAATTTAGCTGAACACACCTCCAAAATTAGTGTCAGAGTTTTCAGTTTATTTTGTGAGTTTGTTTCTTGTTTCTGAAGTTTGTAGTGTAACCAGCAATCCCTCTGCTGGTGTGTGTGTTTACTATACAATCAGATCAGTGATGGCAGAACAAAGCAGTGAAAGAAACTGACTTGCAGAAACTCAAACTGCAATATAAATAAATATATAAATAGATAAATGTCTCACACATGGTTTACTTGGAAAGTAGTGTCTGAAAAGATTCACCACATCCATGAAAAGGGAATTCATCTTCATAATGATGCTGTCCTGTTCCTTTCAGATCCTCCTTCTAGTCTCCTTCTAATAAATGTCAGAGCCTCAGTTTCACTGAACGAATAGTGTGCACTCTAGCATGTCACTCTGCTCTTTCTTGCCTGGTCACGTCAGCTTTCATTGTGTGTCGGTGTGTGTGTGTGTGTGTGTGTGTGTGTGACTTCTACCTCCTACTGGTTCATATATGGTTCACAGTGCTCAGGCCCAAAGCACCGGTATGATGACACCAATATAACAAAGAACCAGCATGAACCTTGTGGACTGCTGGCTGGTTCAGGATTACCGACTTTTCCCAGGGTTAAGACTAAGCTTCCTTTAGCCTCTATACTTTATAAATTTGGAATAAATAGCCAGAAGATCTGAGACTGGAGAGAGCACTGAGCACCTTTAAGTCTCAACTCAAGACCTTCATTTTTACAGTTGTTCATTAATTATTATCATTATTTTGTTTCTAGATTGTTTGTTTTAAAACTTATTACACTATTATGTGTACTTGTGAAGTACTTTGGGTTGCCACTGGTATGAATACCATATACATATGAATTTGCCTTGCTTTTCCATAATTATGTGTAACAGTGTGAGACTGATAGTAGTAAAGGAATCTCTCTTTTCCTGATATGTTATCACAATAAGGAGTCAGATATATTTCTCAGTTTATATTTTTTAAAGGTCTGTTTAATTGCAAAAAGCTCTTTCTGAAATTACAAGAGAAATAAAATGAATACTGGCAATTAAAGTTGAATTTGGTCATGTTTAACTCTAATGCTACTAGGAAACATAGAATCTGAAAACTGGAAGTAATCTTATTAATCTGGTTTATTGCTTAACATGTCACATCACTGAAATGAAGCTGCAGTGACCTAAAAAAAATAAATAAATAAAATTTTAGACAATAAATGTTTTTGCTCTTTTCAGTTTTGACGTGGAGAATGGCCCATCTGCCAGCTGCAGCCCTCTGGACCCCCAGGCCTCCCCTGGCTCTGGTCTGGTCCTCCACACTAACTTTCCTGGTCATAACCAGCGCAGAGAGTCCTTCCTCTACCGCTCTGACAGTGACTATGATCTGTCACCCAAGTCCATGTCACGAAACTCCTCCATCGCCTCTGAACTGTAAGTAGGAACACACAGAAAGGATATCAAGAAAAGCACATTTTTTGCTGCATGTATAGTGTAAAAAGTCATTATTAACTGTAGCTGGCTCGGCCTCCTCTGTTTTTTTATCACCTACTCACTGTACTTTTAGCTTATCTACTGTCTAGAAGTCAAGACAGTCTTAGAGTAATAGGAATTAAAAGCAGCAATATTTCATAAATTCTGCTCACAGTAAGTGAAGATGCCTCCATATCCAGGGCATTATTACAGTATGTTAGCAGTGTTGGAAAATTTATGCCCTGGGCCACTGGCATGCACATGTGTTTATATTCCCTGTATACTGCTCAGCATTGGTTTAGGTATGAAAACATTGCAGTTGCTCACGATTTTATGTACCGATTACTCTTCTCCACTTTGAACTATGAGTCTGCAGTGGAGAATCAATAAATTAACTGAGAAGTACAGTAAAATCAGTGATTATCATATGGGTGAAATTAGTCTTAAAATATGTTATGATATTAATGTAATTATGTAATTATTAATTACAATAATAATATACATAATGTAATATATATTATGAAATTTAGAATTAAGTAAAATTATTAAATAACATTCATTGCAATTAGGCTTCTATTTATTTTTGCCTTTTGTAAAAATTTAACTTTTTGTAAGTTTCTAGTGACAAGATATTTTCTTGTAATACCAAGTTTAAAGCAACACAGTTTTTTACACTGGGGAACAATAAAAATTAAAGTTGAAAGGCTGCAAAGAATTTCATCGAATTAGAGCCTCAATTGAAATTAAATTCAATTTGAAGAAAGCTATAATTCTAAAGTAGTCGTTTTTGACAGAATTAATATCCTTTTGCATATATCATACTGGAGGTATGTCATGATGATCAAATCATGATCATTGATTGCAGACCACAGTTGTCACATTTTTGTTTGCCATTAAAGTGCAACGGTGACCAGCAGTCTGCTTTCAACGCTCTGTTTCTGAAATACTGTTCTGCCCTCCAGTGGAAGATCTGGTGATAGATACTTTTGTACAGGTTGGGTAAAGGAGTCCACATGTTTTATAACATGCTAATGGTTTGAAAGGCACAGCCGAGTTTTTTTCCCTTTCTCAGTTTACAAAAATAGCTTACTCTTGGCGCCCTACAAGGTTACTTCCCACTGGAACAAGAGACTCCTGTTTTTGACCCATGATCATCTTCCCATACTCCTCTCCCTCAGTTAATTATAGTAATGAGACTGACCGGGTCATAGGCCTCCATGCTTATTGTTGTTACTCAACATTTTTCCTGTTTACCATAAGCACAGTAGCAGAAGGCTCTCTGCATACAGTACACAATGTATGCAACAGCAGAGCCTGATATTTGGTGTCCCAATTTCTTGTGTTTTCAGACATGGTGATGACCTGATCGTAACGCCTTTTGCTCAGGTAAAAATTTTATTCATTCAAAGATGAAGCAAATATAAAAACATCAGTGCCCAAAGCACACATGAGTATGTGCTTTATAAATGCATCATTTAATAATAATTATGGTATTACAACTTAAGTGATGCAAAACAACATTATTCCTCTGCCTTTCTAGGTTTTGGCAAGCCTTCGAAGTGTAAGGAATAACTTCACTGTGCTGACCAATGTCCAATGTGCCTCCAGCAAGTAAGTGCTACAGAATCAAGAGTTGAAACATTTTATATGTTTTTTATGTTTATGTATATATTTTTCAAGTTCACTTCTCTGATCTGGTATGAGTTTGCATTTGGTGTAGCTTGCAAGTATGCAAACACAGACATCAGAGTCAGAAGACCACTTAAACACTCAAGCGATTCATCTCTTGGGATTCCTTAAATCACAGTGTGTAAAAAGACAGATGACTCTTAAACATTATGTTGTATATGTTGTTGGAGTGAAAAAGCATTGATATCCTTAGCTTCTCAAAAGAATTTTGCTACTTCATAGCTGTCAGTATTTATGTATGCAGACTGCAGTTCCATGATTTTACCACAAGGTGTAAGTGTTGACCTTTAAACAGACTGAGACCACAGCTGTTTTCCACCATTCACAGTTGAGCAGCTGAAGTAATCCAGCAGACCCAGCACCAGCACAGCACATGCCTTGTAAAAATGCTAATTAAATGAGCATTACTTTGAATAACACACACACACACACACACACACACACACACACACACACACACACAAACACACACACACACACATCTACAAGTACTCACACAGATGAAATGCCTAATTGGCAAGCATTTATGTACCCATTCTTTTAATTCTGCTTTAATTCTGAAATATATTTTGGGAAATGGTTGCTCTCTATATGGTTTCTCTTTATATACTATATCAGCACCCCAATTCTATCCCAGAAGTGCAGTGATCAAAGCATTGAGTAACAAGTCCATGCATGATTAAAGGCATATCGTTCACTCATTCTGTCATTAGCATATTATGTATCATCAGATGTAATAAGACCAACACAACAATGCACACAAAATAGTTGTTATACAACTTGCTATTTATACTTTTAATAAACAGTGCTCTGCTTTCTTTGTAGTTTTCAAAACTTCTCAGCATGTAATCAAAACAGCATATACAGAGTATAAAAACATCATGAAATGCAGTTTCTTGGATATTCATCAGTGTTTTTCATGGTAAAGGCATTTCCAGAGTAGAGCTTCTTTCATATCGGTGTGGTCTATAATACTTCTACAGAAAATACTGTCCACAATTTCCACAAATGAAATGAAAGCAACAACTTCTTTAAATCTGCAACAGTGGTATTACCTTCACCACCATAACAATGGTGAGACTGCAGATGCAGAAATATGTATTTAGGCCACCTTTCTCTCTATTTACTGAGAAGGCTTATGTGTGTGTCAGTTTCTGAGAATGTTAGTCTTAATCATTTATTGCAACAATGACACATTTCAGTTCAAGCCACAGATACACAAAAATACAAAACAAAAACAAACAAAATAGCACTGAAAAATAAACGCAAACTACATGTTTAAAAAACTGCCTCAACTTGAGTTAAGACTTATGGTATTCATGATCTATTTTAAAGACTCACTCTTCGGCAGAAATCTGCTCCTGCTTCATACTTAATTAACCTATTAACGTTGTCACTAAGTGGGAAATGTTTTTGTTGGGAAATGTGGGAAATGGGAAATGTTGGGCTTTACTTGTTTGGTAAGATTTGCCTTTTTTTCCCATCTTTCTTCCAGAAGGTCTCCTGCAGCAACAACTCAGCCTCCAATCACCAGAGTATGTCTCCCAGGTAAGAGGCATCAAGAAGTGACTTGCCATATGTATGACCTTTGTAAACCTGCACAAAGTACACTTGTTGTTTTTTTGGTTTATATCTGGCTGAAACATTCTTCTGCCTCCAGTTTTCCTTCATTATTCTCTCCTCCCTCCGTCTGTCTCTGCCTCCCTCCACTGTCTCCTTCTCTCATTAACTCACCTACGTGACGACTTTCACTTTTTGTGCCATCTGTCTCCAGCTCTAATATTGTAGTCCAGACTATTTTGTCATCAAGCTCATTAACCTTGTTCAAACACAACTGAACTGGTAGTTCAGACAAACACTCGGGCACATGCAGACTCACACACAGAGTGTGGTCTATTGCAGCATTTCACTCAAAGATTGAAGTATAACTGCTGATAATTTTTTAGTTTTACAGTAGATGTGAGTGTGTGTATGTCCTTGTATCTCCTGTGTGCATGTGCATATCGTATTTGTATGTCAGCATGTTAATACATGAACTGAAGGAGAGTAAGAAACAGACTAAAGAGGTTTCTCACTCACATATAGCCACAACAAAACATTTACACAAAGAGAAGATTTCAAAATTAACATTTCTTAATCCATTGCATTAGGCTGATGTTCTGTTTTAGTGCTGTTGGGAAATGTCAGAGAAAGATCTGGCTCAGATCTGGCTGAGATAATGTACAAAGTAATTTCTCCTATGTAGTGTAACCTCCTGGGTGATTGAAAGGCAGCTGTTAACTATTGTACATTTCTAGCTATGGTCACCCTGAATTATATAATTTACTGTACTGTATATTATAATGATGGTAACAATGTTCGATGATGCAAAAAAAAAAAGAAAAAATTGAAAAGAAAAGCTTTCCATCTAAGGGCATTGCATCCCAAAATGCACTTAAATGTGTTACTTCTCTTTGTATCTGTGCATGAACAAGCAACAAGCAGAAAAGACCTTTTGCCTTGCTTGGATTATTTTACCATTTTATCATTAACTATACCACAGTTTAAGGAAAGACGTAAATACAATTCTAAAGTCGACTATCTGTTGCATATGTGACTGCTGTATTTTTTGCTAAAGTTTTTCTATTGTTGAATAGATCTAACAAGCACTGATTTAAAAAAAAAAATCATTATAGATGTTGATGTGTGTCAAAACTATGTGTCAGAAAAGGTACTGAAAACAGTGATGTGTTGTTGTGTGAAGAGAAGACAGAGATGAGCAACACTGAAACTGAGAATAGAGAGCGTAGTTAACCATCCAGTAACCAACACGAAGCCACCTCTGTCATATCATTTAAATGTGACATTAAAGAACTAGCAAAATTAATGCCTCAGCCAGTTCAGCAGAGGCATTTTTTTTAACTGAAGTACTGCATGTGTCCCACAGAAGCTTTATTCATATCCTCCTCACAGATATCACTTATAAAGTCTCATATCAAATAATTTCCTCTGATGTCATGTCACATAAATAGTTGACCAAAATCTTGCTGAATAGGTTTGTGTCATTACTTAAATTTATGAGTTTGTGTTTTTGAAGAGGAGCCAACAATTTACTTTTGTTAACAGTTTGAGTGTGCATGTCCGCAATTATAGATGTGAGTAAATGCATTAGTTAACACAATCATGAATCTGTAACTTAGTATTTCAGTTAGTGGTATATTAAAAATTTGTGTTTTTGCAATTGTGGATTGACATGGTGTATGGCTTGAATGAGTGTTTATCATGGCATATATGCATCAGTGTGAGTAATGTGAGTGTGAGTGTGCGTGTGTGTGTGTGTGTCGTGGGGAGGTGTTCCTGTGGCTCTGATTGACGTCAGTATGCCTGTATGTGGCTTCTGTTGACTTCCTGTCAGAGCAGATGGACTGAGTTTTCACTTCCTTCTTCAGAACCACAGCTCATCAGGTGCTCTGAGTTTGTGTGTTCATGTGTGCATGCGTGTGCGTGCATGTGTGTGTGCGTGTATGCTAGAGAGTTTGGGAAAGTAAGTGTGTGCAGGTATCTTGTAAACCAGCTCCATAATGTGCAACGTGACCTTTCAGTGAAAGGGCAAACAAGGTGGTCACTAAATTACATGTACTGATCATCTCTGTTTTTGTTAGCAAGTTTAATTACTATTAACAGCAGAGACCTTACAGTCTGTTCCTCATCTGCATGCAAACATTTCTCTCCTTGTGCACATCTAGCCTGCCATTTTCTAACATTGCTCATGATTATAGGTCAAACAAGGAATTATTCAGAAAAATAAACAGCAGATTTATAATTTGTGTATGTACAACACAGACATACACAGATCAACTAATAACATTATTACCACCTTCCTAATATTGTGTCGGTCCCCCTTTACCACAAAAACAGCCCTGACCCATTGAGGCAGGGGTTCCAATAGACGTCTGAAGGTACTATTGTGCACTGGTCCATGGATCAGACTTGTTTGTTCAACACATCCCACAGATCCTGGATTGGATTGAGATCTGGGGAATTTGGAGGCCAAGTCAGCACCTTGAACTAGTTGTTGTGTTCCTCAAACCATCCCTGAATTATTTCTGCAGTGTGGCAGGGTGCATTATCCTGCTGAAAGAGGCCACTGCCGTTAGGGAATACTGTTTCCATGAAGGGGTATACTTGGTCTGCAACAATGTTTAGTTAGGTGGTATGTATCGAAGTAACATCCACATGAATGGCAGTACCCAAGGTTTCTCAGCAGAACATTGGCCAAGTTATCACACTGCCTCTGCCAGCTTGTCTTCTTCCCATAGTGCATCCTGGTGCCATGTCAACAATGTTGCAGAAAATGTGATTCATCAGACCGGGCCACCTTTTTTCACTGCTCTGTGGTCCAATTTTGATGCTCCTTTGCCCTTTGCAGGTGCTTTTGGTGGTGGACAGGGTTCAGCATGGGTACCCTGACCAGTCTGCAGCCCTGTTATGGCTGATTGGTGTATTCCATACGTATATATGTACGAAATATTTTTGCACAGAGCATAAAGGCCACTTGATTTATTATACTAGCTATGCTGCTAGAGAGGTAAATTATTTGCTTTGGTCTCTCTCATGGTCTCTCTGTAGGAAATCTGTTGATGTTAATAATAATAAATATAAGGTTACAGTAATATTATCTTTTAAAATACATTGATAATGTTTTGCATTTATCTCTACTTAAAATACAGAAGATAGATAAATACAGAAAAAATAAAAGTAGTGAATGTTATATAACAATGAAGGACGTCTTACAAAGATTTCACTGGTTAACAGCTGCGCACACACCATCATATACATATACAGCACCTAGCTAACTTTCTTTTCACCCCCCCACCTCGCTCTCTCTCTCTCTCTCTTTCTCTTTCTCTCTCTCTCTCTCACTGTATCAGAGCTGGTGGGGTGGGGGTGGGGGGTAGTGGGGAGGGTG
>CM076656.1:6291847-6431057 GCA_038496675.1 Rachycentron canadum | reverse complement strand
GGTAGTGGGGAGGGTGGGGGGTAGTGGGGGCAGGAAGTGCGGGACAGGAAGAGAAGATCAGATTGTTCCTGTTTTGCTGTCTCTAAACTGTTGTAACTTGACGGAAGCCAGGAGGTACTGTGTGTGTAAATGAGGTGTGTGTGAAAAATAGGATGCAGTGAGACAAAGGCCTATTGTCTGTGCCCACTCACTGCACAAACATGCACATGCTGACACAATGATATAATACGTAAATACCTACAGTAGTGAACAATCACTCTGCGTTACACACAGGTGAACCTGTTTCACCCTCTCTCAGGGCACACAATTAGTTCTTCTAATTCTTTGTACAGACAGATTACATAAAGCCAGAACTGCATATCTTGCATATTGTGAATGCCATTCATGAAATAATTCAAATGTAAAGTCATAATACGCAACACAGGTACACAAGTGAAATGTCTGCTCTACAGCTCTTCAAAGGCACAAAATATATGTCAATCTGCCACCATTTTCCAAGTTTATATAATAATATGAGATATCAAATGTTAGATATATTATATTAATTGATTAATATACATACTATCTACCGACCAGATCTTTTCACATTTCATTTTAAATGTTTTTATAGTGCTGCAATCTTTATGATCAGATGAACAACAGACAATTAATCTGCAACAAACAAATCACATCATGACAGTCATTTTTCAAGCAAAAACACCAAATTACTTTGACAGATGTGACAGTAAGTATATATATATATATATATATATATATATATATGGCATGTAAACCTTTTCAGTGCCTAAATCTATTCTAAATATTGTTTCTATATATGTGTCTCTACTGTGCAACCTAGTGGGAACTTGGGAACTAATATAGTGGTTTGTTTAGGCTGAAGGATTGCAAATATAAGTATTGCATGACAACAGAAATAATAAAGTGGGTATTTGTGACATTAGGGTTTAGCAACACCAGATTCTCCCACATAACTGGAGCATAGAAAGCTTTGGATGGAAATCTGGTAGATGAGTTTAAGAGTTTAGTGTTTTAAGAATGTAAATATGGCAAATAAGGGTAAAAAAGGGTAAAAACACTACAAACCATCCATCTAGTGCTTGTTAAGTTAACTTTAACTATCGCAGAGAGTAAAGAGTATGTATAAATTATGTGCCCTTTAAAGGAATGCTCTGCCTTTGTTCGACAAGTTTACACTGCACGTCATTCCTGCAGTGTCATTGTGTTGCATTAAAATTACCATAACTTCAAAAGGCCACTAACCCTGTGTATGTGTGTGCATGTATGTTTGTGTGTGTGTACGTGTGTGCCTGTGTGTGCATAGAGGTGTGTTATGCAACCTGGGCCAAATATCAGTGTGTCAGGTCCCACCCATAACGTTGTTCTATTCAGTGGCGAGTGGAAATATCCACAGAGTCTAGTGAATTCATATCTTTGCCAGCACATCATGTGCTAATGTTTCACTGTCACAGCCTTAAAGCACAGAGTACGTACTGTAATGTTGTCTAGGCTATGTGTTAACACTTCATTCTAGTGTTAGTATCATGCTTCAGTGCCACAGTGCACAGAACCCTTTGTCATGCTGGGTAGGAAAACTACTGTTGGATCCACGTTTCTTACCATCTCATTTTGTGCTGAGATTTCAACATCTTTCACTACTGCAGTTTTTGAGCGTGAATACTGAAACTATAAAATGATGGTCATTGTTTTAACAGAGACATCATCACATTACTGTCACAAACAAGGCAGTCTGCTTGCAGGTGTTGAAAATTTCCACATCATAGAGAGCCACTGACCCAAAGCAGCTGATTTGAGTTGTAGTGTCATAACAGCACCAGGAAATATTCTGCCCCATTTCTACAGTATTTAGCCATGAGAGTTCCACAAAGGTATGACCTGTCTTCCTGCTCGAGTCGGACTCTGTGATGAAATTCTGTCATACAGGATATATGTGAGGCAAAGGGCTCTTAAACTCTCCTGACCTCCTTCACTTACACACTGTGTGTTGTGTGCGTATGTGTTTGGCTGCATGGTAGTGTGGAAAGATGTCAACGAGTTGGCTTTTTAAATCCCATTGTGCCTCTCCATTGTGTAGGTGTTTTCATATGAGGCGAGCAGGCCCCCCATGACATTTTCCTGAAAATAAGCCATACATGTTA
Source organism: Rachycentron canadum (assembly GCA_038496675.1). Taxonomy (NCBI): domain Eukaryota; kingdom Metazoa; phylum Chordata; class Actinopteri; order Carangiformes; family Rachycentridae; genus Rachycentron; species Rachycentron canadum. The sequence goes on along the minus strand of CM076656.1, from coordinate 6,428,901 downwards.
TTTCAAAGCTGGGAGCTGGTGTTTGGTCAACACTAAACAATAAGTGTGTGTTAACTGTATAGGTGAAAGGTGTTTGGAAGATGTGGCGCTGTTATGCAATAGGGTAAAACAACATTGCACATACATGTTCTGTATATGGTGTAAATACACACATAGACACAATGTTAATCTTTTAGGCAGAATGGTCTTTCCAGCATCTCTATGTTTGTCTTAGTTTGAACAGGAAATTCAAAGTCAGAGTTAGCTTGGTCTTTGCTAGAACAACACAACCCTGGATAAAGATAGTGCTGCTCTTAATGAAAGCTTTGAAGTTTACATAAGAATTATGTTGGTGAAATCTGCCCTGTTTTCATGAATCCAGAATTAAAAGCCTCAATCAGTGCCTCTGATCTGGTTCTTCACAGATTTAGTGATCTGTGAAGAACCAGATCAGAAAATGAAACATAAATGGCTGCTCATGAGCTGCAAACCCAATATAATGAATCTTGCCTTTTATAAGTGCATATAGATATTAGCATCAACTTTTAAAGCATACGAATGGGTCAAGTGCCTCCATTGCCCATTTTCTGTTGCATACCACAGACTAAAAAAAAATCATAATTTCTGCTCACTTTTCTGGGCTGCAGTTTCTTGCAGAGCAGGAAAACTGATCTTATCATCAAGCCTCAGAAACATGTATAAAATTTGTTTCATCTCAGCTCCTCTCTGTATCAGCAGGGATTCACAGGTCAGTGCAAAATGCAACAAATGAAGAGTACCTCATCGGTCTCTTTATGAATGTTATTTAATAAGGCCTTAGACAACCCTGCACTCCCTGCACCAAACAGTAGCCTAGTGTGTGCAGGAATTTAATGTGGAGGTCACAAAGAGGAGGGGACGAGAGACAGAACAGAAACTGGGATTAAATGAGGAGATGAGCAGTGATGAGGTGAGAGGGCAGGAGAGATAAATGTTGCCTTTCGAAGCGAGTGAGAGGAAGCAAAAAGTACCAAAGAAGATATGATATAGGCAAAACAGGAAAGAGGTCTGCACTGTAGCAAAAAAACAACAGACAAAAAAAAAACAAATTCTCTCTCATGATAGTCAAACCCAGCAAACCAAGCTGACACCCTAACCTCTGCTATTTGTTGAATTATACTGGTCTGCCAGTAAAGCTAGTTTTAAATAATAAACCCACATTGTGCTTTCTCATCACAAATCAAAATGGAAAAATGTGCATTTTCTGAATAACAACTATTTGTTTTTCTAATGTTTTATTTTCCTTAGTGGGGGGTTTGGCTACAAGTAATCTAACCTTAATTAGAATTTAAAAGAGGCTTTGCTCCAAACAGTTTGTGAAAAACATTTAATGTGGTAACTTTGTAACAACAGTTTGGTTGGTAGAGTTGGTGTGAGGTGGCGTTTCTGTGAATGTATTTTTATAAATACAGACACACAAAATCATTATAAAATTATACTTAAAAATCATCTTTTTTCCAATTCCGGACACTGCTTTCAGATAAGTGGTCACCAGGTAACGGGCGATCAGTCTGAAATTTGTCACCAAAAATAGTCTACACACACTCACACACATACACAGAAGCTGCATGTATAAAGCCTTTTTTTTCTACTATCGGGCTCTCATAATAGGTTGTGATGTGACACCCCCAAGGAAAACCTCCAAAGGCTCCAGTAGCAATAACTCCTCCACAGTAGTGCACCTGTCTGGGGCTTCTTACTGACGCAGCCCTCAACTCCAAATAGAGACAAATATCTTTCAGGATAACCAGTGTGCTTCTGTTTGCTTGCAGAATGGGGTGAAAGGCTTGTGCCACCTGGATGGAAAGCCTTCGTTTTATGGGTTGGGGTAATGATGTTAATTTGAGATAAGTTCCAAGACCACATCAGTTAGAATGTCAGTCTTTCAAGATTGATTGATTCATTGTTTGTTGATCTTATATCATCATATCATCCCTGTCTTGAGTATTGGCATGTCCTGTAAATGCTTACAATAGGCTCTTTCTGACATTACGTGTGTTAAATAATGTCACATATGAGCTTGGTCTATTTATTAGTATTTACATGACAATAAATTACATTGCATTACCAGAATTTGGAATTTTACCCATGATTCAAGAGGGTGCTGTGGAAGGGAAGTGAACATTGGACAACCATGGAGCTGCCATCTGGAAACTAAATAGATTTTTTGGAACAGAATTCATAAGATTTCACAATCACGTTCATTTGAAGTTTTTATTTATTTTTTATTTACATCAGAAACAACATCATCTACCCCATCCCATGCTACACAACATCTTTAGCTGTTGAGGTAATCCTGGACCTTTGCCAGCCTCGTGGTCTTGATGTGGCATTAGTTCAAGATGGGACACTGGGGCAGGGATAGCATGTCTAAATGTCACAGATACAGTATCTGCCAAACTATCACTCTGTCTCTCACCTCACACTCTGCTGTGCACATCCACAAAATGCCAACATGAGCTGTTGTCATGGCAGCTACTCCCTCCCTTTCCCCTAACCCTCACTCTATTCTGGTCAAAGCTCACTTGACCTCTGCAAACTCCCCCCCTCCCCTTTTCTTTCTTTCTCTTCTCTATTTTCTCTCTTCTTTCTCCTGCTTTGGTGTTGAGAAACACATACTCTTGGCTCTCTTGCCCTGTATGTTGGTAGCTAATAGGTTTCTGTATTTCTGTCCCTGGGTGTCTTGTGTTACCTGCCTTCTTTACCACTTCCCGCTCGTGGCTGTTTTAATGGCCTCTGTGGGGCTCCCAATAGACATACATAACAGTCTGGCTCCTGTGCAGACCCCAAAATATTAGGCAATAATTTGATTGAAGTCCACTAAATAAAGACAAAATCACCATTGCTTTTAAAGATTTCTCAAGACCACTCAAAATGCTTCAGGTGTCTGGGCAGGGATGTCTGGTTACCAGGAAAGGCATGGAAGTTGAAACCTGAGAGAAACAACTTAAGTGAGGATGAGAGGTTTTCTGTTTCTCTAATGGGAACTGTTATGACAGCTGGCTGGAAAGATTGTGATATCTGAAGAATAATTTCCCCCTCATATTTACTGCAGCTACTCTTTGTGGGGTAAATAAACAGTGTAGCTGAGTGTATTTGTGCCAGTCAGTGTGTTTTGTTTGACCAGTGAGTTTTTTATTGCACTTCCTGGTGGACAAATAACTCAGATAATTACCTAGAACTGACAGATTTTGTGTGTACTATTATATTGCCTGTGGGTGTTTGACAAGATCGTGTGAGCTGCACTACATAGGTGATAGGTACATTTGTTTATTGGAAACTAAGGTGCCTGGATATTGGCAGGTTTTTATAAATTTCCTGGCATTGGTGGCACATCTCCAGGAGTATGCAGTTAGCTCACTGACAATAGCTGAATGGATGACGGCAACAGCCTGTGAATTTCAGCCTGGCTTATGTAAAAAAAAGGGTCATCAGTTTACAGCCAGTGTAATTCATTCACTAATGATAAGGCATCCCTTTCAATTATTTCACATGGGAATCAAATTGTTTTGGGTCCACCCTGTATTATTACTCCAATTCTAATGTGTGAATGATATTTGTCTAATTTAAAGGTGCTTTTTGTAGTATTGTGAGTTCAGCATCAAATTGTCCTTCATTCACCAAGAAGTCTCCAGCAGTGGAGAGCAATGATCTTTTCTTCTACTCAAGTTAGCACGCTAACCTGCCAGCCACCGTCTATCTTGTCCATAGACTGTATATATTGATGGACATAAGTCACCCATAGATTATAGAGGAGCGGCTTTGAAGCTCAGCATGGGCTGCTCTGTCATCTGGCATTTTAACATTGGAGTCTATGGGGATTGACATCGCTTTTGGAGCCAGCCTCGAGCAGCCATTGGAAGAACAGCAGCTTTTGTCCCTTCTGTGTTGGCTTAATTTTTCAGCCTCGTAGATCACTTTCTGATAGGAATTCACTGTTGCCTCCAATCTGTCCTGAAGATGTAGTGCTGCTCAGAGGGTGTAAATAAAACCTTTGTACTTTAAAGACAACAATGGCTGAAGCTCTTTTCAAGTAACAGTCACCACAACACTTTTCAATCTAGTTATGATTAGCTAGCTAGCATAACTTTCCTCAAGCCAAACTAATAATAATTTGCCTCCTATCGAACCTTTCCTTAATTAATTCCCATACTAGCATTTAAAAATATGTGTTTCTCTAGTGTGTGAAATTTCCTAATCTGTCCCACAAAGGAGGATGTTTTGTTACTTCATATATCAGAAAAGTCCCATGACATTAAAGATTTTATATTTTGCCCCTGTTTTGAATGAGGCGGGATGAGGACTTCTTCTACCAGAGGACAGAATTCTTTCAAAGTTGACAGGTGCATTCTGGATGCATGTGTCTGTGACATTTACAGATATGTGTGTGTGTGTGTGTGTGCGTGTGTGCGTGTGTGTGTGTGTGTGTACATGTGTGTGTGTGTGTGTGTGTGTGTGTTTGTCCTCGACACCTTTCTGTCTGAAGGAAGTTCATGCGGGGCAGGATTGTGACACTAATGAGGAAACAGGCCAGTGGGACAACAGCAACTTCCTCACACACACTGACACAGTAAAACACACTTTACCCCAGGTGTTTAGACCCCATCAACCCCACCCCCACCCCTGTTTAGGCTCTTTCTCTACAACAGCGCATCCATCTTTCTCCAGGGACAAATGAGTTCCTTTGGCGTGACAGGGAGACAAAGAGCAGAAAAGGCCTGACCTACGTCACCAAACTCAGCATGAAAACACTGTCATTAGTCCATTCACAACTCAACCATGACTTTGCTAGTTGGTCTCACAGATTGGTTGTGTCTCTTTCAGCTCAGGGCTATTGTAAATGGAAATCAGCCTTTCTGATTCAGCCTAATGTTAAATAAACTTGGTTGAAGCATAAGCATGAATAAATGTGTCTACATTTTTGATTGGATTACAGTTCATTTCTGTCAATTAAAGTCTCAAACAGACGTAAATGTAAAATGTAATGTAAATTCATCCATCCACGTATTGTCCACGTGACTAGTGGCTTTTTAATGACAGTGTTAGTATACAGTTGACACTGTACATATCCAGTGAACACAGATTTTTTTTTTAAATGACCCCGGTCTGCCATTGTTGCTAAAATTTTTGCTGTGCAGTCTCTGTGGCTTAAGGGATAATAGGACAGTTGGTCTGTTAGTTGGTCCACCACTTGGTTTCAGTTAAAATGGCTCAGCAAGTATTTCATGAATGACCATTAAATTTTGTACATAGTCCAACAAACATGGTCCTGAGAAGATGCATGCTATCTGCTAACTGCTCTAGCACTGCAGTGAGGTTCACATTTGTGATTTTTGGTGAAATGTCTCTACAAAAAAAATTACTTCACAATTGAACTGCCGTGAAATGTAGAACAGACATTAACACCCACCCAACTGAGGGTGAATTGTAATACCTTTGGTGATGTCCTGACTTTTCCTGTAGCTTTGATTTATAACCATGTAGGCAATGTCATTCTGAATGTGTTTGTATGCTAATGTTGGTTCAAAGCAAAACTGAGCCTGAGCTCAATGCTCACAGAAATAGTCTAACAGAACTGCTAACTGGTTTTAGACTCTTGTTCATATTAATGTTATTATGTTCCATATCCTAGAAAGTGAGGTTTTTAAACATAAATTCTTTAGAGATAGAGGTATTTTGTTGTTTAATTAGGGATCTCTCCCCTTACTGGGGGAAATCCACTGATATATTTAGGTTTCACTTCCTTTTTGAAATGAAATTGTTGTTCAGGGTTTTTATGGGGGTAATGAAACCCCTTTTTTATCGGTTGGTTCATTGTAATTTACATTTTCAAGGGTAAACTTTTCTTGATACATCCTCCATCTCAGATTCAGGGTTAACAGAAAAATATATCAAGCCACTGATAAGGTGTGGATGTCAACATCCCGGTGCATTGAGTGTACTCAAATATCCAATATTTACACAGCAATTTACCTGACAGATGAGATCATAAATATTTAGATGAGACATCAACAGTGTAATTTCATGAACTGAGGAATAATGGGAAGTGGTGCACTTAGCTGACTCCTTGTCAGTTAGATCTATAGTACAAATCAGCACATACAGTACAGCACAAAATGTTCATGATATGTTGACCTAGCGCACATTAACAGTGACTTTTTCATACCTGTGTAAACACTTCATAGCCACAGTTTAAACAGCTAAATAACTAAGTGGTATATCATGTTGTGGGTTGTGCAAGGTGTTCTGCAAGTCACATAGAAACTGCTTTCATACATTGTATCAACAGAGAAATCAGAGTAGAGAGAAAAGTCTGTTCTTGGTGATCGCAGATAACACTGTTTACATTCAGTCTCTCTCTGAGAAAAAGACAGACTTCCACTGTTTGCTCTACACTGGAATGTGTATATTGTTCCCATGAACCAGTTCTTAATGTCTGTCTGTGTGTGCATGTGTCTCTAGATGCTCATCAGTAACACTCTAATGCTGTTCCAGCAGACATATCTTCACAAAGCTGCTTGCTTTTGTCTGTCTCTGTTCTGTTTACTGCTTGCTTGTGTGTGTGTGAGTGTGTGTGTGTGTGTGTGTGTATAAAAGGTGATATAATGACATAATGAGGCTATTGGCCTAATCAAACAATGCTTTGTGTTTTTCCCTCTCTGATTGAAGTAATAAAATAATGCACTTAACATCTCTTTACAGTTAAAACCACATGTATTTTAGTCTGCAAATCTGCCTTTTGAGGTGGTACGGGCAAATCTTAACCCAGTAGTGCTGTGAAATGACAAGAAGACACATACTGATAATATAGCTGAGCTGAAGCAGTTTTATATGAAGAATGAACATTGTGCAGATCTGATCCACAGCCAGCAAAAACAACAGTTTGAGGTCACTAAAATCCAACCATAACATGTATTGTGAATGTTTAATGGGTGTGTTCAATAAAGATACACAAGATTATAATTGTTTGTGTGTTATTAGCTTAAGCACATTGTGTATGTTAACACTTGCAACCTAAATTAAGATCAGACATTTTATGAACAATTAATGATTCATATTTTTCATATTCTTGTCACTATTAACTGGGAATCGATTCTGTTGTGGTGGGAGTAGAGTATAAACCATTGAAAAAGTATTTAGCTCAAATGATCAGTTCAATGATAATAACATTGTTTTGCCAAAAAATTAACTTTCAGTGTCAACTTTAAAAGTCAACGTGGTTGAGAAGCCCAGCAAAATGCTTAAAAAATTGAGAAAATGGTAATATATGACAAGTGGGCAAATCTTCTGCTGAGCAAGGTAATATAATCAAACTATACAGATCAGAATAGATTTGTGATTGATTTGCCAACAGATATACATGTCTTATGAAACAATATCTAGATTATTCTGGTTATAATGTTTTCTGAACTACTAAAGAGAAACAAAACTTTTAACAACATGGGAATTTTCCAGAGTAACATTTCTTGTTTTTGGTTAGGAAAAATGGGTTTGTTTGGCTTTGTTTGTTCTTCAAATTCAACCAAAATTATCTGAATGGACACATAACACTAGAGGAAAGTGAAAATACATGTTTTGTTTTGTTTTGTTTATACCTGGTTCCCTTCTCCTAACTGCAGCTTGTTATTTAATTAAGCAGTAGGTGTCAGTTTTGTCTGCATCTGTGTGCTGAACACTGCATCTCATTTATGAAGCATAGTGTCAAGCTCATTATGAGGACCATGGTTGCCCAGAGGTTCTTGACCTGGGGTCATGTATTATTCTCTTTAGCTCTCCAATGAGTACTTATCTCCCATTCTCACACCCTTGCTATTGTGTGTTTTTATAGTCAAATGGCCACAAAATCTAGTTCATGCTTAATGCTTTTATTACTTTCAATCTGGTTCATAGTGTTTTCCACAGATTATTCACACTGACTGCTGAATAGTCCACAACCTGAGGAAATCCAGACAATTGATATCATCCAAGTTTCATATTACCTGTGTTTGAAGTAAGCTAAGCTACTGCTGCTTGTCCTATAGGTTATAACGTATGGCAAAATATTTTGCCTATTCACTGCTCTTCATTTATAACAGATTGATTTTATACTTTAAGACTTAGATGTAAATGATTGAAGGTCATTACTATGGGTGACAGTTGCATTTATGCTGTGGCAGATAGATATGCGTTTAATATAGTGTCGTTACAAAGTTTGCTGTAGTTATTTTGTACTGTAAAAGTGAATACTATGCTTCTGTTAATAAAAGTGAGACAAATTTTCTGTCTGTTCCTAGAGAACCTCTGCTACAAGCTCCCTCCACTTGGAGATATAATGGCAAGAAGCTGTCATGCCAAACTAGAATGGAGTACATTCTCAAACAGTGCTTTAAGTCATTTTTAATGATTTGAGATTTCATTAATTACATTAATTTGTAATTAATTTGTAGTCTGTATGTATGTAAGTTGTGGCATCCTCCATAAATTTGCTTTGAATAATCCTGGAAAGTGATTTGCCTGAAACGGATTATTTAATATCTATGACAAACATTTGTTTGTTAGACCGCTTTCATTTATTTCTAAACCCTCTTTTTGTTATTTGGCCATAAATGCAACATGGTAGAACATATCCCATTTATTGTTGAGGTGTTAAAGCTTATTTCTCATCTTGACAGGAGTAGCTTGTGCTTCTGCTTTAAAAGGAGATCTAGATGAGCTATGTTTTTTTTCCCAACCAAAAAAATATTAAGTTATAAATTTAAATGCTTTATGCAGTCTACAGTAAGATTTTGTTTTCTTGAAGGGTGACCTCTTTTGGCCATGCAACTAGACATGACATTTGTGCTTCAGAAAGGAATAACTGAAATCGCATGAGATGCCTCTAAAGCTGCAAAAGAGAGGAGGTTATTTTTAAATGTTTGGTTGACCATGTTTGTGACTTTGACACGATTGAGCACTGTTTCCTGCCAGTAGTCAACAGTGGTTTCATTTAACCATGACCATGATCATTTACAGTTTTCTAGATGTTGTATGCCAGTAACTGAGCTAACAGTAAATGACAAGAAAAACCACAATCACTAGGGTTCGCTACAGTATAAACGTGTTACATGTAACATAATGTAACAAACAACAAACAATGTATTTATTTATCTTTTCACTATTACAAATTATTCTTTGTTCCTCAACCTAATCAAACCTGAACTACATTAGTGAATTATCAAAAACACTTATCTGAAACATCTGTAAAGGTTTTGGAACAGTGTCTATGAGTTTTTGTGGGAGACAATAACAATGACATCTTTTGTCATTTAAGTTGGAGGACGTGTTGTTTTTTCATTGATGACTTGATAGATCATGTTATCTATCAATATTTGCAGTGGACTGTGACCCAGTCAGCTGCTTTATCTCCATTCATTACAATCCTTACGGGCAGCCACACTACATGTCCAAACATTATTATCATTATCTCCACAATATGTCACACAGAGAAATACCTTGGAAACATAAGCACAGATCAGGAGAAGAGTGGGAAATGGGGCCCGGGATTAGACTAAGACAGATGTCAACGTGTCCTCTCTCTTTCTCTCTCAGTGCTGACAATTCCCTGCCAATAGCAGTGATTCGCTACTTGGAAATGTAGTGTGTATACAGCCCTGGCTACTTTGACAAATACACGTCCCACTGTGTGTTCACCTCCACAAGTGTGTGTTTGTTTGCCAACTCGCCTAAACAGCACCTTGCATCATCAGGTGTAGTCTACCTGTGTATGTACTGTATGTGAGTGAGAACTGCCATCTGTGTGTGTGTGTGTGTGTGTGTGTGTGTGTGCATGTGTGTGTGTGCACTTTTTGACAGATGTGGGTAGCTGTATGTTTGCTCTCAGTGAGGAGGTGAGGAATATCACAGCCCTCCTCTAAACCACCTGCTATCCAGCTCATCTTAGATCTAACCGTTGCTTATATAATCTGACTCTTGGAGACAACGTGACGTCATCAATAATATTTTCTACCGGAGCTTCTGTATCATACAGGCCACAGTAAGCGTTTGTCTGTGAATGCGTAACAGTCACTGGAATATCAGTCGTGTTACTCACATGGTAGGCCATATCACCAGTCTGTCAGTTGAGATTAAAAAGGCTTCTATTTATTTGTTGTGGAGACCAGATTGGAGTGAAAATTCAGGTTTCTTTCCCAACAAAGATGCAGTGAGCTGAGGGGGGGGGTTAGGGTTAGGGTTAGGGTTACTCATCTCTTTGACCTGTTCCCACATGCTTTTAATTGAATTTCACCATCTCTGTCTCCTTCATTTCCCACACTTTTCCTCTGTGCACATGAAGGCAGAGAAATTAATATTATTTCAGTGGAGGAATAGCTGAATGAAGTAAACCAATGAAGCTGTGATGGAGCTGAAACCCTGAGAAATGTCCCAGGTCGTTGGAAATTATAAAAGCTTCAATCGCCAACTTTATTGTCATTATACAATACTGGATTGCAAAATGAAATGCATTTGATGTGCCTTCCATGCTTTTTTACAGGCAATAAAATAGAGCAATCATACAAACAAAGTGCTACAGGCAATATAAAAAGGAAATCTAATATTTACAAGATATACAAATATTGGTGTACACCTGAGTCAGGATGTGTTTAAGCTAGTTTAACATAAGGACTGCAGATAGGTTTACAACTCAACAGCTCTCTAAAACTACATATGGATGAGATTAAAATTACAGAGGAAGGGGGAAGTGAGGAATAAATTATTCATTGTTTTTTCTGGTTGGCACTTTAACCATCAGAAAACTACAGGATGTGGTCAGTAATAGAAACAGGGCAAGCCAAAAGGCAATACAGGTGCCTACCTGAGGTATTATAACACATGAACTTCTACTGGGTCTTGCTCCTCAGCAAATATGTTGGTGTTAAAATGTTCCCATTGATCAGATTATAGATTTCAAACATGGGTATTTGGAAAACTTGAAGGAAAATCAGGTGCTCTTATGGCAAAAACTAACCCTCCAATACTGAAAAAAATCAAATGTGCTTGTCTGCAGCTGCATCCAGATTCAATTTTTGGTATTTAAGATTAATGCACTTGGGTTAAAGTATATAATGTGTTGTCATATTGCTTCTTTATTCAATCCAGAGAGTCATTTATATTCATTAGTTTCCTTTATTATAACATTTTAACCGTTAACCTGAAAGAGTTCCACACGTGTCTTCAAAATGATGCTCTCCTCTGCTGTCTCAGGTTCCAGGAATTTAGTTCTTTGTCCTGTCTGTGTAGTTGGCGACTGATGAGTTGGCTGCTGCTCAGACCCTCAGAGAAAGAAGAGAGAGAGAGGGGTGAGGGAGAGAAGGAAAGAAAGGTAGTGAACGATGTGTATGCCTAGTTGTACACTGGAAATTTGTTGCATAAGAGCGTAGCTCATTACCACAAGGTAATGGAAACACGCTTATATGTCAATGCTATTGTTCTACTCTCTTTGTCCTTTGAACCTCCTTGTTGCTCTTTTTGATGTGTTGTCAATAAACTGATGATGCCAATTGAGTGTGTGAAAATATCTGTTGGCCTCTCCTGCTTGACAGCTACCAGCTACCAACAGCGTGTGTTCATTTCTCTCCTTGTGCATTTGTGATGTTACAGCATTAGCATGTTACATAAGCTTATAACGCCTGGATGAGGCTGCACCAACAATGTAAATCCATAACTTTTTTTGTATTTAAGGTCCTTCCTCATACTACAGCCTAGTTTCATTCTAGTGACTTATCAAATCCAATTGCACCAATCAAAGTTAAGAAAGTGTCTCCACTAGGACTAATGTGTAATCTGGTTACTAGGAAACATCTGTAGTATGATTAAATCAAGTGCAGTTAGTGTAAACATGAAGTATCATCACGAGCTGTAACATAACTTAAAAAAAAAAAAAATGAAGTGTTATATTAAACTATATTAAACTTTCAATGTTAGTGAGGTACAGAAAAATAGTTATGCTAACCTAACAGCATCAACATCTCATTATTATTGGCATAAGGTTTTGTTGAAGGTGCATCGTGTTTATTGAAAATACTGTATGTATTTAAAATTTTCCTTCTTTTTGCATCCTCACTAAACACTGTTTTTGATCAAGTGTCATAGTCCATATTACTTGCCATGCTTTATGTTAAAGTAATTTATTTATTGATGCAGAATAATAATTATTATTAATAAATAAGTTCATAAAGAGTTTGGACTTAGACCTAGACCTGCTCTATATGTAAAGTGCCTTGAGGTAACTGGCGCTATATAAATTAATTTGATTTAAAATCTTAACTTAACAAGACTATGTTTGAAGATGAATTGGTATTACCACCATCAGATGGTTTATAATGACATATTAAAGGATAACTTGGGTATATAAATTGCAATATTGCTGAAAAGACTTTGGACAAGTAAACAAATTTAAGCAGTCAGATAATCATGCAGGTTTTTAACAGTACCCCATGAGTTAGTCAAATGTGCACGTTACTACAAGCAGGATTGTATGCATCTGTGTCTAACATATCAAATAATATATAGGACGGTGCCAGCTGATTACCATGCCTTGTCGAGTATAGTATAGTCACTCAAAGTAACCAATATTTCGGAATAAGTGGCACAACCACCTGATACCAGTGTTGGACCAACACAGGAAAATTTATTTTTCAAAAAGTTACATCAAATAATCTTTTTGTGTTTCTCTATCGCAAAAATCATTTTGAAAAGTCTGACATAAGCTTCTATTGTGGTTGTAGTGAGTTCATGGTCTAATAAAAAACCCAGTTTTGAAATGGGGCCAGGAACGACAGACATGGTCTCTGCCTTACAAGTGTCGAGTGTCATAAACAAGCTGCTGTGCCAAGTATTTACCCTACTCAAAGCTCTCTATACCTGCTGGCACAGATACCCACAGCTCCCAGCCAAGGGGGGATTCAAAGCTGAATTTTGGGAAAAGACCCACTGTGTGTCTGTGTGTGTGTGTGTGTGTGTGTCTGTGTGTGTGTGTGTGTGTGTGTGTGTGTGTGTGTGTGTGTGTGTGTGTGTGTGTGTGTGTGCGTGTGTGTGTACAGTATATAAAGGCTTGGTGCAACAGTTAGTTGAGTTGTTATGATACCAGATATTTTGCTTTAAATGTGAATCTGTTTGTTGGTTTCACATCAGTTCACTACTTCCTTGGATGATGATAAAACAGACAGAGGCTGAGACAGTTAGGGGAAATAAATACATAAATTCCTTTGGAAATATAAACACCATCCTTCTTGACTGAGCTAATTTCTCAATGAGAAAACATGTTTCTAACTTTTTTCCAGTATTGTCTTGCCCTAAATTTGCAGGTCTGTTGGGTTTTCCATCTTGCATATAAGCCTTCCAACAGTATCTCTGTTTTCTCTCAGTGAGACTGGGTGGACTGAGCTCAAGGTCATCAAGAAACAAAGAAGATGACAAATAGTAGTGCAGGTCCCAACTTTTATGCAAACCAGATCTTAGAAAAGCTTTTGATTAAATTCAGCTTCCTGCCATAGTTTATAGAATCCACAAAATACATGGACCATAGAACTGAAATTCCCTATAACCTTTTATGATTGAGCAGTCATTGTTAGGTTGTTGAAAATACTTGATTGTGATTGATTTGTTAGCTTCTTGGCAAAAAATCCATTCTCGCTACAGGTATATGTTTTCCAGTAGAACTCCATTTCTCTCACCCTTATGAAAGCAAACCAAGATTTGAACTGTTCATCACTCTGTCTGTGGTCATCCACAGGTCCAGCCAATTATGTCATTCTCACTTGTACCATAATGTAAGTCATGATGTCATTCAAACTCTGGAAATCAATCCATCCACATCTGGTGTCAAGAGCAAATAGTCTGAGTCCACAACTTTCACTGAGCAGAAGCTCAGTGTAAGTGTGAGATTGGGCCCAAAAGATTCTTATTCCTACTCTTAATTTTTTTGCTTGTTTTGCTTATATTAATCACTGCTGAATATACAGAAGGCTTTTTTCATTATCTGCCAATGATTTTCTGGATAATCGATAAATTACTTAAAAGAGAAAAGTGCAGGGTCTTGAAATCTCCAGTTGTAGATTTTGATTTAGCAATAATATAAATGAAAAAGAGATAATCAAAACCATCAGAATTTTAATTTTACGTGAAAAAAGTTGTTTAGTTTATTCAATTCTTATTCAGTTATCAAAATAATTACCAATAAGTGCATTTTTGATTGATCAGCCAAAACTTTGTGTTTTATTTGTAGGCACGCCGCTGGAAAGCATTCATACTTAAAAGCCACCAACACAAACCATTTTACACAAACTGAGTGTCACTTCCCTCTTTCAGTAAAAGAGAATGGCTCTTCGTAGAAAGGGGTTTACCTAATTTCAGTTTGGTTTCCTTCTTCCCTTTTTACATAAAATAACAAAAAAAAAAAAAAAAAAAAAAAAAAACTATAAACACTTTACACTTCTTGCTAAAGGGACCTATTTTTCCTTGAACCAGTTAAAGTTTCAAAAGTCTGAACCAAAGTAATATTTTACTCTCTGTAAGTAAATATACAAGAAATTTCCAAAGATGTGTCAATCTGTCACTCGGTTTTGTCTCAATTGAAGGCTGAGCAAATTGATAACATGTGGTTTTTTGCTATTGCAGCCTGACATGACTCCACTCCAGTCGTTGTTTTGTAATTTTGTTTTAATGGTGCTGAAATCCATGCCAGGTTTTAGCTGTGGCCCGCCACAGAGAGAGAGAGCAGGTTCAGAAAGCTGGAAGCATGCACTCTGCAAGTATTTGAATTATGCCATTGACGTCAGCACAGTCATAAAGTAGACTGCTGCCCTTCCCCTGAAGTTTTCCCTTGCCAGAAGGCCTGTTCAGCTCAGTGCAGATGGATTCAAAGGCTCTCTGCTTTACAGACAGGCCCTTTTGTTTGGGTATTTGGGAAGCATTTGGACTCCCCCCACCAAAAAAACACCACCACCACCGTGCCCTCTTTGTGGAGCAGAAAGCAGCTTTTTCATCAACGATAAAATAGCCCACTTCAATTGACATCCTCCTGTTTATTATCAACCAGGAAAGAAAACAGCCAGATTATGGTTTGGTTATCATTACTATGTGGTAACGTGGCTGATTTTTTGGCAGAGTTTAGATCCAGATATCTTTGTTTTTTTCTGAAACTGCTGTTAGGCCATGAATGCCACATGCCTATTTAGTTGTTACTGGGGGGAGTTTGTATTTAATCTTGATTCAATCAGGAAGTTTCATTCAGCCAATATGGACAAACACAATCAATCTTGTTCTGCATGCTCACCAGTGCCAATAGTCCTTATTGGCTCAATTTGATTTTTGTATGTGGTCTGGGCTGCACACATAAACACAAACATGTATGTAGATACTGACACACACACCATGCTTACCCGTTGAGACATGCTGTTTGAGGTCATCTGAGGTTTGTCTCAGCTGGTCTTCATATGTGACTGGAGACACTGATCCTTCATTGCACGCAAACCCCTTCATCATAGAACCCCTCTGGTGACTTTCCTCGCCCCACTCATCAAGTCTGCTCCGTCTCAACCTGGCTCATCTGGCTTGGCTCTGTTTCAAGGCCTGCACACTAAATATGGTCAAGGTAATGTTAATAAGGCAGTCATGTTTTTCTTGACAACAGTTCAACAACAGCTGGAAAAGCATTGGGACCAAAATGATTTCTTGCTTGGCCTGGATGTAATGTTATTCAGACATCAAAGCCAAAAAACAGAAGAGGCATGACACGTGATCTGGGCCTGTCTAGATACATAACAGCCCACTGAGGTTGTTTACTTCCCCATTATTTGAAATAAGACCTGTAAAAGTGATCTGGACCGTGATTTAAAAGGCTCGTGGGAGCTGCCACACCTTCCATATTTCTGGGTGTATAATAATTGAAGTAGACCAACCAGTAGACCATGACTTGTCTCATTTATAACAACACCATGTGGATGCTGTCTGCTTTATTCAAATGTCTTTCAAATTAACAGAAAATTTAAGGGCATTACTGCATAGAATCAAAGAAATATCTATCCATAATACCTGATTTGATCACAGAAACTCTCCTTAATGTCCCCTTGTGGAAAACATTATAACTATTTTGTATTTCTAAGGGGCCTGTCATGATGTGCATGCATGAGAATAAAGCTTTTATTCCATCTAACAAGCTAGTACTCAAATTCCTTAAAATAACATTGCTCATACATTGTAAATCCAGCTTATTCACTCTGGTATACTGAGAGCTCTTCTTCTAATTAAGCTACTTCAGGCACCATTACTGCAGAATCATATCTTGTCTATCCACCCTAAACATCCTTTACTCCCTCTGTTGGTTTGTAGGTTTTGCTATTTTTTCAAAGTACTTCATTCTCTTGCCAAGAGTTAGAAAAATACCATTCTGATGTCTGTACGAGAAATAAGAGGCTAGCTTAGCATGAATACAGGAAACAGGAGAAAACACTTTGTATAGCTCTGTCTGAGGATAACAAAGTCCACTTATCAGTACCTGTTCAGTAAAATACAATGCGATCACAGTATGACATGTACATCTGTTGCATTGGAGTAATCAAAAATCTCAGAAATGATTAAACCTTAATAAATAAAACCAGAAATATCTCCATGGCTATGGAGTAATAGAGATTTTTATTTCATAGTAATTTAGTTAAACCAACCACTAAGGTCACCTTGGAAGAAGCAGAACATAGACCTAAATGCCCCAAATGTTTATGCAAGTCAGACAAGAAGTCAGACAAATCAGTATGTGGATGTGTGTAAAAGTTGGATTTAGTCTATGATGAATCTTTTTCCTCTGACTTCATAGAAGCTTAGCTGGATCCAGCAGCAGCTGCATGCTGGCCCATTCTGATTATGCAAAAGTCTTCATGCTGATTGTAGAAATCTCTCATCATCCCTGATATCAGATCTCCCACTGGACAGACAGAAAACCTCTGTAATTGTAACTCTAGACACCGCTTTGAAACCTTCAGGAAAAGCAACTTCAACAATGACAGAAGTTTGGCTAACTGGGGTTTATGGCTCCTCTGATCCATGCTAATCAACCCAGGGGCAAATGCCAGTCAGCGTGACAACAAGGTCTATTCAGTCCTGTCAGTACTGTTGCTCCCAATATGGGAGTTCAACTCAGGTAAAACAGACAAAGCCTCATCCGTTTCTGTGTGTTTGTGTGTAACATGTTTGTGTATGTACATGCTGAGTATATAGAAGCTGAGAGTAAAAGAGAGAGAGTGAGAGAGAGAGAGAGAGAGAAACAGGGAGAAAAATTGGAGAGAAGAATATGTGAGAGTTTGAGAGAGAAGGAGGCAAAACAGATGTAGATCATGAGGGAAAGTTCAGCTCAAGGACAGGGCACATGTTACACTCACAGGTCCTCTGAGCAAACTTGCTGATAGGACACACCAACAGCTTCAATGACGTCTGACTGTTTTATCAGAGCGAGCCAGAGAGATACTTAAACAAAACATTTCAGATTTTTACACCAAAACACAATGAGCAATCAGAAAGGAGAGAATACAGTATGTAACCATCTGAGAGAGACCCCTCAGGTCTCAGTAAACCTTGTGATGTCAAAGTGTCTCTGAAGTCAGTTCTGTATCTCCATGTGTGTGAATAATTTGCATGTGCGTGAATCATTTGTGAAGTATCCATAGAACAAGTGGGTATGTTTTTTCTCCTGTTAAGCAATTTCAAACTAAATGAGTAGATCATGGTGTGTCTCAGTCAGAACTAAAGCCTCCTTTAGTGAATTGATGTGATAAAGATTACTACTTCTGTCATACTCTTCTGTAACAAAACACGTCATTATGGATGACATTTCAGCCATTCCTAAATTACAAAGTTGTTCCAAAAAGCCACAAAATTTTCTAACGACTATTTTGATTGTTAATTAATTGTTTAAATGATTTTTTTCAAGCAAAAATGAAAACTATTCAGTGGTTCTTAATTTTCAGTTGTTAGGATTTTATTATTATTAGGACATTTTTCACTATTTTCTGACCAAACAGAAAAAATATTCACCAGATAATTCAGTAATGAAAATATGAATCATTAGTCACAGCCCTCCTAGGGTATTTAAAATATTCCTGGATGGGATTACTGAAGGACCACCAAGTATGCTAAAATACTGCAGGTATTTGGGGAAGAATTCTATACTGTGGGGAGGAAACTCACATCTATATACAGTCTAGGCAGCACTGAAGTCCATGATGAGCACATGCAGCGTTATTGTAAAATCAACCAACCTCTTAGAGTAATAAATCCTGCTCAAATAGGGCTTAAGATTCACAGTGAGTCTTACATGTTCTTATATTCTTATGAACTTCTGTAACATCTCACCAAGAATCATCTAAAATAAAATAAAACCGAATACCCTCAAAACCATTATTCCAATGATGCTGCATGGGGTCTGTTATTGCTGCACAACCTTTGGGAGTCTTTGTGTGCTCCTCGGGTTTATAGCTTTCTGTGTTGAGTTCAATATGAAATCAGACAGGAAAGTGTTTGTGTGTTATGGTGAGGACAGGGAACACTATGTCCAGGGAGAGAGGGGGAGCAAGCAAGGGGGTCTAACACACACACACACACACACGTGCACGCACACACACACACACACACACATCCATGCATGATGGTTACATTCAAAGCATTTTTGTTTTGCTACCAGAACTGTATTTTATTATAAGTACAAGCAGACGAGCCATTATTCAGGTCTACATGTATACTATTCTGTATGTTTATTCTAGCAGGTTAAAACAACAGAATATGCACACATTGGTGTTGCTACAGTAAGAGATTAATACTTAACACTAAAACTATAGGCTCACCCCTCAACAGCCTTGCAAACATTCACCTCTATGTGCAAATACAAACGCACTTTTTGTAATTACAATGTCAGTTCATCCTGATTTTAAAATTTATTAGTCTAATTTTAAGGAATAGTTCAACACTTTGGGAAATTTGCCTATTAGCTTTCTTGTTGAGCGTTAGATGAAGACATGACATGACTCCAGCTACTAGCTTAGATATCAAATGTTAACGAGTGAGCATTAGCTATGCTAATTACCTCCTGGCTCTAGTGCCACGGGAGTGGTGTTGATGTTCCCATCTAACTCATGGCAAGATTTCTGATTTCCCAGAAGGATTCCTTAAATATTAACTTAAACAGATGCAACTATATAACACTAAAAAGGCCAAAAGACTGAACTAAATTTACATTACATTAATTACATTACATACATCTATATTTCTGGATTTTATTCTATATTTATTATTATTATTTTAAACACCCTCCTTTACATGTCCCCCTCTATTTAACTGCATAAATTGTTCTATATGTGAATGTGACAAATACATTTTTTTTTTGCTTACCACAGAATTTCCAGTTGTCCTAATTTTAGATACCAGCTTCCTTGATTTAAGTTCCTCCTGCAAAATTCTTTTAAGTAGCTGGTGCAGAAACATAAAAGCTTTGTTTCCTATCACAGTGTGCGTGCAAGAGGGACAGTCGGCAACTGTGCAACTTGTACATCTGACACTGCATGAAGAAGTATGAAAAACATGTACTTGAAGTATTTCTACTTCAGCCTAATTGACACAATAAAACACAGAAGAATTCCGGTTAGCAGTGTCTCAGAGCTGCTTCTGGAGGGGTCACCACATAAAAAAGGCACCAGTATGTTTTACAGACACCGCTTCTTGGAATGATAAATTCACCCGATATAGCTCTGCTGTAGATTCAAGTGCTGAATGATATGTAAATCCTCCACAATTTCCACTGATTATTTATTTCCCTTCTGTTTATAATTCACAACTGCAGGGTAACAAACACTGATACCATCTATTGAGACATTGTTTCTATTCTGCCTCTGTGTAAATCAGATTAATAAACTTTAATAGAACACAGACTTGTGATGTCACTTTTTCATTTCACAGAACCTGGCATACAGAAATGTTTCAATCAACAAACTGTGCAGCGTAACATAACATGCTCGTAAAACCACAAACACCACCCTTCTTCCCTCTTTTTGTAATTACTGCCAGTGATTGATTTTGCAATGTTGTGCATGTGAAGTCATTTTTCAGCTTGTAAGAAGTGGAAGTGACGTGCTAGAGCAGCCCACTGGCTGATTTCTGATCAACTCATCTCTGTTTCTTGTAAAATGAGAGATACCACTAGAGAGTAGCTCCCCTTCATTCTCTCTCATTCAGACACCTAATGCTGCTGCCAGTCGACCCACACCAAAGTTTGGTTTCTCTTTATATATGAGTGGTGTGATTACTCTTGCTCACTGGAAATTTGATACATCACCCTTAAAACCTGGATGTTTACATGACACATGATAAATGCTTAGTTAATAAATTGAAAGCAGAAATTAAGATGAGAGGAAAAAGAGAGCTTGTCCTATGCTGACTTCTTATCATGCATGACTGAGTGTTTGTGTCTCTTTGTCAGAGCCTGCAGGTCATTTCCACTGATGATCTAACTACCACTACTGTGCCATATAGATTTTGACTGCTGATAATAAATTGCAGCCCCCCTGCTCTGCTGCATCTACTATCACATCACAGACAGGAAACTCTATCCCCATGAGAGGATGATAGATGCAGCTGTCTCACTCACTCCCGTACATGCATACACACATCATCAGCTCTTCTGCTCTGATGTCCTGTGGGCTCACTTGTCCTTAAACAACCTGATAGCACCATTTTCCACACACTGTACATGCATAAGTCTATGGGTGTGTGTGCACCTGCTAAAATGAAGTAATCTACAATACAATTCTTTTTCAATAAATTGACAGATTTTTGAGAGAAGACAAGAATGAATGTGTGTTACCTTCCATTCCAAAATATGAGAAAAAGGATTCCCATTATAGAAAAGAAATCTTTAATTATAATAACTCGAGATTTTAATGTAAACCATTGTATTCATAAATGTGCCTGTAACAGAAACAGAGAAATATGAGCTTCTTTGAGTGACAACAAGAAAAGGAAAAACACTAAATTGTGGGCCAAGGTTGGAATATCTAATATTGTCATTGGAAATTTTTATATTGCCCCTGCCGAATAATGGATAGCCACAATAAGAGGAACACCTGTATAATACTGCTAAAGTTGCCCATTGTTTATTTTGTTTATTTCATTACCTATATTCTTATGTGTTCCTCAAAAAGGAGGTTTTCTTATGTTATTGTGGTGATTGTGCTGGTACATCTGAATTACTCCCCGGTTCACAAATTTTTCATTGATATTGCTAACGGTTTTAGGTAAAAGTTTGCTTGACGCATGCATTCCCAATATATTTATTCTATTCTTATGTCTATTTTATCTTTTGTTGTTAATAGTGGACATGGTAACTTTGTCAATGTAGGAAACACTGTAGCTTTGTATGCGAGTGAAGCTTACTGAACTGAACTGAACCGAATATTGAACTGAAAGAGAGACTGAGGGAGCTGACCTCATATCCCTCGTAACTCTCCCTGCCTCCGCAGCCTGCTGGCTCTGCCTCCCTCAGCTGGAAAGTACATGTTTGTGTGTAAGCACAGTAATGAGAAATTAAAATTGATGCATATGTACATTATGTTTGTGTGTCTGTGTGAATGTGAGACTGTGCATGTGTCTGGATTGTACATGTGTATCTGTTTGTCAGACCACCGTAGGTTTGAGTGCTCATCAGAAAGGTCCTTGTGTCAGGGTGGAGGCGGTGGAAATCCCCTCTTACATTGTGATGTTAGTGTACTGTATGTGTGTTTGTGTGTATGTGCGTACATTCATGTTTGTTAGTAGATGTGTGGCTTTTGAATGCTGTTTCCTGTCCACATGAGGTCATGACAGTCCGCAATGCAAGCTGCTGTAATACCAGTAACTGGTGTAGTTTTTTATGTAGTATATGTACCTCTGTTTAAACAAGTGAGAGTATTAAAGCTTGTTTTTTTTTTAGTTTGTCACTATAATTTCTGAATGTCTTTTATGGAATATGTGAACCTTTTATATTAAAAGTATAAAATGGAATATACAAAATAACAAACAAAATCAAGACCGAAACCATCATTGTTGCCTCTAGCACCACAATGAAATTTGACTTGGAGATTTATAGAGAAATTTCTTAGTTTCTATCACCCTTTCCAGGCATTTCCAGACGTTTCAATAAATGTCAATTCTTTTTCTTTTGCGTAGCTGGTATTGGCCTTTTATTTGATTCTAGGAACAAACTTACTGACCTATTACCTTTTGCTGTGTTAAATAACAAAATATATCCACTTTAGTTACTTGTTCTGCACATCCAAAATGTTTAACCCAGCAACAGAGAAGCCAGTTCATGTCTTACAATGATTTTGGTTTGTGATGGATTTTCTTCACAACCTTTCACTGAACAAGGGGCAAAGAAACACAGAGATATTGCATGCACATGTCTGCTTACTTATATGTCTTAACACACAAGAAATCTGAAGTTATATTAAGAGTCAAACCACGTGCAGCTCTTGACATCTTCAAGGAGGAAAAGGATGAGGACAACGGTGGGCAACATCATAAGAAAAGCTCATGTCTTAATTAGGGGTCAACTAATGATTTTACTTCTACATATTTGTATCAAAACTGGAAAAGCAACTATTTAATCTTCTACTACTTTCACAGAAAACAGTTGTGCTTACTTTATGTTCATTCCCCTTTTCCTCTGAAGTTTTTTAAAACATTGACATTAGATTTGATTGTTGCTGTGCAACTATCACAATATACAGAGAGATAATTGAGTGAGTCAATATCCAAAGCTTCAGTGCTTACCACATAAATATTTGTTTTTTATTTGACTGGTGGTAAACTAGGTCTAGCAGTGGAGTAAACACTGGTGGTACTGGCTCTGCTTGCCAGCAGGGCAGGGATCAGAGTAAAACTGTTATACAAGCGTTATAGTTAAGTGGCTCTGGCACCTAACGAGATTGGATTTGGTATGTGGGGACCCGCAAGAAGATGGCCTCGTGACCAGTTCTTGATCCTGAGTCACTAAACCAGATTTTAAAGCTCTGTACCCATATTTGTGTGTTTTGAAATCAAAGCCATGAAAGCAGTTAAGGGCTCCAACCATCAATCCAGCAATTCAGTTTTCCCTGATACGGCTCCTTTACCACACACACACACACACACACACACATCTGCATTACTACTAGTTTTGACCTTTTTTGATCACATCTGCACTGCTCTGCCCTTAACTGTAGCCCAGTTCAGCTGTGTAAAAATATGAATTGTTTTCTGAGAAGTGTTTTTGGTATAGCAAATGCTTCTAAATTCTACAGGACCTGTTAGTGACTGTTGCCATGGCAAAGAGCTAGACAGATGTGCAAATCAGGTTTGAATCCTGCATATGTACTAGTTCCCAGCAAATGCATTGCTGCATTTCTCAGCATGTTAGATCAGTGAAATAATGTGAAATATAGGTTATCACAAAACCTGTGTGCATGTGCATCCGGCATGAGACACAGAGTACCTTTAACTGTTCCAAAGAGTGAAGAAAATGTGCTGTTGCTGCTAAAATCATCTAACTTTGCTAAAGAATGCAAACATTATCTGATCCGGCTTTTACAAAGCTTAATTTAATTTTTAGCTTCCGCTTACTGTAAGCAGTGCAGACTTTTAGGCTTTGTCATTGGATGGATCTTACTGAAATGCTATCTTCTTTTTTTATGTACACAATCTTTATCCAAAGTATATCTTTTCTCACACATCTTTGTACCACAAATCCAAGAGCTAGTTTCATGCAAGAGACTTCTACATCTGATACCTAAATATATTTATGTGGAATTACAAAGTAAACTCAGCCTCCACACATCCAGAAGTTACAGACCATTGAAAGTGTTGTTACGGTGAGTTTTTACTCAAATGGCGCAGAGTTCTTTCAGTCAGTTTTTGAAGATGATATCAAAACAAAGTAAGGCTAGAAACTTATCCATAGCCAAGTGTTAGCGTGTTTCTTTCTGTCTAAGAAGAGTTTAAAAGTTCAAATGAGAGCACTGTTATAAGGACAAGGGCTTTTTTATACTCTTCAAAAATACAAACCACCTCAAAAGTGCTGGGAATACTGGAAAGAAAAATCTCAAATAAGTGTAAGCCATTTCAACATCAGACGCTGGTGGAGTTAAACTAAACAGACACACACTCCCTCTTTTTCTCTCACTCCCCTCATCAGAGTGAGGGTAGGCTGTGGGCAGAGTGCCAGGTGCCTCTCATGTTTGGGAGAGCAAACAGGCTCGTGTCTTTGATGGTGAGGAGATCAGAGCAGGGGACACATTCTACGTGGCCACGCTAAGGTCGCCGCAGTGCACACCCTGCTGCCATGTTGTGCTCTGCAGCTAGGAGACCCAGAGTATACACAATGCAGGGGCAGCAGACGTGTGCATGTATGTATGTATGTGTGTGTGTTTGTGTGTTCATCCAACCCCATCAGCCACCTCATCACACACCCCCTCTGCTTTCCAACACGGAGTCACTCCAACCTTGACGTACAGTTGTAGTTGTCTGAAAAACACAGTCAAACCACAGGAACAGGGCTGGAATACTGGCTTCTAGTTCATACAAGAAGATTTCAGTAGTGGTTACAACACAGTCCCTCTCTTGTTTTTCTTTGTATTTGGTCATCAGCACTGTGCAGTGTTGCAATTTTTAGGAAAATTATCATGCTTATTGTAACATAAGAGGTTCAGTCTAATGTAAAATAAAATAGTGACTCATGTTCCTTACAGATATGAGAGACGTTTATATTAATTAGTCTTTATTCACGTTCCAACTACTTGAAATAGATATTTGAAATCATGGCTTAAAATGCTGTCTATTTAACAAGAGGTACAGAGGGCTGTTAAACATAATCCTTCTTTTTGGCATATTTACTTTTGTTGCATCTTATGCTTTTTGTTTCTTTTTTTTTTCTTTTTTACTTTTTTGCCTTTCTTTGTCTGACATGATACTAAACAATGTATTCTTGAATCATATACACTTATATCAGATATTTCATCCCCTTTGAATTATAAGGTTCTATCTGCATTCCAAGTGGTTTTGAGATATTGAGCTTCAAAGTTTTTGTATTCCATAGAGCAAATGATTTTTGATTCTAGGATAAGGAGTCCAAAAATGCATACAACTTACACAACACACAAAATACCTAATATAATGTTAATTCATTACCATGTTAATCAGAATATGTAAATTACTCAATTTTAACAAAAATGTCAGACAGAACCATATAATTCTAAAGGGATGATTTGTAAAGTTTAATTTTCTTCTTTCTTAAGTTTTTGTTTATATATATATATATATATATAAACAAAAGAAAGATAGTTGGTAAATGGTGTGGGAACATTGTTTAGTCATGGTGAAGTTGATATCTAAGTCAGTTCAAGTAACTTTGTCTTTGTGCTACATTTGCGTCTGTGCTGTCTGTGGTTAGGCCTTTAACCTATTGCGTACACATTACAAAACAACCCCCTCACACGTCTTTATTACATCATTTTACCCAGAGAAAAATTACAAATGAATGTTCTCAGCCCTGTGTGGAGTCATTAAAGCATCCTGCATCTTGGTCATGTGGGGGTACTCTTATCTGTCAGTTGTCAACAAAAAGATGGGATTATAATGATTAAAAAATATTACCTGTGCATTTGTCTGTACATTGGTTTGTGTGTGTGTGTGTGTGTGTGTGTGTGTGTGTGTGTGTGCGTGCGTGCGTGCGTGCATGCGTGCGTGTGTGTGTGTGCGTGTGTGTGTGTGTGTACCAGGGAAGTCAGAATAGTCATAGTGAACACAAAGGTTTGGTTTGATGTGAGAAAATGTGCGTTTGTATGTGTACATTTAGCAGTGTCTGTCTGCTGCCTATGAGGTAGGGTAAAGTGTGTGTGTGTGTGTGTGTGTGTGTGTGTGTGTGTGTGTGTGTGTGTCTGTGTGTGTCTGTGTGTGTGTGTGTGGTGGAGGGATATCTGGTTTCCTGCTCCAGGAGGTTTGATTTTTTGTAAATCAGCTGAGGGCCTCAGTATGGGTGGGGTGGGGTGATGGGGTCATACACACTCTCACACATAAGCATATGGACAGAGAGAAAAGTAACATAGGGAGCTCAGGTCCCAGCTTTCATTCACTCTGCTCTGCTCTGCTGACAGCTGTGAGTCTTATCAACTTGCCACAGATCTCCTCATGATGAAGGAGCGCTGCAGCCGCGTGCCACCTCTAACTATTCCCCTTCCTCTGCAGCAGCGGCAGCAGGCACTCCAAGTGGGACCCGTGGGTGGATGTTGCCTGGGAGTGGCTGGGCAGCACTCAGGCTCCATGTGCGGCGTCCGTTCTGACTGTGTGTCTCTGTGTGCCGGTTCCTTGTTGACAGATGAGGCATACCAGAAGTTGGCCATGGAGACGATGGAGGAGTTGGACTGGTGTCTGGACCAGCTGGAGACCATCCAGACCTACCGCTCTGTCAGCGACATGGCTTCCAACAAGGTAAGACAGGCTGCATCTTTGACTATGTGGAAAAATTAAACAAGTGCAAGCCTGATGTTGCCTTTACTTTAATTCAACCAGAGCAACTTTTGTCAAGCAGTTGACCATTTTTTGCAAGTGTTTATACTGAAAAGGTTCTGCTCTTTGAGGGAGCTGTCAAAGCATCTGAGCAGCTGCTTGGAGAACTAATCCCCAAGCATAATAAACACACAAATGCCAGTATACAGAATCCAGAGATACTTCTCCTGAACTTGGCATGACCCAGGCAAAGTCCACAGTATAATAAGTCTGAACATGCACAGTAAGAGGGAGGAGTGTGTGTGCATGTGTGCTCACTGGTTATAAAACCTGCCTGTGCATTTGTATGAATATCAGTGAATGTCATTCATCAGCTGATTTCTGCCTAAACCAACATGAAGCTCTATTGTTTCTGTAGTTTTTTCTCCCTTTGTGCAAAAGGAAGTGTGTGTTTTGTCTCTTGGCCTTCTTTCCTGTCAAACAATCTTTCACTGTCCACAGGTTATTCTGTTTTTACTGCGTCATTGAGAGTGTATGATGAGCTTTTGCTCTCCTTACTGAAAACATGTCCAATCACATTCACTAAGGGTGTCATGGTGGTGGAAATCTAGGTTTGATTCCTGGGCCTAGGGCCTTTCAGTGTGGAGTTTTGCATGTGGAGTTCTCCCTGTGCCTGTGTGGGCTCCCTCAGGGTGCTCTGGCTTCCTCCCACAGTCCAAAGACATGCACGTTTAGGTTAATTGGTGACTTAAAATTCCCCAAAGGTGTGAGCATGGGGTTGTTTGTCTCTTTCTGCAATGGACCCGTGACCTGACCTGGCATAGTTAAAGGATGGACATTCACTATAATGCAGACTAAATCATGAGGGAAAAAACCTCCTGATGATGGCACTGTAACAACTTCATGAATTTTCAGGCTTTCAAACTTTTGTGCTGATAGTGTGTGAGCTGCAGAAAAGCTCCTGATTCATGTATTCATGTAAGAATCATGTAGTTGAGTGAGAAAGAGAACGGTACCAAATAACAATTTAGCTGTATCATTGATTGGATTTGTTGAGCTTTCAGTTGGTACTGACTCCTGAAGTTCATATCTAAGAAATAATGAGTTTCCCCCATGCTAAAACCTTGAGTAAATACAGCTAGATCTTGTGTATAACATTTTTAGTTTCACCATTAGCATCATTATCACTGCTGTTAAGAAATCCCATCAGCAGTATTGACATGGTAGCAGTGTATCCTGTAATACACCATATGTATATCAGGCTGCTACCACCTCTGTGCTGTGTGGCCCACTGCACATGTACACTATTGTCTCATAATTGGCCAACTGCTTGTTCTCTCATGGCCAATAGACCATAGAGATGACATCATGCCTATTAAAATAGTGTTCCCTGGACCACTTTTTGGCACTGGGGATACGGTGTGATCACTCAGCCTATTTGTCCCCGTGGCCACTGCAATGACAAGATACTCTGCAGCCCAAAAAAGAATTCCCCCATAGGCCACTTCTATAAAAGAAGTGTCTGTAAAATTGTTGACAGGACAACAACTGCAAACAACTATTTGTCTGTGTCCATGAATGTTCAACCCATGACACTTTTACCTTTGTAAAACTTTCCCACCACCTAGAAAAGCAACTTCAAGTGCATAACATAATGCCATTGTAAAGTCTATGAGCTGAGTAGCCAATTTGGAAGAGAACATAGAGGCCAGAAATATTTTTTTGGCTTGTGCGATTCTTGAGCAATTTTTGAAACTTCAATTGAATTAAAACCCACTTTTCCGGGCTTTAGAAAAGTGTTACAGGTTTATAATGGTGGTCTATAGGGAAAATAATAAATTTAACTTTATTGTAATTCCATTAGTAGCCACTGGGGGAAATTGGCAGCAAGGTTGAGTGGTGGTATGCTCTATTAATCCATGGACTAGATGCTCTTCCCCTTTGTTATAGATTTAACAATAACAGAATTTGTCCACACCCTGCCGTAGAGCAAGTTACAAGCTATTCAGCTACTTTTGTTGACTCAAAACATTCAAGAGGAAACAGTTTGTATGTTTTGCTTGTGGTAGTGAAATTCCATAAAGCTGGTGTATGGGCTGAGTGGCAGTGTTTGTAAGAAAGTCTGAAAACAGTTTGTCAGTGAGCCAAGAGGAAAAGCTTGTTATTTCTCATAAAACTGGACAACAGGATGCAAGGGATCCTGCAGTGGGTCAAACACAATAAACTAGAGAGGAAGAGAGAGGACATTTTTTTTATATGTGTGTGTGTCTGTGTGTGAGATCCATGCAGACCCTTGGGCAGAATGACTCTCGCTTCCTGTCTCCTTCCTGATCCCCTGCTCTCTCTCCAGACGACAATAGACATCCCATCATAGCCCTTTGGATGGTTAATGGTTATGTTTATTTATCCCATTGCTTTCGTCATCTGGACACAGATCCAACACTTACAGTCAGCTGGACTGTCTTCAACTAAGACATATGAGGACAACTGAATCCCAGAATAAATACTGTTAACCATTTAAACAAACAGACATTTAGATATGGACAGAAGGCTTTAAGAAAACGGGATGACACAGAAAGAGTAAATACATGATGCAATATGTCAAAGTGTCCATTATAGCAAAACGACCAGGATTTTCCAAAAAAAATAACATGTGATGTTATTGGTAAAGTTGCTGGTTTATACCCACCCTCATGTCTCAGCTTACATGACAAATTACTCTTATCTAACTGGAGACTAGAGTAATTTCAGCACTTTCACAATCACAGAAAAACTGGCAGGATTGAGCCAAAAGTTGTCTGCAGGTGATGATTGATTTCAGGAGGCTCCTGCTTTGAGAAATTCCAAAATATCCCAGAGAGATGAATGCACAGTTTTGTTTTGTTTTTGCCAGTTTTCCCAGAAAACACTGAATTAGACTGAACCCTGCTACCTGCTAGGCTAAGGTAATCAGACTGTAAAATAATGACACAGCATGAAAAGTTTACAGTAATTTGATTTTAACCGATGCTAAGGGCTCACAAATCAGTACAAAATTTTAGTTAATTTGTTTCATATTAAGTTCTCTGTGATGGATGAATTATCATGGGGTTGCACATTGTTCTCTTAGCTAAACCATTAATATAAATAAAAAGCATATCAGATGTGTGTTCATTGTGTGCTATGACCCTCTCTCACTGATGTGACTTTGGTAGTGGTTGGTAAGTGTGACTTTGCACTTAACCATTTGTGGATGACATAATGATCCTCTTAGTTTGATTGTGCAGTTAGTGTGTTCATGTGGCTAGATATACATATTGACAGGGGTCTAATCCCAGTGCCATCTAAGTTGTTTCACCCCCTGCATTGTTTTTACTGTAAACTCAAACATTACACAACCGCTGCCTCTTTGTCATGTGGGCCATTACCCTTGACCTGGTTTTATTAACAAGACCATGCCTATCAGCTAAGAAGGCCCCTGACAATCTGTTGTATTTAGGATGGAAAAACTGTTATTCAAGCTGTGGCAGAGTATGAAACATGAGTATGAGGGAGGTGAAATGTGAGAAGTGGCTGCTGTACCTCCAAGGTGAAGTACAGGGGCCTGTCGCTGCTGAGGACATAACTGTCCTCTCTGTTATGTGTAGCTGACATAGATGGGTCCGGGCCTGTTGTGAGTTGTTCTACTATCTTCTATAAAGTAAGACCAAGAAAAGCAGCAGATTCTCACAATCATAACTAAAAACTACTTAAGCGATTAATCAATGCACAAAATAACTGTAGATTATATTTTGAATGTCTACTCAACTAGTCTTTGCAGTTCTAAAAACATTCCTTTAGGCCCCAAGAAACCATGATTGGCATTTTTCACTTTTGTTGACAATGTTTAGGCCAAATAACTCAACCGATAAAGAAAATAATAATTGATTTTCTGATGAATTGAGCAGCACTATTTGAAACTTGTTGATTAACACAGATATTATTGGGCCTTTATAATGACCCATGCGCCTATTGGTACATTTCTAATATCTGATGTTTTATGCAGGAACCAGTTACAGGGATTGTGCAGATTAGTCCTCTGCTTCCTGAGGGAAACACAGACTGTGTACTTTTAATGTACATACTAAAATGCAGCTTAGTATCAGCTTAGTTTTGTTTCAAAAATTATATTCTACCACATCCCTCTGGATCAAACTCAAGGACTCTTAAAAGTATGAATACTCCTCCTTCTTAAACTTTCACCTAAATATATTTTAACTATGAGGAGCCTTTCTAGCTGAAGTTCAAGGAAATCTAGTGTGCTCTGTAAAACAGGAAGAGTTCTAATCATCAGAATGATCAATATGATATTGACAGTATAAACCTCAGAGCTGCCAGCTGCAGGAGTAAGAAGAAGAGCAAGAGACTAGAGGCGGGACTACCCCCATGAGGGAGTGTGTATGAAGCAGAGCTCTCTCTCTCTCTCTCTCTATCTCTCTCTCTCGCGTGCGCACACACACACAATCAGCCATTGCTCCACATACACAGGGTGTGAGGTAAAGCCTAGTCAGACCTCGCAGCCCAATGTGAGTCACTAGAGCTGTGGCGTTTCCCAGCGTCAGAGAGCTTTGGTCCTTTTACTCATGCTGTAGTCAGACTGAGACAGACACTTTAACGGACTGCAGTCCCACTCTGCTCTGCACTCTACACACAGAAACATGGGAGCCTGCTGCTTTGACAAGAAAGAGAGGAAATTAGGGAAGCTAAATGGTTGGAGAAAGGTGAGTGTTCCTGGGATTTTTCTTTTTAAACACAGGGTTTTTTTGTATCTTGATGTATGTCTTGTGTGGCGTGCTGAACGTTGGTGTGAATTTGTATCATGCTGTAGTGACTTTTTAAACAAACTTTAAGTAGATGCATTTTGTTGTTTCAGTCTTTGTTTTTGTTTAATTTCTACTCCATGAGGACTTTGAATATTTGCTAATAATTTCACTGAAGCGGAAGCTGAATACGTGCTTTAGGGTTTCCTGCCTTTCTAGAGCATGAGATGTTTAGTTACTGTAGCCATATATAATTAGAATGTATGTTTGTAATGTCAATGCAATTTTATATTTATACATATATAACTATCTTTTCAGAGGTTCATGTAGGGAGAGACTGTGGTATGTTTTTGAAAAGCCTTGTGCATCTTTATGACACTGAGTTCAGATGTGTTGAAGCTAAAAACACAAATTTACTGTTTGTATCGTAACACATGGGCAGAGCTGTCTGTGGCTCTTCATATTGCCTTTACAGTATAAGTGGATATGCCTTTATCTTATGGGATTATTAAAACTCTTCACTCATGATGAGATCAAACAAAAGTATTCTATCAATTGCTGTTTTGTTCTCCTTGGAATTTACTTCCTACAAAGTTGTTAAGTGACCTATAGGCAACACTAACCAGTACTTAGTGGAGCTTTGTAGCTACTGCTCAAAAAGAGGCGAGCAATTTTTTTCTGCTTTTGGGGAAAATAAGCTGATATTTGTTTGTCTTTCTCTGGTCTGATTGTGTTTGAAAGTAGAAAAAAGCTAATATGCAAAGTTAATTTCCAAAAAAAAATGGATTTAAGTGGATTTAAGTCACCTGAATTGCAGACAGGTGATTGAGAGTGGTGTTTCTAAGCATAATACAAATGGCTATACATGATATTTTTTTCTGTCTTGAGGCCGAACATTAAGATCATCTGGGGTGAAAGTGAGAGGTAGCGGTGATGTGTTTAACTGCTGCAATGGTCGGCTTGTGCAAACAGGTTATGGTGAGGGTAAAGTAATTCTTTCTGTCAATTCTCTCTGAATTATTCAAAAGTTAGATACACGCATGCTATTACTTGTTAAAATGTTATAATATGAAACATTGTTGTCTATGATTTGTGCATGCATTTCAGTGTTGATTTCTCCTGAAGCTGTGTCTGTAATTCAAGCTAACCCTGAGTCTTGGGCTTTCAAAGAAATTTCTTGGTGTAATGATGCCTGGGTAGTATTTTACTTTGAGATGCTTTCTGCTTTCGAAGTAACCAGAGCTCAGATGAGCACAGCTTGCATAGCTGTACAGTTTGCATAGCTGTACAGTTAACAGGCTGCATGCCTGTTAACTGTTCTCTCTCCTGTTCTCCTCCAGCCAAAAATGGTGTTGCAGACCACATCTGACTCTACTGAGGCCATGAACAGCCAGGAGTGATGGGAATGATTCACTCAGCTGAGAAATTTCTCACTTACTTTTATCTTCTTCAGTTTTCCCTCCTGTTCTTACAGCTGACTGGTCTTTTTCAATACATCTGAGGTCCTAGGTTCAGAGATACATATACATGAGTACACGCTTTCCCGTGCAGACACATGAGCATGGGTGCATGAGTCAGAGGAAGTGAGAGGTAGTCAGTAGTCAGGCTGTCTCTCAGAAATGTCTGTACCTCTACCAGCATACGCACAATTCATACGTAGGTAGGTTCACTGATCTTTACAGAGTTATTTCTTTGCTATAACGTTACCACAATGCGTCATATGTTGAAGTGAGGAGAGAGATAAACCACACCTGCTACAGATTTGCCGTTAAAGAAGAAATGATTGTCATATATATTTAAGTCAGCTGCGTTGTATACAGCAAATGTTAAATCTTTTTGATGAACTGGTAAAATTCAGATGACAAAGATGATGTTCCATCATTTCCTGATTCACTGTAGTTAAACCTTCAATGAGTTGTTAAAAAAAAATAAAAATAAATAAATAAATAAATGCACAAGAGTGACTAACGCTAACGCATAATGTCATGGTGACATTTTTGCTCCAAACCTTTCACACCTGAGGGTAAATTAAAATTAGTTAAAAGATTTACTAATAATATTTGTTTGCATGCATTCATGTTTGGCACATAAAAGAAGGTTTATAAGGTTCAAGCTCCTCATCCAGTTGTGAGTTACTGCACTGTCACTGTCACTGCAGGGTTTCAGGGTCAGTGCTCTCTGAATGCAGGGCAGACTGCTCAATGGCACACTGAGCATAGAGTGCCCACTAGTGGCTCAGAGGCACAACTTCAATCTTAACATCAGGTGAAGCTGATGATTCAATATAAAAATGTTAGACAAGAAAAAACCTGGGTTTGTGACTCAGGAATAATTTGACAATGAAAATTTACAAAGGTAGTGAGGAAAAACATCGGATCTAACAGAAAATTTCAAGAAACTGCATAGAGGAAGAAACTTGAATTCAGTTAGATAATAGAAGCATGTTGCCGTAAATGCACAAGTTCAGACTCTCGTCTCAGAGGAGGGCTCCTGTCTGCCTTCCTTCCTACCTGTCCGCCTGGCTGCCCTCCACAGTGAGCTGTCTGATGGGATCATGTCTCAATAGAGGAGGCTCAGTTATGCTTTTTTTTTATTCTCCACTCTCACAATGAAATGGCATTCACCTTCTCTGCTGCTGTAATAGCAGCTCTCTGCTGAATCAACCCAACCCCATGCAAGCACAGAGAGAGAGGGATGGGGGAATTTAAGAGACAGTGGTTAGGAGAGCTAAAAGAGCAAGAATAAGAGGATAGGAACACAAGTGAATGAAAATGGAGTGAGAGAGGGAGGGTGTATAAAAGAAAAAGACACTTGAACATGACAAGAAGTGAATGAATAATAGAAATAATAATAATAAAATAATAGAATAGGAATATATTTTTGTGGGTGTGTGAGAAAGAAAGACACACCAAGCTCAAATAAGTTTGTTTTCCTCCACTGTCATGATGTCAGTAGGAGGTAAAGAGGCTTTTCTTCTTGAACAATGAAAACATTGGAAACACGCAGTCACACAGAAATGTATAGATATGAGTGTGTAAAAACATGCATGAGACATATCACCATCAATTGTGCTTAACTGCACAAAATAGCATTTTGTAGACTGTTGGTGTTTTTGTGTGTATATGTGTGCTCACTGATGCATTTCTCTCAGGCTCTGGGGAAGCATAGCTCTCCAACACATTGCAAAGAGACATCCCCCGCTGTTATTTCTGGTTTCTCTATATATTATGCAGTTAGCTATTATATAAAGAGCTGCCTCCTCTCGCTCTTTTTTTTTCTCTTTTCTTACATCCTGCCTGCCTTCTTCTGGTTCTTTCCTTTAGTGGGTGGATAATCCAGAATCCTCTTGGGGAAGCTTTGATCTCCCCCTCATCGTTCCAAACTCATACACACACAAATATTGGGTTGAAAGGTTCTCTGGGAACCTCTGTTGACAGTTTCCCATGGATTGGCCCTGAAGTGGCAAGAAATATGGACATATTCTAATTAGTAAAGCACAGCCACCCCAGGACAGGACTCATGACAAAATTGACCAAACCACAACCTCGCTTTGAAATTGGCCAGTGGTCCTGATGTAACAGTATATTCCAGTCAGGTGGCCCTTGCCTTGTACACTGCAACAGTATCAACACCTGCTCCAAGGACAGCCCATTGATTCTGCCAGCGAGGCAGACAGACTGAGAGATTGATGACTGTGTTGGCAAGTGGCAGCCAGGAGAGAAATTGACATGTAAGTGGTGGAGAGTGAGGGAGAGATTGAGGGGAGGGAGGGAGGGAGGGAGGGGGGCTGACTTTCAGTCTGTGCATTGGTGGCTGCGAGTGAAAGCGACGTGTGTGGTGTGTCCTTGTGACAGCTCAGCAGCTACATCACATGTCTGCCTGGGAAGGAACAGGGGAAACCTCTCTTCTCTCCTCCTCTCTTCTCCACTCAAAACAGTCTTACGCTGGGTGACTGATGCTGTTGCCATGGCGTTGGGGTGTTCTGGTAATTAGCGCACACACTTACTCACAAGCAGAGAGAAAAACCGTGGGCTAATGTCACCTAAATTGGTGAAGGATGCAATTATCTCCCATCTCTCCTTTTTCTTTCCCCCTCCTCTTCTTTTCTTCCCCACACTCTGGTTGTCTCTCAGCTGTTAAAAATAGCCCCCCACAGACACCCTGGCAGCATCTAATATTATTATGGGATGCAGATAATGAACAGGCTTATGAGTTTTCCACAATTGCTGCTTAGATCGGGGATGTCAGGAAACAACAGAAGACTCAAAAGAGGGAGAGGGAGAAGAGCAGATGATGATAGAGATAATGGTGATAAAAATACTGTCACTGTGCATTCACATTGCTCAAAACGTGCCCCATCCCCTTTCCCAACCTTCATTGTTTTACTGTAGAGGGGAGGAATTATTGTAAAGCTCAATACATTCCTTCACAATGGCTGACCTCATAAAAAGATAGGGAATTACAGTACAATTGAAGAGGATGGGATTTATCTGCAACACTTGGACAGCTAGAACAAAGGAGAAAAGAGGAAATGTTAAATCTGGAAATAAAAAATATCAATCACACACATTCAGAAGTTCATATATATACCAATGCTAAGCTGTAATTAGGGCCCCCCCCTTCTCCCCACTCTCTGTCAAATCATGTGTTCGGAATAGTGTTGCTGGGGCTAGCAGACTACAGCAGGGGAAAAAGAGACAGAAGAAGGAGGGAACAAAAAAGGGAGGAACATGACGAGAGAGAGAGAGAAGCAGGGTAGGAGGGGGAGTGAGCGTTACAGCAGTGAGAGCAGCGAAGCAAGACAAATCCAGTGGAGGAACCCCCCCTCCAGTCAGATGAACATCGCTGCCTCACTCCCTCCTCCTTCTCCTCCTCCTGTCTCCATCACTGTTTTTTCCCCCTCCTCCCTTCCTTGCTTCTTCTCCATTATTCATTAGTGCGCTGAGTGTCCCCAGCTCACGGCTCCAGCTGCTGCTGCTCCAGTCGATCCACCGAGCCTACTGGATCTCCTCCTTGCCTAGCCTGGTTACAGCGCCTACACTTCTACCTATGCCCATCTATCCCGCCATCCCAAAGCATGGAGACTCTGAGCTGGCCCTTTTCTGCTGCTGAGAGGGAGAGTGAGCCATCATTGTACTGCTCTCTTAGCTGCTGAGAAGAGAAACACAAGAGGAGAGAAGAGGGGATTTTTTTTGTGTCTTTTTTGGCGTTGAAAGAATCCTGTTCATCTGCCTCTATTTTTTCCATTGGATTACAGTTCTGGCTTTGTGTAGGAACGAGAAAACGGGGTCCAAAATGCCTGAAGCCAATTACTTGCTGTCGGTGTCTTGGGGTTACATTAAGGTGTGTGGCTGCATAGCTACGTAGATTGTTGGGATACCGCACTCATTTCGTTGTACCTCTCTAAGCTGTGTTGCTGTTGT
Organism: Rachycentron canadum; assembly: GCA_038496675.1. Taxonomy (NCBI): domain Eukaryota; kingdom Metazoa; phylum Chordata; class Actinopteri; order Carangiformes; family Rachycentridae; genus Rachycentron; species Rachycentron canadum. Next base: position 6,392,168 of record CM076656.1, on the reverse strand, counting down.
ATTAGAGGCTACTTCTAAAGAAACTGAGTATTTTAATAATATGAGTTGTTATTTTTGGAGCTTTCCAGAATACTTTGCTACCCTAATTGCATGAAGAGATATTTCCATCAGGGGGGTCTGACAGAATTGTTTTCTGTGGCTCAGGCTCCATCTTGAGCACTCTGCAGAGCTGTGTGTCTGTTTGTATGTGTGTTCATGTGAATGTGGGTTTATGCGCATGCATCAGTCTGTCATAAACAGCTGCTACTGCAGTGCCTGCGTCTCTGTGTACTTTGAAATGCATGTATCCCTGATTTGTTAATTATATAAAAACACAAACCCTCATAAAAATCAGCAAAAGGTTGGAATGTAGAGAACTGTGTGCAGATTATCCTCCTGACATCATTGAAATTCTTGCACACTGGTGCAAGTAAAACAGTTAAGTAGGAACCAAATATGTGAGTCAGTGTAATAAAACTGTAAATTGGTTGCAGGGGGTGAATTGAGGGGTATTAAAAGGTAATGGCCTCTCCACTGTTAACACACATAATGATCCGCACTTTAATTAATTTCAGGGAAAATGGAGGGGAAAGTAAGATGTTTCCCCCCACTGATTGTGCACTGTAATTAAATAATATTTTTTGAGCTGGTAAAGGAAAACTGGGCAATGCTAGATTTTCCATGGAATCCTATACCACAGTTTATCTTAGGCTTTCCCTCAGTGGAAACTGACGACATTTTTTTCTCTCTCCCTCTCTCCCCTCTCCTCTTTCCTTCCCTCTTGCAGTTCAAGAGAATGTTGAATCGGGAGTTGACGCACCTATCTGAGATGAGTCGGTCTGGGAATCAGGTTTCCGAATTCATCTCTAACACCTTCTTAGGTAAATGGAGATCTTGTGCACATGCATCAAAATCACACTGAAAACATTCACCAATTTGGTCTTTGTAATCCACCTTCAGTCACTACAGAGAAGTCTGACCTGTATGTTTACAATACAGAGTAAAATACAAATATCCACAAATATTCACTTGCTCACACAAATACGCACATCTCTACTTTGCCGCAATGTTTTTCTGCAGGTTCAGTCTTTCGTATGATGTTAACCTGTGCAAGTTGCTCTGGCAGGCTTTTCTGTGGGGGCGTACCATAAAACACTGCGCCATTAAGCTTTGTCTAGATGTTTATGCCATTGGTCTCAAAACAGCCATTAGAACTGAAGCAAAAATATATATTTCTCAAAGTATTTAGAGAAATAAAAGGGTATGTTGATGTGGCTGGCTACTGTAAAAGAGATTATTTGACTGGTAAGTGAGTTAGTTAGCCAGAATTGGATGTGGATTGGAACTGGATGCTGTCAGTGTGGGTTACACGTCTCCTTATATTGTCTTTAGAGTCAGTGCTTCTGCCTCTGTAGAAAATGTTTCATGATTCTGGGAACTATACTGTTAAATCAGTGGAGGAAAAAATAACATATGCAGCACTAGTGGGACAAACAATTTTCCAGATTTTTGATATAAGAGTTGGCTATTGGTAAATGTGAAATTTCCATAGATACATCAGGGCAGCTACAGGATAGATGTATAAAGCTCTGGAACAGACAAGTAATGAGTAATGAGTTAAAGATAATATAGATAGACAATAGATAGAATAACAGAATACATGTAGGGGTAGTTGAGAATATATATAGACACTGCACTTCTGTTAGATTGGCATCCTGATCCGGCGTGGTGTTGTTGGCGAATCCCTCACCACCGAAGCATAGAGAGTGAGAGGAGGGGTGAGGAGAGACAGAGACGAAGCAAATGAGGGAATGAGGGAAGGCGGGAGCTGACTGCAGTGAAAAAGAAAATAGAGGTACAGAGGAACCCCCTTTGCTGGCAGTGAGATAAGCTTGGCAGATTGGGTGACTCATTCCCGTCTTAATGCATCTTTGTCAGGAGGGACACCTTGTTGTACCTCCACCATTCCCTCTCTCTCTTGCTGCCCTGAGAATCAAGATAGAGATGACTATCGCTTCAATATAGAAATCAGGATTACCCTGCTGGTGGTAGAAAGAAAGGCAGAAAGAACGGGTTAACCTTAATGAGGAGTGAAAAAAATGGCTGAAGCACCACAGTTGGCCTGGTTTGGCCTCAGCTGCAACCAGGCCAACTGTTTAATCTCTCCATCTATAAAGATTAGTATCACATCAGTAATGCACTTATTTCTGCTTCATATTATTTTTATAAAAGCAACCATTCAGGATCAGAGAAATTACATTTTCCTGTCATATGTCTATTACGGAGACGGCATTCTTAGATCCACCACAAATCCCTAGCTGATGCTGAGGCAGTCTGTTGACTGGTAAAACAGTGCTCATGGAATCTGGATAATTCCCTACATAAATAAAGATCCTAAGGCTTCTCATCTAGGGCAATCTCAAACCAGGATTTTGGGCTTTCCATTATGGATTGTTGGCCAGCAACATGGTAGCAAGTCACATGTGCCTTTTTCCCCACCACAGCTGTCCACTCAGCATAATTCTGTCATAATTCCCTTTGATCAGCAACAGCAGAACACACCTAGTTTAGGGAATATACTAGGGGGGGAAACCACTTTGAACTTGTCTGTCTCTCATAATCAGTTCTTTCGCACACAGACACACACATATGCAGGCCACATAAACAAACCCCACACAGCAGTGGTAATAATGATGGCTTATAATAAATTAGAGGGCAATATATTGCTCTTCCCCTTGTTTCCCACACAGCACATGTCTGAGAGCGCTTAATTGCCCATTCTCAATTACCACTGGAGGACTGAAGAGAGAGCAAGAGACAGAGAAAGACAGAGAAAACAGAGCAAGAGAGAGAGAGAGAGGGAGAGCATGAGAGTGAAAGTGATTATTTGAATTACAGCCGGTAATTGAATAACCCTCCACAGGGGAAGACTGATAGGCCACGATGAGCTGAGTCCAGGCTTGATAGATGAGTGCACAGCTCACATACATGCCGATAGCCAGTCCCTGCAGGTTTTCATTCAGTTCTTCTGTCATTGTAGTAAACACAAGGGCCTGGTTAGTTATTACGAGAAACATTTTTCCTTTGTTTTGTTCTGGATAGATGTGGATACTGGTTTATTATTTGTAATTATTTTTCAAAAGAATATCATATGAAAGCCTTGCATGTTTTTGTTTTTTATTTTTGGACTTCTCAATTACTATTAATGAACTTTAATAGGCTTATAAATAAAATAAACCTAAAATATATAAAAATCCCACTCTGTTCTAAGTGATTTGATAATGCAGCAATTTATTAAATGACTGACTTTATGAGACTACCTTAACTGTGTATAGAAGCTCCAGCTCTCAGTCTGTGTCAGTGGGCTGACCTATGAGAGTGAAAAGAAGATGAGATGAGACGTTAGCCACCTGCTGAGAGACGAGGGAAATAAGGGTGTTGTGAGGGAGGGAGAGGGACTGAGATGAATGAACAGTGGGAGTTCAGACAGAGACTGCAGGTGGCGGGAATAGAGCATGAATGTACAAATAAATGGAGGGACAGATGATGAATGAATGAGTCTATCAATAAATCCCACAGGAACTACTGCAGGTGTTTTTACAGTGCACCTGGGTCCTGACAGGCCAGACTGGGGAATTTTAACCACATTTTCCTCACAATGTCCATACTTTTTTAAAAACAGCAAATGTCTGTTTTACCCCACCCTCAGACAAACAGAATGAGGTGGAGATCCCGTCGCCGACATCCAAGACACGGGAGAAGAAGAAACAACAGAAGCAGCAGCTGATGACACAGATCAGTGGGGTCAAGAAGTTCTCCCATGGGCCCTCGCTCTCCAGCAGCAGCATATCACGCTTTGGTGTCAAGACTGATAAGGAGGAGCTGTTATCGAAGGAGCTGGAGGATCTGAACAAGTGGGGCCTGAACATCTTCACTGTTTCAGAGTACTCCAACAACCGACCTCTTACCTGCATTATGTATGCCATCTTCCAGGTATGGAGTATACCAGTGTCTGTACTATTGACAGGAAATAGTCTGTGTGCTGTTGTAATCATACTCAGTCCCAAATACATTTTGATGTTCTTCCAGGAGCGAGACCTGTTAAAGACATTTAAGATCCCAGTGGATACATTTGTGGCCTACATGATGACATTGGAAGACCACTACCATTCAGATGTGGCCTACCATAACAGCCTACATGCTGCTGACGTAGCCCAATCCACACACATCCTCCTCTCAACTCCAGCCCTGGATGTAAGTTATAATATAAAGATTTATATTTTAGTACCTTCTTCTTACATTAGCTCTTCCTTCATCTTTCAACTCTGGTGGTTTAAAAGTTTCCCATCTCTAATCGGTGTGCATGCACAGAAATAAAGGAAAACTAAAGTAGAGTGAGCTCTTAAAATCACCCTATGTACCACTTTCATGGAGTGCTACACTAGCTTTGAAGAGCTCAGCATCTCTCCATTGAATCATCTTTTCCCCTCCACTTTACTCAGAGAACCTCCCCTCTTTACTTCAACTCTCACTGATACATGTCTGATTTGCTAGGTTTTCCCTGCATACATTTTCTTCGAACTGCCCTGTAGTAGCTGGTGAGATACATTCAGGTTCAGAATGCCTCATTAATTTACTCCTCATTGTTCTCCGTCTTTCATCTGTCACAGCCAGCAGATATTGTGTTACACCCTCTCACGGTGGATTTTTACAGAAAGGCTTTGTGTGACCTAGGCTATCGGCTGTTTTCAAAGGCAGAGTTTGACAGAAACATTTGCGTTTCCCATGACATTAAGGTTAAAAATCTATTTTAATTTTAAAGGTTTTTCATGTGTAACCCTGGGTCTCTTATCTCTCCCTTCCACAATGCTCTGGGAATCAATAGTTAGTGAAGCATGGGTTAACTGCTCTGCTTTTTCTTTTTTTTCTTTCTTTTTTTTTTTTTTTTGTATTTTTACCTTGAACAATACTTTAATGTTCTTTCTTCTTTCTTTCTGTTCTCTCTTTCACAGGCTGTCTTCACAGATCTTGAGATTCTAGCAGCCATCTTTGCTGCAGCTATCCATGATGTTGACCATCCTGGAGTATCAAACCAATTCCTAATCAATACTAGTAAGTGAATATTATTCCATATGAAATATATAGAATTTTTTTATATAATTGGTCACGACAAAGACTAAAATATTTAAATTGTATTTTTATCTCTGTCTAGACTCTGAGCTGGCATTGATGTACAATGATGAATCTGTGCTGGAGAACCATCACTTGGCTGTGGGATTCAAGCTGCTACAGGAAGACAACTGTGATATCTTTCAGAACCTCACTAAGAAGCAGAGACAGTCCCTACGCAAGATGGTCATCGACATGGTAATATATCATGAATCATTTTCTGTTGTCCTCTACTGTCACCTTGATTAAAATCAAAATCTGCCTGAAGAATTTTGATGCTGACATTGTTTTTTTTCCCTCTCCATTCTCCAGGTTTTGGCCACTGACATGTCCAAACACATGAGTCTGCTGGCTGATCTGAAGACTATGGTGGAGACGAAGAAGGTGACTAGCTCTGGGGTGTTGCTGCTGGACAATTACACCGACAGGATTCAGGTAGATGTTTGTTTTATACCTATTACAGCACGCATTATATGGACGGTGTATGTGTGACTGAACATACTGGAAGCCCTCCACCTGTCTTTTATCTGCTTTTAATAGCTCTAATCAATAGCCAGTGTTGGCAGAGGTTACCCAGCCAATGATCATTAGCTGGCCTCCTACATAGCTAACCTCTGGTCCTACTGTCATTCCTTTTCTCACTCCATCCATCTTCTTTTGGTCTTTAAGTCTTTATTAGACTTTTGTGTCAACCAACCTTCTTTTATAACTCATTAACGAATTAACTTTAAGTGTCTGTTCTGCAAGAATCTAACCTCTCCTAATCTAGCGTTGCTGTGCTGTTTTAAGGATAGTGGCTTGTACATTGGAGTGTGGGTGTACAGGTGTTGTGAGTGTGAATGCTTTTACTAAATTGAAACTCTGTGTTACTTATAGGTGCTCCGTAACATGGTCCACTGTGCTGACCTGAGTAACCCCACTAAGTCCCTGGAGCTGTATCGGCAGTGGACTGATCGGATAATGGAGGAGTTCTTCCACCAGGGAGACAGAGAGAGGGAGAGGGGGATGGAAATCAGCCCCATGTGTGATAAACATACAGCTTCGGTGGAAAAGAGCCAGGTAGGCAACAAAGCATATGGAAATAAAATCATGCACAAACAGCAATGGATGTGCACGGTCACATAGGTGCAATAAAATGTAAAAAAAACTCACTTGGAACTCTCATTTGTCTCCTTCAGGTGGGTTTCATCGACTACATTGTGCATCCCCTTTGGGAGACTTGGGCTGATCTGGTGCACCCAGATGCTCAAGACATTCTGGACACGCTGGAGGACAACAGGAACTGGTACCAGAGCATGATCCCTCAGAGTCCCTCCCCTCCATTCTATGACCAGGGCACACATGGACACAGCGGAGGCACTGGAGGGCAGGGAAGCGGGGAGAAATTTCAGTTTGAGCTGACCTTGGAGGAGGAGGACTTAGATGGAATAGAGAAGGATGGTGAAGGGGAGGAGGAGGAAGAAGAAGAATTAGAAGAGGAGGAGGAGGAGGATAGTCTAGGAGATTCTCGATCTCCTCCTCTGGACTATTTGGACGGTCAGGAGAATGAGGAGGGCGGTATGATGGAGCCCACGACAGCAATAGAAATCGTGACCCACGAGGCATCGCCCACAGATACATAGGGCTTGCATCATCAGGCTCACCTGGTGATTTGAAAGAAGTTTTTGGAAAAAGAGGGGAAATCCTCTTGCAGCTGTGCTTTTTAATAAGCCCACAGAAGCAAAGGCTTAGTTTTGGCCTGCACAGGGGCGTCTTGCACTTGGGTGTTTGAAGCCAGATACGGATGGACAGTTTCAGTGAAGTGGCTTCAGAGTTCTCAGGAAATAATTACTGCGAACATTTTTGTCTTGGTGGACAGATGAGACTGAGGGTGGAACTTGAAGGATTTCGGCCAGTTTGGGAAATAGTTACTTTTCTTTTTCTGGATTGGCATTAAATGGACACTGACACTACTGAGAGAAGTTTTGTACCTTAAGACTTTTTTACAGATATGATCTAGAAGTAGCATAAAGTAAGATCTACTGATGGAGACACATTTGTATAGCAAGAGAAAGTGTTTACTTTTTTCCTGTACCATTTGTCAAAGGACTTTTGTGTGCCTTTTTTTACTATTGTCTTTATAATACTTTTTTATTTATTGAACACTCTAGTATGTCTGTGAAATGTCTTTTTTTTCTTATCTGAAAGAACAAAATCTTTTTTGTACGTTAAACAGTCTTCCATGTATTGGGCAATAGAGAAATCCAAACAAATGTCGACAAACAACTTTTGGACAAACTTATCTAAATAGGGAAACATGAACACACACATTCAACGCACATTTTTATCACATTTGTTTTTAAACCTGAGCACAAGTTTCTTTACACATGGAAATCAAATGCTTTGTTCACTCACGTTTCATGTTGCAGTTAGTTTGTTGCTTTCTATATGAGATGACAGTCAGTGAATGTCACACTCATTCTCCAATATCACATCTATTTCTGTACTACATCTATACGTCTTTCCTTTCCTATTATTCTTTGTAACAGTCTGCAAACCATTGGGGCTCCCTACCTTTTCACACCAAAAACTTGACTTTTAAGCTTTTAATGCAAATTTCTAAGTGAGGATATAAAATCCTTCCTTTGCAACTATATGGTCAGGTATTCCTGCTACATTTTCAGTGTAAAAATAATGGGACATTTTATTAATGCAACTTTATCTTTTTATTTTTTGCAGTTGTTGTTGTATTGGTGTGAAATTGAGGTTAGCCCAGCCCACCAGATGCATTGAGAAGAATTAAGCAGGTCTAAAAAACAAACAGCTCATGACAACAAGCTCCTTAGATGTACAATAAAATCAGAAATAAGGACTGCCAAGGACAAAATGCACAACAGTGGTGAATCTTTTTCCAGCCCACAGGTATGCTGCAGTCTTAATAATCCTGTTAGTTGGAACAGTGCCTGACCCCAGACCCATCTGATGTAACGCCCCCCTGCTCCTCTGCAATCAGACCCAGACCAGATGATTAAAGGTGCTCTTACAGCTGCCTGTCTGAAATGCGCTCTCAGACCCTCATCAACGCCACTATTCACATGGTTTACAAACCCCTCTGGGCTCCACAGACAAGACCCCAAAACAATCAGGCCAGCTATTTCTTCCTTGCGATAAAAATTCTGTTAAGTGCTGCTTCTGCTCATTGACGTCAATTGAATTTTTCCCCTCCCCCTTCACCGTATCAGGTTTCCAGGACAGTTGGGTTATTAGAATTTGGCACAGATGGAATTGCCAGAATCAGCATTGCAGACGGTCCCCTTTGGAAAAAAGAGGAATAATTAGGTGCTCTAGTTTTAAAACAAACCAAATAATGCCCCTTTTTGTTTGTGCTAATGCATTGGGGAAGATGGGTTGAAAATGGTTTGCAGAACTTACAACTGTGTCTTCCTCGACTGACTTGTCTGGATGTCCTAGTTACATCTGTAATCACATCTCCAGTTTCATATTGGTTTACTGCTATGCTCAAAAGGTACTTCATCTAATTCACTCCAGCATGCTTAAGTGGCAATGTTTTGTGTGCGGTTTGTATGTATGGGAGGTTTTGTATGCGTGTGTGTTTCTGTATGTGTGTTTAGATGTGCTGACTTTGTCATCAGGCCTTACCCCTATCACTCCACACCTTTGTCGCTAGTGTTTGTCGCTAGGAGCTCAAGTTGGTCCTTTTTGCTGTTTATAACAGTGTGTATTTATTCTATACTTTAAGCTTGTAAATAAGAAATACTGGTTCAGTGTAAAATCTATTTTAATTTATATGCACTTGCATTACCTGGAAGTGGTGGTGTCTAATGTGTAGAAGACTCTGGATTAGAGTCTTTTTATATATGTATTATATATTGTTTTTATATATATAAATATATCTAAGTATATATTCGCACAATGTTTTGAGTGCCCAGCAGAGCAGCAGCTAAAGAGACGTGTTGCTGTTGTCACTTGAGAACCTTGTAACTCAAACAGCCTTTTTAATTTTTAATGCAATTGAATTTAATTCAAAATCATCTTTTAATGTGATGTCAGATGGGAAAATGAAAAACTTTACATTAATCATATTATGCATGACTATTAAACCAAAAATGTTCTCACTTTGACATCATTTTGAAATTGAATTGATATTGTGGTATTCTTTCATATTTCTGGAAATTAAATTTTTTTTCTGTTGAACTTTAGCTTGTTCACAAATAGTCAGAATTCCTCATTTTGTGTCTTAGTTGATTTTTCTAAAGGAAAACTATTTTTGGACCAATTGAGTTTTTGAAGGTACAAGGTTTTCATCTGACAGCAGCAATTTGGTAACCCTGAGGTGACATAGAGGACATGTTAAACTGCATTGGCTTGGATATAGGATATATACAAGCTAGATAAGGAACACAGAAGCTTAGTCAGTGCTTGGTATGAAAGTATACAAATAGCTTATTTTCTCCCAGCTTGTCACAACCTATGCTTCTCCATCCAGCATTTGAATGCAGATTGTTGATATGAGGCCAGATACAGGTTCGACTGACAAACACAAAGTGATTGTCTCCTTTTACACTTAACGCACTTCATGTAAAAGTAGATAAGACGGGCACGGTATTGGTAGCATGCTACAATACGCCCGGCACTGACGTGAATTGTTCTGAATTAACAACAAAACATGATCTTATGTAACTGGTCGTGCTAATATGTGAACTCTTTCTGACCAAACTTGTTAGCAGTTTTGAAATTCAAATTTGTCAGTATTAACATTGTTTATCTATGTTCAAGCTTTTTTTGGTCCTAGTTGTGTCCAAATGGTTAGCCAGATTTAGCACTATCTGCATGAGAGATGGATTTTTTAATTGTCAATAATATGTTCAAGTACGCCAGTTACTGCAGGTGGGTTATTAAATGTTTCACACAATGTATGGTATTATATTGTATATTGTGTTCAAAAATAAATCTGAAATACTTTTTCTATGAAGTGATTAAAAGCAAAGCATGAATATATTTGTTTTTGATTTTTTTTCCCACTGCATACCCTAGTTTTCTCTACTATGGGTGTGAGCAACAAATTGGCTCACAGTCACGCTTCTGGTGGATTCCCACATGTTTGTCGTGTTTCATTAGGCTGTGTCCCAATACAAAACTGAGCACCTGGGTCCTGTGCTGAAAAAAGAGCCTTGAGAATGTAAAACAGCATCAACATTAGTCTACAATTCCTGCTTGTGGCACCTAGAGGCCTGTGGTGCTCCTGACACCCTAACAGTCCAAAGACCTGTGAACCAATTGCCAGCCCCAAAACATGCAATCATAGGTCAAGAAGATATAATGTATCTGATCAAAACCCCATTAAAAGGTTTTACATCAGTTACATCAAACATGCAAACAAGTGCTATACAATAAATTTTTAATGAATTGTTTACAACTGCAAGCTATACTCATTATAAATTAATTCATTTTTTTATTATTTGTTTAGTCAGATGCCTACAAGGATGATAACTATATGCTTTATTTGTTTAGCACCTTTAATACATGAAAAGATGGATGAACATAAAACATAGATGATTTACATTGATTAAAACGGTAAAGCAAATAATTTACTTTCAGTGGAATATTTGATTAATAGTCTAATGTTTCATTACATAGACACATCTCTTTCTTTCTAATTTGCAAGATGGCAATCTTACTTAGTGGAATGCCATTCAACCTCAAACATGACAACAGTGGTGGAAAGTGAAATAGAAATGAAATGATATAGTGTGTGTGAGTACATCTGTACCATGTTACTGTTCGTTCTTTTTGATGTCACTGCACTTGCTGCATCATAACAGAGGTTTGGGTCTAATGTGCTGAGACAGGAACACTGTGTGACACAGAGTCAGCACCACATCCCACATACCATCTGACAGGATTGTCTTGATGAGACATAAGGCCCTGACATGCACACACACACACAGTGTTCATTTTTGCATGTGTAGAAATGTGCATATGCAGGACTCCTCTTAACATATACTGTGAATGATCATTTCAGCTCTACAGCAATAATGTCAAAAACGTCAAAGACATTTAATTCTCCCACAGAATAAAACATAATTTCATGCTTCAAATAAAAACAGTATGGTGATATTGTATGGCTGTCAGCCAAATGCAAAAGATCCTCACCATTCCTGATGGAAATTTGTTTTATTATGTAGCATGATTTCCCCATGGAGGATACAAAAATTCAGTCATCATATCTCAAAATGTCAATTTCTCAAAATGTAGCTACAACAAGCCAAGGAGGAACAGTTTAAATGTGATGCCGGTAGAGCCACCATGTGGTCATTCTTAAAGCACTTCACATATAGTGCAAAACTCCCTTTTTTGGTTCATGACATCTCCTCCTAATATTTCCATATAACATTTAAATATTCATCAAAAACCTATGCTCCCTTCTTCCAGAAAATATGATTGTTGATTACTGTTTGTATTTTGATGCTAACCAAGACTAGACAAAAAAGTAAAAAGATTGTGCAAACCTGTGGATCAACTCCCTAATAACAGAACTAGAAAGGATGTGGCTGTTGAGTTAAGCTGTTTTATTGCATCATTATTATTATATTGGTTTATTTAATTTTTAGGAGCCATGGTGAGATGGTTCAAATGCTTGATGAAGCAATATTTCCAGGAATGTTCTATTTCTGACTAATTTTCCACAAATTACTACTTAGACTGGAGGGTCTATGTACTAATATACTTTGGGGACCATCCCATGGAACACAACATTGTGCAAGTATTAATTCCTTTTTAATGCATTCAGTGCAACAATTTCTATCTTTCAAAAAATAATGTGTTGCAAGTGCCATTGTTGCAAAATAATCATGTGTGACAGTCTTGCAACACTGTGTTTTTAGCAAATGAGTTCAGTGCTAAACAAAATAGTATCATAAAATATTCTAAACATATTCTTTCAAATTCCATCATTTACAAAACAGGATAACTAAAATATGGGCACTGATCAGTTATGCTCTATCCCTTCTCCAAAAATCATTAATGGTTATTTTTAGACTCCTGACTGGGAAGGAAACATTCAAACCTAATCTAAAAAAACTTCATGACATGGGTAAGAGGCTTGTGTAATTTCCATCCGTGACCCTTCGTATCCAATTTCATAGTGATCAACAATAAGAGCTCTGAAGCTGTCTGCCCTTGTATCCACTCCAACCTTACTTTAAAAGAGAATCATGAGGGAATTATATCACCAGGGTCTGTCATTTCATTCTCAGCCTCTGTGCACCTCTCAATTGTTATTTTCATCTTTTGACACTTGAATTTTTACATATGTGCCCCCTCTCCTTGAATATATTCCAATCTCGTCATATTTCCTCCACCTCTCTGTCCCTTATTCCCATATTCTCAACCGTGGAACTATCCCCTCGTCTTGTCTATGACATAACCAAGTAAAAAAGTAAAAAAAATAAAAAAATTTAAAAAAAAGCAAAAGAAGACATTTGAAGTAGTGAAACCACTTGCGTATTGTGTCCTTTTCAAACGCAGGTAGGCCCATGTGGATGTCCAACATGTCTAATAAAGCTAAAAACAGAGAAAAACATTTCCCATCGGTCTACATAAATTACACAGTACTTTACTGCTCCTCTGTGTGGCACAGGGGAAAAAATGAGGGATATTTTCAGTCCAGAAAAGGAAATGGTTAGCAAGGGAAATAATAGGGAATTTGCTGAAGGCTTTAAAATTCCCCATTGTGTCTTCTGCATGTGAGTGAATGAGACACAAAAGAGAGCGTAGGTGTAGACACTTGAAAGAAGTGCATATTAACAAGTGTCTCAGATGCCTCTCATTTAAAAAATTGATATTTAATCTCTTTCCAACAATGTAATTGTTTTTGGAGTTTAAAGATACTGCCACTCATTTCTTGAAAATTCCTGAACTGGGCTTGTGACACGTATAACTCAATTGGAGAAATTCTCTTTTTAAAGCCAAATGGCTCTCAACTGATGAACAAGTGAAACAAATGTTTGCTTAGAATACACACACACACACACACACACACACAGGAGAAAGCAGGTGATGTAAGTCCTCTAAGGTGAATAGACGGAAGCTTCTTTGAGATGTTGGTTAATTAAATTTATGATTCCTGAGCCCGAGCATTGTTATTTCACAATGATACAGTGACAAATGCAGTCTTTATTCTGTAAATCTGCATAGAACTCTGGTGGGACTTTCACAGCAGTTTAAAAGATATTACTTGAACAAAAGGGAAACTTTTCTCTATTGTCATTGTAAGACAAAGAAAACTATTTTGCATGCCAACTGTTTATGGAATTTAAAAGCTTAAATTCAGTCTCTAAAATAAGATGCAAACTTGGGTGTCAACATAAACGTCATTACACAAGAGTATGTGCGTCATTCGAACTAGGTTTAATTTTTCCAAGATGTTGCAGCTATCTGTAGAAGCACAGCTTACCATGATAAAACAGCCTGGCAGTAAACAGTATGTATTTATGTATTCAGACACCTTCACTTTTTCCACACTTTATTATGTTATAGATTTTAAATGGCATATATTTCACCTTTATGGACAAAGTCATCAGTAATTGCCCTTCGGGAGTTGAATCTGTGTCTGTACACTCAGTTCAATGAGTGGCAGAGAAGCAGATAGCAGAGTAGTTGAAGGCTGTGCTCTGTGTGAGAGCCCAAGAAAGATAGTATGTTTATTGTGTATGTATGTAAGTATGTAAGTATGTGATAGTATATTTATTTTATAAGTAAATAGAAGCAAAATCACAAAACTGTCTTTGTCTAAAATGTATGTATTTTGTGATTTTGACATTGGTATTATGAAATCATATGCCTTGGATGTTAATATGCAGTCTTAACCAGTATTAGACCCAGTTTGCGTCTGACAACAGAAACTGAAGCAAACAGATAAAAGACTGAAAAATGCTTACTTGGCAGAAAGCAAAACCGACACAATGATGTCAGATGTTTGTGGCAGTTTATGGCATACGACAGATTTCAACTTCACATCTTCACATAGCCATATACTAGATTTTGAAATAATCTTCTATGATGATGATATGATTAAGGATTTCCTTTGTTGAGATACTCCAAGTTATGGTGCATAGTCTTTGCTTTAATATTACTTAAAATGTGGTTAGAATTTGATTGGAATCTACCAGGAACAAACTACATTGTTTGGACAAAGTTTAGAAAGTTGTAATACAAGTCGAGACAAAGACCAAGCCATGAAGTCTGAGGACCTTTCAGTTTTTGTAGACCTCAGCGATAAAATTTTGGCAAGACAAAAGTCAAGGGCAAGGACATGAAAACTATTTCTAAAACTTGAATGTTTCCAAGAGCACAGAGGCCTCAATAACTGTGAAGAATTCAGAGTTGTTTGGAGCCACCAGGAGTCCTAAAAGGTGGCCTTCCAGCCAAATAACCTGGCAGGAAGTACTTTGTCAGGGAGGTGACCAAGAACCCAACTGTCACTCTAACAGATGACCTCTGCAGAGACAAGAGAACCTACCAAACACTATGTCTGGTGAACACCTGCCACTGTTCATCACCTTGCTAATACCATCCCTATGGTTATGTATGGTGGTGGATGCATCATGTTATGTCCTCAGCAGCATGGTCAGGAAAACTGGTCAGAATAAGGGCAAGGCAAATTCAGAGGGGTCCTTGAGGAAAACCTGCTCCAGAGTGGACATGACTTTCAGCATCACAATGATCAGAAATATACAGCCAATAAAAAGCTGGAATGGCTTCATGACAAATCTCTGACTGTCCAGGAGTGGCCCAAACAAAGCCCAGACTTGAACCACATAGAACAAACATCTGTGGAGAGACCTGAAGATTGGAGTTCAAATACGCTTTCCTTCCAATCAGATGAAGCTTTGAGAGGATCTGCCAGAAAGAATGGGGATAACCTAAATCCAGATGTGCAATACCCACAGACACTTAGCCAAGAAGACTGGATTTTTTTTGGAATTGCCTCCAAAGTGGGCTTCTACAAAATATTGAATAAAGTGTCTGATAATTTTGTCAATGAAAGATTTCAAATGCAAATTGGTTTCTCATAAATTAGCAAAAATCAATTTGCAAAGATTTCTAAAAGCGTGTTTTTGCCTTTTCATTATAGGTTAGAGTTTAATTTGTAATAATTTATTTTTACAACGCAGTAAAATTTTACAAAAAGTAAAGTAAAGAAAAAATACTTTCTGAAGCCATTGTACTTGTATTCTCAATAGTATAAGGCATGTGAGTATGGGGTACATTTAATTTTATCAGACTTTGATGTCAATAAATTTAATTAGGAGTCCAAATGAAAAAATTACCTATTTATAAAGTCCCCAACATGTGGTCCAGAGGAATGTGTTTACCAGGGGTTAATGACTGTGTAAGACAAGGGCAACCTCCTGCTGACTGTGTGCAGGATTGTTATTTTCAGGAATTCACCCCTTGCACTGATTTTATAACTATTTTATAAGCACAGAAAAGCTAAATTAGAGAAACTGAGAATTGAGATATCAGACATTCAATGTTTTCATTACATTCAGTACCCAGTCTTCAGTTTTCAATGTTGATTTAATGTAACAGCTTGTACTTATTATGACCATGTAGGGTTAAATATCTGCTCTTTTAATGCAAATTATGTGGCCCCTGCTTTTGCGTCATCGTGGTTTTATAGCTGGGTTTAGGGCCAGCTGGGTCAAGTACTGCTACTGCTGCTCTCAGAGGAATACGCTGTTAAAAGTGACAAGCTTGGCAATTGATTTTAATTAGCATTAAGAAGTATCGAGCTATCTCATGGAATCGGGAGATCATTTTGTTGAAAAAAAAAAAAAACCTTTTTTCAGTACACTGACTTGCATTTTGGATTTTTTCTAACATTTCTTTATCTCATAGTTGTCATTTTGCCAGTACTTCCTGTACTTATACTCAACAAGCAAAGCTGGTTGGTGTAAAAGGTAACAACAAACAAACAATAAAAATTTGTACAAAACTCAGCAGTTATTTTAGTTTTTGTTGTTGCTATGTGGCTTCCAGGAAAAAGGTAACACGATGCCCCTCTTGGGTCCCCTGAGTCTGCATTAACCTTGTAAGTGAAGCAAGTAAATCAGTCTCACGATGAATACATGTGGCTATTTATATCCCCTGAGCCAATTAGAGGAGCGATGATGAAGTGGCTGAGGGTGCAGAGAAACACCACTGACAGCCTGTTTAAAGAACCTCAGCAAGTCCTCATTGTGCGCACTAAAGTGATGAGAAAACAGGTGGACACAGCTGGCAGCATTTTGGAGATATAAGCCAACTCAATTGTAAGCACAGAACTGGCAATGTCTGCTGAGACATCTCGTGTTGGTCACAAACATGTAAGATAGAAGTGTCTAACATGCTGCACCACATCCAAAATGGCACTGGTTAAAATGAGGTTTAAGTTTTAACATCAAGCCACATCTTAGGAAGAGCAGAAGGATGGTGGAGGTTTCAGCTGAGGGCTCCATACCTGATACCAGAGAAGAGTATGTGCTGCACCTGTCTGCTCTAAATAGAGCTGGGTGGTAAAGCTTGGGCACTGACCGTGATGATTTTTGAGCACAGTTACTGTTTGCACAAAACAACATGGTGGTGGTGTCATTTTACAATTTTACAATTTCAGTTGACTGCATCATGAGAGTGTAACTATCAATAAGTTACAAATAATTACAAAATTATTTTGCTCACGTCAACTAAAATTTGACAGGTTATAGACACTGGCCACAAATCATGTTAAGACACAGACACCAAAATGTTTCAGAAATCTCAGCTGATACATTTTTATCATGTTTCAATAGAGTCAACTTTTGTTTGGATTGTGCTGTCCAGCCACCTTGAGAAGTGAAAGGCTGGTGTGACCTGCCTGCCCTAGACCAATCAACTGAATACAGTAAGTAATCATCTCAACTGTTCACTCAATAGAAAAATTAGCAAAGCAAAAACCCTAGCTGAGAGTTAGAATGTAGAATGTGTCTTGTTCCATAGCGTGACAGCGTCACAGTTGTTTCTGTTTCCCTTTTCTCTTGTTCTACCACAGCTGTGTCACCGAGCCCTTTGGTCATATTACTCCAAACTTTATAAATCATTTGTTGCTCTCACGCACCCTTCCCAAATTATAGAGGTCTGCAGCACATGGGAACAATTTGGCTTGCGTGAGAGCTTGTGTGATGACACGTGTGTGTGTGTGTGTGTGTGTGTGTGTGTGTGTGTGTGTGTGTGTGTCTTTCACTCATTGTTCTTCCGTAATGCCATTCCTTCCAGTAATCTCCTGTACTTCAGAGCATTTATAGTTAATGGCAGGCACACATGGGTCAGCTACAGGGCTTAAATGGGGGTGATCTTGTTTAAGAACTAGTTCTCTGACCACTAGGCAACCCTGCCATCACAAATAATATTCCTAATGGTTTTCAAAAATATTAACCATGTAAAAAAGCCTGATCTTACCTAAGCATTACATTGGAGAGTCTTTTTTGTAAGGTCAAGTTTATTTTTATGGCCCATATGTTTGTCCCAAAGGACCTTACAATTTGTACAGCAACGTCAACACCCTCAACTTAGAAAAGTAAATGGGGAAAAACATCCGGAATAGCAAAAGAAGAGTGAGACCTCTTCCAGGACAGAAAATAAACAAATATGTGATGGGTGACACGCAGAATTACAATATGTAACAATAAGCTACAAAGAATAGCAAGGTGACAACTACCATTTTACAGTGGCCATTACAACAAAAGGGGAAACACTGCCTTGGTTAGACTGCATACTGGGTAGGAATGAAGAGAGGGGAGGAGTAGAGCTAATGTTTTCCACAAACCTTGTAAAAGTTAGTGATTGAAGTCATCTTGGACTTTTGAACATGTGGGTGAATTCTCACAAAGCAACCTCTGGCGCACAGGAAGTGATGTGTTTCATGTATGCAGCAGCAGATGCCAGAGTTCTGACTGATATAAAGAGAAAAGAACATAATGACAACCACACTGTTTAACTGAAAAGTGTATAGTGGTAGATACTGGGTCACTGATTTCACAGAAATAAAAATTCTAAATAAACTGGGATGGACATAGGGCTCATATCGCTGCCAAGGCCAAACAATCCTACACACGCCTGTCAAATCTGGATCTGTACCAAATTGTACAAAGTCATAGATGAGCACCATATTTTTTTTTTCAACATCAAGATCCATAGCTGACATTATTCCTGAGAAACTGATTAAAGTGTCAAATTTGATGGGTACTTCCCTGGACCACGTACCATTCCTCCACAATGTTTTTTGGTTCAGTACTTTTTGCATTATCCTGCTGGCATACAGATAAAGAAAGCAAAAATTGACAGAGGACATTGGTGAAAAATTAAGAAATTAGGATTTGGTGTTTGATTTATTGATTTTTACTAGAATGTGCCTGCTGGTGAAGCTATGATGAGCTACCTTACAACAGTTAAGCTTTCCTGGTACATAGGTAGTGTGCCCTCAACAAGTTGATTGGTGGGTGTCCATGTGTGTGGGCAAGTGTGTGTAAGTGAGTAAGAATAAGAATACAAGAGAAAGACAAAGAGAGAGGGAGGAGAGAGACAGACAGGCAGAACCAGACAGAACTGAGATCTTGACAGGGTGTTTCTCTATTATCATGTCACAAGAAAAACCAAGTCCGATCAGGTTGCTATGGCAACTGTGCAAGAGAGGAATACTGAGACACATTCTCTAGACACTTCTGTGTGGGATAATATCTCTACAATCAGATGCAGGCAACATCTCATACAGCTGGGACCACCACAGACAAACAGATACACAAAGAATCATGCTCATATAGAAGTATGCTTAATCTGGAATCAGGTAATACAACCATAGTCCATAGATATTTACTGTTTCAATGCCCTAAATAGGCTGCAGTCCAAGGGCCCCAGTTTTTCTAGCAGTGGCCCTGTGAATATGTATAATGTGAATATGTATATAATATGTATGTGATAAAAAATATATTAGAGGTCATACAATTATGAAATAAACGTAGTTAATCAACAGAAAATTACTCAACAATCACTTTAAACGTTAATTGACTGTTGAAGTTTTTTTAAAGGAAAAATCTTCTTTAATAATAAGTAATTATAGTAATAATAGTGGTTGAATATCTTTTTGTATGGGACTACTAGTTTGATAAAACAAGTAGCTAGACATTTATAAAAAACTATATACATTAACAACCTTTGTGCATACAGGTAAAAGAAAAGGATTATTATGTAGATCAGCTACAGTTTGCATGCTTTAGGTCTAACTTTGGTCTCATATGCTGTAACAAACATTGAGGGGGAAAAAAAAAATGAGTTGTGCAACACTATTGGCAGCACATCAACATGTTGTGCTTCACCAGAGGACATTACTTCCCTGGATGGTTTTGATGCATTATTAACAAGAAGTAGGGTGAGAGGACGATGGGGCTGCACAGTCAGATGTATGAATCAGCCCAATCAGTAAAAAACAACCTAGAGAAATTTACCTACATGTGGTATTTAACTCCCTATTTAGCTATTGTTTTACAGTGAATGTGAATAAAAAAATAATCTAATAAATTACCTGTAAACCTATGGTTAAAGAGGAGATGAGAATTTAGTTTCTTTCTTGCCAAAATTTGTAAACATTATCTACCACCAGTTTGTGACCCTTAATGTTTCATCATCGCTGTAACTTTCCAGACACCTATACCGTTGTTTAGAACTATCTCCATACTTCTGTATAGCCTAACAAATGACAACAATAACTAATTAATATTATCCAGTAAAGATTTTGCTTTTTTTTTAAAAAAAAAAAAAAAAAAAAAAAAATCTTAAATTTATTAGCGGCCAAACATTACGATAGCCGGAAGTGACACACCATCTCCCTTCCAGCGGGCTGGAAGTATATGAAAAATATAAATAATATATTCCTGAAAAATAATGTGTAAATATATATATATATATATGATAAAAAATATAATCTGATTGTAAAAATAATTTTTGATTTGTCATTCAAGACGAAGCAACGTGTCATATGTCACTTCCGACAACCATTTTTTTTTTAACTGGCTGAGAAAAAACATGGAGGGGAAAACGGTCAGTTTGAAAAGCAATTAAAAGGTTTCTAATTATTGCAGAGATAGAAGAACTTCGGTTTTACCTAAACAGAGACTTAAAAAGAAGAAGAATCTATAGAGTTTGTTGGTAAGTGTTGTATTTGTCAGTAAGAAAATCGTTCACTTGGTTAAACAAATGCAACAAATAGCTGTAAAATAATAACAGTTACCTTCTGCTTAAATGCAAAAGTTTGAACTAAATTGTTCAGTGTATCAATTTTCCTTTGTAATTCTAATACCTTACAGTGTTTGGTGGGTTTGGTGTGTGGAATACCCTTCTTGGCTAGAATAATGGCAGGTGTACGGTTAGCCAGGTATTTTTGTATAAATACCCGTTGCAAATACAGTGAAGGTAGTGGGAAGTTCATTATTGTAGAAAACATTAAACGTGACCAGGCTAGTCGATTCACCAGTGCCATTCACATAAATCTCAACCCATCTCAAGTTAGCAAATCAGTAGACTAAATAGAAGCAGTAAGTGTGGAACCTGAGTCTTTTTTTTTTTTTTTTTCCCATTATTGGCACTTATCTTATAACAAAACACCATGTGAGAATTAACAAGACTAAAGGAACACAGAAAATATTTCATGGGTTCATTTCAGGGCTAAAAGTGTTGTGATGTAATTTGCCTTAGCTTACTTTTGTGTGCACGTCTAAACTCTGAAAGTGAAAGTGAGCCCATTCCTTTGTAGGAAATAACATCATAGCTAAGATTTGTAATAGTAAATCCAACAATTTACCAGATATTCATTTACAGTAAATGATGTACTCTACTTCCTCCCAGAGCTGGCCTGTGTATTTTTGGACTTAAGCAAGTTCCTGTAACCATGGAGACTCAGTACAGAACAAGTTACATCCTAGAACTGAAAAAGGAAACTGGCATGGCATTTTTTGTAACAGGAATCATGCTGTATCATAGTTGTCTGAGTAATAGAACTGATAAAGGTGGTAAACCCCAAAACTGATCCCACTTCTTTCAAAGTCATGAGTAAGAGCTGACATGGATCACATATGCACAGGCTCTTGCTGTATTTTACAGCAATTAAACTTAAGTGCCCTGCAAAAGTTGTTTTTGTGGAACTATTAAATATTGAAATACTGTTATCTAACTCTAACTAGTTTTTGACACACAATTTATATAGTCAAAGGTAATTGTTTGTAAATGGCCTTTTGGGTGTTTTGCACTTGCCAGGTTGTACTGCTGTTCAGGAGATAAAATCACCCGAAATTTGTGTGCCAGTTAATGAACTTGTACATTTGCAAAGGTTCACATGTTGAGCTCTATATAAGACTGTGACACTTGTTTTTGTGGTTGCCGAGTGGATACTGGGCATAATTTGTAGTCTTTTTTCTACTGATTCCAACACTGATTTCTGATCAGTCTTCAGGGTTTTGTGAAGGTGAACTCTGGCCTTTTAAGGGTACAAGCCACTGTAGTCTTGACACATTTGGCTGCTGACATTAGTCAAATGGGGGCATTGAAATCATTGAACCACTGACTTTTATTAATTCATTTTTTATTATTATTATTATTATTATTGTTGTGATTTGTCATATTTGTCTTGTTACCTGAGCTGCTTGACAACTTCACCTCCCTTCAGGGATAAACAAAAGCATATCTACCTATTTAGCAGCTACCTATCTAGCAGCTTATTACAGAATATTATAATGCAACACGTGAGAGCAAGTGCTGGAGTAGAGAAAGGAGAGAGGGACGGAAGTGATTTGCTAATTTGTGATGGCTGAGTAATTATATTTCACATCAGCGTACTCCAGTCAATTCATTCAGGTCGATTGGACTAGTTGACTTCATCATGAGGGTTTGGCACAAACAAATCATAAATTTACAGTTGGTTTGGGAAATTAATATTCTGTTTGATTAATTATTGATTATGTTTTGTAAGAGCTGTGGCAGTGATGCCTGGGGAGGGTTGATTCAAAATATCTGATTACGTGATGGTATTTGTGGCCAATGAATGTGTGAAATATTTTGGTGCATATTCTTTACTTTTGTTTGTTAAATTGAACAGGTTTTGTTGCATGTGATAATTCACATGGAGCTACACCTGAGTTCTCAGTCTGGCTCACACTCCAGTGCTTCCATCCAGCCAAAGTCTGATTTTTTGCAGTCTGAGCCATTTTCAGCACGTGTTCACTCATTTATGATGTATAATTTGCTAAAAAAATGTGTTTATAGAAATTCTTAAGTCACATACTCTTGGAGAAGATTTGATAATAGTTTATATTTAGTCAAATAAATGAGACTTGGCAGAAGACATTTACCAGGTGTCTTTAAACAGTTTAGATATTAGATGTACCTCTTGGCTCGGATGTATCATCTTGGGACAGCTATAATATCCTGGTGGCATACTGCAAGTGTAAGAGTTAAAGTCAAGTGAGTTCAAGTATGGGTTAGTTATATGTGGGAAAAGCTGTAGAGGAGAGAAGGGATTGGCAAGCTTGAGAGTGATGAGTGAGAAATGGGATTTCAGTTTTAGTTGAACTTTGGCTGGGAATTCAGCCTGGGAAAAACTGTGATCTTTTTTCCCTGTGTTGAACTGTGAAAACCCTCAAATGCAGCATTATGAGGAAATGGATTTTGGCTCTTTAAATGAGGACAGTACTGTGTCCCGATCACTGCTGCACAGTCAATACTTTTAAATTATAAAAATTATTTCAAAATAGTCTCAAATAATTAGCACACCAGTTGGTTAATGTTATGTAAAATAAATGTTCCACATTTATGTTTAATTTTTATTGTATTTAATATTTATATGTAATGAATACTGTGAAGCATATTCAGCTGTCAGAAACATCCATCCAGTACAGACCTGTTAAAACCTGCTGGATTTGGTTATTCTTAGAGAGTCTGCTTTTCCAGTTTTGTTATGATCCAACATTGAAATTATTTTATTAAAAGTTAGTCAATTTAAGTCTTAATTTCATTTTGGTATTCACAAATGAATTATAAACATGACTAGAAAAAGAGGTAAAGTAAATGAGCAACACTCAAACAACTTTTGTCAGTGAGTTTGAGCGAGACCTATGAGTTTGTTTGTTTTTTTTTTTGCATATTATCTCCTTGTGCCCTGGATCTCCCTCGAATATTTGGGCAACTGGAACTCATTATAGAAATTGGAATGAATTCTCAGCCAAGTTTCATGGTTAAATACAGAAAGTGTTGTTGTTGTTGGAGGAGGAGTGAGTCATTCATGCTGTGTTTGCCATAGATTGTACATGGGGGAAGCCTTATGTACAAATGCGGAGGAGCAAAGTATTTCCTTTTTCAAGCCTGTTTGCATGCTCAGGAAAACAAAAACCAACCCAATAGTTGTGCAGGTCAATGTGCTCAAATAGCCACTCTACTACTTATGTGGTCAGTCAGGTATAGTTTAAGATCAAGGATTTTTAATTTTTCTCATCTATAAGACCTATATGGCTAAAAGTCAGATAATATATATTTAGCTGTTGTGTCTAATAATGTTAAAAATATGTCTATGTTGCATATCACAGATGGACTGTCCTATGAAAAAGTAACAAAAAAAAGAGAAGCTGATATCAGAATTGACTTTTCACGCTGAGGTATGTTTGGTGTAAAAGCATTTGTATTTTTCCACTTTGAAATTTTGTATTAAAGTGGCTGTGCATTTTATTTGTGGATCTGTGAGCATCACAAAGGTTGCCCACTTAGACTTAGGGATTTGGGTGAGCTCTGTGTGTGCGGGTAAGCAGAGGCTTTCTGTGAGGAAAAGACGTGTGCTATTATTTCACAATCAGGACTTGGTATGGTACAATAACAATGAGTAAGAAAGACCAGGCCATGCCATGCTTTTGTGATTTGGATGTGAATATTATCTGCTGCATTCTGGCAGCAAGAGGAGTCAGCTCCAGCAAGGTAGAAAAGCCTTTGATGTGTCTTCTCCAACATTGCCCTACAAACGCACACTCCCACGTGGACCCACAGGACACCTCTTAGTACACCTTGACATAGCACAGACCCAAATGACACACAAAATCTAACACAGCACAATACAGAAAGTTTCTGGTGTTTTGAAGTTTTTTTTTTTTTTTTTTTTTTTTTTTAGCTTAAACTATTCCTCAATTCTATAAAAAGAAGAAAAATAATAAAATAATTTCTTGCAGCCTTGCATGGCAAGACCTCGGGTATCAAGTGTTGTGGCATGTCATTTCAAAACCATCCATAATACCAGCCAACCATAATATTTTAGGGCTAATCCAATGAATGCTTCCATGACCCCCAACAGTGACTGATGAACTGAACTCAAGCTGAACTTGAGTTCAGCTTTTGTGACATAGTACAAATGGAGTTTAAAGAAGACTACTGCCAGGATTACCCATCCACTCTCTTCCATCACACGTTATGCACCTAACCACATTTTCACATATTTTACACTGTAATATAAGATTCCCATTGTGTTGACCCACTGTGATTTACTTTTTTTTCTCTCTGACTCAAGATGCATGGTGAACCTGTAAATTGTGTTTAGTTCTACTTGGATTCATGGTCCACAGTGAGTTAAGACACCTGTGAAGTGTGAAAGCATGAATACAGCTATGATCAGCCTTACGAGTCTTACTGTGACAACATACAGTACCCACATCATGCCTTTAAGTCTGCTTCATGACCTTTTATAGTATGTCAAAAAATCAGGTTGATTATTATTCCTACTCTAAAGAGCTGTCAAATACAGAGTATCCTAAAAATCTGCACTCCTATTTTAAGATGCCCTAGTAATTATTAGTCCAGTATTTAATGCGTCATTAGGTGTCCTATCCGGGCTCCTACTAGTACATCACACACACACATAACCCATATTAGCAATATTCTTGTGGGTGTCCGGCAAAACTAGAGTGAGCCAGTAAGCAAGCGTAGGCACGTTCTTTCTTTTTCCAACTCTAATTCAGCAGTGGGCAATGGGGTTTTTCCTGTGTGAGTTGTCTGACACGACTTTGTATGATTTCCTGTTCTGAATATAAGTTTTAGGCAGAGGAGTCACAGCTGAATGTCTCCTTACGGTGTATTTAAACAGACCCAAATCTCCTGAATCAAATTAATATCAAGTTAAAAATCAAGTCAAACATTTTTCTTTTTGACTTATGCAAATATGTAATTAGGCTATATAGAAACCACCCCTGTACTATTCCTGTTGTCTTTAAAATACTCCTTTGAAACTCCCTGCAGTGAGTTCATCTGGCTCCATTCTGCCATCTCAGCCTGGCTGTCCAAGCAAAGACCGGTACTCTTGGGAGTGGCCTAATTTAAACTGCTCCACTGTTTATAGATATAAGCTGATTGTATAGCAAGTTTGGGCTCTGTTTATTTAGGCTCAGGCCCTCTGTGGAAATGGTAATTGGTGTGAGTAAGAAGGACATATTGGACTGGTGTTGACATCCTGGAGACCATTAGGGAGACCACAGACCAGACCAGCGCAGTATCAGAGGGATGAGCTCATCTTTTCCATCCACTGTTCTGAGGTTGGAGGGGAGGACTAGGGTGTCAGAGGGGGCTTGTAACAGGGGAGTGACTGTAGACTGAGAATAGTTCGGGTCAGAATGTAGGGAGCTGAGAGTGTTTACCATTAAACCTACTATGGGGCAGGGTGGCAGTGGGAAATATAGTCGAACCAGAATAAAATTTCAAGTTTCAAATCTCTACATCTTGGCATGAACTGACCACTTTTAATTATGCCTTTTGGTGGCTGGCTCAATGTCTAACTGAATGTCTTCTGAACTGAACAACCTACCATACTTGTGAACTAGCAAATTAACTAAACACTGTACCGTGTAATACAGTTCTTTCCAAGCTAACTCCCATTTTTTGCTATAAGGACATACTGTAAAACAGAAATCAAAATTTCTGCCCCCAGTGGCATGGGACAAAACAAGCTGAGTCCAACTATGAACTGGTAGTCTGCCTCTTTAGCATCATCAAGTGCTTAGGAAGTCAATGCTAATTACACAGAAAAACACTGCTGCTTTATCTATTGTGTATGTGTTTCTGTATATGTGTGGGCAGGACAGTAAATGGGGTAATGGTTGAGAACTATGTGTCTACCTGGCAGTACTAACAGACAGACAGCATCATGACTGGCTAAATGGCACGTAGGCACTTGACATGGCAACCCGCCATCACCACGCCTTATCGCCCTGCATGCCTTCCCTTGCTGCTGAGTGGAATGTTGTTTTGGTTTGACTGCACTCAATGCAGCCTAATCGGTAGGTGGGTGTTTGTCTGTCTGTGTGCCTTGAATGACTGCTGCCTAATTATCATCCCTCATCAGGGCACTTTGGGGGTGGGGATAGATGAAGTGGGGTGGAGGTTGGCAGGGATGTTGATTCAGCAGTGTGCAGGAAATGGCCCAAGGCCTTGGGACATGAGACGTGACTGTTGCAACATGGGCCAAGGGAAGTCCCAGTATAGAGATGACGTTTATTGAGATGCATCATATCTGTCCATCTTTATGGTGACATTGCTCATGTTTTGGGAGGAGTACAGATAGGTAAAACATCACAAAGGTGCTGCTTATAAACATGCATTTAGTTGAATAAGGGAACAATAATAATTTGTTAAGTGAAACCACTTAAACTTTTTTTGGATGTATAGTAAAAGGTGACAAAATATAAAAAAAGTGTGAATTAATTCATGTTAGTGTTAGTAATCTGTCACTGGGATTTTCCTGCCGCAGTGCTACAGTGTTACAGGAACACATCCTGTAACACTTAATCGGGCTCAACGTCGCTTTTTTATGCACATTTCGAGGATTTTTTTGTTTTTGATTAATTTTGTTGTCTTGAAATTGTAAGTAAATACAAATGGCCATCCTGGAACCCAACTCAATGTATCAGATTACTTATCTGACTGTCAATCACGAAATGTGGTATGAAACAGAGAAAAGCAGCAATTCTTTTTTTTTCATTTGATACATTTTTTATCTGGTATCACAATCGGTACAGATTTGTTTTTTTTATTGATTGTCAGCACTAACAGTTGCTGGTGCAAAGGGAAGAGCTCAATTTATGTATCATTGCTATTTTTTGTTTTATTGTGGATGGAACTAGAACACCTGTGATAAATGATCAGCAATTCAGGGACCTGAAGTGGCATCACCATACCTCATCCCCATCTCCCAGTGGTTCTTCACCTTCCAGATGATAACATCAGCTACCATCTGCAGCTGATATATGAAGTTTTTCCCTCTTAACTGTATTCATACTGTAACACATGACCTATTTGAATCTATTTTTGAGGTCTTTGCTGGTGGTAAAAACAGTTTTAGTCCTGCAAACAGATGCAGAGAGATGTCACTGAAAAACAGTCAGATTAGAGCAATACTGCACCCCACTGGCAAAAGGCATGAACAAAGGTGGTGAGAAAGTAGGTCAGGGAAAGGGAGTTAGAGGGTATATGTGCATGGGTGAATGGTAAATGGAGACAAATGCAAGCAAAGTAGTGGGTAAGAGAGAGGAAACAAGGGTAGTAGATGTGGTGGGGATAGAGAACAAGACTTGCTTTTTCATTTGCACCTTCTGCTTTTGAAATAAACAGACTCACTTTACAGGCATTTCTACCATCTGGGAAGTATATGAAATGTGCCACAAATAAGAGCATCCGAGCCCATAGTCTAAGTGCTGTCTGTCCAAATGCCAAGTAGACCACTCTTCTCTCTGGAGTGTGTTTTACTGAGATAAGGACTGGGGAACATGTAACAATGTGCTTGAATGTGACAATGAAATGAAATGTTTTTGTTGCTGCAGTGGACAGGTGCAGGTTATGACAAACTGTATGAAAGGAAATTTGGAGAAGCTATGGAAGTGGATCAGAGATAGAAGGGCTGACGAGGGCAGGGAAACACAACGTGTTTGAGTGAACAGCAGGTGGCACCAACAGCATTTGTTATTTTTATGTTCTTGTTGGAAAATAAATCAACAAATTTTTAATCCAGTTCCTCTAACTGCCAATACCGCATAACACATATTTTGTTCCTAAAATCTACTAACATTCAATTATTCAAAGAGGTTTCCACAACTTAGTGAAACTAAGTATTCTGGTTGATTTGCAGGCTTTAATAGGATAAACAAACTAACATTTTAAAACATGTACAATATTTCACAGTTTTATACCTCATAGTAGGTTATGATAAAACTGCTCTTTTCACACCCAGGGGGACAAGAGGGGCAAGAACCAAGTACCTGAAGTAAAATTTCTATAAAACCAGTAATCACTCGATCCTGACCCATCATCAAGTGCACTTGCTTTTGGAATTTTGATGTACCATAATGTTTTCTGTCAGTACTGCAGGATTTGAGCATGATTAGACAGAACGATGTGCTTAGCTGTATGTCTGCTTGAACTGCAGAGAGGACATGTTGACCTTCACTGCCTGACACGTCTGGACTTGTAGCAGTTGCAGATTACCATTCTCCAGAAGTTGTGTGTGCATGTTTGCCTGTGCCGTTGCCGTTGTTAATTTATGCGATGGTATCTGCATCAGTCTACGTGCATGTCCTCTGAGCAGCTCAGACAGTCAGGCAGCGTCCTTGGTTACGACTCATCCCTGTCTCCTTCTCCTTTCCCACAGACCATCATTGTCTTCTGTTCATTCTTCTTTTTCATCATCTGTCTGACAGTGGTCAGTGCTGGGGGGTCCATGGAGAGAGCTGTAAATGGCTGAGGAGCTGTGTACCGGCTGGTTTCGCATCGTTGCAGGTACAGTAGGTAAAACCCCCCTCCATTACATTAGTACATCACCTTATCAGTAGTAAGGTTTTGATTGTCAACATACATGAAAAGAAGGGATATCGGTCAATTTTTTTTTTTTTTTTTTCAAAACGGTTGTGTGACAGTGTCTGGGCTTTTACTGTGGTATTAAGGATGTGTGCAACCATTCACCTTCTTCTCTTGACCTAACTGATATTTTATTGCCATAGCATGAGGATAAGGGTGTGCATTTGTACACTGTATGTTCGCAATCTTCACTGTGCAGGGTACACTCAGAATCAGGAAACACTTTGGCATTGTCATTTAGAGAGGAGAAAGAGAGAAGGGGAGACAGAGATGGTAAGCAAGGTAGGACGAGATGAAGCTGAAAAGAAAATGAGAAGAATGTGTGTTAATTTTCTTTTCATTCAAACACACATCATTAATTTCCCTAAAGCTGTGTGCTCGCTCTACTCCCAATCATGCTGAAGTGCAGAAGAACACAAGTTTTGGCTGTGGCTTCAGTGTTTGAATGCTTTTTGAAGTACTGTAGTTTAAAACTTAAGTAGCACACTGAGGCATATATCTAATGAGAAAGGGTCAAAATAATCATGATGCCATGTGTTACATTTTTTCTGCGAAAAAGATTAGACTTGGGGGAGGGGGGATTGAATGACACCTTTTATGTTGTATTTTGTGCTGAAAATGCCTACTAATCTACAGTTACATTGATGGGTATGATTGTGTCTTCCTCTCCACAGTAAATTGCACAAGTGTGTTTCTTAATTCAGGCTTCTTCACTCCTACAGCTCCAAAACAGAGCTTATAGAGCATTAGGCTTTATTTAGCAAATCCTCCTCCCTTCCTCCACCCTTATTCAACACTCACAAGGCAGCATTAGTCAGCTGGATAGTCACTACATATACCTCAACATTTGTACAAGTAAAAATGGCAAAAATCTGCCCACAGATGTCACAGGCATGCGTCTGTTGACAGCACAATGTATGAGCAAGTGTCTACAATGTTTTTACCTCCTCTGAAAAGAGGTGGTACATATCTCTCATGATTCTCAATCAGCACTAGATGGCAGTGCAGGAGAATATGCTGGTTGTCTTGCCGCCAAGGGAAGTGAGCAGGAGTGAGAAAGGGAATTATGTAGAAGGAAATGGGAGAGAGAGAATGAGAAATAGAAGTAGAGATAGAGAGAACAGTAAAAAATTAGGTAGATATGAAGACTAAAGAAGGGGAGTTAGTAGAAAATTTCCAAAAAGGACAAGGACTGTGTAATTACATTACACAGCTTTGGAGTGTGGAGGGTGAAGGTAGAATAAGGGGGAAGGAGGTTAAAAGGGGCAGGGTTTGAGGGTGGGGACCCCCTCCTTGGGAGCATCTGCTGGGTGTTAAGACAAGAGAAGCTACGCAAGAAAAGACAGAAGGATGAAAGAATGGAGAAGGCAAGTGACAGAATGAGCCACATGTAGGCAGCTTGACAGATAGATCTGGGTGAAAACAAGAATGCGTGACGGGGAAGAATTGAGTGAGCATGAGGAGGCACATGGCAGGGTCTGGTTAAAGAAGAACTGCCACAGACTATTGGATAGCACATAAACTTACCTATACCTATTTTCCTCTATACAAATACCCATATGCTCTGCCTTCAAAACTACTAAAACTAAATTTATTTTCTTGATATGTAGCCGCCTTATTGTGATATTGCTTCCTAAATAAATCTGAACAGTTCCAGCCATAAATCATCTGAAAATTTGAGATGCTCTCTTCATAGGAAAGAAAAATACACAGTTTGATATCCTTAAAAAGTCAGAGTTTAGTGCTCTCTCTGAGAAAAATGTAAAAATACTTAACACTCATTAAGTGGTTAAATTGAATAAAAAAATAACTTGAGTAATAAGTATTTGTTCAACGTTTGGTAATCTGTGTTTTTATTAATTTTGTTTTTTATTTATTTATTTGACTTTAGACAGTACTTTCTTTGCTGCTTTCCTTTTGCTTGCTTTTTTGTTTATTAATGTTAGCTTTATGTATTAATATTTCTGAACTGTTAAGTTTAACCTTCCAAACCACAAAAAGGAAGTAATACATCTTTGTTGTCATATATGGCATGATTGGGGTTAGAGTTAGGCAACATAATGTACATAATACAGAATACCACTATGATTAAAATAAGTGCTACAGCTAACAACAAAATGATAATCCTAATACTAATTCCTGGTCAATTGCCAGGTTTATATTTTACTGGTATCACTTTAGTCTTGCCTTTCTCTGTTGTTCTTTGTATGTTTACCTAATTGTCAGTCTCCTCTGCTCTGAGGTTTTTCCACATAAACATTCACATCCTCTCTCCCTCTCATTCTCTCCCTTTCTCTCTCCACAGTCTCATAGAAAATTAATGAGCACACACATATACACACAAACACAAGTGGACCCTCTTTGGTGGGCTGGTCTGTCGTCAGCCCGCCCCGCTAGTTGGTCGCAGCTGTAGCCTGCGTTGCCATGACGTCACATTGATTGATTCTGGTCCCGGTGCAGTGGGAAAGCACACAGACAGAAAAAGACAGCGGACTGAAACAGGCTGGCAGTAAAAGGGAAAGGTGGGAGGGAACGGGGAGAGGAGGAGAGAAAGAGAGGGCAGAGTGAAACCACACTCATATTCCAAGGGGGGCGGGGACACAGACATAGGCACACACAAGCAGCTACTACAGGAATAGGCACTGTGAAGGAAAGTGCAGGGCAAATATTTTGTGCAGTGGCGTGTTAATATAGAGTCTGTGTGTGAGGATCATCAACATGGGTTGTCATTTGGCTCGCGCCTGCCTGTTATTCTCTCCACCAGCATATAATTAATGGCATTCACCACTGGGCAGGCTCAGCACATTGCAAGGTAGGGTGAAGGGGAGGGTTGCATGTGTCTATGTGTCTATGTGTGTGTACCTGCTGTTTTTGTTTAAATTTTTATTTATTTAACCTGTACATGTGAGCAAGAGAGGTTACTAATGTAGAGTTCTCTTGGGCCATGGTGTCAGGAGATTCAAGCTTTAAGCCATGTGACTGCACAAAGACCTGCAGGGATTGGCTGAGGCCATCTGTGACCTCAGCAAACTACCTCCACCCCTCAACACTCCCCCCCTTCCCCAACACACACCCACACCCCTCCCTAGCAATCTCTCAGTCTCTCCGCCTCCCTGCCTCTCTCTACCCTGCCTCTTTTATTTATTTTTTTTCCTCCAGTTAGCTTTTCCCCCACCTCTCAGCATCCCTAGTTGAATGTGTAGGTTAGAGCCGCAGTAGCGGCAGCAGCAACACCAGCAGTAGCAGCATCCATGGCTTAAGCCCCAGGTCTAATCGGCAGCTAGCCTGGGCCAGGCCCCTACCCCTCCTCTCCCTTCTCGCTCTCTATCTCTCTCTGCATCTATCTCTCCTGGACTAGTTGACAGGCGACGTCTGGGGTGACGGAAGCTTACAGTTAGCCAGGGCGTTAGCCACACGCACACGGCTGCTCTGCTGCCCATCATTTCCACTGTATTTCTCTGGTAACCGGGGGCTTCTTCTCTATCTCCCTCTCCCCATACCTCCTTTCAGGCTCCTTGGTAATAGAGGAATGCAAATCTGCAACCATGATGGAAGGTAAGATATATTTTTAATTATTATGCTTTTACATTTTCTGTTGAAATTCAGAGTAATCCTCCTTTATGTCCTTGTTCTGTGGCAGTTCATCTGCTGGAAAACATGTATGAGTGTGTGTGTGTCTGTGTGTGTGTTTGAAAGGTTCAAATGTCATTAGCTGTACTGCTATTTTGAGTACATACATTCCAGTGACTTGCATGTTATCCTTAGGAAAAGGGCACAGCCACTGAATGTCTGTCCTCAGAGGCACAATGGCGAGGCTAATTCAACCGTGTGTATCTTTTGTGAGTGAGTGTGCATATGTCTGAGAACCCCCCTCCACCCCACAAACACACGCGCGCGCACCCCGCTTCCCATCGTATAGGATTATTTGGATTTATTGTGCAGGAGGGCTTATGTGCCCAGCTGGCTCACTAGTATAAATTCTCTTTGTATGGTCTACTTGGAAATGAATTCACACTCGCACACATACATACACACATACTTTCAGTGCTGTATGATTCTGCTGTATATCTTTTCACACTGCATTGCCGTTTTACCCAGCACTCGTGTGTGGATTATATGTCTGTATGGTGTGGTGGGTTCATGTGTACTTTAGTACCCACCCATGGTTGGACTGATCCATCCATGCTGGGTTGATTGTCGAGAGGAAAAACAGAATTGATGATCGTTCTAGTATCATTTCCCTTTAATTGATGACATCATTAAGATGAAAGTGATGGTGGGATGAATTCCTACAGCTCTGCAGCTTTCATGCAAAAACATCCATCTAACCATGTGATCTCATGGATTCACAGGTTATTTCTTACCTGTTTGGGTATCCTATATTTAAGAACTAATGATTTTTTGGTGTGCCAAAAGCAACCCCCTATTGGCTTTTTGAATCAACTTTGAATTAGTTAAGATTTCATAGTAACAACACACAGGCAACATGTTGAGGCCATGGAAATAGTTAAATAATAGGTTAAAAAAATGCAGTTAACGACAGGGGGAAGGAAGTTAAGAAAATCATTTTTTTTTGTTCATGTTACAAAAAAGCTAGATGATTTAATTTAAGTCTGTTTATTCCAGTGCGTTTAGTAAATTAACTTAATGTCAATGTGTCCTCTGAAGAGGAATCTCATTAGCTGGTTGTCTGGTTGTGTTTGTGTCTGTGTTTGTCTATCAGTGTTTGGTTATAAATGATGTCTTTGATGTCTCAATGATATCTCTTCACTTGTTTTCAGCTAATTTTCAGCTGGGTGGTATGTGGTACACCTTTCTGTAAAGATGCAATCCAGGGTGCTTTTATGTTTGCTGAGCTAATATGGCAGAGTTTTAAAGAAGTGGTGCTAAAATGGCATGACATGTCATGAAAATAATCTAAAAATCATTTAATTTGAAGTATTTCAAATGTAATTGTTCAAGAAAAAGGGGAATTTAAATGCAGGCATGGTGAAATTGAAAAGCACTGAACAGTACAGGGAGTTTTTGACACAATGCTTAAAAAGTTGCCTGCTTAAAAAACTGTCAAAAAGTCTCAAGATCAATTTCTTATTTGTAGGGGACTATGCTTAATATTGAGTTTCCTTCCTATTCATTGCTATTGTTAACTGCCCATGTTTGCTAAATAAATGTCTGTGATTACTGGCCTGCTGTGTGAAGTCAGAGGAGATTTAAATTCAAATGGATCAATGACATTTTAATAAATTGAAGTAGTTTATTCAAAAACACTAATGACTTTTCCTGAATGTCTGTTAATGTTAGGTCAGATTGCTCTGCTACTGCAGAGTCAGTCTGACAGCCTGGAGCATGTTGCAGTGACAGTGATCACAACAGATCCACTGTTTGTCATATACATGCCATTATACAGACTACAAAGTTCTCTGTAGGTTATAATTTAGATGATAAGCAACACACTTTCTGTCCTTGTCACAAAAGGACAGCTGTGTTTGTAGATCACAACTACCTCATGCACAATAATAAGCTCATGCTGACTGCGCAGATGCACAATAGATCATTTTCAATATTGGATCGTTAAGAGAAATAATAATAGACAATACAATAACCTGTAGATAATGATCAACTTCAATGTCTTATTTGGTGTTTTCCCTTTGCCATATGGTTTATTATACAGTGTATGTCTTCAGTGTTTTCAATGTTTGGATGTTCATCTGTAATTTAGATGGTCCCTTTTTTCTCTTACATGGCACAACACTATACAAATCCCGTGATTTAATTTTGTACACAAGAAAGGCAGAGTTACACCGCAATCATACTGTGACAAAACAGATTGATCCTACAATAATTGAGGATTCTCCAGCCTTACCATAACAGTAACAAATGATAAGATGATCTATAGCTCCCCCTCCCCTGCAAGTGTGCTGTCCTGTCATCGTCTGCTTTTGTCACGAGCCAAGTTGTTAGGTAACAGTGGCAAAGAAAAAAAAAAAAAAACAGTCAGTCTGTGAGCAGCTTCCCTTTCATTAGCATGGCTAGCACAGGCTTAGCATGCACTGTGTGAGGGCAGGATTACAGTCAGGTGTTAAAATTGGATACTAATCCTTGTTAGTTCTGCTTTTTAAAGCCCCATGCCATGGCAGGCATGGCTGTCCCTGGGTAACACACAGGGTAAGAAGACATAGGGTGATTACTTTACTATAAAGACACAGAGGCATACATCTAATGCTTTGTGGTACTATCAAGGATGTCAATCATCATCAGGCAGATTCCCCTTCACTAAAACCAAAACGTACATACAGAAAATATTTCCTATGAGATGTTTTTTCTCCACTATAAGTCATCAACATAATGCTTACCACAATACATTTCCTGGGTTTACTGCAAGTGGGGTTACTGTTTGTGGCAGATATCATAGGATAGGTACATATCTATTTAAATAGCAAATCCTGCTTTTCTTGCATGCTTTTCTGCATTCATGAGAGCTTGTACTTTTGTGGTGGTTGTTTCAATAGACACACTAATCTCAAGGTAATTGTGCTGTGTAGCAAGGGAGCTGTAAGGAGGGGGCTCGTTGATCATCAAGACAATTGTGAAGTTTAATAAATGCAATGTATTCTATTTGCATAAGAAAAGTTAATCACTTTTAGTATATCAAGAGTGATACACTGTTCTCTTCAGCTTAGTGTTATTATATAAGCTGGCATCAGTTATTACTCTTTCGAAAGAAAGTGACATTTTATTGGGCTGGCCGTTTTGGTCAGGGGTTTGGTTTAGTGGTTTGTCCATCCATTTATTTTCTTTTTTTCTTTTTTTTTTTCTTTTGTCATGGGAAAACACTTTTGATTTAATTACCCCTCAGCATTTCCTGTAGCACCACCATCAGTAAAAAGTTAGCATTGTAGTTCCAGCACTTGTAGTTCTAAGAATAGCAAAATTAGCATGTTGTTGTCAGCAAAGCTTCAGTGTGTTGTCAGAATGTTGACAACTCCATCTAACAATTTTGTGGGTTGTAATGAACACTACAGACTCTGGTGGCCACTAGCAGACTTGGAGTCATCTTAATCCCAGTTAGTAGCTGCAGGAATCACACAGTCAAAGGGAGATCCAGTATTTACAGCTTGTCTGGCTAAAACCTGGACAGACACCAGACTGGAATCTTAGACAGTAAAGGGCAAAGAGGACATTAGGCCAAATGGTAGGCCTTACTTCTTTTGTTTAATAGTCTATTACCTGACCTCATATAAAATAATGACTTAATAATTTTTTGTTATTATGGGTTGGGGAGGTGTTCTGAAATAGTAAATTATTTCAGTATAAATATATTTGTTTTGCTGTGACACAATTAAAAACTGATTAAGTTCTGGGTTCCCTGTCTGTCATCATGCAGAGTCGTAGCCACTGACTTAGCTTGTCAAAACCTGACATGTCTTACATGAAGCATATACTTGTGATATAACATTTTCTGGCAGGAGCAGTCATATTTTCCAATTTTTCATGAGGTAAATGTTTCTTCTGCCACACAATTTCACTGAAACAACGATTGTATGATTACCTTATTACTGACATTTATGAATGACATTATCTGTACTATTATAACAATAGATCTAAAGTCATCCAACACAATGTAGGATTGTGGAGTTAATTCTTTGTTTAGCCTTGTCATACAATGCGAAAAAGATACAAATACAGTTGAGAATGACAAAAAGTATTAACATGTTTTTCAGGAAGCCTCTGAGAAGGATCATAGATGTCACATAGTCAGCATATCTCCAGTCAACCCTGCTCAATTTAGAATCACATCCAATAGGCTCTAACACTCCCTCCGTAAGACTCTGCTGCCATATGGTTTCCAAGGTAACAACTATGAGGCTGACTCATGCCTGTTTTGGTAATGAGCAGGGCAGAGGCTCTCAAGTGCAATTTCTCCTTGATTTCTGAATAGATAGGTATTTGGTTTGTTCAGGTCCAGCACAAAAACATAAAAATCCTGCTACTACAATACTACATTGCTTTTCACCACAGACCCAAATGAGTAATTCAATGTCTTGCCATTGGCCCAAACACATAACTTGTGGGCTGATGCGTTGGAAACAGCCCACAGTAGCCTAGGAGAAGTTTTGTGATGATATGAAACAGAATAACGTACTGTCTGCAAATGTGAAATGCAGAGTGTATCTCTCTGCCATACCTCATGATCTGTGCCAGTTATTCTCCATTCTGAGTCACAGTTTTAGTACATGTTTCTCCTTGAAATAGTCTAATCTGGGCTTCCAGGGACACAGCTGTACATATGTACCCATCCACTTTTCATAGCCAATTGCTGTACAGCATATGTGCACACGCTCTTAGATTTCTTACAGAATATTGAGGGAAATCCCTGCACTGGAGCACATTAGGAATGGCATATTACTGCTTTAATAACAAGTGATTGTAGTGTATTCAAATGATTATTGCTAAGCTTTAAATTATGACTAAAATGCTAATGCAGATTCATTTTTTTCCTACGAACACTTAAAGTTTCATTTCAGTCAGTCACATTATATTCAAGTGGAACAAATTATTAAATTCCAACACATTTTTCAGCCATGCATGAAGTGATGACATTGCATGTTAATTGATGTACTAATAAAGGGGTGCTAATAGACAAGCCTACTTCTGATGTCAGTATGTATTCTAGAGATGTCTGAGTCATCAGCTTTTCCTATCAATAATAATATTAGTAGGTGTGAGCATGGATGTTAATACGACATCAGATGATACTAGCATGAAGAACTTGTGCATGTACATGTTTATTCAATTATGAAAGTGCATGCTTATGTGTGTCTTCTTACAAAGTGTGGCACTGAAGGAGGAAAGCTCATTGTTGGATGTGTCACAGTAGAATGAGTCCATTGTGGCTATGCTCAACAATAAGCTCGACAGAGACCCAAATGAACTTTCCCACAACAAAGACACGAATGGGACAGAGACTCAGGAGAGGAGGAGGCAAAGGGAAAGCAGTCAAAATTAATCGGCTTGTTCTTGTTTACACTCTTCCCAGCACCTTATTCTTCATTCATAGACACAACAGGACAACAGTCCTTTCAAATTCCATCTTGTCCTCTGTGTAGAGACACCCACACTGTCTCTCACTGGCTTTCTCTCTCTGTCTCTCACACACACACACACACACTCACAAGCATAGACAAACTTATGTAATGATGCCCAAGATTCAGAGACAGATAAACATGTTTTTGTAATCCAGTGTCCAGCTCAGGGTAAATGAGACTCTTACAGTAGAATCAAACAGGTTCGTGTATTTGATTCAGTTTAAAAATGTCTTTTTCAGAAATGTTATCATAAAAAAACAGCTATTTAAAATGTGTAAGGTATTTGTGCATTTGGCAGCATCAGGCTTTGACCATGTAGAGATAAATGAAGCAATGCACATCACTTAACTAGTGATAACTGTTTTTTCTATACTTTCAAAAATAATATTTCATACAGTATTTGTCTCTTAACTCCCCATCAGTGTCATAGTGGTTTATTTAAATTGAAATATTACACATAGCATTAAAAACAAACAGGAAGTAGCACTGACAGTTAATCAACAGTCTAGGGATGATGTTTTCAGTCAGGGCCTACACGGAGATTAGTGGAGCCTGCTGTCAAAACAGTAGGTGATTTGCTGTCAAAGATGTGTGGTCTAATCTATTCAGGGGTTCCAGTTTCATTATAAAAAAGATGGTCAAGTGTTGCAAAACTGTCATCACTGTGATGGTACCATGGTTCATTTGGGTTATGGTTTAGGACAAGAAGGAAGCAGGGTGTGGGTCCATGTTGTGATGGGTCTGGTGGGTCCATCAACAAGAAACATTCAGGCAAGAAACAGTTAAGTGTTGTTCAGTGCCCCGTAGATGATTTTTTTATGATGTTGTGTTGTGTGAAACAGTATGAAGTCTTAATGGTAAAATTTTTGTGGGTTGGGTGCTGTGATATCTGACTGACTCATCTTTGTGTCCTTTCATAAACATCACAAATATGTGTTCAGGTCACAGCCTATGATTTATGAGGTCCTTGTGTATTTATCTTTTAGTTCGACGACACAAACATTAAAATGCTGCTTTCATAAAAGTGTCATTGACATCCATAGCTGTGCAACAAGAAGAGCAATCCACAGTTCCCAATTAGAGGAGAAACACACAATCAAAGAAACACACACACACACACACACACACACACACACACACACACACACACACACACACACAGAAAAGCTGACACAAGCTGGGAATTGGAAAGAGAGAGAGAAGAGTTGGCTATAAAGCCTTTTCCAGGAAGAAGCAGGTAAACAAAGTGAGGGGTGGTGGATATAGAAAAACAGATGAGTGAGTTAAAATGACCAAGTAGGATAGCGTGAGAGTGAAAGAGAGACATGGTGAGCAGCAATGAGTGTCAGAGCCCCAGAGGGAGAGGGCAAGACAAATAGATAAAGCAGGAGGGAAGAGGGGACAGTTTGCTCATCATGAAAAGCTTGTATTTTGTTAAGTCACTTCCTTGTTCCTTCGAGTCAGACCAGGTTATGTGGCGGGAAGGCTGACTTAGAAATTAATAGAAGAGGTTGTAAAGACATGGTGTCCTAGATTTTATTTTGTTTAGTCATAATTTTACCTTCTGTATCTTTAGTCCCTTCTTAGTTTCACATCGCAGCTTTGAGTGTACACTCATTTCTGTCACCACTCCTGTGTGTTCAGAAGGGAAAAACAAAAATGTCTAGAACATATAATACTAACGTTACTTCCTCTTATCCAGCTGATAAGGAAAGCTTCTCTTTTCCTCTCCTGCACTGTCTGCCATATTACTGGAGAAAGACTGAATAGACATGGTGGAATGGAAGCCCTCTGGGAAGTGGGAATTATTTGGCCATATAATATTAATGTGCTTATCTGCATAATTTATTCAGCTCCCAAGCTGACTGTTAGTGCTTGGCTCAATCTTCTTTGACTATACTTAAATAATGAATCAACGTGAAATCTTGCTACAGCTAAACAGGTTAAATCTGAGTTTTTCTTGGTTATGGAGGTAATCATCAGTACTGCTGAGCTGATGAGATGTGTTGTGTTTTTTGTGAGTACCCACTTACCTTCAACTTGCATCATCTACTTCAATTACTGATTCCCTTGGTTTCCCAGAATATATTTCAGTAAGCCCCAGGGAAATGGCATGACTTATTCTGGGATGTGTTACAAGTACCTGAATACTGTAATGGGGGAATTGGTGGAAAAGTGATGCAGTTAGAAAAAACAAATACACTTTTTCCACCAGAAAAATCTGTTAATTTTAAGTTTTTTAAAACATAAAATATATGGTCTGTATATAATTTCTACTAATTCCATCCCTACTCTAAAAAAACTATTTAATTTTTGAAGCTGATATGAAAATCAGCATTTTATTTATATTTCAACTCACATCATCTATCCATCTTTGTCCACCCATGTAAGAGTAAGTAAAATATAGCAGCAAAGAACAAAATTCAAGAAAAACAAAATGCTGCTAATGCTGTTTATTAGAAAAAGTGGCATTGTATTAATGCATGTACTGTATGTGTGACAAATCAGCTCTTTGCCGTATCTGTGGATGTCTCAGGGTCGAGCTCCCTGCATGTATTTGTACTGTATGGCTACAAGCCAGACCAGTGCAAACAGATGTCAGTTTCAATCAGCGGAGGATGCACTAGCACAGTGACGCAGCAACGCAGCTACAGGAAGAGATTAGCAGTGTGTAGATTTATAACTGGTTGGGTTGAGAGATGTAGTAATGAGGAAGGGATTGAAAGGTTTTAAGGCTACAGAGAGAGAGAGATGCGATTCATGAAAGAGAGATGAACTGAGTGTTTTGAGGATGTGATTAAAGGGAGAAACAGCATGCGTAGAAGTGTCTCACCAGCTGTGTGTGACATGTATTCAGGATGGAATTGTTTGCATGGAAAATATCTGTTGCATTTTCTGTGCAAAAGCTTGAGAAAAATCAAGAGGTGCACTTACCTAATTTTTTTCTGCATTTAGCAGTTTAATACAGCATACTTTATATCACATGTAAACCTGACATTATATTTACATGCACCAAGGTGTGAAATTGTCTGATAAAATATATTTGCATCTGCAAACATGACTCTCTAAAACATGTCATCACTATGCTTAGGTCACTATGCTTAAGGCTTCACTACACCATCACTGGTGTAAAGATCACTGAGGTTTGAGCTTTAATTGCGTGCATGCGTGCGTGTTAGTGTGTGTGTGTGTGTGTGTTAGTGTGGGTGGAAGGAACAATTGGAAGTGATGTGTCAGTTGGGTGAGGGGGAGGACTCAGGTGGCATGGCTCAAAGAAATGCAGAAACTTAAATAAACCTATAATGTTGCAGATCCAAATCACCTCTTTTTTAAAAATGTTTTTAAAATGTATTTTCATGGTTTTGATCGTGTTTTTTTTTTTTTTTTAAAGAAATTATTTGCAAACGGATCAGGTGCATGCCCTACACATATTGAAGGATGAATAAGAGCAGTGCTATATGTATGAAGATTTATGCTTATTTATTATATTCTGGGCTTGTATTAGCTGAATGCTTTTAGCTATTAATTGATAAGTATGATGTACTGTAACTGTATGCCTGACACAGACGAGCCTTAATGTACCACAGGAGACTAACTTCACAGAAAACTGTGTTACATGTGTCACAAATATACAGTACTACTCACACCTCTTTATCTTTATTATTTTGCACATTGTAGAACAGGATCAAAACTATGAAGTAATCCATATGGAATTATGTAGTAAACAGAAAAGGTGTATCTAAAGTTAAATTATTTATTAGATTGTTCAAAGTAGCCAACTTTTGCTTTGAGGACAGCTTTGCAAACTCTCAGCATTCTCTGAACAAACTTCATGAGGTAGTCACCTGGAATGGTTTTCTAACAAATCTTGAAGGAATTCCCATTGGAGTTCCTAATGTTGAGCACTTGTCAGCTGCTTCTCTCTCTGTGGTCCAAGTCATCCCAAATCATCTCAATGGTGTTTAGGGCAGGTGATCGTGGCAGCCAGCTCATGTGATGTAGCACTCCTTCATTGTCCTTCATGATTAAATAGGCCTTGTTTAGCCTGGTGGTGTGTTTTGTGTTATTGTCTTGTTGAAGACGGTCCCACTAACCACAAACCAGATGGAACGGCATGTAGAATGTTGTAATAGTGATGCTGTTTAATTGTGCCCTCAATTTTGAATAAATTTCAACATAATCAACCGCATAGTTCCCCCACACCACCACAACTCCTCCTCTATCCTTCACTGAGGGAACCACACATGCAGATAGGGTCCTCTCACACACTGTGGTAGGAACCAAAAATCTCAAATTTGGACTCATCAGACCAACTGCAATTGAAGATACAAAGTTCTTGCAATTCTCCGATTGACTTTCCTTTATTACGTAATGATTGACTGTTTCAACTGATTCACTGATGATTTCTCTTTGCTTAGTTGAGAAGTTCTTAACATATGGATTAGTGCAGTTGACCAAAAGGGTTTACTGCATACCAACACGACTGATGGGCTCAAATACATTTAGAAGACCAAAGATTCCACAGATTAACTTTTGACAAGCCATGAAAAGCATTCCAGGTTTTGTTTACTCCATAATTCCATATATGTTATGTCATAGTTCTGATGTGTTCAGTATTGTTCTACAATGTAGAAAAGAGTAAAAATAAAGCAAAACCTATGAATATGTAGCTGTGTCCAAACATTTGACTGGTAGTGTTCGTAAATTGCAGATTATGTTGACCCAAATAGTTTTCTCAAGTTATAAAATGTTGATATCTGATGTATGATATATATGAAAGTTTCATATATATCATTCTGCAGTAAATCACTATCTCGTCTTGAGGTACAAAGTGGTATTATGAGACATGGCTAGGGCTAGTTGGTTAAGATGTTTCTTCAATAGATCCAACTTCAATAGATCTCTGCAACCCATATGTACATAAACTATTATTTCTTAATAATTTTAGTTCACTAATTTTTAAATGCTTTAAAATAAGATATTTGCATATCGCCAGACTATTCTGACAGTGAAGATTTATTTGACCGAACTTAATGTATTCTTAATTCCGACAAAGATTCATGTTTGACAGACGTAAAGGGCTGTGTGTCTTCCTACTTACTTTAATAGGGGCATTTATGTTTGGATAGTCATTTTAATTATCAGTGTTTCCATCATGTTTATGTTTACATGACCATGAAAGTCTGCATGTTTGTGTGGGTGCAATAAGATGCTGTTTGAGATGCTGAAGAGTTGGTCCATAGTTGGCCCAGCAGCTATCAGATGGATGACTCATAGCAGATAGAATTTCATTAGCAGACACAGAATAGAGGAGCCATTGATTTTCACCATATCAGCAGGGAGGAAGACTAAGGGAAAGAGAAAGGGGAGGACAAGAGGCGTGAGTACAGAGAGGACTGCAGCTGAGAGAAAACTGCACATCAGTGAAACTAAACCACATGACACAAAGCACCTGTCATTTGTAGTCCCACTGTAAGACACTGCTGAGGAGCACTGAAAGAAGTGTTGGAAGTACATTGCTCAGTATCTATGTCTATAATGAAGATGGTGGGTTCCTGATATTTTGTTTGTGTATGATTCATTTTTGTGTTGATATCGTTTAATTGAGAACTATGTTGTTCTTCTTCTTGTCTGACTCATAATTGTTTTCAAAATTTATATCCCCATAGGATTTATTCCACATTAGCCCATACTGTTCCTATAACCTGTGATGATTTCAGTTTTTTGTGGTTGTATCAACATCTGCTTTCAACCGAGCTGAAAGAAGGAATCAAGTTGACTCAAGCACTTGAATGTCTACTTTGGGGTTATTTGTTGAAGGATTGATTCTCTCTTTTTG
Source organism: Rachycentron canadum (assembly GCA_038496675.1). Taxonomy (NCBI): domain Eukaryota; kingdom Metazoa; phylum Chordata; class Actinopteri; order Carangiformes; family Rachycentridae; genus Rachycentron; species Rachycentron canadum. Next base: position 6,348,158 of record CM076656.1, on the reverse strand, counting down.
GAACTATTGATAAAAGTAGAAAGGAAAGGAAAGTGTCAGTTTCCTATGAACCAGCTGAACTGTCTTTGGTAACATACAGTGCTGTCTGTTTCCTCTCAACTCCCCATGGTACCTCAGTGATGTTTTTGGCCCATGAAGCAGTGATGTCACTTGAGATGACAGGTTTTATTAAGTTTCATCACATCAAACACTTGATTTTGTGATACTATAAATGCAAAAATGGCTGAATGACAGATGGAAAAAGCAGGGAAGGAGAGAAAAGACAGTCAGAAAAGATGGCTAAATATCAAAGTGCTTCTAATTACCTCAGTTTTTAGAACACTATAGTTGCTAAGCTGCTGTGTCAAGCTAGGTTATGAATGTCAAAATAAAACTGAACCAACATATAGTCAACAAACCAAAATTATCTCACACTTTTATGCTTTGCCAGATAGAACAGAAGAAAATGACAGAGAAAGAGAAAAGAACAATGGGTAAAAAATAAATGGGACTGGATTAAAGATGATTTGCATTTCTCATTACACCACAGCCTCAAACCTTCAACTTTCTCAGAGATTCAGTGCCTCATTGACCTTATTGTTTGGGGACTGAGTGAGATTGATATTTGGTCATTTAACATCCCTTCCAAAACAAATGGGCTGGGCAGACCCATGTGGCCAGAGTACAGTTTGTCCAAATTAGAAGGCAGAAGGGAGGAAAAGGAAGTTACTCCCCCCACTTTACCACAATGTTAACAAGAATCTATAGTTGGTGACAGTCATGCAGGAATGGGAATGTCTTGCTGTCTTTTATTTCTTATGAAGCAGAATAAGTTTTTTAAACATCAGCAAAATTTGTCTCTTTTTAGCGTTGTTCAAGTGTGATTTACATTAAATGCAAATACATAATGTTTGACAAAGTCCTCTCCACCCATGCTGAGGGTTTTTTTTTTTTCCAGAATCCCAAGGTGTTGTTTTGTTCTCTCTCTTCCCCATTGGCAAGTCATAAGGCTCTCTGCAAATAGTTTTGTTTGCTAGAATTTGCAACCTAAAATGAAAACTGTTTAGAAACATTTGTGTTCACATAAGGTATTCCCCTAGTGTTTTAATGCAACGTTCACCTCTATTTATCTCTTTTTTGCTTGGATTAAAATCTTTCAGTGCTCATGTCGACACCTGAATGTATATTTGCTTTCTTGCTCCTGAGACAAGGCGTTGTTGAGTCTAGGTCATGTTTTGTGGGTAATGTGAATACAAATCTGTGTTTTTCTCACGAAGTTTCACAAATTACTTGAGCACCATTGGTAAACAGGATTCAACTATTAACCTTTATTACACCATATCCTGGCCCACCAGTCTCTCTAAACTGAATTGTGCGAGGTGTTTACTTCACTCAAGTCTCTTATTTGAATGCCCCAAAGGTGACAGACCTTTATAATCTCAGAAATATTTAGAATGTATACCCTTTGTTTAATTTAATTGAACTAAAATCTGTTGAATGCTAACAAAATATTAGCAATAAGAAACTGTTTCATACTCTTTTAAATCAAAGCATGAGCCAGAGAGAAAGGTTGAGCAGGGTGTATTCCAGCACTGACATCAGATTCTTTCAATTTTTTACACCATTTCATAAAAATCTGTACATGGTACAAGCTTGTATGCATCGGTGTCTGTGTCATTGTATGCTTGCAAATGTGTGAGGAATTCTGTTTGATGTAAGTCCACACTGTCCTCCATTTTGCATTGCTTTAGTGCAGCAGTTGCAGCAGGATTCTCCCGCACTGAAGTACCAGCATGTTATATAACATGCAGTCATTTGGAACAATGTCTTTTTTTTCCATCATCTTACATTGCCTGTTTACACAGTGTTTGCAGGACTTACTAACAAGTGTTGAACAAAAATTCAAAATGTTTCTTTTTAATCCTTTTCTTTTTTTTTTTTTAATTTTTGCTTTTTGTGATTTCATATTGTCGAGAATGGCAGGAAAAGGAAGGAATAGGAGAAAAATCACGCATGTAAATGAGTCATAATTTACAAAGCTTATGTGTGTTTGTATGTGTGTGAGATAAGGCCTACATGCTACATACACCATGAGCAGGGAAGGTAGATAGTCAGTGTTTCTGCCTCAGTCAACTTACAGGTTATATAAGGTTTTCCATAATGCAGATTGGTCTGTGTTTGAGTGACACACAAATTGATTGTGTTCCCTTAAAGTGGCTCCAAATCTCATGGCTCATCATGAGGCACGACATCCCTGTTCTTTTTCTGAATCGCTCCCTCCTTGTGTCACTCTGTCTTTTCACTATCCTATCCTTACAGAGACAAACACCATTCCACCTTCTTATTGATGGTTCTTATTGAGGACTGTGAGAAGATGTAGTCTGAGGTCTTTAACAAGCCCTTGTCTTAATGAACCAACCGACAGGACATTCCTTTCCCCGCCAAAACCTAACTAAACCTATAATCTGGGTGTAAACAGGGGAGGGGGTGGAGTCAGTGGTTTGCCTTAACCAGCATGAACTGAGATTAGATTGTTGGGAGCAAATAAGGGAGATGTAATCCACAGGAATTGGGGGCATCTTTTTTTGGATCCTATCACAATGAGAGGGACAGGATAAAATAGTTCTTTTTGTTGTTGATCTCATCTATTAATGCAATACGACTCCCTTCTTTTGTATTTCTCGATCACTCCTTGCTTTTATCTTTTCTGTCCCTATTTTCATAATTTTTTTTTTTTTTTAAACAAACAAAGTAATTTCCTGTTAGCCCCTCAGGCACACAGAAGGAGGATGTGACCAGGCTACATCTGAGCAACTGATACATATCAATTTACTGTCAAGCTCATCTGGACACAACCACACACAAACACACACTACACACAGATCTTACTGCTCATGTGGAAACTTTTTATTCTGGGCAGACTCACAACCTGACCTACAATCTACTGTAGTGCCTGTGTCTATTTCCCTCTCTAACACACATCACATGTACGCACACTGTATACAGCAGGACCCAGAGGAGAAGTGATAGTAGTCAGGAGTCCACATCACTCTTTCTATCTCAAATCACAAAGATTTTGTGTTGGTTTAACCATGTCAAAGCATCTGGGAAGACAACATTAATAAACCCGTGAAGTAATTGAAAAGTTGCTGGTTTAAACAGTGAAACTCCAGCAATTGAATATTGCACATCCACAAATGATATGAACAGACCAAGATATCCTCACTTACTGGATCCCTAGTATGAGTTAAGATCCCAAATTTATCAGTCCTATAGTTCCCAGAATGCGGCTTGATAGCATTTTTTACTCAGATACTTCTGGGCCCATTTTGTCAAGCAATACAGAATATATTATATAATTATACACTACAACATATCACACATTGCTAAGGTCCTGTTCAACCCATTGTTAAGTACTGAAGCAGTGCTGACCTATGATTAGCTGACAATGATGAATGAGCTTATTCTACAAACAGGACTTGTGTGAGAACAGAGTTTATTAGTTATACTCAGCTTTACCTTCAAGTGTATGTCCAAACACATGAAGTAGAGAAAGTAAGTAAAGGGTAGAGAGTTTTTATGTATGTAGAAAGTTGTGTGATCCAGTAGCAATATTAAAGGTATTTTTAGTATTAATGAATAATCAGTTTATCCTGCAGTTATCACTCCATATCCAGCCCCCCCACAGATACACATCCGTGGAAGCACAGTTTCTGTATGCGTCATTTCACATTCATTGTTGTAAAACAAGTTCTTAATTTTATTATCTCAAGCCTCCCCATTAAAGATTTATCATCAAAGCAACCAATGCGGACACACAACCGTCAAACTGCTTTGATCCTAACCAATGCTGAAGCCTAACCAATTAACCACCAGTTAATCAAGAGTTGGTCAAAAAATCAATTTTACATAATATTGATGCAATTTAAATTTTAAAGTTACAGGTCTGCTCGACTAAAAATCATTTAAGAAAACACTTTATGTTGGTTAGTGATCTCAGATATTTCATATTTCATAAGTGGGCAGTTAGTGTTGCTTGATGTTTTTTGCTTTCTGCATTATGTGTGTTTTAGTCTATCATCTCTCTCTGACAACTGACAACTTTCTGACTCACTCTACTTATTACTGTTACACAGTCATGTTTTGTTTTTATTGTGACAAATTGCCATTTACCTTTTACCTTTTGACCACAGGTCAAAATTCTGTCCAACACTTTTGTAATTTAAGATATAATGAACATCCCACAATATGAAAGTGAGTGAACAGTTGATAAGCCCAAAGGTGCGCTGTTCATGTGTAGCTGTTAATTCATATCATATTCATGTTATACTCATTACTGACCAGTCTGTTCTATAAAATTGTAAAATTGATTCATCAGTGACTCATCAAATGTGTGCTTGTTTTGTTTCATATGCAAGAGTAGGAGTGTGAGCGTGCGTGCGTGCGTGCGTGTGTGTGTGTGTGTTTCTGCGTCTACAAATGTGCATGTATGTTCAATGTTTTCTTACTAAGACCCTCCAACCTTCCTCCTCCTCCTCATTCTTCTCCTGCTCTGTCTCTTCCTCTCAATACAATGGAGAGTTCATACTCTGCAAACACAGATCTCCCAGTTTTTGAAAAAAAAGGATCCATCATGTGTGAATCACATTTCACTGTACACTCACTCTGTCTTTTGCCTTATGGCTTGTGAATCACTAAATTTGATATTATAATGATGAATCTCTTGACAGTTGAATTATTAACGATTCATTTAGTTTGCATATTTGTTTTTCAGCAATCTTAGAATATGCTGTGTGATTCAAGGCACAGTAATACAGTGTGATTAGATCAATATCTCCATCATAATAATCAGTTGCTAGGGCAAACAATGCAGTAGTAATGGGGAGAAAAACAACATATAGACTTTGTTTGTATATCTAGTAGAAAGAGAAAATGTGGGCATCCCTATTTTTGCCAGTCTACTGCTCAGTTATTTTATCTCTGTCTTGGTCACTTCACCAGAAAAACATCTTTCCTTTACTCTTAGCTTTTCTTCCCAAGAGCACCATACAACAACATCCTGGGGTGTTGATTTATGGTAAAATCATCAATGTATAGCAACTTATTTAAATTGTTAAAAAAAAAAAAAAAAAATTGCTCAACATTGCATGAAATTGTTGCTTTCTCATTCCTGTTGTGCTGCAACAGATGGATAATCCTGACAAACATGCTTATGGGATCGAATCATTGATCAGCTCACAGTAAACACAGATCACATGCCAATAAACACTCAGGGGATCATGTTGATCAGTGGGCAGGCTCTAGTTTTAATCTCTCAAGCAGGACACACATAAATAAATAAACACAAGCTACAAGTGAATGTGCCACATACTTATGGCTGTGCCTGGTCATTTATCAGCTTGTCAGAAATTTTCACAAATGATTATCAAATCAAATATATTTATATATCACTAAATCATAACAAAGTTACAGGCATTTTACATATAGAGCCGGTCTAGACCAAACTCTTAAAATCCCACTTATCTATCTTTTGTATTTCTTTTATTTTCATTTTTGCACAGAAAAATACTTTCTAAAATATTCAAAACATACATTACATAAAAAATATTTGATATTAATTTGATTAAATATTTCAGCATACTGCAAGTGTGTTCATCTCCTTACATAGATCACATCATATATCACTACTTTACTCTAAATGTCTTATCCCTTAAGTGTAAATTCTATGGCCACCTTGGAAAACTACACTAAGGAGATTCTTAATCGATGTGTGTTTATAACTCTGGACTGGAGCGCTGACAGTTCCTGACTTCTTGAGCCTTGCATAAATGAGTGATGCTAAAGGTCCTTGCTTTTTTTTTTTTTTTAACTTCTCAGCCATCTCAAAGACAATCGAGGTCCTACAGCAGAAAGAAGATGCATTCAAATTAAATTTGCAATGTCATGAAAGTCAACAGACTCATCAGAAAAGCTTTTTATGTGCAGTTGAAAATGCATTCGAGCTCCTCATTTAATGAATTAATTGTAGCAACCTTCCTGTGTTCTATGATGACAAACACTTTTGCAATATTCATATTGCTTAATGTCTCTACCTTTCAGACACGTTTTATGTTCAGAAAATTGTTTTACATCAGAAACAATAGTTTCAGTAATTCAGTATGGCTTTGTTTATGTGCGCTTTCAGTCATTTCATTAAAGACAGGTTTGCAGTACTTTTGACGGTGTCATCTGCCACAAAAGTGGGAGAACTGCAGAAGATTCAGTTGAGATTAAATGATGGCCAAGTTTGAAGATGGGTGTGGTCTGACAACAGTACTGAGTAGTCATGTAATAATGTAGCAATGACTACAGAGTTCTTGTATATCAAGGTAGTAATGGCTACTGAGTAGTCATTGGTCGGAATGCCAACATGTTGGTGTAGCAACTGCTGTGATCTGATCCCAAGTTGGTCTCTAGCTTACGTATGCGTTCAGTCATTTCATGATAACCATGTTGCATTGGCCTGAAAGAGATTTAAAATAATGGATATTGAACTGCTGTGTATTTATGCGTCATGCACAATGATGATTGCAGTGTATGAGGAAGAAAATTATTTGTCATGATCCCTGTAGGCTGACAAATCTACTCAAGTCTTGCATTAGTGTTTTGTTGTCTAGCCAACAGCTAAACCTGAGCAGCCTTAGCCTTGAAAACCAGACAATGTCACACTAAATTATGTCACATGTGGCCTTGCTGTCTTACATGAGGCAGGAAAACATCTCTGTCTAATTATCTTTTAAAAGCTGATCTTCAGGTTGTTGACATGTAACCAACAAGTTGCAAACACCTCACAGTCTTAATACTTGTAACCATCAAAATGCTTTTCTATTAATCTCAGAAGGTTATTTTGTGCATAAAAAGGGATCTGTGTTTATTTGGTAGTTGCAAAATGTATCTCTAAATCAGTATTTTATAGTATTTGTTTAACATTGTTTTACCACTTTATAATATTATGCAGGGTAATTAATTTATGAAAATAGAATAATAGAACCATTACTGAGGAATGAGGAACAACAGGCCCATCTAGTGAGTACACAGCATGCTGGTGACAGAGGGTGATGAGCATACATTTTGGGAAAATACACCCAAATTAGACTGATGGCCTTATTTCCCCAGTGTCTCTGGATTGGCTGCTGCTCTAGCCAAACTGATTGTTGAACGTCACTCCAAAGCTAAATCAATGTGCCAGGTGACTTTGGCTATAAAATGCAGCATGCATGAAAAAGAGGATATTTTTCTCACCTTGCTATTTCATCTTCCTGTCATGATGGGTTCAGCTGGGTGACTGCAGATGACATTTCTGGGTACTGGCAAATTAATGTGGCTGAACAAAGAAGGGAGGATTTCTACTTTTTGTTTTTTTTTCCCCTCAGTGGTGGCTGTGGTGATCTGTTTTGATAGAAGAACATAACTGGAATAGCTGGGGACTTGTCTCCAGGCAAGAGTGAGGGGGCCTACATAGGGTTTTAACAACTGTAGTCTGGCAACGGCCATCTGAAGTGGAAATTTTAAGGAAAAAAATGCTGCCCGCCGACTATAGGTCACCTTCAAGATGCAGTTACACTCAAGTTTCTGAGTTACTGTTTAGAAACTTCAAACTACTTTAAGTGTCTGTAGATGTAGAAAAGAGCACTATACATGTCAAAATAATGAACCATAAGTGTTTTTTGAGCAATGATCCCTGCTGATTCTCAGTATCTTAAAATCCCATTTGCGATTTGCTTATGCTATAAGAGAGATGCTCAAACTATAACAGCATGTATCTTTGATTGAATCTTACACAGTCATGCATTGAACAATTCACTTCATTCACACTATCTGGCATGAGACAAACATTCATTTGCCCTCTACATTGAACAAGCTGACTTGGTAAGAAATCATGGAAGTATCAGATTGTGGCATGAGCAGAGCGAGAGGCCTCTTGGTTCCCATATCCACCTCTGATCTGTGGAAGTCTTCTGTCAATAAATGAACAGGTGGAAAATATATCTCCTTCTGTCTTTGTGGCAAAAATCCATGCTAAAAGCCACTTTGTCGGCTCTGCAGCAGTCATTTGCCACACAGTCCTTGGTGGATGCTATTTGAAGCCTGGGGATGGGAACCATGAGCACTTGCTGTTTTTAAAAACGGGGTGAGGGGAGGAGATGAAGAACAATGATGGAGATGGAAGAGATGGACAGATTGGTAATGAAAACCAAAAAACCCTAATTTTACAGACTAGTACGTAATTACATCTTGTTAACCATTTTATGTTCCATTTTGTGTTTGTTTGTTTTTAACATTTTAGCAACTGTGCAACATACAAACTGAAAGTTTGCAAGATCTCAACAGTAATTATAGTTTATAGAAAAAAAAATGGATTGGTTATGTTGATCATTTCTCAATCCCTGCCTATATTTGGAGTAGCACTACAAATTCAGTCAGACCAAATGCTGTGTAGCAGTGACCTGATATTGTTCTGAAACATTAGTGTGTTAACTAATCATTTATTAATGGAAAACATACTATGAGGATCTCCTTATCTCTGTTTTACATCTTTGTAATTTGATTAATTTGCGAATTTGTATAAATAATCTTGGGTTCTAGTAAAAATTCACTCTTTTCAGAGAGTTAAATTATTATTGAGTTAAAAAACAATATAAGATATTGATGAATTGATCATTAGAATGTTAGCCATTGTATTTCCTGTGAAAATAATAAATGAATCCAAATAGATAAGTAAAAGATGTTGAGAGGAAAAGGAGCTGTTGCACAGATGGATGCATCGCTACTGTCTTAGCATTCTCAGGTCTTTTGTTCATCGCAACTGCTGCTTTATGGTTTCTAGCCCTGACCCACTTTTCTTAGAGGTGAGTGACGTCATTCAATGAAACATCTTTTTTTCTTTTCTCTTCATTTTTTTCCCTTTACTTTCCAAGAGACACATCTGCACAACACAACAAAAATGTACTTTCTCTGTGTGTGTGTTTGTTTATTCACTGGATACATTGTTCATGGAAGTGTTACAGTTGACAGCTCACAGTCTAGCCACCTGGACAGTACAGTCAAGGCCTAATTTTAGCATCCGTAGGCATAAACGCAAACTGACACCATCCCTTTGCCACATTGACACTGGCTCTTTTCACTGAAACACACACACACACACACACACACACACACACACACACACACACACACACACACATTGGCAAAGCAATACTCGGTGAGCCTGCAGGTCATGGCTGCCGATGGGCATTTCTGGAGGTTTTCTTATGCCATGACCTTACTTTTCTGTTTGTGCTGCAAGGTAATAAATGGGGCGGGGGGGGGGGGGGGTTAGAGCACCATCTCTGGGTTAGAGCCAGGAAGGTTAGAGACTGCCAGGGAAAATGTAGGTGGGGAAGATGGAATAAATGGCTGTCTTCCCTCCTGTGCTACTTGAGATATGGGTAGAGTCAATGTCAATTTTATGTGCACTGCCATGCTTGAGTCTTAGAAGCTGTCTCTGCAAATGTTTACGTCCCTGACATGAGTTGACTTTTTGCAACACAAATAAAATCTTGAGATATCTTGAGGCTTCATATTTAAATATTAATTGTGAGTGTGTCGCAACGTAGTTGATATATGAAGCACACCTCGTCTTTTCTGCTTTACCCTTTTAACCACCATGCAAAACCAGTGTATGGTCATTTTCAGTCTATTTGCCAGTCTTAAGCAGCGTGTCTTGCCTCACCTGCCTCCTCCTGCCTCTCTGGGCCATGAGGATAGATGAGTCACTCCAACAAAAGAGCCTTTTAAACCTCCTGTTTGCAATATGTCTATCTCTCAATTTGTCTACTGTATGTCAGTCTGCCTGCCTGCCTGCAGCTTTCTGTGTCCTTGTCTACTCACAGCTCCTTACAATTTTCTGTCTGCTGGTTTTCTTCTGTTTTGTTTGTGCGCCTGTTAGCCTTCCTGTCCCACTAATTACATGACTTTTTGACTTTCAACCTGACTGCCTGTCAGTATATCCACATGCTCCCCCTGTGCTTAGTCAACAGCTTCAGTCAAAACCCACAACAACCTAACACATCGTCTTTAATTCATACCTTTTCTTCTTCATTTCAATTCTCTGAACCCTACTGCTACATGAGCATGCTCTGACCTGTTTACTACATGGGATTGTAAAAATCCATTTTAAGATTGACTGATCAACTTTCTTAGATGTTTACTAATACAAGAAAAGCACTAAATGAGAGTTTAAGAAGTTAATTTATTGCACTTGGATCTAAATTAGTATTTAAAAGACACAAACAAAACTACTTCTTCCAAATCTTAGCAGCCTATTATCGTCTTTCCTACTTACTATGCACAGCAGCACAGGTCCCCCATTCAGAGTTTGAAGAGGCCTGGCCTGGACTACTCTGCTGTGGTTGACAGCCCAGGGTGTGTGTGTGTGTGTGTGTGTGTGTGTGTGTGTGTGTGTGTGTGTGTGTGTGTGTGTGTGTGTGTGTGTTTGTGTTTGTTTGTTTGTTTGTTTGTTTGTTTGTTTTGTTGGTTGGCCAAAAGAGCCTCTTCATCTCTTTCGCCTTTGGAGCAGCTTGTTGAACAGCCTCCACGCCCCCTGACCAAAAGTAGAACTCTACTTTAAGAGTCATCTCCTACTGTATGTGCAGCCATGTGTGGTTGTGTCCAAGTTGAAGTGTTGTTTGTTGTTCTAGATAGTTTTGGAATTTCTCAGGCTTACTCTGTGGAAAAACCAGTCAGAAATGGAATGACTGTTGTTCTGCCCGCCCTTAAAAAAAATGTCAACATGCCACTTTCATGAAAGACCACTGACCTGCACCACCAGCGTGTTTTTACCGGACAATCCAGTAAATCTGCATGCAGATAGTGAATACACTAACTCTAATAATAGGAGAAAAGTATAATTGTAGTGGTTCAAGGTAGGTCCTATTTTTTTGTTGAAGGCACTGTTAGTGGCAAACACTTTCTGTAGGTTGAAGGGTGGACCTCACAGTACTATAATAACACACTCTGTTGCTCTGGGAGGTGGTGTTCCTCTTGTTGTGAGTTGGTCTTCACTTCTTGGGACCCTTTCTAAAGTTAATAACCCACTTTCCCTAAATGATCCTGTCTTTTCAAACCACATACACAACATTAAATGAAAAATAACTTTAGTTAATATTAATATTAATTAAAATTAATATTAAGCACCACGCTAGAAAAATCGATTGACTAATCCTGGTCAGTATACTGTTGACCTTCAGTTGTCATATAGTTTTTTTAGGTTTGGCAGTGTCCTGTCCTGTTTGACTTCATGTCCTTTGGCTTTTCCTACAATCACATTACTGTGTCTTGTGAAGAGACTGCAAATTACGTTAGCACTTCTGCTAGCATCCCTCTGAACGGAAGCTATTACATTAAGTCATTAAACAGTGTGTACTGCACACTGTTATTTTCCCCTTAGTTAATTAAATCCTACCTATACACATTCATGTCAGTCAGTCAGATTTAGGTCCTCCTGGTCTGGTCTCATAGTCATTACTATTTTTAAGTTAGTGTTGGGCAGTTGAAGTAAGCATTTGTGCTGTGCTGTACAACAACAACATATTAAGTCTTGGAATAGTTCTTGATCATTGGAATTGTAAATGTATTATTAATGTCAGTTATACCTAATCTACATTTAAAAAAAAAAAAAAAAAAAGAACAGATATGCCATATGGCAAGAGGGCATGTTGCTACATGCTGCTCACTGTTGTACACCTATGCATTTTGGGCAGGCTGTCAGTGGTTGTATTTTGAACAAGCCAACAAAACAAAGACAACAAGTGGTAGATACAATGAAATTAGAATTAAGTTCAATAATGCAGATTTCAATCATATGTGTTACTGCAAACGCTGTATTTCTGTATCCTGAGCACAGCTGCCATGTGCATACTGACATCCAAACACACAGAATACTCTTTCATTAACACAGCTGTAAACCTGTCAGCTTGTGGCACCACAGGATATGGAAGACAGTGAAAGAGACATTAAAGGAAGAAAAATAGAGGAGGCCAGAAGAGGGGTAAAAAATATAGAAAGGTTTACTAAAGACCACAACCTTGGTCTAAGACAAGATGGCAGTGTCAGCTGACAATTTGGATTAAATACAACTTGCCAAATCAAGCAAGGCTCAAAATCTTAAAAATAAGTTAAACTTAGTGTGTACTGATGGTTCCTAACATGGAGAAAAGATGACAGATGATACAAAATGTTAGAAAATCATGAAGAGAAGGAGACCATCCTATCTGGTAGCATCATGAAGGATAATTTTATATAACCACTTTTTGACATTAAATCAACAGGCAACACTAAACTGGATCATGAAAAGAGTTTGCTTCTGAATGACATTTGGCACAAAATCAATAAATGAACATGAAGATCAAAGCAGCTGGAGAAACCCAAAAACCTCAGATTCAGTTAGTTGCCAGGCTGACAAACTTTGAGGAACAATCCAGATCAGACAATATAATCCTTGATGGAATAGTATATCAGGAAACGGCTGAGGAGAACTTGCCGTCTGTTGATGCCCTTTGTAGAACAGCTGTTGAAGGAACAGTTGAGCCTCTATCCCTTCATTTCATTACGGGCTGAGGGAGGACACTGTTCTTGTACCAAAACCTCTGACAGATGCCTCACTAATGCCTCAGAAGGAGGGAAATGAGAGAAGAAATCTTAAATCGAGGGGGTTAAAACTAGATTAATTACATTTCTGTTTGTAAGGGCAAGCCCTTGAATTTGAGCTAGGAAGGAAAGATCAATGAAAGGGTATTTGTGGGTGAGACTCCTTGTGACCATGACTATAGAAAAAAAAAATGTTTCTGTAGTATCTCTTTTATCTACATTTTAAATGCACACAATATATAATTCTTTATAAAATTGTTACAATGATGACATTTGTCTTTAATTCATGAGTGGAGTCAGTGGTGGTGAATTTGAGTAACAAACTCAGATGGAGGACAGGAGCATGATACCTTGTTTGTGTGTTTATGTGTGTGTGTTTTCCCATGTGTGGGTTAATGAGAAGTAGCATCAGGTTCCTGCTTTGAAGCTTAGTGTGTATGTGCATGTGGTATGAGGGAGAGATACTGTGGTCATGGGATGATGAGTTTACAATCAGACAAAGACAAGGAAGAATGAGCGTTGAGGAATTATCAGAGAAGAAATGGAGGGGGACAACTGGGCTTTCATTTTGGGTAAGAACTGGACAGAGCCAGTTGTTCAGTATAATTTTACAGGACAATAGTTAAAATTTAAGATAATAGATCACCTGTATATAAAAGCAGTAATAATTGATATGGTTTGTGATTGGAATTCACACAGTGGGATAGGAGATGTGCCATTTGATAGAAATTAAAGGGAAAAATCAATTAAAAATAGAAGATAACTTATCAGTGGATATTATAGTAAAACAGTCACTAAGTAAAGTATGGTACTGTACTGTAATAAACTGAACTTTTTGTAAACGATTTTTTAAAGTTTACATGGAGTGCATCCTGAGTGTGCATATAAACTTTAGCTTGAGTTGTTGGTTTAAAAAAATATGTTTTGGGTTGCAGTATTCCTTGTATGGACACATTCCAGTATTTCTCCTCTTCCTTTGTATGCTAGTTTTGTCCTCCAGCTACACTCAGCTGGGGTTGGATGTGTGCACACTCAACATCCAGAGTTTGCATTTGAGACCCTTTTTAAAAAAAAGAAAAAAGAAAAAACAGGAATTTTCCTTGAGGCTTGTTGCTTGAACAATACACTAAACATTTGTATTGCTGGACTGTGAGCTGTTTCATTAGAGCAGTTGGAGATCTGAAGCCACGTAGATGTGTTCAGCTGTTTTTCTAAGTGAGGGGAGGGGTTTTAAACTGGTAGTCATATGGCTAATCACATACTATTTGTAGCATAACAGACTCTAATTTTGTATATTATTAGCATTGTGGTCGACAGTAGTTTCCTGTGTACTCCATGGCTGTCTAAGCTTTTCTTGTTTAGTACTTAGCACATTGATTTTTGTCAAGCTAATGAATTTTCCATTCCAAAAAGAGGCCTTCAGCAATCCAAGGCAGTCAGTCCATCTACAATGACCATGAACACATTTTTAGTTCTGAAAGGCAGTTTGCCCTCACATCGATGCATCCACTCACTCAATAATACATAAAAGTGTTGCCTTTAAACTCATGGATGACAGATGCTCTGTCACAGCTTACCCCACCAGTCCTTTAACACACCCACAGGTGCCAACTTTTAACCATACCTGTCATGTCTCTTGTAACGATTTACCCTTTTTTTCTCTTTTGTGTCCTCAGGATTGAAAAAACGTACCAGGAAGGCCTTTGGGATACGGAAGAAAGAGAAGGACAATGACTCTACGTAAGTCCTGATCCTCCTTCCTGTTTTGTGATCTGAAGAAGCATCAAGAGTGTGTTATTTGTTTCACTGCAGAGAATAGTCACAGTATTGCTGTGCTGTGGAGTGGAGAGCTGGCTCAAACCTCAGAACGTGAATTTGTTATTTTAAGAAATCAAACTGATATATGACAGCAGGCCTGCTTATCCACTGCAGCAGAATTAGAGGATTACAATAAGGAAGAAAGGAACAATTACAGGATTAGTTAAAAAAAAAAAAAAAAAATCTTAGACAGCTGCTTCCATTAACTTTACATGGTCCACAGTGGTATATTGTGTATTATATTGTGTTAGTGGATCAGTTAAACTGCCAGTGTGTATCCTACTTGATGTATTATTATGTAGCTTGAAAGTAATGTGTGAGTACCTATCCAGTGCTTTTGACCTTGCTTGTTTGCATACAGCTGATCATCTTCTGTCATACACTGATAAATATTCTGAAATTATGCAAATATGGCAAGATTCATAGACCAGTTAGATCAGGTATGAAGTACTTGATGGGCCTGATGAATCTTCTGATGAAGGCAATTTGTAACTGTGCATGAGACACTTTTATACACTGTGAAAGGTTTGCGCAATGGGATGTCTGTGGGAGTTGATTTGTGAGTGAATAAGTATAGTGAATATGCTTATGTGAAAAGATTTTTCCTAGAATACCACTTTTACATATTTCGGCTCGACTAATTACCAAAACACTTGATGTCATACTGAAGAGCTTGCATGTTAAATTACTTTTATGTCCTCCTTAATTTCTTTCTTTATTTTCTCACAGGGGGTCCCCAGACAGAGACGGGGGTGTAAGTAACAGAAAATATTTAATATTTTTAAATAAAAATAAAAATATTTAATATTTTCACTGAGGTACATTATTTGTTTGTGCTCTTTTTACTTGCCAGGAACCCCAAGAGGTTGAATCGGTATTGAACTCAGCTCTAGTCCTTTAGAGTAGTAGTAATAGGGTAGTGTAGTGTGTAGAGCTTAGATTTGTCACAGACAACACAGTATATTCTTAAACTCATTACTCAACCACCAGTGTTGCTGTTCCAGCTATCTTTTCAATAAACAGGCTCTCTGAAGAGGAATTGAAGGGAAAAAGTACAAAAAAGGGCAACAGGATATTCCCCACTGACATTATGGAAGCCTGAAAAAAACATTTGCAGAATTTAGGATAATGACCATCATCAATTATCACCATCATCATCATCATCAAGATATCATTAGTAACCAAGCAGAGTTATATTTGCAAAAAGAGGGGAAAAAAATGGTATCTAGTGTGCTGACCTTAGACGTTTCCACCAAAGAAAACTATAGGGTCTGTGGGAGGAAAGAAGGAAAATGTTGGACAGTCCCAGAGCACACGACCACAGAGAGACCGTAGAGACCACAAGATCAGGGTTTACAGTGCTAAATTAGCTGCACCATAGTTCCTCTATGCAGTAGTTAACAGAAACACATCCAGTAGTATCACAGCAGTGAAGAATATATTGTATCTACAGTGTCTGGTGGGTTTTTAGTCATACTGTGTCTCTCTTCTCAGTCTCAGAAGAAGACCAATGGGGCCCCGAATGGCTTCTACGGCGATATCGACTGGGACAGATATGTAAGTAAAACCTCAAATGTGGAATTTTTATTTTATTCTTATTTGCTCTGGTGATTCATCTGACTCAGTCAATGTTTCTTTTTTTATACAAATTCACCGCTCCTGGTTTATTTTCACCGATACTAAATAAGCATTAGGTATTGATCTGCATTATTGTAAAATCAATGATAAAATTAAATCAGTGATAACAGACAGTAAGTCAAGTCAATGGGTTACTATTATCATTTACTACATTTATTGCCTACATTGTAGGTTAGGATTATGACTTTGTCAATATGCACTCTGTCATATTTCATTTAGCAAGGAGCCTAGCACTGGTTATGACTTGAGGTCTCTGTATTTATTGTCTGAACATGTCAAAGGGAACGTGATGAACCTAGAGCGCCCCAACTGAAACAACTATTGTCTCTCTATTAGAATTTCATTTTTAATATCACTCCAGTGTCATAGATATAAAATAATAATATACAATTTGCATGGATTCACTTGTCTTTCAGAATTCACCTGAGGTGGATGATGAGGGCTACAGCATCAGGCCTGATGAGGAGTCAGAGGAGGGAGATATCCTCAGCATTCCTTGATTAATTATTTCACAGAATTAAATTTCCTTATTTCTCTCCATCAATTCACTTTGGCTTGCTAAAAATGGATTTGCTTCCAAAAAAAAAAAAAATGAAATCCTGCCACTTGATGTACAAATAAAGGTGTAAAAACATACAATTAACAAAGTCACAAGGTAATGAAGCCACCAGAGATGTAGTTCAGAGTGTAAAAGCCCCAACAGCATCACTTATAATGTTACATAATTTCTGGACTGTTTGAGGACTTTACTTTTCTTGACTCTGCTCTTACCTACCACCAAGAAATCCCATTTTTTTTCCTCTGATGAGTCAGAAGAAGAGGAGGACCACAGGAAAAAATTCAAAATCAAGATCAAGCCTCTGCCGGCTGATCGTGTTGCATCGGTCCCTTCAGTCGATGAGCTCAAAGCTTCCATAGGCAACATAGCTCTGTCCCCGTCTCCTCTGGTGAGTAATTCTGACATCACTGCCCTGTCACTAGCAGGTTTCACTCATACAGCACCGTGTATTAGTGTTTAGATGGTTATATGGTGCATGTGCAAATCACTCCTGCTCCCGTCTTTAACATCTAACTGGCTTTTAACATTTAGAGTTGTTTTTTATGTGCATGTTTGTTGTTCAGATATTGTTTGATATGGAGATGATTTTTAATTGCCTGTTTTTTTTTTCCTTTGAGGTACTGCATATGTGTACTTATATTCTAATTTATCCAACTGTTTTTGAGATTCTAAATAGGTTTCCGCTTTGCTTTTCTTGGGTCTCTACATGATAGCAGAATTTGTTTGTTGTAATGAGCCAGTATACAAAAGTACATAATGTCTCTGGTTTGAACCCTAGACTGAAATCACAGCCCATGTCCCTGTAATGAGTTGGATCAGCTGATCATATGATTCCATATAGTTCATTTGTGATGCTTGTGATACCTGATCAGTGCCGTAGGTGATCTTAGTGTTCTCCCATTCAGTCTGGTGCCATTTAACACAGGGAAGATGTTCCACAGCAACATAAACCATCCGATGATGTGCTGCTGTCAAATAGCAGGGTGTGAGAGTCTTGTTTGAAGTGATGCAGCTCAACTGTTGAGCCCAAATTCAAGCACACATCCCCTTTAGACAGCCTGTAATTAGCAGTGCAACTGCAAAGCAGCCTCCGCTGCCTTTCTGGCTCCTACCTATAATTCTAAGTTTTCCATTGACGGCAGTTAGCTTAGGTGTCTGCCTTAAATAATTCAGGTAGGAAAGTGGCACAATGAACCTGTGTGTCAGTTTGTTGTACAGTGATCATTTGCTTGTGGTCATTTGAGCTTCATTCCTTAATAATTCAGTCCAGACAGTGTATTCATCTGATCAGGTATGACGGTTATAAACTTGAAGTGGACTTGTTTTAATATTATTAGTGTTTTAGATCCTGCAGTCACTATAATCTTGACACACCTTATTGTCTTCTTACTGTCCTTCAATCAGCAGCTTCATATTTTTCTTTATTTCTCTTTGCTTTTACATAGCAGAATGCACAACGTAACTTTCTGGGAAAACTATAGGGAATGTTTTTATCTTGTTTGAATAAAGTTTACTGTGACTGTTCTGTGTTCACATTTAGTTCACCATGACCAGTTGTTTAATATGTACGTGTGATCACAGAAGATGTACATAGTGAATGTGTAATGTGAATTAACATAATATGCAAGATTAATGAAAACAGAGAGCGGATGTCTAGCTAGGTTGGTCAATCAACAGAAAACAGAAAATTTTGCACCTCAGAGAAATTTTTCAGTTTTCGTACTGATTCCTTTCAAAAGTAAACAATTATGCAATTTATCCAAAAAAAAAAAAAAAAAGTTAGTGACATGAAAAGATTTGCTTTTGGGGCTCTTTACATTGTTATGTTGTTATGTTGTTATGTTATCTTATGTGCCAGAGATGTGTGGAAGGTTATTTCTCAGTTAAGAAATAAGTTTCCAATCTTTTTGCAATTCATATAATACACTCAAGTGAGCAGAATGTTAACCAGGATCAGGACATTGGAATTACTAGCCTGTAGTTGTGATTACGAAACCTCCACCTTCACCTCTACCAGTTCAAATTAGCATCATGACTGCCCAGACAGAGCTTTTCCCTCCCACATAAATTACATGAGTCACACAGTCACTCCCAGTCCCTGGCAACCCTGGCTAACCTTGGCTCTGGACTGACAATGAAAATGGTCAGATGAAAAGAAGATGAGGAACCAAATGTTAACTGGCCTCCAAAAGCAAACACTGATTCTTTCCACATCTTTCCTTTACTTTGAACCATTTCAGTAAAACTTTCTTCCCAGACAAAAACATTCATGGCATGGACTTATTTGTAAAAACAAGACAACTACTATGAACATTGTTGAAATTTCTTTGATTATAATCATCTCAACATTAGTTTTCTTCATGTAAATATGACATTGCAAGATCTTAACCTATCTGAGAGATGCACACCACCTGGTATACTTAGTGTTGCATCTAGCAGAATGCATGTGCTTCATTTACATGATATTATTTGGCATATTGTGCATGAATTATTCATATGTACACAAGCTCTGTGAGAAGAACACGATGATACAGGTGAACAGCTTATTACACATAAAAGCTGGGAGTTGTTGGTAATGTGTAGGTAGAGGGGTGAAGGACTGACTGAATGCAGTGACAAGCCATAGTACTACACTGGCTCTATTTGTCTAAAGTGTTTTGCTTTGCAACATTGATATATTTCCCACTCTCATCCTGTAACTGCACCAACCATCTCTTCTTTGTATTTGTCTTTTATCTTTTGTCTTTTTGTCTCTCATCCTTTGCTGCCTCTAATGATGATGCTAACCTCTGTAGCGGAGTCCGGTAAGCCTTTGCTTTGCATGTTATTGTATTTTTTTTTTTTTTTTTTTTTTTGCTTCTTGACTGTTAACTTAATCATTCCTCAAGATGGCCTTGTGAAATCTACTCTCTGTGGCTGAAAATAAGCAAATTACATTACATTACATGAAGCAAGATATTATCTCAGTTTGTTCTAACAATTTATAGGAAAAATTATATTTGAGATTTCTCTTTTGTGTTTTTTTGTTTCATTGTGGTGTTATATACACATTTGTGACTGCTCAGCACTTTTATGACACATGAAGGCTGATTTGTTTGCCTAGTTACTTGTAGTACAAGAGCGCTGTCCTTTAAATTGTTTTTGCTGACTAAGATGTCTTAAATCTGATTTTAATTGGTTCCACAGTCTTGAGTTTCCAGTTCTTAGTCCAAAAAAGACTTAAAGCTTTAGAGGAGACAAAGGTCAGAGTTGTAGATACTACTAAAAGAAACCTGAATTCTGCTCATAAAGAATCATTTGGAAAACAAATATCTTACTTTTATGATAAATTTCTCAGTAGTGTAGCCTACCACAGTGCAGTCTGGTCAACACATGGAGTCTGAGTCAAGTCACTCACTCTATGTTCATATATGAAAAATATATAAACAAACAACAAATATGTACACTAAGAAATATATTGCAACTATATAGTGTTTATATTTAAATATTAAATATAAACAAAATAATCAGGTCCTCTTATTGTTTTGCAGCATTTGAGTTCAAAGATATCGCACATTGTTTGTGATAGATAGATAATTTTAAACATCAGCGTGTCTGTACACAACAATTTTCTATTGTTAAAGACCAATGTTAGTAGCTTATAGAGGCTATAAGGTCACAGTGTATGACTCTGAACACTTCCTGTTGTTCTTCCTGTTTACATACATAAGGGAGACGCTGATTGGCTATGACGAACAGCCTTGCACAACATTCTGCACCAACACATCCAATGACAATAATCCTTTCCACCAGCATGTCCCACCCCTTTGTTGCGTCACTTTAATCACTCATGGCTCACTGCACAACTGGAACAAGCACATCAGAGTGGGAAGGCGGGAGAGAGGGTTGATGCGAGGGGGAATGGAAGCAGGCAGATGGAGAGATTTCAGCAAAAATTATAGAGA
This sequence comes from Rachycentron canadum, assembly GCA_038496675.1. Classification (NCBI taxonomy): domain Eukaryota; kingdom Metazoa; phylum Chordata; class Actinopteri; order Carangiformes; family Rachycentridae; genus Rachycentron; species Rachycentron canadum. Next base: position 6,327,554 of record CM076656.1, on the reverse strand, counting down.
CCAACAGGGCAGATGGGAGACTCACAAACTCAGAAAGATTAGATGGCAAAAATTACGTCTAAACACAAAAATTATAGAAAAATGTAATTTTTTTTTATTAAATTGCCTCATCACAAAAAAGGATTGGGACATAGGCTAAAAGACAAACACACAGAGCTGTTTCCTTCTACCCACTTGCCTTGTTATAGAGGATTTTATTGAATTAATAATCAAAAATCCTTAAGCTGGATAAGGCTGCACAAGCAATTTCTTGCAAAATTTAACACAGATCAACACATAACCCTGTCATTACAGGCATGTTAAATCCCTTATCCTCAAATCTTCCTCTGCTCTCCTGATGCACATAGTGTGATATCTGCTTTACTGATTTGTCACTCTCTGACCAGGTGTCTCTTCTTTCTTCCTTTTTGCTGGTCACAGAGACGTAGCCCGGTAAGTGTCCTTTTCTTCCCTCTCCCTTGGGGTCAGGCTAAATATGTTACATGGCTTCTTGTACCCTTTTGCTCATCATCTTGTCCTTGGGGTCAGTTGAATAAGACTGAAGTAGTAGGTGGCCCAGCAGTCAAATCAGTGGGTCAAAGCTAATTTGTTTTGATCTTAATGTTTAATCAAATAAATCAATAAATATGTAGATAAAGATGTATAAATATATTTTTCCAGGTTCTCAAGATCACTAGTGTGCTTGTGTACTTCTTTTTCATCTTGAATGGCTTCTAGCTTGGTCTCCATAGTGGGATAAAATTTGCACTTTTGACAGCTGGACCCTTTGATGTCTTACTTCAGTCACTCCCCATCTTTGTGTCCTCTCATCTGCTTCCGTCTCTCCCCCTTTTTTCCCCTCTCTCTCCTTATCTGCCCTCTGCCTTTCTTGGCCTCTTGTGTCGCTCTCATAGTGAATTCATACACTTGGGGGCTTAAGATCCCAGCTGGAGAGGCAGTATTATTTGTATTATTTCCTCTCCAACAACAAAACAAAACTTACTTCTCTTTCTTACACTTCAACTTTATTAGTCTCACACCTTCTCTAGTACCAAGGGTGCCTTCTTAAGACTTCAAAAGCATGTTTTGAAAGCTTTCCAATATTTCTAGCTTTGACACCACAAACCCCTGCTCGCAGCACTTAGCCCACTGCAGGCAGTAGCAGTTTAGCAAGTTGACATTTTCTTGCTTGTGTGATATGTTGTTGTTTTACATCCCCTTAATTATAACTGCATCACTAAAGATATACATTTTTGCTGTTTCACTTGATACAGAGGAAATTTGTTAGAACTCTCTGTGCCACATTTTAATGGATATGCATTGTTCAATTTCTCACTTAATACAGCATAAAAAGTCTGCTATTGATGATGATGATGATGATATTTACACGATATGCTATGCCATTTTACTTTGTTGGGGATTTGTAAATATGAGTGTAATGAGATTTAGTTGGTAGATAAGCAAGTCTTATTATAATGCTGCAACTGAGAGTACCTATGTTTTAGAGTCATTGTCAAGTTGATTCATAGCATAAAAATAAGAAATCCTCATCAAGAGAACTGCAACTATTTCCATCTTTAAAAGCAAGAATAGCATTTGTGTGTGCGTGTGTGTGTTGCCTGCTGCTGTGTAGCTTGTAGCTGGTCAGGAAGTTCCAGGGGTCTCATCAAATTAAATCAACCCAAGGCTGCAGAGCATCCTCTGACCTTCACTACTGTAAACTCTGTGTTATTGTTCTGGTTGAACCACACAACTTCCTGTTCATTAAAAGAAAAGGATAATCCAGTTGAGCACTGACATTTTCCATTTTCCTATGTATGTGTATGTTGTACATCGACAGGACAATTCAGTTCAGACATAACTTTAACTCTTTGTTGTTTATTTTTCAAATGTCTTTTCTTTTCATGCTACAGGCTTTGAAAAGGAACACATCCAGTAAGTATCAGACCAGGCACATTTTTTAACAATAGTGAATTAGGAGAATATCATGCGAGAGTCTCGTATGGTAAACATATTTTTATTTGTGGTTACAGGTGAGGAGATTGCCAGACCAAGACGCATCATCCCTAATGTTCCCACAGTGGCTCCCACACCAGCTCAAACACCACAACCCCCCAGGTATCTATCTCATTCCTTGACAAGGTTGAGTGTAAACTACTGCCACTTAAAGTGGGAAGTGCAGAAATCTAGGAAAATTGAGCCACCCTCCCACAGCTCTCCCTAGCAGGCATTTGCATGCACTTAATAGCAATACAACACAAGTAACACACCCACAGCCATGATGGTTAACAGGAGGCTAACATTAACATTAACATTTAACATGCCCATTCATTGCCTGTTTCACACTCTCTCTCACTCTTGCAGGCATCTAGTTTGCTCTCAGACTACTCGAATTATTACGAATAATTACAATATACTGAAAGTTGATTGATGACTTGTGATTGTTGATTGACCCCCAAAGATTTCTGCCATATAATGCTCATTACTTCTATCTTGCAGATCTTTCCATCAATCTATCTAGCTCTCACTTTTTATATTCATCCTATCTTAGCTCTTCAGTTTAGCTCAGACCACATATGACTTAAATTTGTCAATATCTGCTTCAATGGAGTTACTTTTGTATTAACTGAAACATTTCCAGCCATAAACCTTTAAATAACCATGACCCCATTAGGGGAACTTCTTTGAGTAACACTAAGAGGCAGTGTTTTTGAGATAAACGTGTGATGTTGTGCTTCTAACATAATGGCTGATAAACCTTTGCCAGGATACTAAAACTTTGAGACAAAAGTTTATTTTGCTTAACCTTTTTGAGGCTGTCATTGTGTTAACAACATTACAGAGTGCTTTGTGTTATGGGAGCTTAATCACAGATGTTGTTTTTTTGTTGTTTCATGGAATGCTAGTTTTCAGTGTTTTCAGTGTCCTCATGTGTCTTTGTAACATGTGTCTGTTGTCTGTCCAGTGTAATTAGTATAAGTCATGGTACAGCTGCAACAAATACAGGTGTAGATATTCTGTCTCCATAGTCATTCATTTCCCATGATTCCTGTTCCACTTAAAAAGCTCCATTATAGAGGCTTCCAATCTCTCTAAATAAATGATGAAAATGAATTATATTATAAAGATACAATTATAAAAAATCATAATTATTAATTAAGCAATTTACAGTATATGGAAAGTCTCCTAGGGTTTTAAATTGATAAATCTATGTGCATCAATTCTTCATGTACTCACCCTCTTTCACTTTACATTACTGTGGCTTGAATTTAGCACAGTGTAGTCCATATATTTTACAAGATTTTATTTTCATTTTAGCAAATATCGAAGATATAATATATATATATAATATATATAATTTTTTACACAATTTATCTACCTAATTTATTTACCTGCCACAAGGTGAACTGAATTGAGACAGTATGTACTCTGTTACCTCAAATGACCCACCCCCTTCTTCTCCTATATGTACTCTGTCACAGCAGTCAACAAACACCAGTCCCTGAAGATACCACAGCCTTATTTGGGCCTCCTTTGGAAACAGCCTTTGGAGAACAGAAAACTGAAGGTAGCCCTTCTCCTTCCTTTGTCACTTTATGTTTGTGTCTTTATGTGTTACTGTGCATGTATTTGCCTCTATTGGTTCTTAGAATATGTCTGTGTTGATGGCCTTTACCAGCATTGTTTTTCTTTAAAAGTGTTAGCAACACAATAAAAAGGCTTTCTGAACACACTAATTGTCTCTCTAAGGCTATCAGCTAAGCCCCGCTTGGCTGTCATAGCAGATTCCCTTTCTCGCTTCCTCCCTCTCACCTATTTTTCCGACATCATTGTTCTTCCCTCAGGCTCGCAGTGCAGTTGAGGATTCAACCCATCTGTCTTTGCTAAGGTCAAAGTTGAAATTGGCACTCAGAGGTCATGTGCACATGCCAGCTTGTTAATATGCAGATTCTGTTGCATCCAGGTCTCGTCCAATCCAGTAGGCTTTAGTGATGCCGGCTGTAGGAGAGCTCTTAACTGTTACGTAAATGCCATGTCAGGCATAACTAACATCAACTCGACACAAATTCCCTTTATACATTCATCCATTCAAACCAATAAAACAGCTCTGTGTCTCCCAACTGGTAACATTTTACTTCCTCTTTATGGTTCAATCTTCACAGGATATAAGCAGCATGGCTCAATCCTTGGGAGATAAAAGAGTACATATCTATGATATTGCTAAAAATCCTTATATGTAATTTTATCTGTTTAGTTTAAGTTGATCTGGTCTACCTAGATAAGAGTAATAAGTCTAAATCAAAAGCCTCGCAATAAACCATAGACTCATGAAAGTAATCCTGGTTATTTGAGTGGACTAGGTTATAACCCCATCTTCATCTGTTCACATTTTGAGCAGAATCCTGGAGTCCACCATGACATTAGCCCTGGTATTTCAAGTTAAAGACCATCCAAATGTTACTACACACTCTGACTCTGGCTCTATAGTTTGCCTCTGAGTCTGATAATAGTTTTGCCATCTAAGGATTCTTATTGACCTATTGATCACTGCTCTTCTCCCTCTTAAACCTATTCTTGTTTCAAGCCATAAACAGTGTGAAAACATTACATGTTTTGATGCTTATGCCCCTGACTTGGCCTGTTCTGTCCCCCTCATGAACTTAGTGGTTGTGTCTGAGTCCAATGCGTGGGGTGCTCCTCTGTCAGAGCCAGAATCCTCTTTGACAAGGTCCTTCCCAACAGGAAGTAAGTTTTATAGACTCCTGCATATTGTGCCACACTTCCTCCTCTCCCTGGAATGACTGCACAGACCCATCACCTCATGAACATCATCATCCAGACCTGCAAAATGATGCAGTCACACAATAACACTCACCTCTTTAAACAGCAAGCTGTAATCTTTTTCATGTCATGCCATTTCACAACCAAATGACACAGTGTTGGTTTTAGTTTGTTAAATGGGAGACATTCTGTTCCTGGTTCCCATACTGCACCAACCCCTCCTTTCACACTGCCTCCTCCTTGCATTTGGCATGGTGGTGACTGAATATACTATGTTGCATGGTGAATGGTTTGTGAGATGATCCCTTTTCAAGTTTTCATGATTGTGTTTGGCAGGTGGAAATAACAGGTGTCCATCTGTCATATTTGGATCTAAATATTCAGCTTTTGTTAAAAGTTTTTTTTTTTGTGTTAGCAGTTCATCAATGAATCCTCTCTCTTTAAATGTGGGTGATGTGAAGACTTCAATGAAATTTTCACTCCTTTTATAAACACTTTGCTAAATAAACAATTAAATTAGGCACTAATCCAGGAGTTACCTTTTATAACTGACAGGACTATTCATTGTTGCACTTATGATATCATTGCAGCTCCACCTCCACTTCCACCCAAGAATGTCCCAACCTCCCCCCCAACAAGTGGCCCTCACTCTCCGGATGACACTGGTAAAAAATCCTATTCGTTACTGCCTCATGTCGTAGCACATCAACTTTTACATTTCATCTCAGCAGCTTCTTCATCTCAACTCCCTGTGTTTGTATATTTGTCTGTCTGTGATGTTTTATTTCCCATTGTAAACTCACTGGAGACATCTGAGTGGTTACTGATTATCTGTGTTTTAGTGTCAACAGAAGCACGGCCGGATGGCAGGAAGCCCTCGATAGCAGACTTGGACAATATATTTGGACCAGAGCAGGCTACCCCTGCTGGTGAGGATACAGGCGACACATGGGTCTGCTTCAGTGAAGAATCTTCTAACCGGCCACCTCTACCAAAGGACCCTGCACCTCCACTGCCCTCCTCCCCACCTCCTCCAGAGGAACCAGCACCTCCATTACCAGCCTCCCCACCTCCACCGGAATCTTCTGTCCCTCCCTTACCTACATCACCACCTCCACCAGAGGACCCTGCACCACCGCTCCCTGCCACCACTCCTCCAAAACAAGACCCTGTTCCCCCTGTACCAACCTCCCCGCTTCCCTCAGAGGAACCATCTGCACCTTCTGTCCCTTCAGGTCCTCCCACGCCAGAAGACCGAAGTCCTCTCACACTAGCCACCTCTCCACCCTCTGCACCACCAAAGGAGCTTGCATCTCCCCCCACTTCCTCTCCCTCTCCCCTCAATTCACCTGCTAGTGTCCCACCAGCTTCTGTTCCAAAAGCTAGCACTCCTCCAGCAGTGACTCCCTCTTCTGAGGAATCTGCAGCACACTCCATCCCACCACCCCTCATCCTGTCTCAAGAGGAGCAGCCCAAGAACACAGACACCACCCAACCCAAAGAGGACATAGGTGAAACTGTCAGCTCGCCCAAAGATGCTAACCAGGGGAGCCGGAGTACACCTCCTCCACCTCCTCCCCCCACATACCGGGCAGTGGTGTCTTCACCAGGTCCCACATCTGGAGCTGGTGGCACAAATAGCGGTGAGTGGTTGTAAGTGGAATATGGCTTATACTTTTTTTTTTTTTTAGAGCTCGGACTTGTAGAAGTAAATGACTGTGCCACTTGTAAATGATAAGAGCCGTGTTCAGAGGACAATGATTGATTGTCACACTCACACAAATGAAATGAAACAGAATTAAATGAATGAAAACAGAGATAATTTTCTGGTTATTATATCATTAGGTGACTATTGATATCAATAGCATTCATATGAATAAGGTCAGTAGTAGAGATTGTTCTGATAGGACTTGGAAAGGGCTCTCATGGCCAACATTGGGCTCCATTTTCTGTCAGCTGATTGTACCATCTCTGTTGTTAAACTCACATAAACTGAACATGATTCTGCATTTTTATCCTCCAGAAAAGATTTGGTGTGGTTGGATGAATAAGACAATTCTGCTTCATTGTGTTATGTTTGCTTAAGTTTTTTGTTCTGACTGACACATAGTTAAAGGTCAGACTTTTCCATTTTTATTGCAGATACTGTGGAGGTTTTTCGATTCTCTGACAAGTTTGCTGTTGCTCTACATTCTAAACTGAAAAGGCTAACTAAAACATTATCTAAGTGAAGTTTTCAGTTGCATATGATTAAATGTACTCTGTTACCATTGTTACTTTTTCAATTCTCAACCAGTCTTGTAGTCATTTTGGCCCTGGTCTGTCAACATTCCACATTTATAAGTCAGTAACCAAAACACAGAATAAAACTATGAGAACAAATGGCCTTGATACAAAACGATTGTTAAATAAATAAATAATATAAATTGATGTTTAAAAAGACCAGATAATTACAAACAAAGTGTGTGACTGAAAGATGAGCAGAGGCTGAAATAAGCCTGGTGGCAGCTTTAGGAAAATCCTGGTATGGTCAACAGTGACAGATACCCATGGGAGGGCAGCTAAAATAACAAGTTCTCTGTCTTTAATCCTTTATACAAATGTATAAAGTGAGCTGTAAATAAATTTCAAGTAAAACAATACTCTTTTGTGAGCACTTACTCTGGGTCTTTGATTTAAGTGAAAGTAACACTTGTATTCTTCGCTAACACTCTACTTAAGAACACATTTGTCTTAAAACATAATAAAAAGTGAAAGTAATCACTATGTACACTCATGTAGTATGTCTATCCTGTGTCGACTGTGTATTTGTACTCTGTAGTGGGGTTTCCTAACTGAACTGCAGTGATTTTGACTGTACGTGATTCTGCTTTTCTCTGCAGGTTCCTCCTCTCCCGTACGGCCTGCCACTCCTTCATCAGTCAACCCCACCCCACCACCACCTCCACCTCGCCCACCTTCACGGCCCAAACTTCCTCCTGGAAAACCCACTGTAGGAGATGTGGTGAGAGCTGTGGTTTTTAATATTCCAATTTCACCCTTTTTTGAAAGTGTTTTCTCATATTTCTCATGTTGCTGTTGCTAAAATTAATTACTGTGTAATCAGCAGTTTGGTCATTCAGTCTAGCCTATGACTCAGGCTGGAATCTACCCAACACAACTATATAACTTGTTTGTAGTAAAACAAACTTTTACGAAATGGTCCTGGCAAAACTGGGTTCATTAGTATTCCAAACAATTTATTATGGTTTAACATCATCCAACCAGTGCATGTATAGTGTAAAACAAAAACTGCCCTCTCCTTTTCGTCTTTTCAGAATCGCCCGTTCAGTCCACCGGTCCACTCAGCCAGCCCCCCTCCCATTGCCCCATTGGCGCGGGCTGAGAGCACCTCCTCCATCTCCTCCACCAACTCGCTGAGTGCTGCCACCACTCCCACCGTTGGCAAAGAGCTCTCCGTGTCTGTGTCAGGTGTGTGCCCTATCAACCTTCACTGAGCTGCGCAACCTGTTGTCTGTGATCACAGAGACTAGCAGTGGCAGCTGAATTCAACTGTTTATGTCTAATATTAAAGGTTTATTATTGATTTTATGCACTGGCCCTGTCCTTCCTTGTGCCCAGAGTTTGTGTGGAATGAGTCATGCAGTTTGTATTTATTTATTTATTCATATCTTTTTTTTTAAATTTATTTTCATCTTTATGCAAATGTTGACAGTTTCTCAGGAGTAGTGGTCCACTAATTGATGAATATTAGTAATTCAGTGCCATGGTCACTTTTTGTAGCATCTAATTATCATAGATGATTAAAACCTGTTCATGCAAGCTGTTACTATCTTGAGATGGATGGGAACAAATGTAAAATGTAGGAATTACTATAGTCATTTTGTATTTTGATTTCTATTTAGTGAAAATAAGAAGAATCATTATTCCTCTATATGATAGAATTGCACATAAATATTGTGTCTCACTTAAGACACCAATTCACGCATACAGTGGGAGGTGAGAATATAAAGCAGGGTGTTTTTTTAATGTGAAAACCTTCATTTAATGAGTTAATGTCACGACAAGAGTTTATGCTCCTCAATTTAACTTTAGAGAAGTCTTGAGCCCATGCAGCACCGAGCTGAGAGTGGATGATAACAAATCTCAGTCGACTGTAACGTGGCTGAGTCATAGATTAAAAAATACACACTCTGGAGGCAGCAGCAGTTACATAAAAACAAAATATAGGTTGGAAGTTGCTTTTTGGAACAGATTGCAGGCACAAATAAAATAGATAACTTCACTAGATCCAGAATGTAACATTAGAAATTATTATATTATACAGTGATTTTCCTGAAGTCTCATTCACGGCCTATGATCCGTACATTATTTATTTATTTTGGCTTTGTTAATAGAAGGAAAAGCTGATGCTCTTGACAGTCACTGAGTCAGTTTTAATGATGGCCCTTTTCTCCTATCAGTGCTTTTTGATTTTAATATTTTTTCGTCACATTTATGTTTAAGATGATTCGTTTTTGCTTTTCACTTTTTAGTTTTTGTAGGCATGCAAGTACTTCTCTGATTTTTAATTTAGAAAGAATTTTTCATTGGTTTGATTTCTTTCTGTTTTGTTTTGCTGTTTTTTTTCTCTCTTTATTTGTCCTTTGGCTTGTCAGAAGATGATGCTTATGTAGACAAACTTCCCACCTTTGAGAGACACTTTGATTCATTTGCAGGTATAGTAAAGATCCCCTCAAAGCGTGGAAAGGGGACAGGTTGGGGGACAGGTTGGGGAAGGGGTTGGGGGAGTGTGTTCTTGTGACAATTTCAATCTGTTTGATGCTGTTTACCCAGAGTGCACTTGACATAGGGTAAAGGCTATCACTGAGTGTTTTGTGGTTTCTCATGTCAGTCAAAAAGCGTAGGTGGGGACAGTGAGATTAGCGCTATTTTCCCCATGTTTCCTTTTAATGATGTCAGTCTTTAAAAATACACCTCAAATTATGAGGCTATTTGACTAGTCTACTTCAAGTTTTGCTCAGCTATAGGGACATACCACACCTTCATTTTTTTCTTTTTTTAAAATGGCAGTATTTTCAGTTTTTGAGATTGTCATTCGTCATTGTTTTGCGCTTGACAACTCATACTTTCCCACGCATTTCACAAGCATTTAATAGATATGATAGCCTTTCTCTCTCTCTCCTATTTGCATATCTTATTCATCCTCACTTCACTTGTTACATTCAGACAAAATCTGCCAGAAAAAATGAAAACTGTAGTATCACAAAAAGCTCCATCTATCGCATAACATTTTTTTCCAAAATAAAAGTTTTTAAGTGTCTTCCCCTCTTCCCATTTGCCCACTCGTGAGACTTTTCTCTCTGTTTTATGACTATGCACCAGTGGCTGTCTTAACGTGTCACCATGGCAACCTCCCATCTCTTCTCTTGATGACACATATTGGATGCGTTCAGTGCAGTCACTCCCAGATACCTCCACTCTGAGTGCACCACGAGAGTGGCTGAGTGTTTGTGTGCTATGTCTTCAATGAGCGTGTCTGAAGAGCTTCTTATCTGTGGGCCCTTGAGGTCCATATTGTCTGTCTTTCTCTCTCTCTCACACTCTCTCTCTCACACTCACACACGCACACACAAACTTATGCATACTGTCAGATCAGAGCTTCTGCTTACAGAGTTGTTTGAAGTCTGGCATAAGAATTAGGCCGAATTAGGCAGGCAGCAGCTGTTTGGTATTCATGCCATCCTCTTCTTTACCGCTGGAGAGCACGACAGCCTCAAGTTCAACCAATCTTCACTGGCTGTAAAGCCTTCTTCTACCGCCGTGCTTGACCCCTGACACCCACCTTTTACAACTGCCATTCATGTACTCTACAGCCATAGAAAATACAATCCCCATCTAAACACCTGTCCATTTGTTGTGAAGTTTGACATTGTTCTCGTTGTTCAATCGCCCAACACTACAATAATGTGGTCTCAAACAAGCTTACCTTGCTCTGCAGAAAATATTTCTTCTTCAGTCTTAAATGATCAGTCAGACATGAGCACATAGGTGCTGCATTTTTTTGGTCATATGTTATTGGAGTCATTTAGGAAATAGTGCCACGTGTAAACACCTTCCCTAGCTAAGCACGTTTTAGTCATACTCATGCTGTGTCCCAGTTCAGTATCAAAATCCTACCAAGTCTGATTTCTTTGAACATAGATACCATAATAAAGATGAAAAGAATGTCCCAAGAAAGGCTCCACTAAATGTAATTAAGAAATGTGCCCAAGGATATAACCAATGCATCCATGGCCTCCAGTATCCTGCAGTGCCCTGGTTTCCTGCCTTCATTCACTTGTGTACCCTCATTCCAGGTTTTGAGCAATTCAACTATATTGCTTGTTAATTTTTTGTCAACAATTTTTGGGGTCTGAGAGAAGAAAATCAATCGACAGGAAAAACAACAATAATAATAATAATAATCCTGTGTAGAATTAATATGTTTTTGATTCTCTCTTATCACAATCAACTGTGACCCCTCAGGTTTGTCTTGCAACCCCTTTGGTTGAAACCATTATCGTAACGTGTTGTTTTGTTGTTTAGTGACCATTTAGCAACTGAGGTTTCAGGCCATCACTAGTTACTCATAAGGTCGTAGTAGTATAGGTTTGCATTTAATGAATGTTTTGTTAAGGTGGACACAGGTAACTGGTACAACTACCTACCAAGGGGGATTAGTGAAAGATCCTGTGGCATGTAAACAGCAGAAGGTAGGCATAAACATCACCGTTTATTCATGTTAGCAATGTTAATGTTAACATATATGGATAAATAGTATTTAGGGCAGAGTAGAGAGGCAGACAAGTGGAGATGGGGACGGACACAATATGCAACAAAAGTCTCCTGGCTGAATTTTTTTATTCCCATACCAACTTGCCCCAGTTCTCTGGCAGACAACTTCTGTTGTGAAGACACTGTTTTCCAAATGACCTGAAAACTTATCTTTGTATTTCTGTGTGTCAGTTTCTTGTAATTCAACAGCCAACATGTACATCTCTACTGGTAATTTGCACTAAAATATTGTACTTACAATACTGGTGTCTCTGAAGCTAGATTGTGTCATTTAAAGAGGAAGCACAAGTTCAGTCTGCCCTCCAGGTCCTATGAAGGATCTCACCTTCATAGTCCTTTGGAGGATCCAGCCCCTGAAATTGGGACAGAGAATCTCTCTGTGCACTACAGACCCTACTGCTCCCTGATCTGTGGTCTCAGTCTCATGGTTTCCCCCTGCAGCCTGGCTTTGTACATGGCATCTGTTTCATGATCTGAGAAAATGTGAAAATATAAGAACAGTAAGACACAGAGGGAAGAGCCTAACAAAGATGCACGTAATTGAGCAATCTACCACTAATGAAGAAAGTAGTGCCAACTGTAGCAATTATCATTTTCTTATTTTGCATTCTGGAGGAAACATTGACTGCTGCCCCTGAGGCTGGCAGCCCCCAGACTGTCTCTTCTGCCAGCACTTCTCAGACTACAGCCTCAGCTTCCCTTCTCCAGCACTGCACATCTTGCACATTGAGTCTCACCACTGCCAACATCCAGCACCACACACCTGGCCCTCTGTCCTGCCTTTCCTCAAGCACGCAAACATCCACACACACACACAAAAAAAAACCATCCTGTCTCACCCATGCTGTCACATGTCCTGTCCTGGCAGTGTCTTGGCCCTCTGTCCCCTCTTTATCCCCAGCATCCACCTCCACGTTTCACCTCACTGTGACGTGTGATAGACCTGCCATGTGAGACTCACGCTACTGTCCTTCTCTCCCCTCTTTCCTCACCCACTCTCCTCCCTTTCATCCCTCTACCTCCTCCCTCCCTACCTCCTCCTCCTCCTCCTCATCCGTCCTCCCTCCTTCCTCCACCCCTCAACCTCACACAGAGAATGACCAGCCATCCCTTGTATGGTTTGACAGAGGGAAGTTTTATTTAACCTTTGAAGGTAAGTTTTCTCTGCATCAGGGTAGCGTGGCGCGCACACACTCTTTAGAGGCTCATTTGTGCAAGCTTTGCCCCTTCCCTACCCTGCCCCTTTTTTCCTCCCTTTCTCCTCCTCCTCCTCCTCCTCCTTTGTCATCCCTCCATCACCCTAACCCACACCATGCTAACACCTGGCTGAGCCCCCTCATATGCAGTATACAGGATAGTGTTGTCATACTCTCCCTGAAATTATTCATTCTCATTTCGTCAGTGCTGAACGCCTTTCATATCCTGAAGAATCATCATTCTTCGTGTACTTTACTAATCTCTTTGTCGTCACTTTTTCTTTTCGGTCGTTTGGTTTTTGGTTTGATCTTTGGGCTTTCTGATCCTCTTTGATCTTGTCTGAATAATTCAGTGTTAACAGCATGTCTGGTATAAGCATGCACATATCTCTCAGTCTTTCTCTGTGTCTTTCCTTGCTCATCTACCTGCGCTTACTTAATTAAAACAGCCACCAGTTTCTACTGTGTAAAAACTATAAGTTTAATAGAGATACTTGAAATATTTTCTCAGCTTCTACAGCATCACAGTCAGAGCAGAGAGAAATTGGTATTTTCTGCACTCATAAACTGCTGTTTTCATACCACATTACTAACACAACTGTTTGGTCTCTGTTAGTTCATATAGTGTCATACTTTCAGTTTGTGCATCATTTTTGTCTCTCATTTTATCCACATACTGTTGGTTAGGAAGAGTGTAGTCCTGGATTAGAACACGTAGAACATATCTTCTAACTGCTGATACTCTTTTATTCAGTCTCATGTGGAACTCAGTTTGGGGCTTTGACTGAGAAATATTTTGATGGTGATTTTGAAGAAACAGAAAAGCCAGAAAAGTATTAACTAGGATATTGTTTGAGTGTGTCACTTGTCTCAGTCACTTGTATGTTACCTCCAGGCTGTTCCAGAGGGCCCAGTCCTCTCACCATGGGGGCTCAGGACACTCTCCCAGTGGCTGCTGCATTCACAGAGACGGTTAACGCCTTCTTTAAAGGAGCTGACCCCAGCAAGTAGGTTAACAAACACCTCACTTTCATAGAGACATTATTTGTCATATATACATGAATAGTTTTTATGTTTGTGTTGTGTAGTGTAGTTATCTTTTGTCTTTATTCAGTTAATACAAGATTAAGACATTCTTAATTACTTGACCCCCCCCGCCCCCATGTAGAATTGATGTATATAGATATAGTATATGTATATATATATATAGTATATATTTATATATATATAGTATATATTTATATATAAAAGATGATATATATAAAAGTGTTTATATAATATATAAACATTTTATGGGTCTGCAGCTAAAAGGACTATTTGGATGTCTGGATGTATATATCATCTTCACAGGAGAGGTTATTTAGTTGTTGAAAAATCCACAAATAATGTCATTTTAAACTGTCCTCATATATTTGCAACTCTTATATAGTATGTCAAAAGAAATAGAGTTGCACTGAGTGACATGTTTCTCACTAATAATGTAAACTCACTTGTCAGTTTAGGAAGACAGAGCTAAAACTCAATCATTCTAATATAATAATGGTGCTATAAATCCTCCGTCCGTGGTTACAATGTTTTGTTTTCTGTCAAAACTATGTTTAAGAAGTGTTGATTCAACTGTATATGGTGTCTTTGGAGGTTGTAGACTTGGTAACAGTATTTCATTTTTCAGAAAGGTGTGTTTGATGTTCAGTTTACCCTCATTGACTTAATGGGGTGGGCAAAATAATAGGAACATATTTACACAATGATCATACAGTTGAGTCAACAGCTTTTTAATGTAGGTTAATCAAATCCTGAACATCGAAACCTTCATGATTTATTTACACGACTGTTGTATAAGATTGCATTAGGTTTTAGTGTACCTAATAAATAAACTGCCAAGTGAATGTATATGGCCCATATAATTTCTGCCATGTAAGACTCACACTACTTTCCAGCTCTGTAGAGAAGCTTAATATTAGACAGACATCACTGAATGGAAATGTTAACACTGCTTAAGTGTAAAAAGAGTAAACAATTCATTATTTAAGTTATCAATATCAATGACTTAAGCTTAAGTTATTGATTTTAAACAGTGACTGATAATGCCTGTGCTTTTTCATTTTCCTGATGTGTGAATGATGATTTATAAAACAATGAATACATGAAGGCTGTGATCCAGGCTAAAGAGACTTTCAGCATTCAGTAGGAAATTATAGTATGAGAGACAAGTTGGGACATTTCAACAAAACACATTTATGCTGTATTTTGTGCATCGTATCTCTCTTTCTCTAACCATGTTCTTCTCCTCCTCTTGCTCTCAGGTGTGTTGTGAAGATCATAGGTGAGATGGTTTTGTCGTTTCCAGCGGGAATCACACGGCACTTTGCTAATAACCCGTCCCCCGCCGTGCTAACCTTCAGCATAACCAACTACAGCCGACTGGAGCATGTGCTGCCTAACCCCCAGCTCCTCTGCTGGTAATGACACCGCTGTGAACTCACCACCTCAACCCCAAAAGGGGAATAATAAACACAGTTTTTACTGGAGGCAATGTCTCAGTGAAGAAGTGATTATTTTTGGGATTATGTTGAGCTCTGCATCCTCCTAACATCCATAGTTCAAACCTGACCGCTTAATGTCTAATTTGAAAGTTCCCATAGTTCTGAGTGTCCTAATTTAATTAAACCTTATTAAAATCAAATCAAATGTTCTTACTTACTGTATTTTATAATTACAATATTATTGTGATCATATATTCAAAATGACTGCACATGGATCATGTTAGATTAGACATCCTGTTTTTAGTTAAAGCAGACATTTGTTTTCAATTCATTGTATTTTTTATAATGAGTCATCATCGTTTTCACACAGTGAAAACCAAAACTTTGCTTCATATGAAGATTTCTCAAAAGTATATCAGCAGGAAAATAAATATTAACATTCAAAGGTGGAGAAATGTTAAAAAAAAAAAAAAAAAAAGCTCTCGATATGATATATTACTTTAAACTGTTGGCTCATAAAACATCCATGACCCATAAGTATGAGTAAAGATCAGTGAGATCATTTCAGACTCTAATGCAGACTGCCTGTTGAGTCATTTTAAGGTAATCTGAGATTTCAGACCAACTGCCTTGAAGAGAACAGGTCGCCTTTTTCTTTATCATCCTCTTACTGAAAAACAACTTTTAACTTTGAAACATTTTTAAGGCTAACACTAAAAGTATATATTGTTGTCGAGTATGATTATTTACAAATTGAATTTCTTTTTTCCTAAACCCAACGGTGTCATGAACTAACTATACAGCCTGACAATGGGGCATTGTTCAAAGATTAGAACATCACCAGGGTCAGATAAACTGTCTGTATTTTGATTGTGATTTTTTACATTGCTTCCCCACCAGTGACACCACCACACAAGCCAAGGCTGATGCCAAGGACTTCTGGGTGAACATGCCAAACCTGATATCCCACTTAAAGAAGGTGGCAGAGCAGAAACCACAGGCGACATACTATAACGTGGACATGCTCAAGTATCAGGTAAACTCAGCCCTCCAGATTTGTAGCTTTATATCAAAAGATCAGATACAATATACAGCAGCTTTGACAAGATAAGCACTGATGTAATTGCAACTCTCAGCTCTCACCATTTCACAATAAAGTTGATTTGCTCATCACTAACTGCAGCTATCATCTGCTTAACGTTGTTTTTGGAGGTGCTTACATGATGACAACAACACAGGGTTTAAATTCCTCTATCTGTGTGCAGGTATCTGTGCAAGGCCTCCAGTCCACTCCTCTGAACCTGGCAGTGAGCTGGAGGTGTGAGCCCACCAACACTGACCTGAGGATAGACTACAAATACAACGGGGATGCCATGTCAACGCCAATGGCCCTCAACAACGTCCAGTTCCTTGTCCCCATCGATGGAGGGGTTTCAAAACTACAGGCTGTCTTACCTCCTGCTGCATGGTACAGTCCAGACATTGTCTAGACTTATATGTAATATGTAATAGGCAATAACCTATACGAGCTGATGGGCTAAAGGGGGGCTTTAGGTGTGTGTGCAGCACTGAACTTTGCTTGTTTTCAGAGACATGCTTATTCTATAACTAATACCCATTATTCGTCACTGAATTTAGAATGATATATTTTTTCCACTTTCAGTTTTAAATGCAGAACAGCAGGTTTTAGTGGCGTTCTTCACCTGCATTCTGTCTTTTTTTACTCCTGACAGGAATGCAGAGCAGCAAAGAATCCTCTGGAAGATTCCTGATATCTCACAGAAATCTGAAAATGGAGGTAAGTGAAGTGTGAGAATTTTATTATATTCAGTGTAGTAATTCTGGTTGTTGGAAAGGCTTCTGGCTGGGTTTTATATTTACAAAATCAGATGTAATCCATCAGACCCTGGTGAAAATTTGCTTTTTGCACATCTAAACATACTTTACTGTTGCCCATAGTACACCAGCTCAATTTTCAAAAAATAAAATTAGCCGTAGCCCAGTAATATGTTTGCTTAAATGCAAAAAGACATCCACAGATTATAGCTAGAAGATTGAAAGAGAGGATGAGACGGAACTAAAAGCCTAAACAATGTGGTGACAGAGCTGAGCAGTTTTAAACACTGAACTAGAACCTGCCCCAGGAGCCATATAGCTAAGCAGGTTACAGGAGAAAAGTGGAGCGCATGGTGCCCCTCAGGAAAGGACAGGCCTGTAGACACTCAGTCTCTCCTGAAGTAAACAATGCCCCCCTCTGTCTACAAATGGGTATTTCACCAAACCTGATTTTCAGTCAGGTTTTCAGTGTAATGTCTTAGTGCACTGTGGTTGTGTGTGTTTCCAGAGCTTGTTCTGTTAAGACAAACTCGTGTCTCCAGTGAAATAATTACACATATGTCCAAATGATAAAGAATGGTTTAGCTGGATGGATGATGGCCAATATTCTCTTTGAATGTTATCTTTATTTTATATCCATGTAGAAAAAGTGTCCCTGTGATTAAGGGTAATTTTCTTTTCAGGTGAATCTCATTGTTTCCTGAAAATCTGTACCGGGGAACATTTTGACATTGAACAGGCTTTGATACAACAGCCTGTTCTTGCACTTGCAAAAGTTAAAAATAGCAATATTTGTAGTCATCTAGAGCTGCAACCTGTATTTTTCATTCTTGAACCAACCAATCTTTCTACTGTCTGTTCAAAATTGTTTTTCTGAAGATTCTATATTTGAGTTCTTGAGTTCATCCTCACATCACTGTCTATGAAACATCCCAAAATCTTACCTTGTATCTTGCTGACATCTTTCTAATTTCATCCTCCTCTCTCAGGTGTGGGATCATTGTTAGCACGCTTCCAGCTGACAGAAGGTCCCAGTAAACCAGCTCCACTGGCGGTGCAGTTCACCAGTGAGGGCAGCACCCTGTCGGGCTGTGACATTGAACTGGCTGGGCCAGGATACCGCTTCTCTCTCATCAAGAAGAGGTTTGCCGCAGGTCAGTTGAGCATTTCAATAAAGGACGGTATTTTTATTTGTCACTGCATTCAACTGAAAGTTCTACCAAGTCTTTCAGTAGATCAGGCCTATGCTAATGTTTTAATATGGGACATTTAATTTTCACTTTCTATTATGTATAAAGTATGTAAAATTATTAACCACATTAAAAAGTAATAATCATCAGAATTTGGAATCAGTTACACACTTTGAAAGCACACTTTGTTGTTTGGGAATTTATTCTTTAAACTTTGTGTAGTATTATGTCTATTATATTGCTAATGCATTGTTCAAAGCAAATACCTTTTCCTAAAGCAGATTATATATGATCATTAGTCTTAATTTTTGATGTGGTGGACATATTTTTTTTATACTGAGCTATAACTAGTGCAGAAAATGAAAACTAATAAACAATGTTTGTTTTTTTTGTTTTTGTTTTTGTTTTGTTTTTGTTTTGTTTTTTTTTTCAAATAAAAAACTCTTTAAATTACAGTCTCACTCTCAGTGAAGCCAAGTGTCTCAGAACTCATCCTTGCGAAAAAATAATTATCATTATTAAGTAATAATACATTATAATACAACTAATGAAGTAGCCTGTATTTAGATTATGTTGATACTGGAGAAAACATAAACATGATGATTGTTAGGCAAGTTGTGGAGCCAGGATTTCATTTTTTTTTTATTTTATTTTATTTTTTTTTTGTTTTGTTTTGACTGAATTGTGACAATTTTTAATGCAGATTTTGGCAATCAGGCACTCAAGGTGCAGCAGCAGTCCCAACTGTTTTTTTGCCTTGCATCTCTGCAGAAAAACCATAAGTGGACTGTAACATAACCTAAACATTTTTTTTGGTGTCTTTCAGGAAAATACCTGGCTGACAACTAACCCATGCTACTTAGCATGGTTGAACAAAACAATTGCAGTGGACTGAGGTTGACACCAAGGACAGAGGACAGACCAACACCAGAAAGACTCTCCACGGACCTTTTCCAAACCCACACAACAGGTCCGCAGCTAACCCAGCAGTATTGTATAACTTGCATATAGCATCGTGGAACTGTTTTAGGTCATTATTGTATTTGTATTCATTCCATAACATCTGTATTGCTGCAGTTAGACACCTGGGTTCACTCCTCCGCTAAAGTCTGTGCCTCTGTCTCCATCCTCCTCTGGTCAATGTTTGGTGGTGTTTTTAAAGGTGTCACTGCAGCTGCCTGACCGAAGACATGGACAGAAAGCGTTTCGGTGGGATTGTAACTTGGGGTTACAGTCCAGAATATTTTGGCATTAAAATTCCTCTTGGCCCAGGACAATACATAGCAAGTTATACACCTTGATTGGAACAAGTTCATAAATAATCCTTCTGTTAGGATCAGGGCCCAAAGTCAGAGACAGCTCCTCCCTGACTCACACTGATGGCAGCCATTTGTGTGGCTTTGCCAGTGATTGAATGCATTTAGTGATGCAGTACGTCACATTCTTACTCAAACAGTTAGATGAAAGATGCCGGTTCTCACTGGTACATATGTGGAATCGAATGAAAGACGAGCTCAACTGACAACAAATAAAAAACATTTTCATGCATCGCTTACTGGTACTACAGGGTCACATGACTTTGAATCACATCCTTTTTAATATAAATGCACTGATCAGTCAATCAAACTGTCATTTTGTTTCTCTGGAATATACACACACACACATGGAGAGGTTTTTAGCAAGTTAGGCAGCTGCAATGATAAATCAGTGTACTGGTTGCAAAATAAAAATAATGTTTTTTTCCCGTCAGAACAAAAAAAAGTGTACAAAGTGTCATTTTAAATTAATAATATATATCTTAAAGGGCGTTTGGTGTTTTCCTCGTATTGTCAGATAGCCTTTCTGTTGTTCCCAGGACAGCAGTGTTAGATTCCAGAGTACATGACAGCATTCTATTTTTATTTATTGATGACAATAATTTGTTGTATAAAATATGTGAGTCTGTATATGAATAGAATTTGAATGGTATCACACAACTCAGAACACATAAAGGTATAAATATTTGAATTCTCTCTTCTTTTTTGTTATCTGTGTAGTTGGGTAACTTGTGTACAGTATAAGGTATAATTTTTGAATTTATTTCAGATATAATTTTTTAACTAATGCTATATATGGGTGTTGGGGTAATTTAAAGAAAAAGATAAATATCTTCCTGGATGCTGTGTTATGCTTTCTGAAAGCAGTGTTAATGTAGAGTTAGCTATACCATGAGCCAGGTCCACCCCGTAGAGAATCAATTTAACATTTTGGGAAATACTTTCGACACCACACTCATGCTTTTATGTTAAATAGGAAGCTCGAGCCAGGCAATGGGTAGCTTAGCTTATAAAGACTAGAAATAGGAAATACCGTTATCCTGGCTCTGTCCAAAGATTCCACCCACCAGCACCTTTAACGCTCACTAACTAAAATAATATGCTGTGATTATTTAACCTGTGTTAAGTGTAAAAATAACAAGTTGTAATTTTTCTGGGCGATGTAACATCAAAGTTTGAGCTTTACAGGAATGGGTAGATAGATTTTTTAACCTTGATAGTAATGGTTCACCATTTTGGTTCATACTTGTGTAACTGCTGGATGGATTAGTGAATTGAACTAACTTTGGTGATCTCTAAACTTCTCCTGTAGTGCAAGCAGGTAAAAATTTCAGTCACTTTAAAACTAATCACAGTCCCATTATCCTCAGCTATACTTTATTTTGAGCCAATTAACAAATATTAACATCTTAACACACCAAACTAATATGTTTAACATTACAAACATTATATCTGCTATGACCATGTTGGCTTTGTCATTGTGAGCATGTTAGCATGCTGACATTAGCATTGCAATACAGAGGTGCTAGCAGTTTCAACTCTTGGACAGAGTCAAGCAAGCTGTTTCCCCCTACCTCCAGTTTTTATGCTAAGCTAAGTATAGCTTCATATTTAACTATGAGACATGAGATTGATCTTCATCTTCACTTCTAATTCCCAAAAAGAAAGTGAACTCACATATTTCCCAAAATGCTAAACTGTTCCCTTAAATAAAAATTACTATGATAAAAACAGTTAGTTTTCCTAAGCAACAGAAATGAAGTTTGGTGACTATGGTGCCACTACTGGAACAGGATTTGTTTACTGGGACCAGCTTGTCTTTTTTTTTTTTTTTTTTTTTTTTTTTTTTTAATTCACAACTCATGGTGATAAAACAAACATTCTCAGTTCCTACATCTACCTACGCAGTTATCACCTCAGCTGTAACCATGTGTCATCAGTTAAGCTTCTCACCTGCCTCATACCTGTCTCCATTCACCTCAGTGGTACCTAAACTCCCTGATTATATCATGGGCACATCCCTGATCATCCAACCTGCTCGAATCCATGGCTTTGTTTTGCGTAATCGTAATGGTCTCTGTGAGATGACAAGAGCTGAATGAGGTTGTGGAGTGAGGTTAAGTCGACCAAAATGCTTTGCTTTTTTTTTTTTTTTTTTTTTTGTATTTTATGTCAGTCAGTCCTCTGTTAAGGAGAATAAGCTGAATATTTTTAAAATGGATAAAAAATAAAAAAAAATATATCGTTTAATGTGAAAAAAACACTGTGCTGATGATGTTGAACTTCCTGAATGCTCTGACACTCAACATAAAAAACAAAAAGTGTGTGTGAAGTGTAGCTGAAGATCTCTGTACTGTACTGTATGTCAGCATTGTGCTAAATGCAACCAATCTTTTCAGAGCTGTCATAGAAGCATCATAGTCTGGGTTTAGGACAAGAGAATTATTAATCTCACATCAATAGTCTTATTGAATGATGCAGTCATTTTGATTGGAAATAGTTTTAAAATATGTGGGTATTTGGCCACTGATAAAAATCTGATTTGGGTCATACAGTTAAAATGAAAGTCTTGTTCTTGACCAGATTTTGTTTTGTTTTGTCTTTTATTCTGTGAGCAGACCCAGTGTAAGAGAACTCTGAGGTTGCATTTTGTTAAAGTGAGGCGATGATGATTGGTGCCATTTAGCTCCTGGTAATACATTAGTTGGGTAACATTTTCTTTCAGTCATGTCAGTTTTTTGTCTAGTTGACTGGAGGAATCATCATGCCTGAAAGAAAGTTGTTACCTTCTGTGTTAATCATTAGGCTCAGTGCAACAGTCACTACAGCATTATCTACAGAGGCCCACCATACACATCCCCCATCATGCTTCTGTTAAATTACCACTACACCACAGATTGAGTCAAACCTTTCAGCTTGAAAGGCAAAACGAAACTCAGTCTGGTGGCTTGATTATTCTTTGTATCTCTTGATTAAAAAAAATGGATCAAAACTATTTTCCAGATTTTCATCTCTGTGGTGAATTTGTCCTGCAGTAATTCATTATTGCATGCAGAGCATGCAGTAAAAGGTGGGACATCTATGATGATAGATAGTACTGAAATGATGTGTTGTGCTGAGTGTCAATTACCTGTATTAATGTTGAGAAGAGAGCAGGGAGTGTGTTTATGTGTGCTATAAGCCAGAAAGCTTTTTGGTTCTGTACCGTTAACCTCAAACACATGTGCAAGCTGTTTGTACAGTATAACAATGCTAAGATGAACTGAGAAACTTAGTTTGCTTCTTTCGAAAACCAATAAAAGTACTAAATGGATCTCCATGTTTGCAGTTTTCTTTATATTATGTAATTCTTTCTAGTCAATACAAACAAAAAGTATAACTGTATGTTCTTTGGATTTTTAGTTAGCAGTTATTTCTATGGACAACAATGTCAGTCTGCCAGTCCACCACACTGTTTTTGACCCTGAACCAGAGCCCAAGGCTACCATGACTTTGACATGGCTTTCTAGGGACAGTTTGCTAAACACTAGGTTTGCTAAAATTAACTCATCAATGTCCAGCAGTTCAGGACTGTAATGTCAAAAACATGTCACACCTCACACAATGCAAGAACATTTATTTGACAAAAATAGCAAAATGATAGAATACAGCTGAAGCTTCCTACCAAAGCAGCAGTGGTGTATATAACTTGCAATTTCACTTTCTACAAGAAACAGAGAATCTGAGCTGGAAGTGATACAGACTTGCACATTTGAATACCATCCCTGAGTGCATTTGCATCAACTTAATTTTGTTTCCTAATTGTCATTGTCAAGTTCATTATAATTAAATATTTATCTATGATTGCACGTCTTCCACCTCAGATTTTCAGAAACATCTACTCAGCTGTTCGAGTGGTCCACATTTACATCTACAGTTCCACAAGTTAAAGTAATAATCAAATCCCACAAAAATATCAAAAGCAATTAGAAAAATACCAGTTGTAGGTATGAGCAATAATGTACATACAATGCATATTGTTTTAAAAACATCAGCTTTGCGGTTCAGATTTGGTTTCTAGTAAGGCAGGATGGGAAAAAAGAGTCATTTTGGTCACGTGAAGAATGAGAGAGAGAAGGAGTCTCAACAGAGGAAGGTGAGGTCGCTCTTCCTGCAGCCGACCTGGCAGCACACGGTGGTCAGTATGTTGTTTATGTCTCGTCTGGTCAAATCAGAGCCCCGGCTGCTGCTGCTGCTGCTGCTGAGGCTTAGGCTCTCCAAGCTGCTCTGCTCACCTGTTTTCAAAAAAACGAAATACAACAAATGCTAAAGAAAACAGTTCTTTACAACTATTAAAGTGACTAGTACTAAATGTATTTCTATATTTGTCCAAGATATACAATATTAATTCCATATTAACATTAATTATCATACTAAGAATTTGTTTTTCATTATTTTTTCACAGTTGTTTCCAATAGTGATGGATGGACTTGGGTAACTGTTTTCAAATCAGTCAAAGTTAGTCTTGTCATTTATATCCATGCACTCATTAAATAAGGAAACTCTAAATGACTGTACAGATTAACTTAGTGCTATTTGTCTTCTATAGTGTCACTCTGCTCTTTCTGATTA
The DNA here is from genome assembly GCA_038496675.1 of Rachycentron canadum. Lineage (NCBI taxonomy): Eukaryota > Metazoa > Chordata > Actinopteri > Carangiformes > Rachycentridae > Rachycentron > Rachycentron canadum. Next base: position 6,303,321 of record CM076656.1, on the reverse strand, counting down.
GCCCAACTGATAGCCTAACTGGGTTTGTGTATGTGTGACAGACAGTGAGAGAGAGGCTGTGCGGGAAAGACTCTGCTCCTGCATTTAACCATAATATGTCTTATGTCCTCTGGCATAATAATCCTGAACAGCAGACAATGTGTCGCGCTGATGGGCACCTGTCTGCCTGCACACCCACTGCAGCCTCTGAATTAATATTGTACAGCATGTGGCACATGCATGAGGGAAAGTCACAGCAGTCTGGTACAGTGGAGAGGTGCAGGTCACTATCTTCCTTATTCTGGCAGATGGTTATCTTTCAAACTGAGGGATACATTGATTACATGCAAAGCAAACATACTGATAAAGATACTGTCAAAGAAAAAAAATGTTTCAGAGAGATCACCTTTTAGCATAAAAAGAAATACAGAAAAACATTCAACTCTTAACAATTTGCAGCTCATGAATGGATTGTTTCACAAACTGCATGTGGTCAAATGATGTTCAAAACTGCAGAACTGTCCTTATCATTCATGTGGAGAACTTAAAGATCCCAAAGTTTAAGAATGCACCAATTATATGTCCTCTGTATATACAGTATCTTAAATGAGGAACTGAAACAAGCTGATACAGAATATATATAGGCCTATGTAACACAATCAGAGAGAGGAATAATAAATAAACAAATAATTAACTGTGGTTAGGGGTTGGGGTTTGTTTCCACTCTTTTTGATTGATTATTTTTTATATCTACATATGGTTAAAAACCACTAAAATCATTCTAAGAAATTATTTTGTTTTCTACTTTAAAATTATTATTGTTGTTTAAAGGGATTTTTGGATTTTTATAGAATATGAGAAGTTGTCTCACCGTCCATTTCTGAGTCAGTGAGGAACCTCCTCCAACGGGAACCCCCACAGGTGTAGACAACTGCCCTGAGGAACTCTCGACCACACAACTTCACCGCTTTCACCTCTGCTCTCACTTGGTCCACACACACCACTGCACACAAGAGCAGAGGCAAAAACACCAGAGCCCGCATCCTGCGTATCTATACAGAGGTCTGTCTCTAAGTTGATCTGGTTTGTTTCCTTTCAGAAACAACAGCAGCTCTTCTGTCCTGAGCTGTTTCTTTGTCTGTTTATCTTCCCGTCTGTCTCTCACTCTTCCTCTTTGCCTCAGGTCTGCAGGAGGTTATGCATCTCCCTGCATTATATAGCTCCACCATTCAGTTCATCAATGCTGAGTATCTCTCCACCTCCCTCTAACTGGCACTTAGCCTACCTCACACACACACACACACACACACACACACTGTTTTGAGTCATTTGATGTTTCCGGTCATCTCCACAGTCACCATTTTCAGTCATCTAAGAGAGAGTGACGACCATCAGCCATTTACAGCCCTCAACTGACAATCACATTAGATGAGGAGTATCCTCCTCAGCCTCATTGTGATTACATGATTGCACTGACCTTCACTACACTGCATGGATAATTAAGTGATGCAAAGTGATTCCCCTTGCAGTCAAACAGATGTTTCATCTGTTTACAACACTTTGATGGCCTGGTTGTCTTTCACTTTACAGCAGTTTGGGCCATATGAGAGTTAAAAAGTCAATGTTGACCAGCCATTATGCAGGTCATTATGGTGCTGCTGGTGGTGTGACTTGATACTTGCATGACATTTCAGCTCATCATTGACAGTTTAGGTCTCTACTTAGGATGTCAATGAGATTATATTATCTTTAGTCGAACAAGCTGTATGATGGCACAGACGTTGTTTGGATCTAAAAAACATTTTCTAATAAGGTCACATCAAGTGGTTAGGGAAATGTACATCAATGGAATACATCCTTTTTGTTGGAGGCACACTAGCAACCTTTGTTGTTTTCCAGGTTGAACACTTACAGAATGAAAAGATTCTGCATTGGTGATATAAGTATATTTTTTCTATCGTAAACATACTATTATATGTATAACATTATATATTATATCATTTTATTTATGGAACACTTAGGGTTAGGGTTAGGGCAGTGCAATGAGCATGAAGTGTAAAGATTCAAATATACTCAACCTTAAAGACAATTTCAATGCGTAATACACAAACCATAAAGAATAAAAACCAATAAACCAATTAAATAAATAAAACCAAGTGCCCATGACCACAAAGTTGTAGCCTGTCAGCTGTTAAGAAAAGCCATGCTAAAGTAGACTTGAAGGCAAAAAGCAAAGACGAAAAGCTCCAAAGCAAGCTAAGTAAGGTGGATTTATTACACAGCATCAACAGCCACGGGTTTATGAATTTCGTGTGGATATGCTGACTGGCTAACATGTTTGTTACCATTACAATCCCAACATTATCTCAGGAACCCATAAATGACTACAGTCCAACACAGTTTCTCTATGTTTCATTATTTCTATAGATTATTTTTCTATAGGTTTCTTCCGTCTTTCTGAAAAGCTGTCACATGATATTGGGTCTTTGTCATATTCTAAACAGTTATGACTGTACATACTGAATCTTACAAATGTCAGTGACTAACAAACCACAAGCTTTGCTGTCATATGATGTTGTTGAGTACTGGCAAATATTTTCAAATACACTAAATCAGACATGAAAATGTCAAGAAAGGTTTAAGCACTTATTTTGCTAACATCTAAAAACTGCAACTCCTAATGAGCATTGATGGCTGAAATCAGAGCTACTGTGACTGCTGACTGAGAGACCTGTAGAGGTGAAGATGACCTAGATTACGATAGCCCTGAAAGCCCCTAAATGACCACCATGAGTCACCAAGGTGAAGGATATAGTGTCAAAGGTTTCCTGCCATCCTGGTGGGGGATTATTAGCTTCTATCAAAGCTCCTACAAAGCTTCCTTTTCAAAAAGTATTGCCATTAATCCTGCCTATTCCCTATATTCACTATTCAGAAATGGGACATTTCTGTCTGTTAAATGTCTTTTGTGAATATTCCTGTGCTTTTACTGATGTGAAGTTATAAATGCAAGACTTATAACAGATAATTTCTTAAAATCTGAATACTTCTTCTTCTTCGATGTCCACCTCACTTTGAGTGTATATATTTCATGAATTTTGTGTACAGTAAAAATTTTTACACAGTAATTTTTAAAAACCTCGCCTACTGGAAGAAATTTTGACTCTATATTCAGTATAAAAGCAAACAGGCAGATGTAATGTATGCAGATAAAATCTGTTTTAATGGGATTGTTTGTATCTCAGGGAGACATTCAGTCGCCCAGTTCACCATGGACCAAACCTTAGGACCACCAGATAAATGGATAAACCAGACACAAACCTAATTGGATCAGGAATACATCAGTGTGTGCATCTTCTATCTATCTGAAAACTGCAGACTGAACGCTGTCGTCCACTGTGTCCACCTGAGAGACAAGAGCCAGGGCCTCAGCTGTGTTTGCCATGTGAGCTGACCATCAGGTATCTGCGTGTCATTGACTGACTGAGGGAATAATGGCATAAAATTGCTGGCATAAGATGCTATAAAGCCAGCAAAAGTGCATTAAGACAGACTGCAGTACAGTATAATGTCAACAAAGGACAACGATTTTGTGATAGTATGGTACACTCAATAAAAACTCATCAATCGTACCAAAACAGAGTATCAAATATTTCAGCACTGACTGGTGGGTAGTATCATTTGCTTTGTTTTAAAATTAAACTCACAATGTATCTCACAAAAAATAAAAATACATAAAGTAATCAACGCAGTATAGGACATTTGAATAAAAAGGTTGATGAAACCTGACTATGGAGTCCATCTTTTCTCAGTTTTACCTTGCATTATGCATTGCATTAATGATTAATATCAGCTCAAGAATATTAGTGTGGGACACTAATATTCTTGAGCTGATAGTCATCATTTTTCCATCATTGTCCCTGACCATGGCACAGCCTTTCACAGAAGCAAACAGCAGGGGCATCCTTAACACCAGCAGCAAAGTGCAGTGATTTGGTCCAGACTATAGGAGATATAGGTCTGTTGGGAAAAGAAACCAACCTTTCATTTGATCAATTAAAAAGGGAGAAGAATGTTTTTTTAATGTTTAAATGTGTTCTGCTATATGTTTTCATTAGATTTTGTTGCTTACTATTGTAACAATTAGAAAAATGGCAACCTCACATGAAATATTAACCTCATAAAATATTAGCTCTTGACTTAAGGAGGTGACTGAACCTCCTTAATAATTTATCACTTGTGCATGTTTTAGGAATTCAACTTAATGTTCTGTTCAGAAACAAAAAACAGTATTTTATTTGCATCTGACCTTTGTCGTTGTTAAGGATGGCATCCTCATATGCGTCCGTCAGACAGACACTGACATCCAAAAGGAACAAAGCAGAGCAGCAGAGAAGTACAATTCATGATATTAGAGTCACAGAAACAGAATCAGAAAAATAAACAAAAACAACCAGGATATCACTGATATTTAAAATGGTTTCACATTGCTTAATATTAACAGTGTAACTAGCTAATATATTTACTTGTCTATTGTATGTACATGCAATTCTTGTACAACTAACTATAGTTTTCACATTTGCATTTCACATTTCTGAACCTCCCATTCTTTTCTCAAAAGTGTGAATACAAAACTGAGTTGTTAAACTACATTCACAAAACCTCAGACTCTTCCTCACAGATGTTTTGAGGCGATCAAAAATCACCTCAAAACATCTGTGCTCAAAACAAACAATTTTACACAAAGCCAATAAAATAACAACACAATTGATCAGTCATTACACACTACATAACAAAATGGAAAACACAGTGCTCAGAGCAGGTAGGTCCAGAAATATATTTATTCTTTGTAGTAAAGGCATTTTATTTTTCCCAAAAAAAACAACAGCAACAGTTTAAGGATTGTCCACTGTAAGTATAGTAAGTAATAAAGTATTTGATGTCTGGATTCAGGACAAACAATAAAACCTCAGTACAGTACAGCAAAAGGACAAAAGACAAATGAAAGGCACATTACACTGTAAATGTAAAGTAGAGAATCAAACCCAGGAGGTGATAAGTGATACATTCAGTGTCAGCATCACACCTGTGTACTGGTCTTCCCCCTATCCCTCTCAGCTCTGCCTCTCAGAATATTTCCCTCCATTGTTTCTTTCAAACTTCATCAACCTGTTCAATCTGACCTGGCTTCATCCTGCCTTTTCATCACATCATTAGGAAAATGTGTGGACAGTTTTGAATTGTGTGGTTACCATGATTCATTATAATTCCATCAGAGTGCATGGCATTTTTTACTGAGTGAAAATTTGTCTAACCTGGTGAAAATTATTTATGGTTTGGCCAAAAAATAATTAATCTAAATGAGTTCAGGTCACTGAGCGTTTTGTTCAGAAAATCTAATTTAGAGTTTAAGTAAGATTTTACAAACCAAGTACATGAAGAGCTTATGAAATATGACGCTTTGTTGTAGATTCAAACTACCAATAGTATATTAAGGTAGAGCTAGGACAATCAGTCACTCAATTTGTTAGCAGACAAAAATTAATTGGCTATAACTAATTTAATAATTGAAAAAGGGTGTTTTCAATATTGTATAATATTGTGAAGGTTTGATCACTTTGGGCTCCTTGTAACTGTAAAGTCAAAGTCAAACCATCTAGAAAATAATCAGCAGGTGTGTTTTTTCCACCAGTGACTGGCACAATCAGTAATTTATAATACACAAGTTTTGTAACTATCTCACAGGAATATTTACATGTATACATGTAACTCAACTTTTTGTATCTTTCAACAAATCATATATAAAAATATTGGCCTGTTTTATGTCTGTATGTACAAACATCACAGAGTATTAGATAACACTGAACCCTCAGATGGTGTCATAGTGATCTGTGTATAAAAATATTTTAGGAGTAATAGTTTTCAAGGTTTTGAGGTTACACTTTTGTGAATTGCTGACTGTAAATTAAGAATTGTTTTTATTATTTTCCTTCATCTTAAACTGAGGTTCAACATTCTATGGAAAGGTTACTTCCTACTTTTATAATACATCAAATTGTCATCAAAGATAGGAAAAATGAGGGACTGTTCCACTTATAAAACTCTGCCAATATGGTTATGTAAACAAAAATGTTTTGTAGACATTTTTATGGAACATGTATCTAAATACATGACTGTGAGGAAGTGTAACACCAATGCAAAATGGCTCGTCAAATGTGTTTTCAGGCAATTGAACCTTCATCCTTTTTCTTTACCATTGTTTCTGCCTTCCTCTCAAAACAAATGTATCCTGTTTTCAATGTGGAATTGACATTACATGACCATATATGGCTGAGTTTGACTTCAATGGGAATTGTAACCACTTTCAAATTGCAGTTGAAGAGTAGTCTGTCTCTTTCTCGTGTGTTTCTAAAACCTCAAGTAACCTTTTGGAATTGAGGGAAGCAAAAGACCGTAAGCGCAGGTTCCAATGAAAAATCCCCAGAGGAGAGATTTTTACACTAACTCACAGCAACGGTAGCTGAACATTAACATGTGTATAAATCATTCTGGAGAGAAAAGTCAATGTTAAAAAAAAGGGAAGCATACATTTTAATTTGAACATGACACAAAATGAGTGTAGCGATAGTTGATGTGCTGTTATAGGCCTTATTTTATTAATTATTCCCATTGGAGGAGATGTGTGAGGGACATAAAATGCCTGTGAGCTACTGGCTCCACCTGCTGAGCATATGCATTTATAATTAATTTCTTATCAAACAAAAATGCAAATACCCCAAATAGATAAATGCAGTGAAAACACCAATATACAATTGTGAATTTGTAGAATTTGAAGAATTTCATATTTTTTTCTAGAGCTATCCTTGATTTGCACCAATTCATTGCATACTAATTTAGCTTTCCTTGATATATTTACAAATCAACCACTGATAGAAACTATAGAAACTCACAAAAGTAAACATACAACTATATTTACAACAAGGAATGAGGAAGATTTAGGGTTTCTAAAATCGAAAATCTGAGCAGGTGAGGTAATTGTAGTAATTGTTTTATGTTGATGGAAGGCAGTGGAGGGTAAGATTTTCAATTCAAAATTTAAATTTATTTTATTTATATAGCACCAAATCATAACAAAGTTACCTCAAGGCACTTTACATATAGAGCAGGTCTACCCCAGACTCTTTATAAAATTATTTAAACAGACCCAACAAATCCCACCATGAGCAAGCATTTGGTGACAGCAGTGAGGAAGAACCGGGGCACAACCAGGCTCAGGGTGGGCAGCCATCTGCCTCGACCGGTTGGGTTGAGATAGGGCAAGAAAGAGAGAGAGAGAGAGAGAGAGAGAGAGAGAGAGAGAGTAGGAGAAAAGAGAACACAACAGAATACAAGCAAAACATAACTGATGTAAAGAGTAGAGACATTAGGCAAAGTTGTTGAAGATATATCCGATATATACATATATAAGAGTCATAACACACTCAGGTACACGACACACACATTTTAAGATTTTTTTGTGGTTTACAGTGTTACTTAGAAATCACTGAACTTAATTGAGGATTATCGGGGTTTTAGGTTTTCCCCAATATCAACAGAATTTACTACATCACTACATCCAGTGGTAAATAGTAAATTAGAAGTGTTCATATCAAATTCAGAGTTCTTCCTTTTCCAAATATTGGTTGAAAGAAGGGAGCTCACACTCGTCCTCACTATAAAACACACAACGTGAACAGGCTCCTCCAGTCCTGCAGGCGGCGAGCTAACCTAACAGCTGCGAGTATCCCTGCGCGGCAGAAGAAGACTACAGCGTGGTGTAGGGATTAAGGAGAGGCCTTGGGTGTTTTGCAGCTTGCAGCTTCAGACATGACACTCGATGTTCAGTCTATAGGATAATCTACTCGGAACAACAGACACTTATTATCATCTTTAAGGTGAGTATTAGTGGTTCTACGTACGTACGTTGTCGCGTGCTGCAACTGAGGAAGCGAACCATAGCTGTCAAAACTGACCCATCCTGTCAAACACAGCTCTGACCCCTCAGCATTCATTTATGTCTGGGGATAATTCAAACGTCTAAACTAAAACCTGTAGGAAGTTGTTGAGTTATGACGACCTTGACTTCACCTGCTTCCATGTTGGGACTACAATTTACTGTAGTTTTCATCACTTCCTGCCGATGTAATCTATCTCTATGTTAAGAGAGTCGTTCGGATCTTTCATTGAAGTAAAATAAATGGTATCACCTTAATATAAATATTTATACTTTATCACAACAAACCACCATTTTCTTCACTGATTAATTGGCCTGTTATTATTTCTGCAAATCACTGAATAATATGTCAGTTTACAAAGTGTCCAATTAAAGAGAAAAATGCCCCTCACTTAAAATCCTCCCCTCACAAAGATTTTAATTAGTTTAGTTTTTGTTGAAGCTCTTGTGTTGTTGCAACTGTGTGGTTATTTTGGAGGATGTAGTTAGTGGTGCTGAATTGTGTTGTATTATACTGATGGGCTTTTCAAATATTTTGTCTGCCCTATTTATATGAATAGTAAAATATAAAAGATGTTGATTTAACTCTCTAGAAACCTCTATAAAACGGTTTAAACATAAATTGAACATTAAAACCTTGTTTATGGTAGGACTTTGCAATAGACTACATTAGCAATTCATCAATTATCAGAACAGCTGATGATAAACATTCCACTGATCAGCTAATTGTTTCAACTTAGCTATTGTTTTTTCTGAAACAGCAGTACATCAGGATCCACCATGGCAATATTTGGGCCAAGAGTCCTCCATTGCCTCCACAGAACTCTGATTCTTCCAAAGAGGAACCATTCAGGTTGTGCTACGCACAACACCGTTCCTGCCTCTTCTCATTCCAGACACATCAGACCCACACTCCTGGTGTCACGTCTCTACCAGCCATCAAACCTGCATCATGTGGGGCAGGAGAACTGGCTGCAAAGAGAGATGACCTGTAAAAGTCAGAGGCTTATGCAACAGGCTGGGCTCATCCATCCATCGAACCCAGGGTGTTACTACTACCTTCCTGCTACTGTCCGTTCTATGGAGAAACTGGTGAGACAATGTGTTTATTTAGTTAGGAATGATAAAGATTGAATAGTTCATCATGGAGCATGTGGTGCCGTCTCCACAAATATGTGATGTGAATGAGTGATCTCAAATCACAGAACAGATCAAAAAGAAAAATTTGATTCAGAGAATAATACATCATAAGCATTTATCTTATTATATATAGTTGTTTTTTCTTTTGAGCAGCATATTTTTGATAATATTTTTTTATTATGTATTTCATTAATATTTAACAAACATTTTCTTATTTGTTGATCCTAATTGTAGGATCTTACAATATGTCAGGCAAACATTTGTGAGTTTAAATTAGAGCAGAGTTTCCCAAACTGTTTGGTTCTCAGCCATGTAAATCAACACAATTATCTGTTTATGGCCCTTTGTAAGAGGTTGTATGTTTACAAATTGTGAACAGTTAGCCTCTATAAGTTAACTTTTTAACTTACTTTTTGTTGCCCCTAAGGAGTTAGATAAATTTTTTTTTTTTTTTGGTTATATCCTGTTAATGATATTGCAACCTCAGATGTTTTATCTTCTAGCCTGAAAAACAACAGATTTAGAACATATGGGATATGCAAGGATAATTGTATATGTTCTCATATGGTACTATAAAATGTACTTCAATCAACAGGTGAGAGTGATTGACCAAGAGATGCAGGGAATTGGTGGGCAGAAGCTGGACATGCCCAGTTTGTGCTCGGCTGATCTCTGGAAAACCAGTGAACGCTGGGACTTGATGGGAAAGGAGCTCCTCCGTCTCAAAGACCGCCATAAAATTGACTACTGTTTGGGTCCCACACACGAGGAGGCAGTGACGACTCTGGTTGCTCGCCAGGCAAACCTCTCCTACAGACAGCTCCCACTGCTTCTTTATCAAGTAAGCATCCAGCCTATTATTACCACAGCTGTATTTTTAAGATGAAGTTTTACATCAAGATTTTGTTTTTGTTAAACAGATTACCCGCAAATTCAGGGATGAAGTGAAACCGAAGTTTGGTCTTCTTCGTGGGAGGGAGTTCTATATGAAGGACATGTACTCGTTTGATGTGAGTGAAGAAGCAGCTTACCAGACCTATGAATCTGTGTGCCAAGCATACACCCGGCTCTTCGCCCGTCTGGGCCTGCATTGCGTTCAGGTGCAGGCAGACACAGGAAATATTGGCGGTAAGCTCTCCCATGAGTTCCAGCTGCCAGCAGACATTGGTGAGGACAGGCTCCTGGTCTGTGGGAACTGCTCCTTCTCTGCTAATGTAGAGACCATGTCATCAGACAGAACTGACTGCCCACAATGTAAAACAGGCACACTGCTAGAGTCCAAGGGTATAGAGGTTGGCCATACCTTTTACCTGGGGAAAAAGTATTCTCAAATATTCAATGCCACCTTCAGCAATGCCCAGAACAAGCCTAGTATCACTGAAATGGGCTGCTATGGTCTTGGAGTAACTCGTATTCTTGCTGCATCCATTGAGGTGATGTCAACGGAGGAGGGAATCCGCTGGCCAGGGCTACTCGCCCCTTATCAAGTTTGTGTTTTACCACCAAAGAAGGGCAGTAAAGAGGACAAGGCGGCAGTCTTAGCTGACAACCTGGTTCACACTTTGGGAGAAGCTCTGCCTCATTTGAGAGGTGAAGTGGTTCTTGATGACCGTACACAGATGACCTTTGGAAAGAGACTGAAGGATGCTGCCAGACTGGGCTACCCATATGTTATTGTTGTAGGGCAGAGCGCTTTAGAGGAAACACCCAGGTTTGAAGTGATCTGTCAGCAGACAGGTGAGACTATGTTTCTTAGTAGAGATGGACTGTTAGATTTACTTGGAAGAGTGGAAACTGTATGAATCACAACTCTGAATGTGGAAATAGGTGTTTTTGTCTTATGTTTGTGGATACTATGTCGTAATTTGGTTCTATATTTTGTTTTGCAAAGTTTTAAAACCTCAATTTACATACTTATTAATTCACTGAAGCTTTGTAATGAACCTAAAGATATGAATTTTGTTTCCATAATGAAAGAATGTTGTCAGTCTTTCTGGCCCTTCATGTTCCCATATCAATAACCATAAAGTAAAAGATGTGAACAAACCATTTGCTATTGTGTTTTAATATGCACTTGCATCTGTAAAATATATTGCCATAGAGCAACTCAATTCTGGCATGTGGTAAATGCTGTAGCTGCAACCATATCATGAAAGAAAAATTAAAACTGACTAACTGGTAGAAGGAGAACTTAGGTACAATACTTCTAATATAATGTCTATCATTAGGTGTCTCGCAATCTACACAATATTGATTATTGTTTGGTGATGGTTTGACTGTAGGAACTAGCTTAATCCAGACCAGTGCTTATTGTATGCATCACAGTTACTTGATATTTTATATATATATATATATATATATA
>CM076656.1:6193818-6291602 GCA_038496675.1 Rachycentron canadum | reverse complement strand
TCTGCTGAGTCGAGAACGTCTCTGTGAGCCAAGGAGTTGCTCTGGGCGGTGCAGATCTCCTTCCCTACCACGCGTAGCATGGACTATGGCGATCCTTGGTGATCATGTCGTCAGTGCTTGTCTTCCTAAGATGTGTATAAGAGACAGTATATATATATATATATATTTGACTGTTAAATCTTAATCTGTATCTTATAAATAAATTACAAAAAGAATTGAAATGTGAAAAAAATGTGAAAGACAAGACAGCCCACATTAGCCCTCGGTGTCTGCTGGGTGTCACAATATACCGACCATAACCAACCGTGATGTCACAGAGAACTGTCCATATTGTACTGTGATAACATAGTGGACTGACTACATCCAGTTATTATGTCACAGTGGACTTACCTCATTCAATTGGATGTCACAGTGGATTGACCACATTCAGCGGTGATATCACAATACACTGACCACGTTACAATAGTGCTGTCACAGTCGACTTACCACATCTATTGGTGATGTCATAGTGGACTGACCACACCCAATCGGGATATGACGATGTTAACAATTTGCTAGTTTCTCGACGAGCTTTAAACAACAGTCTAAGACAGGCGAGCAGGCGGTTAATATAAAGCGTGTGGGTTGAAGCCGGGGTAGCGAGCAGCCAAAACAAGCACAACACACTTTCTCCTTTCTGTCTGAAATTGACACTGACATAGACTGACGGTGTATAAAAAGTTTCAGTAAAAAATGAGGAGAGGTTCGTGAGGGAATAGGCCATCAAATATGGAGCACAAGTTGCAACGCTTATAATTTAATACCACATTACAAGTAAAATTCCTGAATTCAGATGATCAGTGTACCTCTGTGAAAGGACACTCTTCAAGGGTAAATGCTCATTATGCAGACAATAAAAAGTCACGGCTTATTTCAATTGTTATCATTACTCATAAATGTTACTGGTCATATTTCTTGAATTAATTTATTTTAATGAAAAGTCATAGGGCGAGGGCTTCCGTAGTGCATCAGTGTAGCATTCAAGTAAACATGTTTGACCAACACAAAAGCATAAAATGGGAACGTTTACCTTTAAATTGCACTTAACCATGATGCAGTAAACGTATTCAGTTATTTTCTAGTCTTGTCCGTTTGATAATAAAATCCCTTGTCTTTTGTGGAAGGAAGAGGAACCATTGTAACACTACGTTTCTGCACGGATCACTATCTATGTAGTACCGGCTGTGCACGTGTGCAAACAAGTAGTTGGACAACTTGAACAATAAATAACGCTATTACAGATGGTGTGTTAGTGACAGGGACCTCGTGTCATAGTTAATTTAAGATTTGTAACCAACTAAAACGAGATTTGAAATAGATTTTGACCGAATATGGCGTCTTCAGTGGTGCAAAGTGACAGCGACGATGGAATGGACGAGTTTATGGACAAATTCAAGACCCAGAGATATAAACATGGCTTCAGTGAAGACAGCTGGGAAGAGGTGACGTTAAACAGTAGAAGTTATCGGCTGTCAACATAAATTAATTTATTTCTGTGTGAATTGAACTGTTACAGCTTCCATTGCATTGTTGTCGCTAGCCAGCGAGCTATGAGGTAACGTGTCTATTCGTGTTTTTTTGTTGTTGTTGTTTTTTTTTTTTTTATCTCATCCAGGAATTTAACAAAATACCAATGTTCATGAAAGCAGCCCCCGAAGAGATTGACCCACAAAAATACCCCGAACTAGCTTGTTTGCAGGCCATTATCCACGATGAAGACAGACCCCCCGAGGGTAAGCAGTCTACAGCTTTAAGCTTCTGCAGTTTATTGAACGCCTGTTGAGAGTTGACTTTATAGAAAACCGATAATGATTGAGTTCATTCATTCTCCAGAGCAAGCAAAGAGCTTGAAAGATGAGGGAAATGCGTTTTTCAAAGAGAAGAACTACCAAAAGGCCATACTGTCCTACACAGCAGGTCTGAAAAAGAAATGTGGAGACCAGGAGCTCAGCACTGTTCTTCTCACCAACCGGGCTGCAGCGCACTTTCATCTGGGTAGGGATTTCCTATTTACATGCCATACAGCTTTTAATGACATGCATACATCGCTAGTATTAATAATGTAGATTGTTATGCACAATGCTTACAAAGACTGACCTTTACGTGTTACATGTATAAAGTGTATAATTTGATACAGGTAACATGCGCTCTGCACTAAATGACGCTGCATCTGCAAAGAAGATGAAACCAGACCACGTCAAAGCCTTGATCAGAGGTGTGTAACATATATACATACATTATATTTATATTTAATATTTATATATATGTATTATATATTTATTTAATAATTATTTATGATAATAATGAAATAGAACACTGCAGAGTATTCATAACACAGTTTAACAATAATAATAGAATAAATTATATAAATAATGATGTAAATAAATTTACTTACATGTGGATTTTCTACCATTATTCATATACTGTGAATTTTTTCCATTTCACTTATATCATTGCAGCTATGTTTTTGGATCAGTGAGTGAATTACATCATTGTGGTGCAGGTCACTTAGCAGGATTGCTTTATTGCAATATTGAACTTTTATATGCTTTGTACATGTTCGGATTGCTTTTCTCTTCATGTTAACTCAAAAGTTGAGATTTATGATCCATTCTCTCTCAGTTGATTTTCCATAAATATACTGTAGTGCAATATATATCAATGTAGTGGGATAAAGTTATATAGTATAAAGTTATATCATGAAAGATGATAATATATATATATCTTTTACACATTAATGCAGGAGCCCAGTGTTGCATAGAGCTGTGTAACTTTTCGGAGGCCCTCCAGTGGTGTGATGAAGGGCTTAAAGCACATCCCACTGACAAGAAACTGCAGGAACTGAGAGCTGCTGCAGATAAACACAAGGTACATTCACTACTGAGTTTCAGCTGAAGGCTTTAGAGGTATAATGTATAAAACCATGCTGCTTGCTCCACAACATAAGTGACAGTATTATACTTGTTCAACCCCCCTCCTTCCTTGCTTAACCCTACCTAATCTTGATTGATATGTATTCACTCAGTCTACTGGATCTATAAAATTGTGATTTACAGTCATCAGTTACAAAATGAACCCAACGTTACTCATGTAACTAGCTGGACAGCAGTTGGACAGGAAAAGGTAAAACACCTGTCACCTGTCCAGCATGGTGCTATTAAACCAGAAAGACCACAGCTCTGCTGGAATGATAGTGAGCTAGAGCCTTGATATTAGTTTTAAAAAGACACAATCACTGACTGAAGCATTTCACATGGAGGCTGCAACTTTTTTACAAGAGCAATAACCTGGGTATGAGAGATGAGACAGATCTATTTCATCAGTTTGCACAGCTACTAATACCTCGCTGTGTCTTTAACAACGTGTGTCCTCAGTCCGTACAAATAGACAAACTTGACTGGCAGCAGAAAAGGGGTCAATTTGTTTTTTTCCAGGTTTACCCAAATTGAAAAAAAATATTTAGAACAACCTTCATGTCTCCAGCAGTGGAAGTGCAGCATAATTTAAAGCCCTGGAGAAATCTGTTCTTCTTCGTCCTCTTATGTAGGACTGAGGGCAGACTAGGCACTGACTCATGTAGCATGTGTCACAGACTGTTGTAAGATGGGACAGGATGGGACTAGCTGGTTGCTGTAGTAATTTCAGTAGCTATGTCAGAATACAAAGATAGAAGTTCTTGATCTTCTAGACTATGGTTCCTAGAACATTATTTGTGTTAATTCATTTTTTAAACATTTTAAATTAAATTTCTGGCCAAATCTTACACTGTTACATTGTGCCATTAAATGTATTGCATTGTTGGCATTTGTCTGTAGTATTTTGACATTGGTTTCAGTTATGTACAAAGCCCTGTTGATGTTCTGTTCCCCAGAGAGCCGCAGAGAGAGATGCCAGAAAAGCCAAAGCCAAAGAAAAAAAGGTGCATGGTGAGAAAGAAGCTCTTCTGGCTGCTATAAAGGTAGGCATCCCCTTGGAAACTGGGAGGGAAATGAAAGCTTAATCTTGATCTTTGTTAACCCTTTCACCTCTACTTACACTTAACTTAACTTAACTGCTTCTTAATTTATCAACCTCTCAAATTGTTGCAGTATTTTTAAGCAATGCTTTCTTTGTGAAAATAACCAGGACTTTTTGAAAGTATTATTCAATGTAAATAATTCTATCAAGTTTTATGATGGATTATCCACACAGTTTAAGTTTTATCATAATTCTGTCAAAAATAACAACAGTCATCCAACTAACTGGTGGTGGCATCTGTGAGGCTTTTAATGAAACATAAAATAAAGGGAAACAAAGATTTACTTAAAGTAATTTTTACCCAGATTTTACTCAAATTAAACTATGTTGCCAACCATTAATGCCATATGTAGTCAAGAGACAACTACAAGAATGTGAATTGTTTATAACAAAAATACTGAAACTAGCAAAAACTAAATATAACTAGAAAACAGAACTAGATACCTATTCAGCCAAGTCTTCACAGCCTATAACCCCACTACCTAGGACTGCGCAGAACTAAACTTTTACGCTTACATGTTGATTGGACTGCCATAATAACACACAAGGTGTGATCAAAAGTAAACTGTAAATTAATTTAGATCTAAAAGACTGATAAATATTTATACTTTGAAATAATTCTCCCTGAAACAAGCAGTCAAATCTGACACTAATTGTGTCTATGTTAATAAGATCTGACTACAGAGCTCTTGAATAGTGATTATCAGACACATTTTTGTGTGCTCCACACAGGATCGAGGTATCAGACTTCTCCAGTCTGCAAAGCCTCGTCAGTGTGGATCAGACAGTGAGGATGAGGATAAAGGCACCTCTGCAGCGATTTCACAGCTGAGCCTAAATGGTCTCAGCTCTCAGGAGGCTACGGGGGCTCAGGTCTTCCTGGACGAGTACGGCTCTCTGCACTGGCCTGTTTTCTTCTTGTATCCTGAACATCAGCAGAGTGATTTCATCTCGGCTTTCTGTGAGAGCAACTGGTAAGTCCCTCTTGTTCTTTTCTTATTTTGATATGGAGTATTTGCTTATTATATAACCAATGTCTACCTTATTGGAGCTAACTAGAAAAATTACATCTCATTTGTTTTCTGTATCTATTCATAAATTATGGATTGAATTGGCAGGGATTGTTAGTGTTGATAGCATACTTCAATGAGAGATTTCCTTGGACTAGAATGCTTATGATGTAGTATAGTAGCTTAGATTGCGTCTGTTAGCAGACTTTAGATTGATATTACTGTGTAACTTACATTACTATCTTACTACTTGTGTTACAGTTACACTTTTTTACCACCCCGCTGATAAACATTTTAAAGGTTTTTAGCACAAAAGTAAAAGAAATACACACCCAATGCCAGTACGTGGTCTAATTACCACATGTGCATCACCCTCCTCCCCTTTTACCCCTGCTGTTAAATTGACATGCCCTTTGCTCCCAGGAACCAGTCTACCACCCATTACTCCCATTAAGCTGCCTGACCCTGCCTTCCCTCCCACCAAAAATTGCCTTCATTAACTCCTGCACACCATTTCCATGCTGTGCATATTCTGTATTGTTACCTGTTTTCTTGTCTGCCCGTCCTGGGTGAGGGATCCCTCCTCTGTTGCTCACCATGAGGTTTCTCTTTTTTTCCCTGTTAAAAGGGTTTTTTGTTTTGAGTTTTTCCTCAGTCGATGTGAGGGTCTAAGGGCAGAGGATGTTGTTATGATGCTATGTAAAGCCCATTGAGACAAACTGTTTGTAAAAATGGGCTATACAAATAAAATTGCCTTGCCTTGCCTTGCCTTGCCTTGCCTACAGGGATCAATGTGTAACTAACGTTACGTAGCCTTCCTTAAATGCTAAGACATGTGCAGTTAATATCCTCATTGACAAATTAATTTTATATAAAACACTTCCTCCCATATATCTTTAATAGCTGAAGAGTTTATATTTCTTTAATCACACTATGAAGTCTACTAGGCAAATGACTCATGCATCTTTCTATTTGTCTTGACTTGTTCAGTTTCATGGATCATCTGGTGGTCATGTTTGGAGAAGAGCTTCCACCTTGGGACACAGACAGAAAATACAACCCACAAAATCTGCAGGTTTGTATGTTGAGCATCACTAAGTAGTCCAGTCAAAATGGAACATTATTTTGTTCATTTTTTCTTGTCTGGAATAAAACCATAATCCTCAATTAAATTAAGATACTGTGTGATTAATATTGTTTTCTTTTCTCACTTTCTAGTTGTACTTTGAAGATGAAGCGAAGGAGACACTTTACCAAGTAAACCCAGAGATGTCACTTTTAGAAGTGCTGCAGCATAAAAGGTAAATCCATTGATATACAGTGTGGTTTCCATAAAGTCTGTTTTCATTTTAATTCATACCATGGCCAATATGTACATTTATTTTCCATAATATCTTATTTATTGCAGTTGTTATTAAGTTGTTAAAAACCAAATTGGTCCTTTAATGCCTCCTGTGTTTCTGTAGGCTAACTAATATACAATTACTTCATTAGATCCATGCAAATTCCGTACATTAGCTGGAGTTTGCTCATTAAGCAAGCAACAGGGAGGAACTTATATATATATATATTAGTAATATAAGTAGTATAAAATAAGTAATATATTTAATCTCAGGACACAAATTATATCACAGTTTTGCATGGGGCCATGGTGTTACCTTAATTGTTAGTGTGTTCCTTCTTTGTGTAATTATGTCTTACTGTCAAATTGTCATTATAACTTGTGTCATACTTTTAATGTTGATTCACTGTCTGATCTGTTTCCAGATTTTTTGTCAAGGCAGGCACTCCCACCTTCCTTGTTCTGGTAAATGGTTCAACTTTCAGGAAGCAGTTTTTAACAGGAAAGAAACTACAACGAATATAAAAACAATGCACTTAAAAACTTTTAATATGTATCTTGAGCCCAAGAACTTGGCACACTATGACAACAAAATGAACATAAAATAAATTAGTTCTTTGAAAGTTATCTATGTGGGTTCTTTGTATATTTGCCTGTTCAGACATAAAACGCAAACTCAAAGTTTTTTGCAGATCAAATTTTATTACCACTGAAATCAGGTATTTAATTATATTAACAGGCATAAACAAGTGATGTAATTGCATCTAAGGAAACATCAGAAAGATCATTTTTGACATTTAAAACACAGCAGTATAACATCAGTTAAATCGAAGTTCTTTATCAAGACAAATCAGCCCCATGAAGCCACGGATTTGTGAGCCACAAATCTCAATATGAAGTTATGACAACACCTTGTTGCCTCAGAACGACAGGAGGTGGCGAATTTACAGCAGTTATTACCACTGGAGCAGGCTGCACATTGACAATGATAGGTTTGTTTTTCCTGCGATCTTTTAACTCACGATGCATCTGACACCAGGTACACCACACACAGAAGCAGGAAGCTATGATGTCCTTACAGATAGAACCCTGCAAAGACCAGAGGATAGAAATAAGTCTGAAATTCATCATTGGTTAACTTTTTCTTTTTTTTTTTTTCATATGAAATTCACATGATTGGAATGTATGCCTGCTTTACATCCATCATACCTTGATACCGTATCTGTTTCTAATGGATGCCCGTAGAGCCACAGCTGCAGGAGGAACAAACAGTGGTACCCCACAAGCTGTCATTATGGCAGGATTGCACACATCACATAATGGGAGACAGCGGTTTTCTCCAAATCGTTCTGAAACCGTGCAGGCGAGGCAAGGACAGCACCAAAAGCCATAGCAACCTAAAATACAGTTGTATATCAACAGAATGGGACCAACTCTCTCAAGTGATTTGATATTGAATTTAATCCAAAAGTTACAAGTTAATTTGTCATAATGAATCTTACAAGTGCTCGCATTCTCGAAGCAGTCACAGAGTCCGCTGTTCCATTCTGTCAACTGTTGTGATGCCATTGGATGTTGAACTTTAGCCACAGACTGTGAATTATGAAGACCTTTCACCTTAATTCAAGTTCATGTAAAAACAAATTTTGTTTCTAAAAGGGCGTCTTTTCTTGCTTTAACACTTTACCACCTGCAGTACAACAGGCAAGGGGCAAACAGCTCTTCCCTATTATGCACTGAAGCGCACTGAATGCAAAGACTTAATACAAAGCACAGTCTACACAAGTCAGACAAGAATTTTCATACTACTTTATCCTTTTAGTTCACTACATTTATCTGGCAGTTGGAGTTACAAGTTCCTGTACAATTAAATTTTTTACAGATACAAACAACATTTGCTGGAAAGGCATTAAATGTGGTCTGTGGTATACTTAACCCTCTTTTCTCTTTAATTTTTGTTTTGATTTTCAACATGTCAGATTTCCACTGTTAGGATAATGATGTTAAAGTTTTTACCTGATTGAGCTGCACACCTCCTTGGCACCTCTGATGCTGTGAAAGGATAAAACGATATGCCATGTCTGAAGAGTGACCTCTTGGCTTTTAAACTACAAACAATGCTGCAAAACTGGAATCTGTTCTCCCAGGTAATTTAAATCGAAAGTACACTCTAAGAATAGTATGTTAATTATCTTGTAAACAATGCAAAAAGAACCTTTTCATGAAATGAAATGATATATTACGTTGAAAAACTTTGCTTTGTGTGTCTGTTTGATTGCAAGATTTGATTCTAGAACTATTATAGTTTAATTTTTCTTCCACTGTTTCAGTTAAAATCTGACGCATTGTAGCAGTTTTGTGTACATTTGATACAAGGGAGCTGCACAATGAAGCTGATTCATTTATTGAACTTGCTGTACAGGAAGCATCAATAAAGAATTTATGACAGGCATTCACAAAGTAATACATGCTGTTTGTATCATTTGCCTTGTGTCTCTGGATTTAACCCCTGATGATCAAGTACTTGACCAAAAAAGTCAAGGGGTCAGGACAAGAACATCATTTTTGCTTGGAGAGTTTCTTCAGTGTGATTAGTTCCTGACATTTGATGACAGTTATGATCTTATAAACACAACTGCCATGCTACAGGAGCAACAAGATAGGTAGGTAGGTAGATGCCCATAGATACCTGGGTCTCTTGCCATTGTTGATGGAAGAGTGCTGTGCAGTAATGTGTTACTCTCAAAAGTTCAGTTTGACTAAAACTAAAGAACCGTATGGGCTAAAGGTAAATCCCAGAAATGTAGGTTAAAACATTCACTCACATTCAAGTCAGGGATCTCTATTTTAATACCCCAAAGCACATGACTTGTGGATTTAGGGTGTGTGTCTTGCGAGGGAATGGATGATAGAACCGGTGCAATGAGAAGAGCAACCGTTCTTTGTACTGTATATATTGTATATCTTCCCAAAGATGCAACAGCACAAATCACAACATTTTCTGTTATGATCTTTTATGTATCATTATGAGAAACGTAAATACATTTTTGGTTCCAGTGGACAAATTTAGTCTCTGTGATGGTATGCTGGTGTGGTGATGGTATGCAGAGAATGGTTCTCTGGCATACTGCCTTTACTGGTAACTGACTCATTCAAATATCTTTTAAGCACACCCTGACTGTGTGTTACAGGGAAGGTGTGTGCTCTGTGCTATATTACATCTTGACAATGCTGCCTAACATACAATAAACCAGTTAGAGTGCTGTCTTCTATTCTCTTTAAACGTCAGGTGCATTTGCAGCTTGGTGGGTTTCTGTTATCATGGCGCAGTGTTCGACTCAGTTAGACTGTGTTTGTAGCCAATTGACTACATATTGCAGCTGACATGCACACAGCAGCTGGCTGCACTGCTCTACAAAGAAGTAATGCTATAAATTACAATGTTAGACCTTCATGTTATATGATGAGAAGTGCGAATAAAATTTACGTTATGAAACTACAAATGTTGGTGACAAATGGGAAACACCGTGGTGGCCTTATCAGGTATAGAAGGCTACAACACTTTGCTCTGCTGGACCTCTCTTAATAATCCGCCCTAAATCTGATTTATTTAATTGGGGAGTAATGGTTTAGACATAAAGGGAGGGGGCAGCCTAAGCCTGGCCTTATAAAGAGTTTAAAAAATAATCTGAAATAGACACCAAGTGCTAAGGATGATGTGACCCCATTTTTTTGGACTAAGAGGAGCTGAGCTGCAGCATTCTGAACTAACTGTAAGCAGTGGGTTGATTTCTGACTGAGACAGGTATATAGGGAGTACTTGAGGAAATAAAAGTATGGATTTTTCAGGTTCTTCGGATCTGTGGCTGAAATAAACCTTGGTCATATTTCTTGAATGATAAAAACATGACTGCACAACCTTCTTCACCTGGGTTTCAAAACTCAAACCCTGATCAAATATTACTCCTATATTATTGGCTGAGGATTTGAAATAAGTTGTTAGTTCACCTAGGTTTTCTTTGAGTTGTGTTCTTATTGTGAGTGAACCGAATATGATAACCTCAGATTTTGTGTAATTTCATTGTAAGAGGTTGACTCTTATCCAGTATTTTATTTCAGTAAGACACCAACAGCTAGTATATATGGGCTAACAGGGCTGAGCCCTCACTTATCCTTTTCAAAAAGATGAGAAATTTGTTTAAAAAAAAAAAAAGAATAGAAAAAAGAGGAGCAGCAACAGCATCAAATAGGATCAAAGAAAAACACAGGATATATTTGAACAGGCTTATTTTTACAGCCCGAACACAGTGGGCACAACTTCCATTTATTGATATAGTGTCAAGTGTCATGGCACACTCCCTCGATTTACTGATCATTTGGGCTAAATTCACTAAGCCCACAGACCACTGACTTTTAACCAATGACAGACTACAGATGGTTCGTAGAGTGCTTCTTTATCACCTGCTGGAGTGGAGAGAGAGAGCAACTGCAGTGATGGCAGCGTGAAGGAAGTGGGTCATTTACTTTTTCATCCATTGTCTTAAATGTCTTTGAAGGAAAAATTGTTTTCAGTAATTTGGCTTCAGTTTCTGACCAGATACTTAATCAAGAAAAACCTCAACTGATTATTGATTATTAATAATAAACATTGTTTTATTGTCATATTTCAAATATAAGCAAAAATAGCAATAAGCCAACTCACACATATCAAGAAGGAGAAAATGTCTTTAGTGATTGAGGCTAGCCAAATAATGATCATCTTTTACATTGAACTACCACAACTTAGTCACATCATAGATAAATGATCTGTGCCAAATCAAATTTTGCTGAGAAAGCACAGAGTTCAGTATGAAGTTACTACAACCCCTGATTGGCCCACCAAGCCGCTAGGAGCTGTTCCCTGGAGCCATCATCACCGGAGCAGGCTGCATGTTGACAACGACAGTGGAGTTTTTCTTGCGATCTTTTAACTCGCGATGCATCTGACACCAGGAGCACCACATGCAGACACAGGAAGTTGCAATGTCCTTACAGAGCGAACCCTGCAGAAAAAAAAAACACAATTGTTTTTTTTCACTACATTTCACAGTTATTATTCAGTGCAGTTCTTTCTGCCAATAAAATTTCTTTAGTGAGTTATCCACTGGAAGTATGGACAGGGGAAACTAATACAGAGGTCAAAAACTATTTTAATGTACATATGAGGATTTTTTTTAAATTGGATAAAAAACTGGATAAATATGAATCTATCCTTGAAATTATTCTTCAATATTGCCATACCTTGATACCATATTTGTGTCGAATGCCAACCCTCAGAGCCAAGGCGGCAGGAGGTGCACAAAAAGGTAATCCACAGGCTGATGTTATGGCAGGGCTGCATATGTCACATAATGGGAGACAACGATTCTCCCCAAATTTTCCTGCAACTGTGCAGGCAAGGCAAGGGCAGCACCAGAAACCATAGCAGCCTGCAAAGCAAGATTTGTAATATACTGAATTAAAATCTAAGTTGCCTTATATGACTGAAAACAACATGAAATGTTATATATAATATGTCAAGTTAGTTGTGGTTAGTTTATTCTTACAGGAGCTTATGTCGTCACAACAGTCAAACAGGCCAGTGTTCCAGTTTGTCAAGGTATATGATGCCATTAGCTGCTGAACTTTACCACAGACAGAGAACAAAGAACCTGTTAACACACACAAATCCTTTATTTTTTGCTCTTTACAGAAATGTAACACACATTCATCCCCAAGAGTCGATGATCTGATCATTTCTTTATCAATTTATCAATTTGCATGAAAATGTACACATTATTGAATCACAGAACTTTACATCCATGCCTAAAGTGTGATTGTGTAATTAGTGTAGGTCAAGTTGGTCTCTAAAGAAAAAGCTACTTTTTTGTTTTAAGAATGGTGATGTTATTAGGCTGCGCTTATGACCTCTAAACCAGCAGCTAACCTGGTTATTCTCATTACAGGGCCTATATCCAATTAATATAGCCAATACATTTTCATCCCATTAATGGTTCTCTAGCACAAATGACCACAACAACAGTCTATGAGACTTTTTATGCCTTTGGTTCTGTAAATGTCCAGGTGAACCAGCCTCTTTTAATTTACAGAAGATCTGCATAATTAAGCATTAAAACCAGAGCAATATTTATAACAGTGTCTATCTATTTTGTGCATATCCATTTTTGGAAAGTGGTAAATGGACTGCATACAACACATTTCTATCACACAAAAAAACATTCATTTTCTGAGGATATATCAGGAGCAATTTGGGGTTCAGTATTTTGCTCAAGGGCACTTTAAATAATCCACCTTCTAATTCACCACACAAGTTAGTCATGTGTATGTTATAAATGCTCTGACCTGGTGAATGTTATTTTTAACTTCTCCAACAGTGAGGTTAAACTTTAAATTAATTTTTAAGATAAAAACTAAAACTCTTACCTGATTGAGATGCAATCACTTCGGCAAGCTACAAAAGAATATGTCTTGTTTAAGGAGTGGCATCACATGCATGTCAAGTGGGCAAAAACATGCTGCAGAACCTGACTGTAAATACAAACAAAGGTGAGAGCAAGAGCTGGCTGCAAATCCACAGTGCTTTCACTTAAATATGCAGTACTGTGCAAAAGTCTCAGGCCACCATTAGATTTGTGATTAAAGTGGCAAGTATTTAGTGTGATCTCCCCTTATACTTGAGCAATAGCAGAAACCGGGCTCTTAGACCTAAATAGAATGGCACCCCAATTAATGTCATTGCTAACACCGGTATTTGTCCAACTATTTCTTGCAAAATGATGACATGCTTGAGCATTACATGCACATGTTGTGTGAGGTTAACTCATTGGAAGCTTGCTAGTATGTATGAGACCAACTTTCAATCACAACATTCCATTTAAAATATCAAAGATCACAGAATTTGACAGACATATATCTCTCAAAGGCATACATCTCTCTCAAAGGCCTACATCTCTACCATAACTCATTAATGTGTGTGGACACAAAAAGAGGACATTTCACAGGTGTCGCTGAGTATTTGGCATTCCATTTTGCATGTGAACAGGTTTGCCAGTGGTTTGTCAAGTTTACAACTCACTGTTGTTGAATATTGAATTCTACTGTTATTGCTACCACCACTATTATTGCTCCCTCTCTTATTTTAACTTACTGTAGTTATCTACTAATGTATTATTATTACTAGTATAAGTCAAAATGCTAAGTTAAAGTTAATGAAAAAATCTTGTTGAACTACTTGGAAAATGTTGATGTTTTGCCCTGAAAAATCAACTTGTTAGAACTCCAACATGCATTGTCCAAACTTGGTTAAACTTTATATGTTCGATAAGAGACCCGAACAGAACACAATGACGTGCCCATATTCAATTTTCTTCATAGCACCACCAAAGGGCAACACAAAACATCATGTTTTATTATTTGATGTACTCCTCCAATTATTTTATCACATATTGTCCAATCTTCTCCTAATTTCACATGTTTGATGGCAGTCTCACACTAATCATCTACATTCTAACATGAAGTCATAATCACAGCAAAAACCAACATTTTATGGCATGTCCACTCTTTGATCAACAGGTGATATAGACACATGGTTTATGTTTGCTTGTTGTATGGTCTCTGGCTCCACTTAGTGGACACAAATAAGAATGAATAAACATGCAATAACTTGAGTGGTCTACACTTCATATACAGAAATATAATGTGTGCTTCTTGTGTAGTTTCTGGCTCCACACAGTCAACACAATTGAGAATGGATATGTAAATACAGTACACACAGTTTGTGGAGGAAATGTTCACCTCTGAGAGAGATGTCCGATGGTCACTCGGATCCACGGCTGCTTATAATTATATGCACCCCGAGGTGCACGGGAGTGCGAGGGGCTGCTCAACGCTGCTTGCAGCTTTAGTGTATATTGTGTTCAAATGTTGATAGCTGATGATCATATTAGCAATTTTTGTGATCTGTAAGATAATCATTAATCAGATATGATTTATGTAACCTTATGGTGACCAAATTGAATGACCAGTTAGTTTACATCTTGAAGGTCGACAGTAAAACTTCAATTCATTGCACATTGAAAACCTGTATTTTGCATTTATATTGTGAACAGATAAAAAACCAACACAGTTTTTAAAGTGACTGCTCTGAAAGCTAATGACCCAACAAAGATTTATCTATTTTTAATTATTTGCATCTGCAAATGTCACTCATTTAAGCACAGCTTGTAAGTTTTGCTTTAGCTTTTCTACTTCAAGGGTGGATGTTTGTACTGCTTGATATGCTACTACTATACTTTTAATTGTAATTTTTTAAATCATCAGAAAAAAAAACAATACAAATATAAAACAAAACCCATACATCAAATTCAACTGTACATGTAAATACACAACTGTAAACAGAAAACCACACATTAAACAACAAAAATGTAAATGAGAAAGCAACTATGACATAAAGCAGTTTGGTTTCGAGCTGTGTTTTATGACAGCACAGCTTAATACTTTAATACAATGGGGCTTGACTGAAGTTATTTATGGCTAAATTGGTCTGCTGTTTTATCTACAGCAGGTAATTCATACCATGGATCATCTCCTGTCTATATCATCTATTCATTCTGGTGTGTGCAAAATAGCTGTGTGGGCATGTGGGTTTATGTGTTTTAATATAAATGACAATTTCAACATTAAAGTAAAATATAGTAATATTATTAGGCCAAACTACTATTTCTCCTTTCACATATTTGATTTGGGTCATATTGTGGTGGTTAAGGAGGGTCATTTATTTAATTTTATTTATTTTTATTTTGTATTATTGCATATTATGTACTTTTTTATTGGCAGAAAATTTGTAAAATGTCATTAAATGCACGTTTACAGTGACCTCTATTTGTATAGTGTGTGATTGCATGATTATTGGAAATTATAAATAAATAAATAATAATAAATATAGTAGTATCAAGGCAATAAGACAGGAAATAACCAAATTTGTAACTAAAATTTCATTTTCCTTACAAGGTTGGGTCAAATGAACAATCCCACATTCTGATTTGAATGGTACAGCCCAGCACTTGGGACAAACCAACTCAGTGTGTCACATGTTTTTTAATGCAGCTGTCTTTTGAATGGAGTGTTACCAGGTATTTCTGGTTTGTACTCATACACGGCACATGGTTGTTATATAATGTCTCAAAGGCAGACAGGTTTATTATTATTATTATTTTAATTTTTATTTGATTGTTATTCTATTGGTAAGTTAAAGAATTCTGAGTCATTGTTTTTCAATCACCATAATTTTTTATCATTAGTTACAATAAGTGGATATTGTAGGAAGAACAAAAGAAATATGTAACATACACATAAACATTTTACAGATATGTTCAGTATCAATTTTTGGAATTAGCCAAATACATTAAAGCAACAGTATCTTTGAAATATGCTTATGCATGTTAATGTGGAAAGACGCTGTCAAAGGCTTCTGTGACCCCAAACTCATTGAACAATCTTGCGGCAGTGCAGAGTTTTCCAGTGAGCCTTGCCCTCCCAATGAATCGCGGGAAGAAGAAAGAATATTCACTGAAGTTATTTGCCTCATGTGAAGGAGTAAGATCTTGCAATCTGTCTCTTCTTTGCCACCTGTTTAGGCACCACTGTTTCCAGTAGTCTCCTGACTAGATCCAGCCTCCCTGTCCTGATCAGCGCCTTGGATAACTCTGTGACCTCCTCTGTGTGAGTCCTGTAAAGGCACCTCAGCTCTGCCTTCACAATGTCTTTAGGGTACCTCTCCTCTGCCTTTTGCACCCACATCTCCAGCTGGTTGATAGCAGGACTTGGATCAGGGCCTCCCTCCATGAACAAAGCCAGGAGGGCCTGTAGGAGGCAGCGCAGGGCTGTGGTGTCTGTGCTTCCTTCCCTCTCTAACTCCACAGCCTGTTTAAAGCAGTCTGCAGCGTTCTGATCTTCGCCTTTCAGCTGGAGGCAGCGTCCTCTGAGTACATGAAGGTCTGGCAAGCTGTCACCTAGCTTAGACTGCAAGGCATGAGACAAACTCACCAACGCACTGTTCACTGCTCCCTCATCCACCAAAAGACTCTCCCGGAGTGCATCTACGCCCATGTAGTAGTACACCTGAAGAAGAAGGCATGGATATGAAAACCATTGCTGTATAAAATCAATTTTATTGCTCCACATTTAATGCCCTTACCTGTGCCATCTCTAGATGAGTTCGTAGACATGGACGTACAGCCAGGACCTTGTCCAAGTCTTCTCTGGCCTCAGTTAGTCTCTGTCGGTCTGGAATTCCACCTTGATCATGTTTTGCCTTCTCTAGGTCCCTGACATAGAACATCATATTGATCTAAAAGGAACACATATATAAATATTTATTCTACTAAATACAATTTTGTTGGCATCTTATCTAATCAAGGATAAATTTTAAATAATTTTCTTTCATTTTCTGCAGGTGGTTGGGGAAGAAAAATATTTGTTATCATTAATAAAAAAAATATGTAAACAAATGCAGCATTTTATATCACATAACAGCATAAACATTATATGTACTTGCACAAATATCTGCTTTCTGTTCATTTTTCTGCCAGTCTGAGTGCATTTTCAGATTTGGCATTGACTTGATGTTCTGTAACTGCTGTACCTTGGCGCGGGTGCAGTAAGCCTGCCAGTTGAGCTCAGGATCTGGCAGCACATTCAGAGCCATGTTGCTGATCCCTGTGGCCATCTCATACTTGCCCAGCAGAAAGAAGACCTTGGCTAGAAGGTTCAGGATGAATGCATCATCACTGGCCATATTTATGGCCTGATGACACAGACAGTTGTATGTTATCAAATGAAAAATCAAATCAAACTTTATTTATATAATGCTAGTACTCTTTACATATAGAGTAGATCTAGACCAAACTCTTACAGAATTATTTAAATGGACCCAACAAATCCCACCATAAGCAAGCACTTGACAGTGGCAGGAAAAATTTCATTCTGCCTCGACCGGTTGGGTTGAGAGAGAGAGGAAGAAAGAGAGGGGGAGAGAGGAGATAGAGAGAGACAGTACGAGAGCACGAGAAAAGAGAGCGCAATGGAATACAAGCAAAATGTACAGATGTATAGATGTTATGGTGGAGCATAAAGGGGTCCAGTTTCTTTGTCGCAGTAGCGTAGCTGTTGCCACTGTAAATCTGCTAAATACAACCTAAGACATACATATTAAACTAAGTTACTTGCACACATGGTCTATAGTGATTCAGGTATTCATTTCTTTGTACAAGTGTAAAAAGTGTGAAAGGTTTTCAGATTTAGCAGGTTGTTGCTTGTTTTTTTCTTCCACCTTTACTATTATTTGGTGCACATTAACTTACAGTTCCATAACAGGATAGAGGATCGGAAGCCGAGAATCCACAGTCATGTATAGACATGGGGACAGTGGCAAACTCTTCTTTCTTCTCCAACAAGATGCCAATATAACACCAGGCTAGAGCTGAGGACAAAGATTCAGATTTTTTCTTTAAGCATATGTTGCTGTCTCCCTCTAGATTGAAGAAATAGTTTGAATGACTTTAACATCATCAGATGGCCAGAAAAGTTGAGCAACAAAACATGCTCATAAATTATATATAGATTAAATATGACAATCCTTATACAGTATGTAAAGACATCAGTAAATACTGATACTTTTAAAATTGTTTACATTCTTACAGGAGTCATTCTGCATTCTTTAACATTTTGCTGATAATACCTTTACACAAATATTGTCTTAAATCATGGAGTGTTAGAGAGAATATTTTACAATACTTATTTTACAATGCTTGTGGTGCAGAGTTGTGTTGCATGCTCTGTGTCATGCCCCTAAATATAGATTACAAAGTGCAGATATCGTCACACACCATACTGTTTTTACCTTTATGTTGTGTTTTCTCAGATTCTAGGGTTTCTTTGAGAAACTTCAGTCCCTTATTGTAGTAGGAAAGCCTGGAGTATTCAGAGTCATCTTTGCTCTTTACTATGTTCTCTAGTCTGCAGGTGAGGAGAAAATAACTTGGTAAACATAAAACATTATGTATTGTGGAGGTTATTTGTCAAAATCTTTTGATGTCAGCTTTGTACCTTATATAGATGGTTGCCATTTTAAAATACCAGCTTCGTTTTTCCTCTATTGGTATCTGAAAAACATTATGTCTTTAACAAAGATTGAAATTCTATTTACTAAGCAGGAGCAACAGGAAATTGCTTTTACCCTCAGACGAGGCCAGAGTTGGGCCTGTCTAGGTCTGTCATCAGTCTATGATTTTGAGACATAAATAGAAAATTGACTTGATTCTATCTGGAGAGAACCTTTGTTTTATGTCCAAGTCACTGTGAACTAAATTTCATATTTAAATCTGATTTTTTTTAATTTGAGAATAGCCACACTTCACTTTTCAGGGAGGCTGAGTCATAGTGCAATGAATTGAATGATAAAATGATGACTTGCACTGCATCATCACAAGTTTCAACCAATAAAATTCTTGAAAGTTTATGAATGATGTGTATGGACTCATTTAAGCAGTCGTTTCAGTGCACCACCTTAAATTCACATTCCAATTGTTAATTAGCTAAGCTGTCAGCTTTACAGTTTATGTGTGTTTCCTTCTCACCAGTTGTGCCCCATAGTTCAGGGCTCTATTGTACAATGTCAGTGCTGTGGTCAGTCTGTCTCTCAGGTCTTCCTCACTGTCTAACTCCACATCATATGGATAAGCGTAGGCCTGTTCAGCCAGGCAGCGGGCTGCCAGTAGTCTGCTCTCTTCATGAGAGGCCTCCCCAGCGTCTAAACCCATGAGGTAGGACACTCTCTCCACACACTCCCCTGAATCCAGCTCCCTCTGGAGCTTATCATACACATAGCCCAGGTTGGCCCAGGCGTTGAGGTTCCCAGGATCTTCTTTACAAATGTTCCTGAAAGGCCAAGATACATAGACATTAATGTTTTAAGAAGATCCCCTATGAAGATTTCAAAACAGGAAGTAAGAGCAAAATATAGGTCTGTCATCTGGTGGTTGGACCGAAATTTCTCAAAAATTACTGGGTGGATTATCATAAAAGTTAGTAAAAACATCCATGGTCCCCAGAAAATATATGATTTTGGTGATCCCTGACTTCTATGTGTGCATTACCATGATGAAACTTTTAGTGAAATGTCTCTACAGCTACAAGATGGGTTACCCTATGTGCATTTGTACACACATTCCATGCCCACCACTGGATGAACACAACTCACTTTGGTGTTTGTTTAATATTCCAATTATGTTTAGTTCTTTGATGTAAGACCAGGCATTTGCAAAACCAATGACATTACCATCTGCCTCAACTGTTTATGCTTTGCGCAAATTAATACATGTCAGCATTGCCATTGTGAGCTCATTTGCATTCCGATGTTTGTCTTAAAGCCAAAGTAAATGTCAGACTCAAAGAACTGCTAGCTTGTCTGTGCACTCTTGTTAACTGGTACATTTAACTTAATACAGTATTAACATTGAACTAAGCAAGGAGAACATTTTGTGTTACTAAAGTAAGATTAAGTGTTAGAATTACCATCTCATGTTTGTATGTACTCCAACCAGTCAATTTGCAGGAAATATGGTCCTTGTCAATCTCCCCTATTGGTCCTTAAATGTTTGTTTAATAATGGCCAGAATTTTTTTTTTTTTTCTTAAATATTATATTGTCGCAATGAAGTTGACTCTTGACCTCTAAGATATAAAATGTCATCACTTCCTTGTGTTATCCTATTAGAAAACAACATGTTATACAGCACTTGCATATATTGTCCAGTCTGTCATTTACCATCAACTATACTGTGGAAAATTACAGTGAATTTATGAGATGTTAGTTAATGTTTTACTTTAGTTGGTGAAAGGTCAGATTACTTAACTTTACTTAAAAACTTGTTGTTTTTTGTGCAGTGTGCGGTGGTTCTGGATCTTACAGAGGTAAATGTAAAACGGTATTTCAGTTTGTCAAAATTACTTGAGAATGGATCAACGAGATAATTACAATAGTGTATATTTACCTAAATATTTCCTCTGCTGTGTCCAGATGTTCAAGGTGAAAAGCCAGTAGACCCAGGAGATTTCGGACAGCGTACTGTAAATACCCAGGTTCGGCCTCTAACTCTCCCCACAGGCTCTCCTGTTTTAAATAAGTGTCCCTGTGTCGTAGCTTCACAGGACCAACAGGATCACAATTGAGGTTGAGGTCCAGGTGGAAGTGACCAGGTATAAAGTCTATAATCTCCAAGAGAGACTCAATGTTGTCTGTGTCGCCTGCTTCCATGGCTTCCTGCTCCTCCTGCTCGTAGAAAATACACAGAATTTTAACAAATACAATAAAAATCAGGTCTGTGTGTATTTTAGCTGAAGATCCTGCATGAGAATATTCTTTTCCCTCCTTAGCCTAGAGTTCAATCTACTGTGATGTAACACCCACTGGCTCTTGTCATTCAGGTGCAGACAGGTTGAACAGGTTAGGCTCGGGAGTGACTAGGGAGTGGAGTTTAAGGGGGAGAAAGACAGACAACTATGGATTTTCTTTCTAGTGCACTTTTTTCATATTAATTCCCCTACTTGATTCTCATTCATACCATCTTTGGCAAACATAAATACTATTATGTAGTCATCTCTATTAACTTATTTTAGTTTATGAGTTGCTTACTATGCTCTTTGTCTCCCTCTCCCTCTCTCTCTCTCTCTCCCTCCCTTTCTTTGGTGATACCATTTAACTTACCTTTAAGTCCTTTCAGACAGGACATTATTATTTATGTATTTAGTTCAGTTTTGTAAAAACTGTTTTTAAAGTGGAGAATATTTCAGCTGTTTTCGCCCCATATGCCCCTGTGTCAGCCCAAGAATGTGAACCATCAGGCTCAGTATGACACAAGAAACATTGAGAGAAACTACATCAGCCATTTTCTCTAATGTTACTCCTATAAATAGCCCTCCATTTCCACAAAAAACAACATAATTTAGACTTAGCAAACATCAGTTATAATAAAAGAAATAAAATGAAATAAAAGAAATAAAATGCAGCAGTATAAGGTGTTTACAGAATAGCTGGGAGTAAACATCTGGAGGAGATATGCAGATACTCAGCAAAGAGTAAAAGCAAACAGAATTGTTATCATACAAGTCACAACATTATCTTACAACATCTGATACACACATGATAAGCACCTTTTTGTGTTTTTGCTCTTGCATACAAATCCAAAATCCGTCATCAAAGGGTTAACTTCTATTATGACAAACCAGACTGACAGTGGCACAAAAGTGTTGTAAGTCCAATATCATATTCAGTGGCTTGTAAGGGTAACCAGGCCAACATCAAAGGTGCCTCCCAACTAAGTGCAAGGTTAGAAAGTCAGAAAGCGTCTGAGCACATAACGGACCACAGGAGAGGTAAGTCAGAGAGATCAGACCTCCTCTGACAGCTTGGGTTCAGTAGCTGTCACCAGCAGCAAAAAATCAATATACATTTACAGAAAACTGTAATAATAGAAATATACTGTGGAGTTCAACAGTAGTATTATGGTAAGAGCAGTTTAGATATAATAAGAGCAATAATATAGGTTCAAAGAGATAAGCCACTCATTACAACCCATAGATATGGTTCATTGTTAGGTGACTCATATAGCTGTAGTAATCATGTCTGGAGGTAAGGAGTAAATCAGGTGACACACATATAGAGCAACAAAGTCTGCGTTAGGAGGAAGTTGCAGTAGATGGCTGGGTCAGCAAAACACAGGACCTCTACACCTTCCATTTCTTTCCAAGGGTTAAAGTTCTTTTATACATGGCCATTCTTTTACTTGTTTAGTGTTGTAACCATCACAACAAAGGTTCTCTAACCTTAAGGATGCACCTATTTTAACACAAACCACAATTTTCCTAAACTTAACTAAACTGTGACCATTCCACAACCGTAAACTTGTGTTTATTATTGTTAATATAATGATGGAGGTCACACCTGCCACTGGTACACTCCTATCCAAAGATAGGGATTAATGACTTAAGTCGTCAAGACTTACTGCCAACGTGTAAAGTTAGTGACCAATAGCACAAATTTCTGATTCACAGTCTGGGGCTTGGGAGATGATGGCTAGGTTACTGAAACATGGATGAGGTCCGTATTTTCTGATTTGCCAATAGCAGTACTAGTCCTGAGCAGGTCTTGAGTATACAGTGAATTCATATTGGAAACATGGCAAAATAAATTATAATGTCAACATGTATACTAAAATGCCCCTATCATTGATGTTGAAAATATTCTACCAGTATCTTGCTATTAGAGCTGGAGAAGTATTGTGGTTCTCATCTATGTGCTATACAACATAGTTGGAAATATTCATGTTTGATGTTACACTGGCATCTCATCAAAATGGCTAATGTTATTGCAAAAATGGGAAATTGGTCTCACTCATAGTCCCATTTGCCTAGAAAACTGCTTAATCAAAATTAATTCATATTTAAGGCTGGATCACATATTGAAACTGTGTGGTATGTAGGTATAAAATTTGTTGCAAGAAGCTAGATGGGACACAGCTGGCAGCAGTGGACCATCAGTCCACAAGGCACTCAGGTCACTGAGAATAGTCTTAAACATGTTTTTGAGGCAGGAACTGGATCAACTCAAGCAAACCCAGGAACATATGACGAGAATATACACAAATCCTCAGTCAGGTTAAAATTAGTGCTAAGCCACCTATGCCGACCCTGAAGCACCAACTGTAGCTAGAGTTCCTGTCAGAATGTGTTGCATAATGTGTATTTGATACAGTAGACCAGATCCCGAGTGGGCAGCCTTTTTTCTTTTGGTACCATGTGGGTGTGCAGAAATCTGAAAATGTTCTCTCAACACAGTTGCTATGGTGGTCATCATGGATACCAGGCTGATTGCATAGTAACATAATGATTACAAATGCTTGTTAGTGTGGATGCGCACCCACAAAAGACAGAATTTCAAGAGCATTTTGCTCACAAAAGCTCAAATTTACAAGATAGATTTACATTCCTGCAGCTAAAAAACAAAACAAAGGTATTATGGGGGAGATGTTGACCCCTAATAATCCCTTTAGACTTTGTAGCACTCCCCTGTAAAGTGGGATTAGGATATTTGTCCCACATACTGGTAAAGGTTCTTTTGCCTCCATACTAACCCCTTGTTAACCTACATAATTGTTTTGGTGTCTGTCTTGATTTCTGACACAAAACGTACCACAAGTGAAGAAAAATATATAGCAAGGATATGACCACATGGATATACTGTATATGAACTGGAACTGAAAATGTACTTTTACAGATGTAAACTGCATCCAAATTTTCAAGACACCTTCACATTAATGCAAATTCCAGGCTAGAAATTAAAGTCAATCAATTTCCACCTGAACATAAAGCAGAGTCTTTAATTTAGATTATATTTGATTAATTTAGGTCTATGGTTGAAATATTACATTATTTGGTATGTTTTGGAAGACAAATACATCATATACATTCATTGGTGACAAAAGAAATCTTGCATTCTAATTTGGGAACAACATGTTTATGCATTTTTCTGTCCTCTCTTTGCAGAACGCTGGTTAATAAGGAGAGCAAAGGCCATGCATCAAAGTTCTCTAAATTCCATCTCTGCAGAGACATTGCATTTACATTGACAGGCGCATAGCTGTGAAACTTGGGGCCCCTCACGAGATGTGACATTAAATACAAAGGCACATGGGATCACAGGAAACCCTCATTATTACCAGTCTTTATAACTTCCCAACACTTCACTCTAAGCCAAGCTCTCCCTATCCATTAACACATTTGTTATCTTTCTAATATCTGTATGTACTATTTCTCCACATCACTAGTGATAATGGGAGGGATCTAAAAATCCAGGCTTCATGTCATCAGAAACATTGAGACAGCCATAATCCACTTCAGATCCTGACCCTGCTTTTAAGATATTGTTATTTAATACAGATATCCATCCCCTTTTACTGCATAGTCCCTCTTCATCCCTTTTATTCCCCTGAGACACACTAGTACATTTAATTAGTGCTTATAGCTGAAATCTCCTCTGCCTTTCTAATCAGTGTTGACTGTGACTGTATTTCCATTCTTAGTCAGCTTCTCGCTGGCGCCCTGAGTGAGCATTCACAGTGAAAAGCATCTCCTCAGCTCTCTGGAGGCTTTCTCTGACTGCAAATTACACCAATGAATGTCTCTTTGTTGTATCCATTTTGTGTGTAACAGACACACAAAGCAGATGCAAAATTTTCAGCAAATTTTAGCAAAAAGAAAATTCAGCAAAAATGATAACTAGTGTTATTCATTCATGTTTTAAAAAATGGGATGTTTAAAAATCTTGATAGACATGTGTCTTGGTTACTCAATCTGTGTGAGAAAAAAAAAATCTCCAGATGAATTTGTTAATATAATTTCAAAATGCTTTCCTCCATATGCCATAGGAAAAATGTCAGAGGAAAAATTATCCTTGCCATACACCTTATTGAATTTAATCTGAGTTACTCCAAAACATTGCCAATACAATACGTCAGCCCGCCAGTCTCATAACCACAAGCTTTAATGTGATGTATTACAGCAGCTGTGGTTCCACAGGAGGAGGTCGAAGCCTGTCGAGGGGAAATCTGTCTGGACTGAATCTCAGAGGGCTGGGAGAAGTGTGTCATGTAGAGCTGCAGGGTGTGAGTGTATATGAATGTATTAAGAATAATGTGATAGTCTTTAGTAACACAGACAACTGAAGCTGTAATATATAAACAACTACTACAACTTGATGTGTTACATTGATATTCATGAAGAGAGAGAAAGCAACAGGAGTCTAGCAACACCTCTTACGTCCCAGACAGTGGTCACATTAACTTCCTCTTGAGACAGAAACCCCAATTATACATGGCAGTTTCATTATTTCTTCAGGCACCAGGAAACCAGAGATGACAGCATATATATATATATATATATATAGCATATATATAGCATATATATAGCATATATATAGCATATATATATATATATATATGCAAATCAGCTGATTATTTAATATAAATAATTGTAATGTAACAGAACTACTGGTTACAACCTTACTCCTATTATAAGTATTACTATCTTGTACAATATTTTCTGAAGCTCAGCTACTTAAACTAGAAATATTAAAACAGTTTGATAAAACCACACTTAACATTAAATAAACACAGTAAAACCATTTAATACCCAGGCCACAAACTGGAATATGTTGTCAGGAACAGAGAAGAATAAATTATCCTAAGGTTTGTGTGTTTTTATGGAATGGAAAACTTTCCAGAAAGGTAGTTTTTACTTTTATTTTGACAGTCTCCCACTCGAAACCAACGTCTTCCTTAAAACCTATTTTATTTTGGAAGTCTTAAGCGGACGTTGTTTGATGTTAGTGCGGTTGTTTTGACGGTCTGGGATTCACTGTCTCCCACTCTGCGGTTGCTGGTCGCTGTCATCATGCAGGTGGAATCTGCGCCATGTAGCTGAGTGTCGGGGTCTCCAGCAAGACACACGGCGCTCACGCACACAC
Organism: Rachycentron canadum; assembly: GCA_038496675.1. Classification (NCBI taxonomy): domain Eukaryota; kingdom Metazoa; phylum Chordata; class Actinopteri; order Carangiformes; family Rachycentridae; genus Rachycentron; species Rachycentron canadum. Next base: position 6,265,577 of record CM076656.1, on the reverse strand, counting down.
ACACACGACACTGGTCTCTGGAGATCAGGCTGTGTTTACCGCCGTAGAGGAACCAATCAACAAGGCTCAGGAAATAATCTGATTTTTTCCCCCAAGCTTTCACTTGATGATCACCAGTGTGTTTAGATCCAGCGGCTTGGTCATTTTGAAACAGGATGGTGATTCACCTAGAGTAACCGGCAGTGTCAATTATCTACTGGACTAACCACACGTTGTGCTGATGCTGTCATGATGTTTTTCTCTGCTGGCGCAGTCCAACTCAGCTGGAGTCACATAGGATGCCATACAATACTATAGGAAGTGACTTCAATAGCTTGACAGACAACAATTTCCAAGAGACAAGGCGGATGTAATCTCTATTCTGCGGATCTTTTCGATTTAAACGCGATGGAGGAAGGCACTGCCAGCGAGGCCATCCCAGATCTGAAAGACATAGAGATGAAACTCGGTCGGAAGACCCCTGAGGGTTTGCTCAGGTGGATGCGGGAAGAGGCGTCCTCTCTCCGGGGAGACGCCAAATTGACGACCGCACACGATACCAGTAAGGAGACGGGGAAGAAGAGTTTGGATGAAAAGATCAGGAAACTGAAGATGGAGATGGTAAGAGTGCTTTTGTCGGTTGTGTGTGTGTGCGTGCGTGTGTGCGTGCGTGCGTGCCTGCGTAGTGGTACAGGCTGTTGGAGTGTGATAGACTTGTTTTCCAGGATATGGCATCCACTGTAGTCGAAGGTGAAGGTATGAAGGTGTCGTATTAAGGCTTAGCTATGGCTGTGGAACTGAGCAGCCTTTCTCATTTTGATATGCTATTATTGAAAACTTTGCATAGATACAGGACAGATAGTTGCGATTCCCAATCATTGAAGAATGATACAGTATTAGAAAACATCAGGATTAATTTTTCCCAATGTTATTTAGTACTTTCTGCTGCAAGGTTAATCACCCTTCTAAAGGTTTTTCATAATTAAGGAAAGTTATAAAATGTCTTTTTTAATCAAGTAAGCAATTTCATATTAACCATGACTAACAAATCATTTTAAAGATCTTCACTTCTCAATTATTGTGTAAAATGTCAAGCCTTGACGCATCACTGAACATAGATGACGATGAAGAAAGAATGTACCTCCAAATGTGCCTCCTCAAGCTTGTTTTCCTGATCGGGTACCCTTTGCAGTCAGAGCTTACACTGGACACCACAAAATGTCAGTATTCTTGTCAACGATATATTTCAGGTAGCAATAGCAAGAGGTAGCAAGCATTTTAAGTCCTTCTAATGGCTTTGCCACTTCTTAACATTGCTGTTGCATGTCCCTGTAGGAGCATTTAGTCTTAAGTGGTTTAGTTATTTCTTCTTTAGGTATGTTGGTGTACATTAAAGCAATAGTTATCTAGGTGCTAATGAATTACTTAAAGTTAACACACAGTTGTCGTTTATTACTGTTTTATCAATATGTACTTTAAATGTGTCAGTGTGCTCTGGTGGACAAATTGTGTACATTGTTACACAGTTGTTGTTTTTTTATTTGGACATAAGTTCTTGTCACTTATCATCACATTATATGCAAGCATTGGTATATCTGTGACAAGCTATTAATCAATAATATTGTCCTGCATAATTATTTTTATTGGAAACTTGCAGTTAGGTCCAGTCTAAATAGCTTTTGGTATCTATAAAGCCACAAAAAACTTATCACTATACAAAATACTCATTACTATATTATTACTATTACTATATTACTCTCTCATTCAGTAATTTACCCAATCATGACAACAGCTGCAGATGGCTGGGGTTGCTAGGGATTGAGTTGACCACCAAAGGCTTTTAGTCCTATGGTGAATTCATTCTCTTTCTATTGTCAGGCGGTTATCACTCTAATCACAGCATTCATATAAATCTAAGGTTTTTATCATCTATAGCAACACCTTGTTTTGATGCATTCTTGGACTTTCCATATGATGTATTTGTAGGCTACATGGTCTGGGGGTTAGGGTTAGGCCTTGTGGATTTTATTTACGACTGCATTTGTTTTTCATATTACATGATTATCATATGTAAAAGCTTATGAACTATAATTAAATGATTTCCTTTTTTCAGCTAAAGCTGTTCTATGATTATTTCTCTTTGAGCAGTAGCTGACATTTTTCTGTTATGAAGATACTGAATCTTTCTCTCTTCTTGTTTACTTGGAGCCGCCTCCTCTAAACATAGGTGTCTGTAGCAAAACTAATGCACCACCACTCCACTGCTGTGTTTTTCCATTTAGTGATCATAAATGTTGTAGATTCAGGCATGCACCCAGTGTGGCAGATACAGGCACGCACCCAGACTGTGATTGTGATGGAGCACATGTCTTGCCACAAGCCACCTCCCAAACAGAGAAAGCTGTCTTCTGAGAGAGTTGCTCCAAAACACATTGGTTACATCCAAACATTCAAAACGCATTATCAGCTTGGTCACATGTCAGAAATAGAAACTTACTTCAGGTTTCTAGGTGTCTGGCAATTGAAATGCACTTTAGAAGCATGAGTCTGTCTTAAAGCGTAAACAGTGCTCAAACTGAATGTAATAACATTATCTTGCTTATCTTGCTATCTAACTTTAAGAATGTGGGCCTATAAGCATTATTTGACCCTCTCAACACTTACACTATTTCTTGTATCTAGGTATAGGTACCTAGGTCTAGGTATAAACTGTCCACTACAGGCACTTTTAGCATGCATGCGTCACATTGATGCTACTTTGTGTGGGAACCGTTGTGTAACATGATTGCATGGCTGCAAAACACAAGCAGATGTGTCACACTAGAGCTGTAGACTTAGTCAGTCTACGCAAATTGAATTGGCATCACACTTGATAATCCATTAATGACTAAATGAGCTAATTTTTTTTACAAAACAGAAGCTTTTTACAAAAACAGGTTGATATTGTGAATATTTCTCTGTTTCCAAAATCTACAATTGCAAACTAAATATTTTGGAGACATTTTAGGATTTTACCCTAGACTCTAGGATAAAGATATTTTCACTATATTCTGACTTGCTGTATAATGCTATAATGCTTGCTGATTAATTAATCAACTTTAATTGGTATTGAAACTAGTCAGTATATTTACATTTACTAATTTGGCAGATGCTTTTGTCCAAAGTGACTTACAAGTGAGGGACATCAGCAAAGCTTAAGTTGCAGAAGGCCTTAGACTAATTAAGTACTACTTCTATTACAGGATATCATATAAGAAAGTGCAACACATGTGCATAGTAAGTGGATATAAGGGTTTTAGGAGATTAGTTGCTCTCAGAGTAGTTGAGTTTTCAACAGATTCTTGAAGATAGAGCGGGATGTCCCTGCTCTGATAGGATTAGCTTGTTCTGTCATCGGGAAACTACAGATGAAAACAACATAGACTGTGACTGTCTTGTTTGCAGTGATAACAGTGAGAGACAACATTTCTTGGAGGAATCCAAGGAGTTTGAAGGCTCCTTTTGGGCCATTGGAGGTTTAGTTGAAGGTGGTGTTCCTTCATCCATGCAGATATGCCAGAGAAACAAGCTGCACAGAGACAGTGAGGTCGTCAGGTGGGAATGACAGGTAGGGCAGGGTATCGTCAGCATAGCTGATATATGAAAAGCCATGATGGTAGACATCATGCCCTTGCCATGACACAATGAGTGAGGTAGGATTCAAACCATGAGGCATAATTTTATTAGACATCATATTATGGTGAAAATTATAGATTATTCTGGAGGTATTTACTTCCATTGTGTTCCCTTCTCATCAGCCACTTTGGAAACAATACAGTTATTAGGCTGTCAAAAGGGACTTACAGAGAAATTAACTGTAACCTCGAGACACTGATGTCAGCTGGTTCCCAAGTGTGTATTTGACCAAAGTCCCCAATTTAGATTCACTAGTTTCAATAAATCTGTGGAGAGCAGTGGATCAGGACTGATTTGTGAACAGTTTTAGCCATGAATTTGTTTGACTGTGAAGGAGGAAGGTTGGAGAGAGAAGTGATAGTGATAAAGAGCTACCTCTTAACTGGAGGGGAGTGAAACCTCCAGCACAGAGCCAGGCTGTGTGTGTGTGTGTTTGTGTGTGCATGTGTATGTGCAGTTGTTTCATTCATTTATAGGAGTAATGGGAGTGCACAAGAAGAATTCTGAGCATTGCACTTTCTTCAGAAATCTGCTTAGTAAGATGAGCAGCAACACATATACGGAGTGTCTGCAGAGTAATGCAAAAGCTCACACCTACACACACACACACACGCGCATGCATACTTAATCTGGATGGATATTTTTTCTCACTTTTGTTTAACACTTGCGCATGCTGAGAAGTCATAGGACCCACATTCATATCCACACACAAACTGGATGTTTTGGAATATGCTAATATCTGCTTCTTTTTCTCACTTTGCTTACATATCTGCATTTGTGTGCATTCTATTTGTCTATCTGTTCCTCACTCATCTGTTAATCTAGTGCATCTGTAACCACACAGCATGACATGCAGTCTCTGTCTCCTGCAAAATCAAGGAATGTATGTGTGTGTGTGTGTGTGTGTGAGTGTGTGTGAGTGTGTGTGTGCCTGCGTGTGTGTGTGTTGTCACTGTGTCACCACCAGAAATGAAATGTTGCTCTGCTTCTTGTTAACTGTCAGGAAAACCAAGATGTTATGCTGCATTTCCACTACACCTTATAGTGTATGTTGCACTGGAACTAATAAGCTGTCTTTACCTCTTATGTAATCATCACACTACAAAAGTTTATGTAAAACATTTTGATATATCAGCTTTAAATACAAAGTAAGAGTCAGACAAAACTTTCCAAATTTTCCGAACATAATGCTTTGTAATTGGTGATTTAAAAGCACAGTGTAAAATGTGTCCTCGTACAATCAACATAAAATGTCTTTCCAGGGGGATATTTATAAGTTCCCTCAAGGCAGTCTTGTGATGTTGCATTCAAGAGGTCACAGTGACCTTTACCTTTGACCTTTACCACATATAAAAGTGTATTTGGTTAAGATGTGATCCTATTGGCTGCCTAACATATTTCTATCATATGTACTGTGAATATGCTGTGATATCTCAGTGCTTATGGCTCAGTATGGTAGAGACCATTTTACAGTGCTGAAAGCAGATAAATGTTGTTATTGATTTAATGTTGCTTGTTCATCAGTTTCAGAGCTTCTATCTCCAGCTGTCTGAAAGAAGACTCTGCACTGATCTAAACAGATTTAATGGATACAGACACATTCCTTTAAGACCACAGAATACTGCCAGTCCGCCACACATACACACACACACACACATAGACACAGACCCATTGAATACCAGCTGCTTTGATTTTATTCACGATCAGCACTTGTATTTTAAGCTATCAAAGGGCAAATGTTGTGTTATTGCCCAGAATATGTCATTCTTTTTTGTCCATGTCTCCCTGTCTCTCTCTTTCTCTGTAGCTTTGCCCTGTCACTCTCTATCTCTGTCTTCTACCTCTGTGTAAATGAATGTCAGCGGAAAGTCAGCTTTGAGTGCAGAGCTGCTGAACTGTAGGGACTCATCTATCTAATCTTCTGTCTTTGTCTGGCTACTGGCTATCCCCTCACAGATAATGTCGGTGTGAAATGTGTCTAATTAAATCATGAATAAATAACCTGAGCTCCTTTGTTCTTACATCATATGATGTTTGTTTCATTTCCACTCTGTCTGCTTTTGATGCGCTTAACTCACAATGAACCTGAACGGACTTCTCACTTTTTGCAGCAGGAGCATTAGGGTTTAAGAAGAAAACCATGTTACTACCAGAAAACCAAGTTTCTGGCAGTAACAATTTAACATTGCCATTTCCTCTTCCATTACATTGTGTCATCACTTATGTTTTGACAGTAAGTCTTTTATGAAAATAGATGTACAAATGGACAGAAAAGGGCAGTGTCAGCTGATAAAATTGGGTGTTTTCCAGTGTCAGTGAAGTAAAAAACTAATGCCAGAAGCAAATGCAGTTTTTGTCTCAATTACGACCAAATTTCAGAAGATGTTGTTCTTATTTCCTGAAATATTTATTGTTCATTTGGTCTGACTTGGACTGTGAAATGACATCCTGACCATTTTCATCCAATGCATGTGTGCAGGATCGTCTAAAAAGAAGAAACCCAATAAAGGGATTAAGGTGATAAAGCTGGAACAATGTTTGTTTTGGTTTTTTTTTTCAAATAAAATATACATACAGAGAGAAAAACACAAAAAGAAAAGAACAAGGATGAGTGGATATTTCAAGCAGCATTCAGGGGTGAACACAGACAGATGGAGCTGCTGGGGGTTCATCGAGAGACAGGGGCGACCTTCTGCTGTCTAATAGAGACTGGGGGGACTCTGCAAGAACGCTGTATTTCTGCACAGTGCTCGAGTCAGATTGGGAATGTGAAACGACAGTGACACCAGGGGACATGAGAGAGAGAGAGAGAGAGACTGTGTTTATTTTGCTGGTGCATGGGAGATTGAGTGTGTGCTCGTGCTGTTCCTGCTGGCAGTGATTCAGCAGTCTGTTAGGTAGCTGTGTGACATTGGGAAGCTGTTTTCACCACACAGTAGAGTCTGCGTCACAGATCAAGCTTCAGTTGTGCAGACGTCATCACGATGCCCTGTATCATCAATGTGTTGAATGTCTGTGTTTAGACACTCAGACAGTGAGTGACTCTGACAGTTTGTCAGTGCATGATTGAAGCTGTGTTCTTACTAGACAACCCTCCCCAACCTGCATTTTAATGTGTTAATAAGGGGAACACTGGTAGAAAAGCCTTGAAGAATAATTCTGCTGTATTACAATGTGTGTTTTATTTTCATAAGCATTCATGGTTAAAACAACTAATGAGTTCATTGTTATATTGAAGACAGATGGGCATAAGGCTTGTTGTGAACAAGCCTACATTTAGATAAGTGCATTTAGAGCTTGCTTGTGATTTTGTCCACAGGTCTGCAGGTTATTCTATATTGATGATCAGTTAAAACTTTTTTTCAACAATGTGCCACAGTCACCATTGGAGGTTCATGATCCAACGCACTGTAGCAGAAATGACAGAACAGAAAACGAAAACTAGGATGTGACAGAAAACATGAGTCCAATAACAGAAAGTTCTCATTGTAGCGTGATGGTGTTAAGCTGTTGAAGGATCTTGAAGGTTTAAGTCCTGGCATGTTGTTTGGTCTCTGCTCTGCTCGTTCTATTTCAAAAATCATAGAAATTGGTCAATCTAAATCAGTGATTTGAACACACCTTCAGCTCAATTCCCACCTGCAGAGGAGATCACTCAAGTGTCACCATCAGTCATCTTCTCCTGCTGGTGTGAGTACTGTTGTGTTACACTGAGGCACCACATGCTCCAAGGTTTATCCACTGTGTATTTTTTGACTTATTGTTGATATAAAATGGCAGATGACAGTGTGAGACAAACAAATCCTCATATTTGACAAACCGTAGTGGCAAATGTCTTTTTTTGAATAACTTTCTTATGACTTATGTGGTCTCATTAGTCATTGACTAAACTTGATCACTATGATGGGTGGCACAGTAGTGACACACTGTCATCTCACAGTGGGGTTCAAAGCCAGGGCCTGCTGCCTCTGCGTGAAATTTCTGTTCTCCCTGTGCCTGCGTAGGGTTCCCTCTAGGTATTACGGCTTCCTCCCACAGTCCAAAGACATATAGGTTTAGATTAATTGGTGACAGAAATTGCCCATAGACATGAGTGTGACCCTGATGGATAAAAAGTATAGATAATGGGTAAATGGATGGATGGAAAATTATGATGATATTATAACTTTTAGGTAGCACTTTATTATACAAATCTGTTGAAAATAAAAAGAAAATAAGGAGGAAGACAAACAGAGAGCATTCAGAGATTTTTCATTTTGATTAGTTGTATTTACTTTATTTTTGACTTCCTTTATCTGATAGAATGCAGGTATAAGGCACTTCCACATTGGCTTCACTTTTCACCCTCTGTGTCTATATCCATTTTTCTATGATGTCTAGAGTGATGTCTCTATATCTGGCACTCCTATTGGCACGAGGAGGTGATGTCACAGCCAGTCAGAGTGTCTCATTCAGAGGTCTATCTGTCAGTTGTTTGTGTACCCAAAGTAAATGGGATCAATCTTGTATTTTTATGATGTCAGAGTGAGGAGAAGTTGGTCTGAGTTTATTGTAGTGACAGAATAAAGACAGAGAGACAATAATATATTTAGAGCATTAGAGGCTTTGGAGCTGATTTTTCAGGGAGAAGTAAGAAAAAGCCCACAATTACTGCTCAAAAGAATGTGCATAAACTACTTATCAGATAGAAATAGAAACTTCGAATCACCTCTGGAACAACCCAAATGTGTGTGTGACTTTCTGTGTTGAAGTTTTCTTTCATTACTATGGTTTACAGTGTTTTTATCTGTAAAATAAGCAAAAATTCAAAGTGAGAAGTATTGACTTAATGAGTGGATCTAAACCTCCAGGGGATATTTATTACTGCCTCATTTATTAATGGAAACTGTATTCTTTGTGTTGACTTGTTAGTAGATACATTTGACATTTTGCATGTGTTGCTCACCTTCTGTGCTCTGAATAAAATATTATGCTACTATAGCATTTAGAAATACCTAAAAAATTTCACTTGAAAGATAAATTACTTGATGAATATTGTTTGCAGTGCAGACACATATGCTATGTACGGGATATAAAAGGAGGAAAATGAGCTTTCCAGAATCCTATGGGTAAGCCAGAAGGTGCCTGGCCTCTTGCCTGAGTAGCGAAACTGAAATCTGTTTGGCTGTGTACCGACCAAAAAAATGAGAAAAGATGATTAATGGAGTCCTCAAGGCTGCACAGTCCTGAACTTCCATCCCCCGCACATGAACTGCTGTCAAATAAAAACCTTTTGGCCCTAGTTTGACCTTTATCATTTGACAGGGCCCTCTGTTTAATGAGTATGTTTGATTTCCTTGCATAATTAAAGGTTGTAATCAATCTAGAAATAATTAGATTAATGGGGATGAAAGAAAAACCTCAAGCAACAGACACACTATACTTAGACACAAATGCAAGCTCAACCTTGTTTTATCTCTTTTTAAAATATTCCACTTTAACATCCATATTTATCAATAGACAGCATATTAGATATTATGAACAATCAAAATTCATACAAAATGCAGCTTTCCCAGTAAAGAGCAATTAGTAAAACATTGATATTTGAAAACAGCAATGAATTTACAGCATCTATACACGCAGACAGGCCCAGCTCAGCAGCAGAGTGAGCTCTTAGCTTCATTAACACTGTGCCACCTCAGCACTGAGGGGTAGGGAGCTACTTTTACTGCCACCCTCATTAGGCCCTTAGCCTCTGCCAGTTGAAAAACCTCAAGCCTGAACCCCACCCCAAATGTCTGTGTGCCAGGACACCAGCGGATTTACAGACACAGACACGCATACACTTTTTTGTACAGTAGAAGTGGTTGGATAGGGTAGATATATTTATATTACATTGTATGTCTCCTCTTTACCTGACTCTCTTTGTTTGCCCTTAATCAGATAGAGCTGTGTCTGCCAGTGTAATGCAGCATACAGTGTGACTTTGGCATCAGTATGTCTCAGACCACACAGCTCGTGCATTTACTTTCCTCCAAATAAGCTCTTGTGTAAAAGCTCTAATTTTCTGCCTCATCTCCAATCCCAGGTGCTTGTCAGCTCGTTTGTTGTCTCTTCATGTGTGTACTTGTATCAGTCAGCAAGGGGACAAACACCTCAGTCACATTTTGGTGACTCATCTAATTTTCATTTGCACCCCACAAGCTTCATAATTTCTATATTTTTGGATTAAGACTTAAAATTAATACTATTCTTGGGTTAAGAGGTTCAGGCATGTAGTGGTTGTGGTTTAGGTTTGGTTAAGGCTCCAGAGGGCTTACTGTATGTTAACACAATGTCCCCACAAGTCATATAAACAACCAACTGAATTCTTTAAGAAAGTAACGATTTGAGCTAATGAATTAGCCTTCTACAGCCATAATTATTTATTTTAACTAACAGGAGCCAAACCACCTTTACTCACTGTGAGGATACAGAGTTATCTAAATCAGTGGTTCCCAACTTTTGGGACTTGTGATCCTATAAAAAGAAGCATTTCAGATCCATGATAACAGCAGTTTGTGTCTTTTATTTGGCGTTTTTTCCTAGATTGTGTAATTTTAAGGATTTTTGGGGCCTGTGTGATGAACAAAATAAATATAATATATATACATTTGTTAACAGTATAACAGTGCATAACAGATTTTATTTGTCATTTCTTATCTTGAGGGATATTAACATTCATTTTAATCACTGATCTAAATCTGTTTTTTTAAACACAATGTGCCTGTCACTGAGAAAGATGAAGGGAAGCCATTGAACTGGAGAGGACTAAATGTGCTAAAGTGGTTTTCCCCTGTAGCCTGTAGCAATCACTGTCCTAACTAGTGATAGGTTCATGCGAAGGTCTGCCACCTCCTACACACAGAGATGATGTATGAGGCAGAGGCGTATTCATTTCTTGTTCATACTAAGTGTTGTTCTTTTGTAGATGGAAGAATCTCAGTCTATTGAACATGTTTCTTTTGAGCAGCACAGATCAGATGGAGGTATTAACAAATGTTAATATGCAAGTAGTGTGGCAGGTTTCAATCAATTTGTTTTATTGATGTAACTGGAAAGTTCAAAAGGACCCTATGTAGGAAATAAGAGAGCTAAACAAGGACTCTAAAAAGGTCAGCATAGGTCTAAGTAGCTAAAGGTCCTTTCTTGTCTATCATTGGTAAAAAATTATGTTTGCTGTAAAATTGCCCTCCTTAAAAGTCCACCATACACAGATTAATATAGTGTTTATGGACATATGCATGTCTGTCTCTATTTTGTCTGTCTGGGATTCCTATGACTATACCCACTGTTATAAATATTTGATTGGTATTAGACCATTATATATTGTGTGCTTTGTACAATACAGTTTAGTAAGTACTTGTTTTGTGTACTTTACTTCAGGTGTGATTTACTTTGCAAATAAACCCTAACCCTAACCCTAACCCTAACTTGTTTTCATATAAAATATATAATGAGATCATAAAGTCTGATACAGTCTCAGTGATGGGCACAACTTAGAAACTGTAGTAAGCTAAATTATTAGTTACACAAATAGTAGGAAACTGATTTGCACCAAACTTGGTGGAGGTATTGGTCTTGGACAAGGGAAGAACCTATTGAATTTTGTGGCCAGATCTGGATCATGTATTATGAATTAGATTAGGGTTAGGGTTATGACTAAACTACAATGAAACCTACATAAAAGTAGCCATAAATGCAGTAAATCAGGCAAAATACAAAATTGGTCTTAAGGAACAGTGATAGACAGATGGAAAAAGTAATACATAAAAATATTGTAAAACTGAGAAACTTCAGAGACTCAAGGCTTGAGCTTTGAGACGGTCTGGTTATCTGAAAAGAGAGAAGATCACCAGGCTGAATATCGGTGCCATATATCACCTCTGAGCCCTGCACTTCACTGCAGACCTCTGCTAATGTATTTTGGGGAGGAATTTTTCCATGACTGCAGTCATCATCTTTATTCATCATTTAGCTTTTTCAACCTCCCCCACATACATCACATTAGAGGACAGCAGTGGCTGTTGCTTCTGAATAATCACTATTATTTTTACCATTAATAAGTAAACATTTGAGTTTGTACATTTAGCTCTTTGTCTCTCCCTGTTTTCATTTCCATCTCTGAGTGTTTTTCCCCTACATTTACCTTATTTGTTTCCACATTAGTTGCAGCACGCTGTATACTTGGACCTGCCAGATTCTGTTACATGTTACTTCCAATTATGGTAATCTGCAAAGGTTTTTATAGCATTATAATGGTGTTTGCACTTGTCTCTAGAGCCAATGATGACTGCTTAAAATAAATATCTCTGTGGTTCCCCAGGTTTAGTGTGTGTCTGGATCACATATATAACTTTTCTGTTGAAAATATCCAGACATGAGCACAATATAAAATTAAATCTGAACATTTAACTTTATTGTCTCCATGTATTTTTGTTCTTATATCTTTTCTTAATTTCTCCTCAGGCCCACTTGCGCTCAGTGGACGTGAAGATCTTGCAGCAGTTGCTGGCAGTTCATGAGGGTATTGAGGCAGTGAAATGGCTGCTGGAGGAGCGCAGCACACTGACCAGCCGGTGCAGCAGTCTTACTAGCAGCCAGTACAGCCTGGGAGAGGGCCCTGATACATCCTGGAGAGGATCCTGGAGCAGCCTGCAGGACCCTAATGACAAGCTGGACAACATCTCTATCGGCAGCTACCTGGACACCCTGGCAGATGATATGGATGAGTACTGCCCCTCAAGCTCAGAGTCGGTAATCTGCTCCACCACACCAATGATTTCTGAGACTATCGCTGGAGGCCGGACAGGGGTAGGCTCTGGGGCCACAGCAGCTGGAACAGGAGCCGGACTAGGGGTAAGGTCTTATACTGGTGCAGGAACTGCGACTCGAGCTGGGGCAAATGAGAATGGAGTAGGGGCTGGAAATGGGATGGAGGTGAAAGGTGGATCAGGGACTGGGGTTACCAGTGCTGTCATTGGAATTGGAGTTACCAGTGTCATCATTGGGACTGGGACTGCAACTGAGAAGACAGCTATACCTGTCACCAATCCCCAAGCCAGGGCTGAGGGCCCCAAGCAAGATGCTCCCATGTGGATCAAGGCTGCAGAGATGGGCAAGGGAGGGCCTGCTCCTAAGAACAATATCCAGGCACAATCTATCAAGGTTAACGGTATTCTGGAAAAACCAACCACACAAACAGGCAGCCCAACCCGCCCCAGCCTCACTGAGAAACTGGGAAGCAGTCAGAGCCCCACACTCAAACCTTATAAAAATGGAAAAATTGAGTTGGATACTTGCAAAATGAACGGCAAAATGCATCTGGAGTATGATGCTCACTGGCGGTGGGTGCAGTCTCAAGAAGATGTGACGTTTTTGTAAAACGGATAATAACAGAGGGGACCAAATCCACTATTGACTACTCCCTCTGTAACATCAAAGACCAGAGTGAAGGTTAGAAGAAGAGTGAACTGCTGTTCTTAAATGCACATAGTGAGGCTTTCTCCTTTGAAAGACACTGGGTTTGGAAGACAAAGAATAACTTTTTTGTTCTGTTGTTCCCTATTGTGACTGCACTAACTTTCTATAAAGCATTGATGTCAGTAATATGATGGATGCACATTACAGGATTTTGACCATAGTTAGCCAAAGTGGGCTGCCTCACACAAACTTATTAAAATGTCAAAATCCTGTGCCATAGTTTTCTCAGGGTATTTTGGCATTCCCTGATTTTATTTTATTTTATTTTATTTTATTTTATTTTATTTTATTTTATTTTATTTTATTTTATTTTATTCTTGCCTAGAAATAAATCACAGTGAATTTATCTGCTGGAGAGCTGAAACATCATTTCAAATCGAGCAATGGTAAACAGTATCAACTAATGAAAAAGATTTAAAGATACAATTCATGTTCTCCTGTTCACTCAGAAAAATAATTCCCAGAAAGTATAGTACTATATACTTATTCTTTTCAATTATGCTTTACTGTATGTTCTGTTAAACATTTTGTGGATCCTATACAAAGCTAAAATTAGATAAAAAATATATTTTTCTTTCATATTTGTTTATTTTTTTTGGGATCCTTCAGGGAGGTCCTGGCCCCTTGGTTGGGAAAAACTATTCTACAATCTCTACAATCGTTACTACTTTCACAGCACGAACATTAGCACTGAGAGACCCTCCTGTACTGCATTAAAGGTAGTAGTAATAGTATAAAACCAAAGTTCCCCCTTATGAACCTCTCATTCAAGTCACACTAAAATTGTATAAAACCTTACTTTTGGGTAATATAACTGAACATTTGCAAAGATTATGGACAGTATTACTTGTTAAAGTATAAACAAAAATGTTAAATATAAGTCTTAAGATAAAGTCTGTGAGCGTCTTCCCTGAATAACAATAGATGAGATGAATGACACAGAACAGAGCACTGAGGTTAGTAAACGTTTTCCTCATTGAGAAATAATGTACCCACTGTTAGCATTTGTGTCTTTTTGTACTTCTGGTGATTAACCAACCATCTGCAATATTGTATATTGACTGGATCACAATACAGCTACTCTACTGTGCATCAGGTACTAGTCGTGACTGGTTGTAGACAAATCCTAATTATGGCTGAATATTTTTGTTTTTTTAATAGATAATCTGTGTTAGTTTTTGAAAGCAGATGTTGTGCCTGATTGGTGTAAACCTCTACTACATATGCCTGTACTTTCCCTCCTGAGATGACTGCGCTGTTGCTATGGTAATCTGGGGTTTTTGACTGATTTTATCTTAAATATATACTCCAGGCCACTGCTTGCGTGTACAAATGGCTAGACCAACAACAGTCTGTGTGCTCTTGGAGTATTGAGTGGTAATTGTGTTGTGTTGGCTGGGTAGATATTGCATGCCCTGTGCTGAGAGCTTTATCGGTTGAATTGTGAGAAATGCGTGGAAGACCCAACATGATCAGCAAAGAAAAGTAATATTTTTTGACACCTCTCTACTGGCTTACATAAAGCAGCCTCTATTCAGCAAATGAAATTGAAAATTGTCTGTTCTTTGAACGGAGTTTGAACGACCAATGACAGGGAGAGGATGTGTGTGTTTGTGTGTGCTGACAGCCTGCCTGAGCACAGCTGGCTGGTCAGGTTTGGATAAGAATAGATGAGTCCCAAAGGTCTTCAAGCATTTTCAGCTCATCCATCACAGTGTTACAACACCTCCTACCAGTCAGCAGTTTGTCATGTTAATGCTCCTGTGCTAATGAAATGCATTTAATAAATACATAATCAGTAAGTTTTTATAAAGTGTACCCAAAAACGAGCTCCTTTTAAGTTTGCTAGTTATCTTGTCACCTTCTAAGCGCTGACATTGAAAGTGAATGTCTTTCTTCCCTTGTGGTATCATTGTTCTCTGCTACACCCCCCTTTCACTTGAGCACTGTCCTTTTGGTGGTGAAAATTGTTTAAAACTTTTCAGTACCAGTGCCAATACAATACAAGCTTTGATAGTGATACCAAAACAAACATACATGATATGGACACATTGCAGTCAGTCTTCCAGTCCCTCTGTATCCTAAAAGTAGTTTTATGCAAGCAATTTTTGCATTAAACCCCCCCCCCCAAAAAAAAAAAAAAAAAAAATTTAACCACCCATTTGACAATTTGTTGCACCTATTCCTTATTAAGTTTATTTTGCTGTGCCTGCCAGTCTTTTTGTTGTTGCGTATGTCATTAAAATGGCAATGGGGGCAGATTCCCTTGATTAACTTGTAGTCATTTTTCAACAATGGAGCCAAAAGTTGTGAACAAAAGCAGATTTCTCATTTGGAGCCCAAAACCACTGATTTCGGAAATCGTACCTGGCAGAAATCATCAGCTGTCATGTAGCTAGCTAGGTAATTAAGCTAATAACCCTCTTAACATAGCCGTAACCCTATAGAACGCTTTGTTTATTCGGTTTGATTATTCGATACAAAATACTGCTTTCACTTTCAACATTACAAAACAAAAGGCTTTGAGGATGAGGACTAACTGATGTGTCTGGCAAACAATGCTAGTTTTGAGCAGCTGCAGGGCAAACTACCTTTCCGGATTGGTATACCTTGTGATGAGATTTGCTTTGCTTTTTTTAAATCATAATCTGTAGCCCCACAAACTCTAGTCAACTCTCTAAGTATTCTGCATTCTAAGATAGTTAGACAGACATGCTAAAGTTTACATAATAAGTGAAGGATTGCTTTACTCCACCGCACATCACCACACTATACCACGTCAGCATGTGGATAAGTCCAAAGGTTGCCATTTCTGGTTTAGTAGAGGGGCTTAGTGAACATTTGATTGATCTGCCTTTTTCTTCCCTGTAAAAAGTTGACTACCTGTTAACTGCTTCACGCCGCACAGAAATTCTATATCTATTGGCAGCTACAGAAAGATGTTAAACTCAGCATCTCTATTTGTTTGAGCCACTCAAGTGTTTCCTCTCCCCTCCTCCTCCTGCCTCTCTTTTCATCCTACTTTCCACCACCACACTGGCTTGATGGAAATGTTAAGTCTGTGCCAACACACACATCATGCACACACAATGCCCTCTCACTGGAGACACGACCATAAAACCGGCACCACAGAAACGGGCCTGTCCCGGAGACAGGCAAGGAAAACTGAGCTAAAGCTGGACCTTGAACTCTTGGACAAGTTGGAATCTTTTCCCTCTCCAAATACAAATAGAGCATCTACCAATATCTGGATGAGTATTTCAGCCATGGTATATCATCCAGCCACAGTATAGACATGAAGTAATTTGAAGCCTCCTTCCCTTTTTAACATATGTGTTGGCTGTAAAGCAATATTGAATGCCAAAGAGACTGAGTCTGTTCTGCTAGTTTGTGGTTTTCTTTCCAAATTAGCTGAGCCATATGAAAAAAAGTTTTAGTGCAGGGAACAAACCTGTAAAACACATTACATCAAGCTATAGTGTGTCTTTCTGTAGATATAATGTAGCCCACGATGACTTAATGTGTTTTTGCTGGGCACATGGTGTCTAAAATTGGAATGTCAACATTGTTTTAACTGCTCCTTGGTAAAGATTTAATGAGTGTTGGCAGTCTATGTACCGGGAGGAATTGCTTGTGGCCTTATTGTTTCTGAAAGGGATGATGATTGCTGTGTCCATGAGCAAAAATGGAAGCGTTACTAACTGGCAAGCTTTTGGGAAATACCTTTTGTCAAAGCTGAAATAAATGTCTCTCCTCACTTTCCAAAAAATTTTATAAGGAACTAAGATGAACAAACAGCTCAAAAATCCCTCTGCTCTATCTTTTTGTGATGTCCAGGATTTGTCAGATGCCCAGTGCTTGATGTGTTTGCCTTGGCTTCAGGTGCCAGGCACCCTCCAGCTATTCTGGGCACAAGACAAACAGCATGATTACATAGACGAGTGGATATCCACACGGTTGTCATGACAATGAGACCTACCAGGTTTCAGCTTTAGTGGCCACATAAGACAGTGTTTACTGCAGCAGCAGCAGTGTAACAGCACTGTTTGGATAATGGCAGGTGAGGTAAAACAGATGAGTGGCAAGTCTTGATACTGGTATTAACAGTTAAAGTGGAGATTAACATTTTTGTTAGTAATTTGTGATGAATCCAGATAATATTTAAAAATACATTTTTCCAATAAGGCACACTTTATAAAGAGACTGTAAGTTAGAGTAATATTTTTCATTTGACTTTTTAAAATCCTTTATAGACCAGTTTTGAGCCACTAAGAAGAACACGTTTTGGTCACCAGGTTGTGAAAAATCCCTTTAATTTGTTTGATCATTTGACCACTTATTAAAAGAAAATGTTGCAGATGATCTGGACTGAAATTAATTTGTTAACCACTTCTTAACAGAGAACTTTAATGACCTAACATTTACATCTGCAGACTCGATTACATTTTTTAGCTTAGTGAATCGGATACTTACAAGCTTCTTGAAAAGAAGGAAACAAGCAAGCCAAAATTCTGTTCTTACTAATGCTTATAATTGATCTGTAAAGTATTTATAAATTAGACATTGGCTACAGCTTAAAAACACTTAATTAAGGCTGTATTATATGGTAGTGCCTACTTTCATGAAAAAAAAAATTACATGTTAAAACTCTTTCTGTAAAAATGTTTAATCTCAGGCTTTTATGTGTTATGTAGTTGTCCAGCTAAACAAAATATGTTCAAAAACAAGTACATCTCTCTTGTTGAGTCCAAAAAACTATAATTATAATTTCTCCCTCTCAGATGGTTCTCAACACTGTTGAACTTTCGCTTTAAAGTTTCTTTTATTAAAATAGGAATCAACATTTTTGATTCTCCTGTACCTGTCAAAGAGCCAACTTCAAATGTTTTGCTTTTTATAAGTACATTTTTTAAAAAATGTAAAAAGGAGTCATTGAGAAGCAGAAGTCACCCAGTTCAAGTCACCCAGTCACCCAGTTCAACAAAAACCAAAACATTCAGTGTCAGTTTGAGATGGTAATTAGGTTCCTCCAGATATGAGGAATTCAGCAGGTTTTTAATTTTCACCGCAGCACACTGAATCACTGTACATGGAGTCATTGCTGATACTGATTTTGCATCCTTTTTCTCAGAGCCCCCACTGTTCTGTTCATTATTCATACACAGCACAGTCACCCTTTCTTTTAAGCCACCTGAAACGCTGTCAAGGGCTCTTTGCCTGCAAGTTTTGGCCATTTATGAGAAGCTAAAAGACAGACTGTTTTGTTTCCCTGGAGGCAGAGACGAAGGAGCAACAGTGATCTGAGCAGTGCAGCACACAGCATATGGTGAAAAGGAAGCTTCCACTCCCAGTTTCATGCTGCTTTCTTCCTTCCTCTTATGTATATACACAAACACACACAAGCACAATTTAACCCAAAACTGACAGGGGTTATTAGGTACCTAACAGCAACTCAAAGAGAGCCGTTAAGCATTTCCTTTCCTTGAATCGTATTCATACTTTATCCCTGTGCGTGTGTTGTTCACATCCCAAACTGCTCAAAGAGATGGACACAAACTGAAATAAACCCCACTGAGCGCATGCTGGGCTCTGAACAGGATCCAAAGCTCAACTTAGACAGCACAAAGCAAGGATTGAAAGATAAAAAGCCACTGAGAACAACTGCAGAACACTGGATCAGTCAAGTCAATATCTTGCTTGAGTGAGTGGAACAGTTTTTATTTTCAAGGTATGATGCATTTGTATTATTCAGTTATGTGATGTGTCCAGAGAAATTGTTTTTTTCTTTGTAAGTGGAAACATTAAACAAATACCTGATCATGTTCATTGATTTGGAGAATTATGCAGTAAATTATACAAGTTTATCCAATGATTAAAGATATTTTAAATGTTTTGCTTGTGTTTTTATTTCCACTGAAATGAGGAATTGGGAGATCACAGGAATGCTTCTCAGGAAAACATCCTATTCAGCAGTTTGACCTCTTGATCATTTACGTTGAAACCAGGAAACCAGGAAATCGCAGTGTATCAAATATTACCTGTGGGAAAAAGAACAATTTGAAAATTCAGAACCAAAGCCTCTCCACCTTCTCATGATCAGCAGCTCTCTCTTTATGTAAACTACTTTGAGTGCTTTTAGTGAACCTTTTGTAGTTTTCTGATCAATACTTGGCCCTGCTGTCTCACAAAGGTTTATCAATGAAGATCCATTAGTGGCCATTTCCCAAAACAACTTCAAAGATGCAGTCAGCTGCCTGATGAAACTAGTGCCAGCATCACTGTCATTCTTAAAGCAGATAATAGAAAAGTGTATGGATATATGGAAATGATTGAATTGGATATGGAAGAGTACAAAAGTTTATATTGATAAATACTTTATGTATTTAGCAAGGGAATCATACACTGTGTATAACTTGTAACATAGGGCAACATACGTCAACACCACATATAGATATTAGCCCAATTATTCAAAATCACAACATTCAAAGCCCTTATTTCGTAAATCAGGATCTGCTTAAGTCAGAACTGCTTAAATAGGAAGTTTCATAAGTTATATATTTAATTTCATTACACTATACTAAATGTTTGAACAGTGTGGTCCTGGTTCACCTATTCTGGAAATACACATGCCCTGTGGGTATGCAAGACCCTGCTGTTGTCAGGGCTGACGTGCATTGGTGTAATGTGTGGTTTGTCTAACCAATAAAGCACAGCCAAGTAGAGTACTTTTTATGTCCTCTGCTTTTGTTGTCTGCTTTCAATTAAATCAGCTGACCATCAGCTGCCCTAACCATTTTAATCAATCTGATTAAAGTGGGTAACAAACAAACAAATGATCTGGATGCTGGCAGCTGTCATTTCAGAGCTCACTAAGCACAATCTACCTCCATGCCTTCCACAATTCACAGTACACATGGAGCCCAGAGTGTGATCTGACTCCAGGTCCAGTTCCATTTGCCTTTCAACAATCCTGCTGCAGTACAAATAAAAGAAATCTTCTGATTGTCACAACCAGTGGAAAATGGTAAACAATCATTGACTGACAAGTGATTTCTGCATGTGTAGTGCAGAAACATTACATCAAGCAAAATGATCAATTTCTCTGGTTTTACTATTTATTGGTATGTGTTTGAGTAAAATTAACATTTTTGTATTATTCTATAAACTACTGACAACATTTCTCCTAAATTCCAAATAAAAATATTATCATTTAGAGCATTTATTTGCATAAAATGCAGAAACTGGTCAAAATAACAAAAACGATGCAGTGTTTTCAGACCTTGAATAATACAAAGAAAACAAGTTCATAATCATTTTTAAACAAAACAATAGCAATGTTTTAATTTAGGAAGAGTTCAGAAATCAATATTTGGTGGAATAACCCTGATTTTCAATCAGCTTTCATGCATTTTGCCATGCTCTCCACCAGTTGTTCACATTGCTGTTGGGTAACTTTACGCCACTCCTGGTGCAAAAATTCAAGCAGCTCAGCTTTGTGACCATCTTCCTCTTGATCACATTCCAGAGGTTTTTTAATGGGGTTCAGGTCTGGAGATTGGGCTGGTCATGACAGGGTCCTTCATCCACACCTTGATTGACCTGGCTGTGTGGCATGGAGCATTGTCCTGTTGGAAAAACCAATCCTCAGAGTTGGGGAACATTGTCTGACAAAGCTGAAAACTGGACTCATCAGAGAAGATGACCTTATTGCAGTCATCCAATCCTTATGGTCTTTTGCAAACCTCAGCCTGGCTCTTCTTTGCTTCAAATTGATGAAGGGCTTTTTTTAGCCCTGCCCTTAAGAGCCTGTTTCGAGCCATTCTTGCCATGCACTTTACCCCAGCTGCCATTTTGCCATTGTTGTCACTTGATATCATCATCGTCTTTTAAATTTAAGGATGGAAACAACCTGAAGTTCACTGTATCCCTCTGCCAGTAAAGCCAGAAGTGAGTCCTTCTTTTCCTCACTCAAAACTTTTCTTTTCAACTCTTTTGGCATCATCAATAGTTTTTTTTTTGTTTTTTTTTTTTTATTCCAATTAATTTTGAGGTACTACTAGCACTGTTTTTGCCATCCAGCTGGTCCTATTGCAAGAGGACAGTGATGACCACAGCAGTGGTTTTTATACTTTTACTCATTAAATAAGATTTGGTTCAGGTGATTACCTAATCAGTGCCTCATTAAGTAGAATGAGGTGTGCTCATGTTGGTATTCAACAGACACTGGAATTGTAGACATGTAGTGATTTAAGAAAAATTTGGAGTGGTAATTTTTTTTAGAGCTGTAGATTCAAATATATATATCTGTATCACTGCAGTCAGTGATATATACAATGGGTAGCTCTGTTGAGATGATGTACACTGTGCTACGATGCTGGTGTCAGTGTCAGCCATTGCTTTGCACTGTCCAGGAGACAGTGGTTTTGTCTGGTAAAGCTTTACTCTCTTAATTGAACTTGGGTAAGTGTTTGCAGATGTTGTTGACGCCTGTGTCAGCAGAGATTTTCATTTTACAACCAACAACCACAAGAAGCCATCACAAGCTAAAGCAGACTGGAAAGTAGCACTTTTTTATGTTGCAGTTAATCGGCTGATTATGTAAATGCCACTGCTTCAACCTGAGCTCTATTCAGAGCCCTAACAGGGTCTTTTTATTTCCATTCGAGCGTTTTTTCCACAGTGTTATGAAGTGCACACAAACAATGCAGAGAGCTGTAAAAGCACAGTGAAACAGTGGGAAGGTTTCCTGCTAATAAGACAGGGTGGAGGACCCAGAACAGTAGGGGTGGTGGAAAAAAAGGAATAGTTAGACATTTTGATTTCTTATTGAATTAGATGAGAAAATTCATATATGTATGCTAAATATAAGGCTGGAGCGAGCAGGTGATAAGCTTAGCCTGTAACGCAATGATCATGCCATAGGAAAAACTAGGAAAAACCTTTTTTTACCCTTCACTTTGCAGACTAACTAAACTGTTTAGATGTAACCTATAATGTAACATTTATACATTTAATTCTATACAAACTACAAGTACATTTGTCCACAAAAAATTGTAGAAAAAACATGTAGAGAGTGGCACTCTCTTAAAGTACTCGTAGAAACAGAACTGCTCATATAAATATATGTTTCAAAATATATCTTATTTCAGTGTGACTGTAAAACATTTTCATTTTCCTGTCAGTGGATTGTGAAGCTGTCAAATACACTAAAAACACACCAAAATAAATTAAGTTCTTGATGCGCACACACACGTGCAGACACACACACACACACACACACACACACACACACACACACACACACACATACACACACACACATACACACACCATCTACCATTTAAATTTAGGCTTAAATCCCATTGCAGATCTAGATAAACCACATATACTCACGGCTGTTGTCCAATTGAGTTTAAATATAGTGGCTATAGTGAGCCACAGAGTTCAGCCACACAGTACCACTAATCACCTCATGTACCCCTCAATGTCATGACAGCAGCCATTCAAAATAGTTTGGGTCGTCCAAAACTAGAGAGAAAAACACCACATGCCCTCCTTCACTCAGCTTCACCATGGTCTGAGAAGAAACCATAGATCAGGACCTCTATATCCTCAAGAGTCATCTTCTGACCTCACGGCACCACAGCGAGGATGAATTTCAGAGAAAAGCCAGTCAGACAGAAATAGACAGAATGAGCTGGCTAAATTGAACATTAGTGAACATTAGTAAATTATAATTTGATAGTCATTATGGAGTTAATGGTTGTCCCAACAGCTGGAACAGTTTACCAACTACCATGATTACTATTTCACTGCATTTATTTTGCCAAGATGGACAGATGCCCAGGCCCTAACTTTGCTGATGTGCCAAATATTGGGTATTTTTGATTTAGCTAAGATTTAGTATTCATCTAGATACTCAGATTTTACAAGAGCTCCCTGAAAGAGCAGAGCCACTACCCTCTATAGTGTGATTTGTTATAAATAGTCAATTCCTTGTAAAACACTTCAACAGTAAAAAAAAAAAAAATCACTCTTAAAAGTAACTGAATGGCAATAATAGTTTAATTCACAGATTTAATTCACATCAATAAAGGTACATCCAAAGTTATTTATAGTGAGTTTGGGCTTTTTCACTGAGTAAAGATAAAAAATGTGAACAACCTTTTTTTCATTGCTACATGCTCATTTCATATCTGTGCTCTAATAATATTTGTTATGCCTCCCAACCCACCACCCACACTTTAACAACTACTTGGATCCTCTGAGAGTTTGTTAGGACGTTCCCAGACAGTGGAATGTGCATGGCTATCCCATGAGCTGGTTGCCACTGTTGAGTGTTTTTACTCCAGAGGTCTCCGGGCTCCATGGGACGACAAGGGAAACAAACAAAGGGGAGAACTAGGCCGTGGTGTTCCCACCGAGTGACGTAATCCAACGTGGGTTAAGGTCAGCAGAGGCCAGGGTTTTTGGGGGGATTGTTGGAGTTTCCAAAAACTACCCAAAGACTTTGTGGTGAAGTAAGTTATAACATGGTTTGGGATGAAACCATCTGTTTCGTGTTAGTGTGTGTGTGTTAGTTTCTCAGTAGGATTCCCCGGTCCCAGCATACTTTGTGGGCTGCTGTCGTTTGTGTTCACAAAAATGCAAACATATTTGTAGGCAGATGTCATTTGTGTCAGATGATCATGCACGGAGCTGTGAGTGATACACTAAGAAAAAATAAAGAGATGAAATGTAGAACTGACTATTTAAGCCCAGGTTATACTGCATCATTTCCAGTTAGTTTGAAGATTGAATAGAGTATTGATCATGTAATCCCTAACCACAGAGTCAAGGCTCCTGGATTCATTTTCATTCCACTTACAAATCATTTCAGACCATTGGACGGACTGTAGGTTCTATGGATTATTAGAAGGTAAAAATTTTATGTTAAGACTTTGAGGTGTGTACTTTTCTGATTAATTGTCATGTTTTCTGAAACACACACAAAAAATTAACTCACCAAATGCATAGAAACATACAAAAAAAAAAAAAAAACATTTTCACAGGTTTGTTTCAAAAGGAACTTAAACTGATTGTGCATCATTTCAAATAATTCCTAAACCCACACTGTTATTCTTACACCTGTTACAGGTTCATAAGACTTCTTAGAATAAATAATAGTCAGTTGCCGTTATCATTTGTTTTCTTCATACTGGCCATGAGGAGCCCCCTTCCAAATGTGATTCCAGTGTAAGAGAAGGGTGATAAAAGCCAAGGTCTACATTCTCTGCAACAATGCATCGTTCAGCAAGTTCAGCTAAGCTAATGTGAGGCTTCAGCAGTCTATGGGTATCTACCAAAGTTATGACCATATCCTTTGAGGTCAAAAGTAGCATACTGGAGTCTCTTTATCTACAGGATAGAGCAATGATTTTATGGAAGTTCAACATTAATCCAGGAATCCTACACTACACAATCCTTTTTCTTGTTCTGAAACGTTAGTAAGCAGCTTGCACCTACATTGTGTAGTTTAGATGGCAAGAAATTGAAATTACTGTTACATGGTTGTGTGGATCTCTGGAGAGCAATAGAGTGATGGAGCTTTTCCAGTAATGCCTGTAATGTATTACAGTAAAGGAATGGAACTCACCATTAAGAGATGGTCTTCTGTGTTGCTGACACAGCTCAGAAATGTTTCACATACACTTCAATGCATGCATACTCACAAAAATGTACAGTCACACCCACATAAACACACACAGTAGCTCTTTTGTGCACACATACACACTAAAACATTACATAGATAAATGGATCTATATTAATAGTCATATGGATATATGCACTTAGCTGTGTACTACTCTGTCCTGTGTCATATTCTCAGAAGCTACTTCATCTATAAGTCAAACAAACTGTAAAATACTCAAGTAATTGAGTGAAACAGCTTTACATGTTCTGGGAACATAGGCTATTGACCCTTTGTCTTAAAAACTACTTTGGTTGTTCAAAGATCAAAGGCATATTTCCAGTGCAGGGAGTCAAAAAATAGAAGAAGCCTGGGGTGTTGCCTTACAACATGCCTGTGGACCCCAAACCAATTAGGCCTTAATTGAGTGTCAGAGTGAAATGGGGACATTCAGTGGAGTCTCTTTCACCCTGTTAGACAGAGACAAGCATGCATTGTGACGCACGCACTGACTGATCTGAAGGCATTTCGTTCATGCGACCCACTTAACAACAGACATTGCCGGGAGAAAAGGCTGCCCCAGGTCGATTGTAATGGGTCAGAATTGATCAGGTGGAGGTCTTTGATGGCATCTCTCAATACGAGTGGCATGGAAGTTTGTTTCTCACCATTGAGCTCCAGTGACCTAGTTGTTCTGTCTCCAACAAGCGGCAACCTCCAAGGCTGAGAAATTAAGTCAACAAAGAAGTGCCAAAAACTGCAGTTCTTCAAATGACTATTTGAGGCTGGCACCAAAAACAAGTTAATCTTAACTTCACAGCAGAAATAAACATGTCTTCAGCCTGATCCAAAAAACAGTTTTGATTTCTATAGCTAATTTCCCCTATCATGACTTATCTTATTAAGGCTTAAAGTTCTGAATAATAATTAATTAGCTGGGAGTTCAGCGGAGTCAGGCACAACTAAGATGGTGACAATAGAGCTGCCCAAAATCACTCTTCAAAAACCATAGGGTAACATCATGACTACATCCATGTCTGTCTATGGTCTGCAATCAACAAGAAATAACAATGGACGAAGTTTGAGTGAAGTAATATCATGGTCTTTAATCACTGGATTGAACTTGAATGAATAGGGTTGGTTAACTGTACTCAGGTCAATTTAGTTGGGTTAATTTTTGGAACCACATATTAAAAAGATGACCGCCAATGTCAGCGATCCAAGTACTCATTAGTTTAGTAGGCAAAGCAAACTGTGCCTGCTAGGTTATAGGGAGGTGACTGATTTGGGGCAGCCCCAAAATGCTGCAACATACAAGTTCATGGTTAAAAGCTGAGCTGTCTCTCAGCTCCTTGTACCTTGTATGCACAGTGCCTCTCTTGATGGATGTGAAAAAACACTGAAAATTGATGGACAACGGGTTCCCCGATCAAGGACATCAGGAGATGCAGAATACTGTAGAAAAGAAAAAACTATGGCAGATAGGCAGTTGAAAAGTATAATACAAAGCATTGTGTACATGATGTATGATGCTGAAAAAATGTTGTAAGTAAAGTACAGTATATTTAAACTAAATTGAAACAAGAGAAAAACAAAGAATAATGAATCTTAGACATCTTTGGTCTTGCTCATCTTTTCTTTGGCTTTATCACCTGATTTATACCACGAAAAGCTCCTGACTATTAATGGAGTTGCATCACTGTAAAATTCTTGCTCTAAAATGATATATTTCCAGGTGTCTGATGGGATAAATCATGTAACAGGCATCAAATTTAGGGCCCTGTCTGAGAGCAATGGGGTGAGAGAGTTATATGTACATCTTCCCAAATCCCCTCAGAGAGGGCCCCAAGAGAGGGGGCACCAGGGGTCAACCCCCTGCCTCAACTTCCTTGCTCTGTTTGCTCTGCTCTCCTGCATCTGCTAGATACTTTTACTACATCTAGTTTTGTCAGTGCTTTTTCACTGTAGCTTCTTTAACTTTCATCCACTGCTCATGGTATTTCTCACTGTCTCCTTGTCTTTTTTCTGTATCCCTATCCTCAGGAATGCTGATGACATTGATTTCCCTACAACGGAGCAGCAGTTGAGCTAAGATTACAGATTACAGGGAGCAAGAGGCTTTACATTCCCAGAGAACCCAAATCTGTCCAGCTAACTGTGGTGCATGGCAACCAAACCAATTTTTTTTTGTTTTTTTTTTAACCTGTGTTTACTAAAAGAGGAACTACAGCCAATTCACAGGCAGCTCTAAATCAGCAAAGGCAGATTTTCCTCATTTCCTTTGTGGTTGCAGAGTTTTGTGGTGAATTTGCCACAATCTGACCTTTACCCCAGATGTTAAGGCCTTCAAAGCCAACGTGGATAAACATCAGTAGCAAAAGCCCTTCACGATTGCTGCACGAATTAAACCCCAGCGATCAATGAGGGATTTACAATGTCAGGCTCCTAAACCTTCCTCCTGATTCCCATTAACAGGGTTGATGGCAACAGCCGGACCATGAACAGTGATGTCAAAGCACTGACACACACACAGAACTGTCTTTTAAGTCAATTTGTCATCATTGAGGACCAGGCTGTTAAAACTATAGTGTGAAATTTACAAGTGAATGTAACAATAATAAGAATAATAAGACATGAAACATAATCATCATCAATCATAATTTGTCATAAACATGTTTAAGTTTTTCATGGTGTATGGTAAAACATGTTCATTCATTGTTCATTCATTTTATCCCACAGTGTTATTTCAGTCCAACTGGTTTTGTTTACACAGATTCACTAATTGTAAGTATTGTGTTTTAGGCAAGTGGAGAAAATTATTTGCATGTTATTCGGCTGTGGTGGGTGTTTTGTTACTGTGACAGATAACCACAACTAACCACCATAAATCAAAGCACATCTACTTCTCCTCCTGGGCTGAGCTACCAAACTTACTGCTGTTACCATCTTGATTTTTCTTAAAAGAATACACTAGCACTTGTAAGATTTAGCTCCTTAAAGCTGCATTAATTAATATCTTATTTGACCAAGTGAAATGACTTGTGTCACATGAAATGTTCATGTTGATGAACCCACAGAAAATTATCACTCAACTCTGTACTTCCCCTTAGTTTGTCTTTGGATTTATTGTTTTTTGTTTTACAGCCTACAGCAGACACAAAAGTCTAGCAACTAGTTGGTGAACATACATCAGCCATAACATTATAACCACCTTCCTAACATTGTGTAGGTCCTCCTTTTGCCACCAAAACAGCTCTGACCCTTCAAGGCCTGAACTCCACTAGACTTATGAAGGTGTGGTTTGGTATCTGGCACCAAGACGATTGCAGCAGGTCCTTTAAGTTCTGTAAGTTGTGAGGTGGGGCCTCCATCAGACTTGTTTGTGGAATGAGGCCAAGTCAACACATTAATCTCTTTGTTTTGTTCCTCAAACCACTCCTGAACCATTGTTGCAGTGTGGCTGAAAGAGGCCACTGCCTCAACCAGCTTGTTCCCATAGTGCATCCTGATGTCATGTCTTCTCCTGGTAGGAGACACACACACACCCAGCCATCCACGTGATCTAAAATGGTCCGTTTCTGATGCTCACCTGCTCACTTTTGGTGGTGGACAGGGGTCTGTCTCTGACTGGTCTGTGGTTACGCAGCCCCATACACAATAAACTGCAATACTGTGTGTTCTGACACCTTTCTATCAGAACCAGCATTAACTTGTTCAGCTACATTCACTCTTCTTTTGGATCGTTTCCCATGCCCATCAGTGAGCCTTGGCCACCCATGACCCTGTTGCTGTTACACCGGTTTTCCTTCCTTGGACCACTTTTTGTATGTACTGACCACTGCAGACAGGGAACATCCCTCAAGAACTGTAGTTTTTGAGATGCTCTGACCCAGTAATATAGTCATCACAGTGTGATCCTTGTCATAGCCAACTTCAAGGAAAAAATGTCCACTTGTTGCCGAATATATCCTTCCCACTGACAGGTGACATTGTAATGAGATAATGAATATTATTCACTTCACGTCAGTGGTCATAATGTTATGGCTGATTTGTGTTTTGTGTTTGTGATTTGTGATTTGGAGTGTGTATGAACCTAATATTGTATATAGAGAGAGACCAAATCTAGGGCAAAAAATATTTTTGGGTGGTCAGGAACTCTCCAAATGTTAGTGATGCTACATATCTACTGAAATTTGAACTTGAACTTTATTGTTTTTTTTTCAGCACAGATTTATCTGAATAGAGTGCACTGCATAACTTCACAATAATAACTTAAATTTACTGCAGGCTTCTCTTTTATGAAATGAATCGAAACCACCAGATACCTGAATAGCAGAATAAAATACATCTATGTTGTTTTCTCCAACTTTTTCACTTCTTTCTCCACAACACAGAGGTGAGTCAATTACTTCCAGATGACAACAGCATGCAGCTTGAAGATCAGTAAATCAGTAAGGAGATGTAGGTTTGTTTTTAAAGAAAGTTGTAGAACCAGGAATGTATTTTCTAGGAGGCTAGGATGGCCTCTGTGGAAGTGTTTGTATAACAGGAGGCATCACTGCTATTTCTAGATGGATCCTGGCAGAGATGAAGACAAGGTCAGGTAAGAAGACCAGGGAATAGAGAAGGGGAGAAATGTATTAAATGAAATCTAATTCAATCACATTTGTATGTATATATTCATGCACACATTTCTGTATGACATGCCATATGCCAGTAGACTATATTCACTACACATTCATGCAAATATGGAATATTTGTCCTTGTTATTCAGATATTTTACAGGCTAATTTGATTTGATTAGCACAACAGAACCATTCTTTTCTTAACATTACATCACATCTTTTGAAAATGTGAGTTTGGTGAGATTTTTTAAGGTTAAGTTAAATCCTTGTCTTATTAGCTTTCTTGGGTCATGGCAAAGGTCATGGAGTTTAACCAAATCATTTTGTGCCAGGAACACTGAACAGCTCATTTGGTCCTCAAAAGGTAAATTCCAGTTAATATGCACAACCTTATTTTTCAATCAAGCCACTAATGATCAAAATCTCAATTTTAAGAACAAGATTACTACATTTCACAGATTTCACAGCAAAGTGTAGTGTAGCTTTGAAAGACCTTAGCATCCAAATAAATCTCCTTAATCTATGGTCAAAGTCACCATAGATACAGATACAGTATATTCCTCAAAGTTATTATAAAAGAGAGTATTTTTCTAAGAAGGTCATTCACCCCTTTGGATGTTTAGACTAAACTTTGATGAGGTAAATTTATCACAGCTGAAAGATCAGCACAGCACCAAAGAACTTTCACATGTGCAGTACTTCTCCTGCAGGCCATTTTATCTCACAGCCTCTTGTTAAGCTGCTGCCTTTCAGATCAGGAGCAGGTACCGAGGTCTGCTGCTGCAGGGCTTCTGAGGGAAACAAGGTCACTTGACAAGATGATTTATCACTCAGAAAGCTTGACTGATTTTTGATCTTTTTTTATCTAAAGTGGGATGTCATTTTATCTGCATTTTAATTTGAAACATTTGTGTCTGATGGCGTTCAGGCTAGGATCCTTGAAAGTCACCTTATAGTACGGTCAGTACGGTTATAACCGTAAGCATAAATAAGCCCCCCTCCCCCCCGTGGAGTTTCTCTCTATTACCATATCTGAACCTGACATGGCATCAGGCCCCAGTGTTTTTAAACCTCTCTCTGCCAAAGCTATCTGCTCTCTGCACCATCAAGTCCTTCTATGGCAAATACAACAGATGAAACAGAGAGGGCCTTTAGGGAAACAGCCTCTCTGACATCACTGAAGTAACCTGTGTGCCAAGCAGTGTGTGGTTCATCTCATTGAGGCTGCAAAATGCAAATATCTGTGAATGACATACAGTACAGAAAGATTTATATTTAGTTGTACATTTCTAGGCTGATTTTTTAAAAACAGAAGAAGTTTCTGTCTTATAATATCCTGGTTAGCTGTATTGTTCAGTCTGAATACTCTATCAAAAAAGTTCAACTACTGTAAAACCTGCTGAACCCTGTGTCCAATCAAGTCCCTTCATAAAGTTCATAAAGCTGTGACTTTCAGAGGACCAGATAACTTGACTTTTAGTCCTTAATATGGGGAAAGCTCCAAAAACATTGGCTTCTGCTTTATCCATAATGCAACATGAAAGCCTCTTTGGCTGACCTTCCCTGCCAGGCACCCGTTCTTCGTACATGGAAAATCAAGTTATCCAGATTATAATGTTGACGATGTGACATGAGTATGGATTTCAGTTCTTTGAAGCAGTTTTCATTTCATCTGGGAGCTGTCGTCAGCACCGCTGCAAAACCAGCAAAAGTGCAGTTTGACATTTAGCCAGATCATGATTTGAAGCCCAAATTTAAACTAATTTCCAAATACTAATGGCTACATAATATTATATAATATTAGTTTGATTTTACGTGAGATCATGCAGGTTATTGAGAAATCATTATGATCTGTTTGTGTAAATATAACATACTCACACTCATACTAATGCTAAAGTTTTCTATACTTTAAAGATGATCAAATATACAGCAAAATAAAAATATGTTTAAAAAAATAGCTTAATCATAATGTTTAAAACATTGTTTTTGAGCCAGAAGATTTTGTCTGCCAAATAGTACAATAACATATTACATTTGATTAGATATCAAAATGTGAATTTGTCTTTTTTTTTTTGTTGCAGTGCAATTAACACTGTTTTTTAGTAAAGTGTCTTTGTCATAGTAGATTTCCACATAGACACTTATACCCTGACTCCATGCACTGGTAATATTTATAGTTTAACATTGTGGAATCAGTGGAAACACTGTGGAGAGCAACCAGGAACAAAGTGATGCCAATAACAACACAGATACACAATTTGAGAGCTATTTCTCCTGCTCAAATCACATGATAAGCACCAATCCAATCATATGAATGCTTATCATGGTTTTTAACCAGCTCCTAATTTAGCCTTTATTTCAAAGTAAGAGCACTGTTATTTAAAATAATGAATTTAAAGTATAAATTAAAGCTTAAAGAGTTAAAGAGAGATAACCATAACAGTATATATAACACTGAAACAGATGTTCAAGCTACAATATTCAGTAATAAGGTCATTGTAAATATCTATTTACAATTCTACTGTGACTTCTGATGATTTAATAATTGTTGCACAGTTAGGTCATCAGTGAAATCATAATTACTCTCAATAAGAGACAATAAGTCTCTCTCTTTGGCTTTGAAAATAAATTGAGGCATATTTGACTTTTGTAAGCAAAATTACATAACAGATAATTTCATGTGGAACTTCCTTCTTAACATTACACATGGTAAAGTATATTAACTGTTTAGTTTACAGTGACGTCTGGTGGAATTATGAGGACACAGCAATTGTTCCAAAAAATATCATGTTCCAGATATCATGTTGTTGGACCCATCATAAAAACCTTAACAAGGACTCTTATCTGTATGTTATATATATGTTTTTTGTATTTTTCTATTTACCACATGACTAAAAGTATCTTACAGTGCATGTGAGTGTTTGTAGAGCCTGATGCCATTTGGATGTATTTGCTTTTTACAGCCACAAGGTGACAGAATAGCAGTGCAGTTAAGGAGGGTGGTTTAAGCACATATGATGTGTATACATACATTTTGGTAATGTAAATAAGGTAACGCTTCAGATTAAAATTGAATTACACACTGCGCTGTAGAATCTGTGGAATATTTAATGTAATTATGTAAAGCAACTGTTGTGTCTTGTTCTATGTTTTTTTTTTTTTTTTTGGTACAGCTTGTGACCTGGCTTGGGTCAGATAGTAGATAATGAGGCAAGTTCAGGCATTATTGATTCTTGAGACAAACTGCTAGAGCTGCAGGGAGACTGGAGCCAATCCCAGCTGACACTGAGAGAAAGCATTGCAGAACAAACTACAGGTTGCCAATCATTCAAGGATTTATTCCCCAAGATTTCACATACAAACAACTGAAAGAAAAAAAATAATGAAATGAGGATAAACATTGTTATTGACTCAAATAAAATGTGTACTATATGAAAAATGCACTTATAAATAAATAAATATGTATCTATTGAATTTACTGTTGTATCAACAATCAAAAAAATGGAGAGGTATATGCAAAAAGTGCCCATCCCTAACATCTGTCATAAGACTCAACATGGCTCTGCTTAAAAGCAGACAGAGGTGCAAGCCCTTCAGTACCTTCAAGTGCCTACAATGTAGTTTTCCTGTGTAATTGTTTTCACAAGGGATAGACAGTGAACACATGTATGCCATGGAGGCTATCCAGTTGCAAAGCTGTTTCAAGAGTGACAACTGCTGTGAATGTTTGATTGAAAGGTATCAAATCATCTATTAGAGACAAGATCTTTTTTATATCTTTTATTTGAGTCAATAAACATCTCATTTAGTTTTCAGTTGTTTGGTTTGTAAAATTATGGATTGTCTCATTATCTCCCAAATAGGACACCACACTGAATGAGGTCAAGCCAGGAATGTCTTTTCATTTAAAACCCTGATGAAGACAAGTGACCTCATTTGAACACATGAGACACAATCACAATAAATACTTTATTTTCACCATGAAAAATAGACAAAAGATCTCAATGTACAATAACAATGTGTCAAACACATTTCAATAGTTCCATTAGTTTTAATGTCTTCTTCCTCTGGTTTCAAATATACATTCGTCACCGGACAGTCGGTGTTTAAGTTAATGGCCAAACACACAGAAAAATAGATGTCACATTTCTCAGATATTGTAACAAAGTCTCAAATACATTACAGCACAAAGTGCAAAAAGACATTCTTTGGGTTGGTAGGTGAGATGCAGATAATGCTGTTACAAGCTGCCAATGAATGCAGTAAATTCTGTGCCGAAAAGTTGCCTCCAGTTACTCACCGACTACAGCTGTTCTCATCACCTGGTTTCGTTTAGTCACACCAGTAGCTCTGAAGTGACATCCAACTTTTGCCTACACTTCACAGTCAAAAGTGCTTTGAGAAAAGCCCAAACCAAGATCATGAGCCTTTTCTCGCTCCCTTTGTGTGCGTTTTATTTATTCTCTTTGAACCTCTTTCATGTTTTGCCTAAAATGCAGATGAAAGAATTCAGCATCAGAGAATGAAAGATAATGTTTTCCACATTAAAAGCAGATGAGTGAATGTAGGCACACAGAGCATTTCCTACAACTATTAATGCCCACCTGCGAAATTTACTGTAAGTTCAGCCACAAGATGTCTTCATCCCTTATCAATTCCTTCCTTAGAATTAGACAAATATACTGTTGGCATGGTTTGCTTGCTGCTCTCTTTGAGCATCACGTGTGCATTATTCCACTAGCCTAACCTCCACTGAAAATATGAGCTAATTTTTCTCAGCAATCAATACCAAATACTGCACCTCCATGCAGGAGAGCAGTGTGGCACAGTAGAAACTGGGTTTGAAAGCCCCATAAAGAAAGAAATGAATGCCTGTGTATGAAGCTTGTGCCCCTGACATCCTTTCCAACAGAACACAATAGCAGCATTGATTACTATCAATTTGCAATCATACTTAAGTCGAGGTATTTTTTACATTTTCCAGCTTCACACATCCTAAAGGGAACAGATACAAATCTGCTTTGGCAAATGCTGAATCATGACACAGTCCACGACACAATAAATTTAATGGCACATATTTTCATGAAAATACAGTTTGTATCACAGCTGGTGTTCGCTGTCTTGTAGTTGCTTTGTGCTTGGAGCAGTTCTGAACTGAGGCAGGTACAGAGGGGAAAAGCCATACGTCGATGCTGACCGTTGCTCTGTGGGCTCACGCAAGTCCTCAGAGCCGAGCAAATGGTGCGACTCCACAGGACAGTCTCCTCTGTTCAAAACTACGTTGTTAAGCAGCCCAATTTTTGTCTCCTCTTCTGTCTGTTCCTCTTCCTCACTTTCCTCATCCTCCGCTGGATAGTCCATTCCCAGATAATACAGGTCCTTCTCTTTTCTCACCTCCCCTTCATCTTCTTGCTCTGATGTTTCGGAAAGCTCTTCCACAGAGTTGTATGAGCAGGAGCGCCGTGGGTCCTCCATCTCCCCACCCCGGCAGCTGTCCAGGTCCCACAGACCACCAGGGAAGGATCCTGAAATGTCAGAGTTATTGGCAGAGAAATTGCCCTCATCACTGGAGCTGCTGCCACTGCCGTCCTTGTAGTTGAGGTGAATGGACTGCTGCTTCTGCTTTGGATCAGACAGCAGCACGGTGGCATATGTGACTGAAGACTGGGCAGAGCTGTCAGTACTGCCCGGGGGCTGATCTGCAGGGGGATCGACTGGCTGTAACTCATCTATTGTTGGGTGTGAATTGGTTAAAGCATTCAGATTAAGGACTAAGGAAAGATTTCCATCCATTAGCACCTTATTCTCTATGAGCTGGGTTTGGTTGACCTCTGGAGGAAGGGAGATTCCTAAGGCAGTGGCTGGGTCTGGAGTCAGGGACACAATTGGAGTTTGGACCAGGGCTGTGGTCAGCGCTGAGAGGTCAGCTTTGTCCACTATGACAACTTTGGAGATATTCTCAGAGGGCAACAGCAGCGGCCAGGCTGGTAGGCCTTCAGGGGGTCGGAAAAGGTGATCAAAGGTGTCAGCCTAGAGAAGAAAAAAACAGATGTCAAGTGCTGATGTATAAATAAAATTATACAAAGAGAGGGAGATGAACTGAGTATATCTGGTTAGTGTATTGCTTCACAAGGGCTGCAATACAACTGACTTATATAATAGCCTACAGATGTACACAAACATAGCTTGTACATCATTGTTTCAGAGTAGATGTGCAGGTACAAACAGAAAACATGTTTCTATTATCAATGTAATAAAGAGATAACTTTCATGATTTTAATTGCTTAATCATCCTACAGCACCACAAGCTTGCTTGCTTTCCTTAATCTGAACAAACACCAAAGTTCTAGTTTTACTGTGCATGGGGGGTTTTGCTGTGACAGCGAGGTTGCAAGACACAAGCAGACACTTTGTTTTTTGAAACTTGCACAAATTAAACAAATTAGATTAGGCTAATTATTGACTTTTAGAGGCGCTGGCAAGAAGACTTTCTTTAACATTGCTAGCTATTTCCAACTGTTTCCAATCTTGACGCTAAGCCAAGCTAACTGACTCCTGACATCATGTCATACAGACATGAGAGTGTATCAATGTCCTCCTCAATGTCAGAAAGCAAACTGCCATATTATTCATAATGTAGAACAATTCACTGACATCCCTTTAGGTCAAATATGAATTGTCCATTGTTGTATATTATCATCAAATCACGTTGAATACCAACCTACCATAACTGAATAATCATTTAAGCAGTGCAACCTCTTTTTTTACCTTTGTGAAGTCAAGTCCTTTAGCCCATGAGCACTTGTTTGGGTTGGGTATATCCTTCCACACAAACCTTTTCATCCTGTGAATGAAATGCAGCAAATATTTAGGTCGTGTGTACCATCTAAACACTTCTTCCCCTCCCTTTCTTTCCTAATTTTAGCTCCTATCAGGGGTAATTACACCCCGTAACCTGTTAAATGTCACACTCTACATTAGGCCGTACCTTAGAGATTTACATCATTTATCAATTAAGGTGTCACAGTAAAAGGCAGATTCAGTACACACTTATGCCACAGTATTGCTGCCAGGAACAGGATTAAATAGGAAAGAAAACCACAGGATTTGCATGTTAAAAAGCACTCAACAGCATTCTAAAAATAAGGAATTTGATTTCAATTGCTTTTCACTGAAGAGGTGATCTTACTGGTTTTGGGAGAGGATCAGAGTGACAAATAGGACGATTGAAAGGAAGGAGATGATCAGCAGCATCATGTAGGCTGCAGGGTCTCCCCTGGCAGCTGTCAGAGGTGGAAATAGAAACAATGCAGTGAATGTGCTGATAAAGAATACAATACTGCTACAAGAGCCAAAAAAACCTGTGAACATTAGGCTTACCTATAGTGTACATTGGCTCCCCTTCTCCATCAGTGAAGACAGGGCACAAATGAAAGCCAAATTCCTCAGAGTCAAAGAAATCACCTACAAGATTATAAATAAGGTCATAGGTTAAAAAACGATAAAAAAGATAAAAAAAATAGCTGGAAGAGAAAGAGAAGAGCGCGTGTTGCCTCTTAGATAGATGGTACGGTCAGTGTAGGGAAGTCTGGTCCACATTTCTCCACTGTTGACTTTGTGATGATCAGACTCCTGCTGCTTCTGTGGAGACCAGTGGACCACCATGAACAAGGGCACAGAGCTGTTGTCCAGTAGGCTCCAGGAAAGAGAAACACATGTGCTGTTGATAACCAGCACACGGAATGAACGCAAACAACGGCCTTTAGACGAGAAAAAACAGAAGAGTAGAACAGTGTATTACAACACTCTCAGGTCTCAACAACAATATACAACATGCTCTGATGTATTAAATACTGTATGCTTTTACATGCTTTAATACAGGACACAAGAGATCACTTGCTGGTTTCCTGAATATTTAATGCAAATTATTTGCTATGGCTTCCAATGCAGACATGAGTTTTTTGGCTGCTAATAAAACTGACAACATATTTTGTCAGAATAATAATGGGACATTGGCTAACAAACAGCTTTCTCTGGGAAGGAAATGACAAAAACTGGCCATCTTCATGGAAAACCATTTACATTCTGCCAGTCAGTCGGTTAATGAAAGTAGACTGAATTGAGTAATAGGAAAGAGACATGCAACTGTGTGACACAAACATTTCTATGTATTACACACAGCACTGTCATTACAAAAATAAACCTTGTTAGCCGTGCTGGCTGATAATAGGATTCACACCAGCAGTTAATGGCTACAGGGCCTAAATCAGTGCTCCCCAGAGACACACATTTTAAGTGTAGTGCTTAAATGGATGGCTGTTACTGTCATCAGCTTTGACGTACATTTTTCTGTCATGTACTATAAGGCAGAGCAGACACAAATTGGTCAGTCAAATTAAAAGACAAAATGGTAAAACCAGGTCTAATGCATGACAAGATCTCAGACCTACTAATAATAGAAACTAAAATCATGTTTCTGAAAAATACGTCAATGAGGTGTTGAAAAACAAACAAACAAAAAAAATGTTCAGTTTTTAGTACTACCAGCTTTCATATAGTTTGCCAACCGCTTTGTTTTCTTTCTAATACATGTGCACCTGTGTCTGTGAATGCAAACTCGGAGCATTAATCTGTGTGCACTGATGCAAGTCTGGGCCATTGATTTTAACTTCACTCTTGTAGGCTTATGCATTTTCAACAGAACTGCAAAACCTTTTTGATCTCAGCCCCAGTTTTCAAGGCTTTACTGGATAACAAGAGTTTCTCACAGAGTTTAAATCACTGCCACAATATGCATCTGCTCTCCTCTGGCTGTAGAGGTCTTGTTCTCAGCTCCAGGGTTGTTTAAAAATGGATTGAATAATTTATATGATTCACACATTCACAAATTTAATTCACATGACATGATCTCATTATTGGTGTGTATCTTTGCTAGGACACGTGTAAAAAAAAATTCAATAAGGTTTTCCTAGTCAAATAAAAGTCATGTATTTTAATAAACATTTTAGGTTAACTACTATATCATATGTGGCTGCAGCTAATGATTACTGATGTTTTGAAATCTCCACCAATGGAACTAAAGTAAGTAGTTAAGCAGTAAGGTTTGATATTTGAGCAAATGATAACTAAATGACATATGCGCACAATATGCACACAATCCTATTGCAACACAATGAGTTTGCAATAGGATTGGTCCTGTAGATTTAATGTAATAACAATAATGGGGTTTTAAATGATACTCAGGAACAGGCTCAGCCCACAGTGATAAAAACAGAACTATTAACTGATGTTAGAATAAATTAATTTCCAGCTCACTCACGTTTGTGTTGTCTGTCCAGCGTCATGTTGATGTTGCTGGTGGAGCTCCCCAGATTGTTGTAGGCCTCCACAGTCACAGTTTGGCGCTCCTGGTTCCACTCAAAGCTGTAGGAGGGTACCAGCTCGATCCACTCCCTCGTCACAGTACCATTTGAAAACTGGTGCTGAACTATAAAGCCATCCACGCAATAGGAGTACCCAGACACTGGGAGACCCTGGAAAGCAAAGCATGACATTTAAACATTTTAAATGGTAAGCCTTAAATCATAAGGCTGGTGGTATTTTATAGTTGTCTTATTGTCAAAAAAAAAAAAAAAAAAAAAAATCACATGAAAAGAAGTTTCAGCTTCAATAAAATTTAAACGGATAAGTTGCATAAACATTGACACCATTATTGCCTGTTTTTATACTAGTGAAGGAACTTGTCCATGTGGTGACAACAACAGAGCCACAGAGAAATAAGATATATCAGGCCACCCAGACAGTACTTATAAATCAATTATTTTGGGGGTTTTTCCAGGATTTGTTGACAATAAGAATATCACCAGACTTGGCCTTAAATTATAAGCTTGTGTATATACATATTTTTGTTTGCATACCTCAAACAGCAGCGTGACATTAGTCATATTTCTGAATGGATCATCTTGAAGAATTCTCCAGAAGTCAGGGCCACGCTCAGGAGCTGAGGAGGAAACCAGCCATTACATCACATTACAGCTTTTATCTCTTTGTTTCTGTTAGTGGTAGGGGTGATGGTATTTGTGTGCCATTAGAGCTAAAATCAGAAGGTCAGATGTGGTTTAAGAGGTTCAAGTCAGGCATCTGTCAAACTTGTCATTATCTTAAAAGGTTAGGGTTACTTGAAATAATTGGCATTTTACCTCTGCTATTTTGTGGAGTGGAGTAGACAGAGTCACTCCACTTGCTCCAGTAGCCGGTGCCGTTGGTGTGCATGCAGCGCGCTTGCACCACATACACCCGGCACATGTCCGGTACCACAACCTCTGCCCAAGGCACCCGCACTGGACTCTGGACCTGCAGACATGACATTTCATTTAAAGCTCATTTGGAAAAAAACATATCTGATCTGTAGAGCGTACATCTATCTCATCCATCTCTCCATTTCACCCAAAAAGACAGACAAAATGATGCCTTATTCCTCTTATCATTTTGAGAGAATATTGGACAAAGGATGCTACTGAGTGTATCCAATTTCCAAGAGAATTTTTAATCAGCAGACAGGAATGGCCTCATAGAGCTAATATCAATTTATGTCAAACTGACAAACTCAGTCCATGTCAAAGCATCTGTGTCATATGAAACTTATTTATATTTACCAACAGAGTCCTGGACCTTTGTATTTTTTTATATGTTTGTTATTGTGGTTCTTGATAGATCAACATGTGTATTAGAAGCAGAGAAACACGAAAGGTAATATAAGGTCAACCTGGTCCCATTTTCAGAATAAACAACCATAAATGAAGAGTAGAGACTTGGAGGTGCTCTGTGGATATACTGTTGATATTTACACAATAATTACAAACAACTGATGTCTTAAAGATGTTTTATAACCATAGAGTCAGGTCAAACTGAAAGTTAAACAGTGCAACAGACAAGCTCACCTTCCACTCTGGCTGGGCTCTCACCATGGAGGGCGAGTGGTACTGAAACTGACATTGGAGCCCCTCAACGGGCAGAGATGGAGGCTCCCAAGTCACTGTCAGAACCCCACTGCTCTGGCTCACTGCCCTCACATTAGTGGGTGTGTGGGGTTTCACTGCAGGGGAAATGGCAGGAAAGAATCGGCTGAGTATGTCTCCCAAAATATCAAATATCAAGTTATTAACATAAAATATAACAACGGCTATAGAATAACAACCGTCCCAGAAATGTTTTTTGTTTCTACAGAGGTCAGTTGTAATATCAATGTCACTCATAGTGTAATTAATGTGACTGACATATTGTAAAACCGCTTAAAAAAAACCTATATGCTGAAAACCAATGATAGGACACAATGTTGTTAGGACTGTTAAATACCATTTTCTGTCCGTTAGTTTTGATATGTTCCTCACCATGATCTATGGGCGACAGGTAGACAGGTTTGGACCGGATGGGGCCCAGCCGGGACCCCACCTCCAGCCACACCTTGTAGCAGTTCATCCTCAGAGGCTGGATGGTGCAGGTTTTCTTTTTGGATCTGACCTGCAGGCAAGCAGGCCCCATCTCCCCCACAGTGTCACCCGTTCTCTCCCTCTCCTCCATCACGTCACAGGGCAGGTCAGCCCACCTGGCATGAAAAAAAATTAATAAACATCAGAATTTTTTACATGTTAAATCTTTGTACTTCAGCTCTCTTTTCTTTCCAGTGTTGTTTATTACAACCTGGGTATTATTTTAGTGAAGAAGAACTGGAGTAAAGAATTTAGTTGTAGTATTGCACAAGAGGCTTCTCAGTTAGTAGGACGAACTGTGAAACAAACATTACATAATTATGTCAGTCCTCATTGTGATATGTTTTTTTCTTTTTATTGGTCTTAGGTCACACAGTAAGTCCTGATGACTCTGATTAATTATACTGCTTAAAGAAACTTCTGATGTCACTTCACACTGTGTGCACTGGATCAGAAACAAGTATTTCCAGGGTGTGTCTGTCATTCCAATAGTGAATGTGTTGTCTTGCACACTGTTTGTGATGCCTAGTACACTGTGTTCAATAACTTCCAGGTTTTCAGGACACTGAGGTCAGAGTATTGGTTTTTTAAGTTTCATCAACAATGCCAAAAGCTTGTAAAGACATTGAAATGTAAAGTGCCTCACCTGGATCGAAATTTGGGTTTAGTCCACTGGGTGTTCTCCCAACTGCAGTCCATAGCATCAATGTCACCATTGGTTTCACATTTTATATCAATGGAAGCTCCTGAAACACACAGAGAAACAAAAATAAAAACACACTTGACATAAAAATAGCCTCTGCATTGCGATTACGTTGGCTCACTTGTCACATGTCGCCACTCTCTTTCCTGTCTTTGTTCACTCGAGCAGAAAACAAAACAAGCAAAGTCTGTTTCTAGCAAAGTTAAAACATGGGAAGTGACTTTCAGGAGAGAAACTGCTCATCCATCTCTGAAACTGTACATGATTTATTTGTCTTTCTTTCACTGGACATGCAATAGTAACAGTAATAGGGGATAATATCTAGCTTTGCTGCTGTTGGTGTGACAAAGCTCACCCTCCACATAGATCTGGCTGTAAGGGATGGTCCACTCCTGAGTGCATTGCAATAGATCATACATCCGACTCTCTGAGGGACGTACTGTGATCTGGCTGACCTGTTTTCGGTAAAAGAGAAAAGAGATCTACTGTATGACCTTATTTACATGGAACTTTACTAAAAAATATATGTTTCCAGAAACACCAAAGCCCTGGAGGCAGAGTCTTATTTCATTCTTACCCACTGGTTGACTGGATGGTACTGGCTGCGATGTAGCGGCTTTTGGAAGTTGAGCATCCACATGGCCGTGCTGGCGTTGATGCTGTGGTCGTTGAACACACAATACACTGTTACGTTCTCCCCTGGTCGTGCTACCACTTTTTCAGGGATGTAGCTCACCGCTGTACACACAAAGACAAGGAATCATGATGTAGTTTCATTTTTTTAAACTTTTTGTTACAACCAGCTTCTCTGCCATTCTACTTCTTTTAGAATTGTCATAAAAACCCCATTCCTGCTAAACAAACTCCAAAAGCAATAAAGAAGACTAAAACAAAGACTCTCCATCAAGAACAAGACGATGAGTCATTCTCATTCACCCACAATTTCAATGTAGACTTTGACAAAAGGAAAAAAAAAAAAAAAACTTTTTCAGGGATTTTGAAGACTTTTTTCTTTGTTGTCATTTGACACAAGGTCTCAACTCAGTTGAGGTTGTTGTCTAACCACCTCTTTAGATACAGCCGACCAAAACATCTGTGTGGAGCTGGCTGCTCTGCTGGCAAAAAAAAAAAAAAAAAAA
Source organism: Rachycentron canadum (assembly GCA_038496675.1). NCBI lineage: Eukaryota > Metazoa > Chordata > Actinopteri > Carangiformes > Rachycentridae > Rachycentron > Rachycentron canadum. Next base: position 6,222,798 of record CM076656.1, on the reverse strand, counting down.
CTGAGTCATCAGCAAAACAGGTGATCTCAACAAAAGAAAACATTTCAATAAATCAATATGTTGTTTCATGTACTATCACTGTTCATTAACACTTCTACTCTACTTGACTCTACTATTCTCTTCTTTAAGTTTAGTGCTTTCTTGTTTGTACATGTGTCCTTGATTAGATTAGTTTTTTGTTTTTACAGCTGGTACAAATAAAAAAAACAAAAAAAACATTACAAATCATCATTTTACTTTGCCAAAACTTTTATAAAAGTCAGTGCCATTACCTTAGGCAAAAAAGGTAAAGGGTCTGTCCTGATTTTGGTTTGATGACTAAGATATGTTGAGTTGCACAAACTTTTAACCCCATTTTTTATAAACACCCTAACAAACACCTTTTTATACCAGGGTCAAATATCCTCATGTGATACACACATGGATACTACACATATACATGTTTCGTAAAAGCACACTCCTCTACTGTGACAACACTGCCAGGACTGGTCTGTTTTCCATCAACCCTCCAGCTCATGTTCACATTCAAATCAGCATTCTGATGTTACAGAGCACAAAATAACAACCAGCCAACATGAACCTTTCATGAACAATGATGGTGTTAGAACAGTCATTTACAGTGTGCAAACAATTCTCACTCTCATTTTTCAGTTTCATTGCTAAAAGCTACTGTTATGAAATCTGCACATGGGCAGCTGCCTCATTTTCATCTCTGTGAATCAAGTGTGGATTTTTATGCCGTTCTGTATGATTTGTCACAAACCACGAGAGTGACCTCTGATTCAGAGTCCAGTGACGTTGGCCAGACTTTGATGGCTCAGATTAATGAGCTGGAATACATTTTTAATAGTTTTGCAAGGACATAAATCTACCTGAGAAATAATTGAGGTCATTGTTTGAATCTGCTTCAGGCAGCCATTAATCCTCCTCTCCAGGACCTCTCAAAGAAAATTAGAGTTGAAAGCAGCCATCAGAGCTGATTTAAAATGTTAGCCTGCCAAATTCATTGCAAAGAGACATAATTATCTAACTCTACTCCCTAAATGAAAAACATTAAATTACTGCTAATATGAATTTGATTTGTGGTGTTTTTTGTGGTGTTTTTATTCAAATTACAAGAACAAGGGATACATTTAGGTTTTCTGTATTTATTACTGATATTTCAGTTTGATGTTTTGTCAATGTGGAAACAAATGTGAAAATTTGTAAAGCACATACAACAGACTGTAAAATCTCATTCAATCAGTCATTCAGAAAATATGTAAATGTTACATCTATGTGTTGCAGAGAACTGGAATGTTAGAAATGACGTGTCGTTTTATGTCAAAACAGTTCTATGTGCACAAGAAAAAAAAAAAACATTCTGCATGTTTTTGTGAGGGTGCATTTATGTAAACACTTGGAAGGGAATGGTTCTCACTGTCCAGGTAGATGTGGTGACTTTCACTCCAGTCACTCCACAGTGGTGGCTCATCCAGGCCAGAGCAGCGAACCTGGATGGTGTAGTTCAGTCTGGGCTTCAGATCCAGAGACAGTCTGGGCTCTCCAGGTGCAGACACCACCTGTAGACAGATGAGAGTGCACAAGCACACCACTGACTAGAGGAAAGGGTGTGTTTTTCTGAGAATGATGACTGAATCTATGCAGCTAACTGGTACCAAAACACAAAAATAGCCTACAGCCACAATTGGACGCTGTGTGTAGACAAGCACCTGCCAACTCTAAAAAGTTTCTTTCTAATTTTTTGCAATCAAACACAAGTAATACTTTATCTGCAAAATGACCTTTGGGACTATTCACAAAGTGTTTTACAATGTATCATTGTACAAATCTGGCTCTTTGGCAAAACAAGCGATGACAGAAGTCAGTGTCATAAAAGTGATTTATAGAAAATCCCATCTGGCTTTTTTCATATTGCATTTTTGTGTGTGTGTGTTTTTTTGAGGCTGATACCAATATTATAAGTTTGAGGATTATAAACACCTCACAGTGACAGATTAACAGACTTTTTAACCAATGTCAGTATTTACCTGCCAGGCTGGATGTGTGGTGTTGAAAGAGTATCGGACCTCATATCTCAGCAGGCCAGTGTCAGTAAAGTCTGATGGGTCGTCCCAGTGTAAAATCAGTTCTGCTTCAATGGTCTGAATGTGGGAGAGGTTGACTGGAGGACTGGGTTTCACTGTGGAAAACGAACAGATCTTTTCAAGAAAAGACCCACATAAAAAAAAAAAAAAAAACAGTGCTGCATATTTCACAATACAATCAATATACATCATGGTTCATAATGTTACTTTGATCCTGCTATAATATCAGTTTGCATTATCAAAGGTCACTAAGTCCAGTTTCATTATTACAATAGTGTAAATAAAATTAGAGGATTATATTCTCTCCATGGTTCATAAAATTCTGTTTGTATAGGACTTTAGTCCTCTCTGCAGTCACTCGCTAATTCCTACTGCATGTCATGGCTTTCTTCAAGAAAATATGACTTAACAGCACTTTTCATCTAAAGGTGGCATTTGGTGTATTTATGTTGATAAAGACTCTTTGAGTCCTTGCGCCAGGTAACCAATATTTAATGAAAAAAAAAATCAATCATTTCCTGAGTGCAAAGTTAATGAAAAATACTGCAAATGGCAAATTAACATTTAAGTGCTTGTGCATTTAAATATCAGCGAGTGAATTTTTAAGCAAAGCATGCAGATATGAATTATTTGTACAGTATAGTGAATGACCATTCATATTTACTGCTTTGTTTACTGATGGGTTAACAAAGATGTCCAAGTTCAATCATCAGTTATGAAAAATCCAGCCAGAGACAATTGAGTCTCATAAAAGCACAAGATGCTGACTGCGAAAGGAGAGATTACTCAACATGATGAGTAATAGTAATAGTAATTTCCTATCCACAGTACTAAGAAATCTTCCCCATGAAGACTCTTTTACACAACCAAGGGGAGGCAGCATTGATTACTTTCAAAATATAACATCAAATCACAATTCACATCAAGTGCCATCCAAGTAGGCAGCACATGATGGCAGCTTATAGTCTAAGTGACAAGAAAAAGTGCTGTAACGCACTAAGAAAGGAAAAAAAAGCTTCATATACCACATGATTCCTGTAGTCATACATTAAACACATTATAAGGGTGTTTGTTGTTTGTTTACATAGTTACAGAACAAACAGGTGGTGTTAGGGAGTAGTGAACTACATGCAATTTAGTTGGATTAGTAGATTTGTTACTCTTTGTTTTGTTAACTACTGAAACTACAAATGATAAAAGGAAAAGAGTGGTTTTTCCATTGCTTCTCTATTGTAATTGAACCCCTTTAACTACCCCCAACCACTGTGACTACATGCCTAGGCAATGCATTCGTCAGGCAGTCACCACTGCGCACTTGACCTTTGTTCAAAAGCCAAGGGCGGGTGTTGCTTAATGCTCACACAGCAACATCATCATGGATAAACCTCCTGAATCTCAGCCTGATAGTGTGTGTAAAACCAAATGTTCCCTCAACATGGCTCTCCTTTCCCCAGATAACCACCACTCTTTGTTCAAGTGGCCATAAAGACACATTACTTCAGAGCTTCAGTAAAAGTATCCCACTGTAAGAAAAAAAGTATCCCACTGTAAAAAAAAAAAAAAAAAAAAGAAAAAATTACTGTCATTACTGTTTTGGATGTAAAATCTTAATCTGTAAAGTAACTGCAGCTGGTCAGTGACTGGAGTAAATATGCTTCTCTCTGAAGGTAGTGGAGCAGAAGATGGACTATGGGATTATGAAGAACGAAAGAAAGGGGTTATTAATGACACTGTTACTTAGAAAGCAGGAAAAGGATAACACTGCAAAGTGAGCAAAATGTGGTCCTGTTGAACAAACCAGACCTTGGAAAGTCCTTGTCTGTGGACTGTAAACTGTTGACACGGACGGACAGATGGATTGACGCATGCACACAGGCAGGCACGCACGCATGCACACATGCCCACACACACAGCCACATCGCAACTGCTTTTAGTTATATTCCAGGCAAATAACTTTTTCCTTTTATCTGCCCAGATTCATCTCTTTGAAGCTGGACTCTGGTAAGTGTTGGTGTTTTAAATATTAAGGAGCTCTGCATCATCTTCATACATGGCTGAATTTATTCTCAGCACGTTAATGCCAGTAATTATATGAGTCTTTGAAAAACAGTGAATGCTGGGAACTTTTTTTTACAATTCTATAATGCACTTAAAACAGTGAATCCTTCTATTACAAAAATGTGTGCTCACACCTGATCACCGTTTATAAGTTGTAAAATTATCAAGTTTAAGTTGCCATACTATGAATTTATGAATTCAATTAAGCCACCACTTACAACCTATAAGGAAACACCATTAAATTGCATTAGAAAGCAGTACTGATTTCTCAGTAAACTATGACATACAAGCATTAAATGGTGTTTGTCCTAGCACTCCATGTGCATTAAGGTGACACATGACTCAACCTTCCTGTCTTGTAAATGATAAATAACTTGTGTCCACAGAATTTTCATTATTAATTATTTTATTGTAAGTTTTTAAATTAGCTTTTTGTGTGTTTGTTTTTCATTTGCATAGTAAGAGTTTGTTTAAAGTAAGTCCAGAAAGAAGCCCTCGCACTTCTTTTCCACTAGCTATGAATCCAATGATATCTTAAAAAGTGGGACAGCAAACTATCAGTAATTCCACTTTCTTACCAGGTCGGGCAGGAACTCTGAGCAGAACTGGCAGAGCACCAGCATTGGAGACGCTGAAAGTCACCGCAATGATAAAACTTGTTGCAGTGTCAAGAGCGACTGAACACGCAGTGTCTTTCGCTTTACACACAACCAGATTATCAGAAACAGGATTCCTGGAAATGGAGAAATGCTTCAGTCAGGCTGTTTTCTCTGTGCAGTAAAACATAAATTTGAAACTTGTAATCAAAACTACCCGTCACATTCATTCACATTCCATATTTGATTGGTATCAGACTGTTTCATTATTTTGATGAAGCTTTCCCAAGATGATTCTAACTAATAAAGTTTAATTGTTTTAAAATATTTTTCAGATACTTTTTTACATTTTACATTTTGTTTCAAAATTGAAACAATTTCACCACAAATTAAACTATTATGGAGCTTTTAATCAGCATGGAGGAAAAAGTCCTTAAAGTGAGGCATCTCTATCTGTTGATGAAGATTGTGTGATATGATGAAAATCCCAAGAACAGCTAGAGTTTGATTCTGGACACCATGTAATAGCAGTACAATGTCCTGAATCTCTTATTATGTGTGTGCTAGATCAGTGGTGAACTGGTGTCTTTTTCCTCACCACAATAAAATCCTGGAGCCAGTGTGATATCACACAGCTCCCCTTTTGCTCATTAAAGTAAATACACCCCCAACCCCGACCACTTGGGACTATTGGTCTCTCTCTCTCTCTCTCTCTCTCTCTCTCTCTCTCTCTCTCTCTCTCTCNGCAGTGGCATTTTGCTCTCCCCCCCCTTTCTGTCTTCACCTTTTCAAACATGACATGACAACTGCTGCTTTGCCTTTTCTATTTCTATAAAGAATAACTCAGGAGACGTAGGAGCTGATGTATCGCACGTGACAGGCTGATATATGGATGGTATCGCTTTTTCGATGACCACTGTTAAATGGGCTGCATGCTGACACAGTACACCACACAGCAAGGACGGCTATTACAAATCAGTCCCCAGCCCTCCCTCTTTTCGTCCTCCTGCCAAAATGCCATGCCTGGTCCTTGCCCTGGCCAGCCATCATACCTCTTATGAATCAAAGACACTGGAGCACAAGTAGAGAGAGAGAGACAAGGACTTATGAGCACTTGGCTCTGCCTCCCCTATTTTCTTTTCTCTCTCTCTCTCTCTCTCTCTCTCTCTCTCACTCTCTCACTCACTCTCTCACTCACTCACTCACTCTGGAAAAACCAAATCATTATGAAACAAAATGAGTTTTTTTTGATACTCACAACAGACGCTGTAAGCTGATCACCATCAGCCCAGAATCCAGAGTCGATGATGGTTGGCCATGAGACTGGAGATCACAAGTTAATTTTTCCCAGTTTTCATTAATTCCGCACAGTATGTCCAAACAGTTGCCTGACAAGAAATCACATTTTCATGTTAGTTGCACCATCACCACCATCCCCAGATGTCATAGACCAGTTGAGTGTGACCTCCTAATGAAGGCTTCTCAGAAAAAAGCCTGGCTTGATATTCTGAGAAATATTTCTGTGTGAGATGCTGTGAGGTACAGGACAAAATACAGTAACAGGCTTCCTCCAGCCTGGCAATTTTAGTTGTGAAGAGAAGAATGATGGTGAGTTGTTGTTATGAATCCTTAGCTTTTGGTGAGAATTAATTGTTAAATTGTTAAAGTTCAACTCACTTATATTAGGGGTTTTATTATAGAAAGGTGTCTATTTTGATGCTAGAAGCTGTTCATCTGGTTGCCTTTTGACTATCAATAAACTGTTACTGTTCTTTTTGTAAAGTTATGGTTACTTATGACTTATTATGACTTTCTCCACCTCCCCATAATTATATTAAGTTTAATTAATTTGCCAAAATAAAACAAAACTAACAAAAAGCAAAGTTAAAGGTGACTTTGACAGATAGACTTTATTAGCTTCATTGTTTATTATTAATATTATTATTATTCATTATTTATTCATTCTTTTTCATTGATAATAGCAAAAAACCTGTCTGAAAATAATTTGTGATGATGAATGATCTATTCATGTGTGATATGAAATGTCTTCAAAATGTTCAGTTGGATAAAATTTCTTCCACATGTCCTCTGTCTGCCATAATTTCATATACATAAGATTTATAAAGTAATTTATATGAAGGAGGGAGTTTAGTATTAATGTCAGACATTTTGCATGTTATTATCTACAGCAGGATTGGTTCTAATCAGAACTTGCTAACCCCCCATCTCTGTTGAGGATGTTATTAGTGCGAAATCAACAAAAGATGTGAACACAATAGGTATGACTAACTTGCAAGCAAGGATGAAAAATATGAAAATATAATAGTTAATGTACCCTGTACACCTTGGTGTGTGTCTGTGTAACACCAAAATGAATCATACTGTCAAAGGGCCTCATAAAGTGATCAGGGGGCACAGTGCAGGCCTTTAGCTTTTCTGTTCAATTATCACTGCATGGACATGAAGCTGAAAGGTCTTGGCTAATCACCATTGATTTGGACGCGTCACACCACCTGAAAGATCGATGCAACAAAACAAATACTCCATGTCTCAATATTGCCTCCCCTCCATCTTCACCTCCACACTGACAATACCAAAAGAGCATTTTGTAATTATTGCTCATCTGATCCCAATTTGCTTTTTACACTTACCGACCCTATGATTTTCTCTCCTTGCAATAAAACAGTGGTGCTGAGCCATTTCTTAGAAGAGTAGCACACTTTAAGAACAGCTAGTTTTGTTTTGTGATTTTGTGGCGACTGAGAAAAGGAGCAGGAAATCCTTGTGAACCTATATGAATTGATCATAGCACAAGCACAAACTGACCTCACAAACTTGCAACCACGTTATATGATGAAGAAATGTAAATCTTGTTGTACACATGTAAATAAGTGATAATTGTTACATAGCTTGACTCATGACGATCAGTACTGAACAAGTTGTGACTGGACAAAATTCACAAGATGGAAACGCTGATAGATAAATGAACACATTTTGCATACCAGGGTTGAATGAACTGCCAGGGGGCTGATGAGGATGTGATTCGGTTGTCGAGCTCCTGAAGCTACAGTGTGGATACCGTGGGAGGGTTGAGTCAGAGCAGTTTGTCTCAGGTGCGTATGTGCCGCCTTTCTCCACATTAAGGTGGGCTGAAGGTGAGTCACAGCATAGCTGATCCTGCCAAGGGAGGTCCAGGGCACCTGCCTGGAGAGAAGCTCCCTCATCAGGCTCCAAACACTGAACACCTGCTCGCAGAGAGGCAAACAAGTTAACTCAGGTATGACATATGGAAAGGAAATTTTTTTTTTTACTATTTTAAAATGTTGTATTTATTGCAACAAAATACAAATTCTGTTAGTTCTGTATATATATGCATTAAAGTTTATTTTTATTTCTGGTTTTGTTTATTTTTGCATTTGTATTTTCTTTAATTGTGTACTTTTTAAGTGAAGTAACAGCCACTGGAAAGATGTGTCTATATCTTAGAGAAAGAAAGAAAAACGAGACAAGAGGAGCACAAAGGCCCTTTTGGTGAACACCTGCCATGTTATTGATCTGAGTCCAGGTGAAAGTCATAATGTTGGTCTAAGAACTAGCTGTGGGTTACACGGTATTTTAAAAGACAAGGTTTTCAATGTGGCAGCTGAAACCAAATGAACTGTACACAAGGGAAATCTGCCCGCTGCAACACAAACCTCAAGCACTCCTTTGTCAACTCTGTGTCTTAGGGGATTATATGGATTCACACTAAAAAACATTTTTCCCTTTATAGGATGTCTCTTTTCAGTGGCTGGCAAGAAGCAACAATCTAAACTCCTGAAGAAATACATTAAAAATATTCTACAGGGGAAGAGATGATATTAGTAAAAGAGACTGAAAGTGGTCCCAAAGCAGAATCCTGTGGAACCCCTTCATAAAGATTTAATAAATAGTAATAATATTTGAAGATGTGTGTGTGAAGGAAGACAGAATGAATGACTTTATCCCTCAAGCTTCAATTGATTTTGTTCATGACCTGAAAATTTACCACAAAGGTGGTGGCAGAGATGTTGCAATGCTTGGGTCTGAAAATAAATTAAGGTGGGTGTTGAATGCATTTCAGACATTACCTACAATGCAGTTTTTTGGGGGGGTTTTGCAATTGCAATTTGTCATTTACTTTGCAACAAGCTTTTTAACCACTCCTCCCAAAAATATTAACATTCACAATCCAGTCCTTGAATCATTCCTTCCTTTGTTATTATACAAACATGGGCCAGTTAAGAACCTTTTTTCTGGGACGGTTCTTTAATGATCTTGATATGGTTCTTAATAGGTTATTTAGAGTTATTTAAGGTTGATTATATAATGGGGATTTAATTTTATATATATATTTTTTTTTTTTTTTCTCTTCTCTTTTTAGAGTTTTTATCTCTAAGGAACTAGAAAGAGGTCATTTGATGTGTTGCAGAAGGAACTCACCATGGATCACCAGGAAAAGATGCATCAGGACTGTCAACACTACAGACTGAACCCTGTAGAGAGCGTTTTAAGACAGAAATTAAGTCAGGTATCGAGGTAGGTAATTTAACTATGCTGTATAAACATAAGGTAGGTGTGAAATTATCTCAAAATCTGAAATGATTACAGAAGAACAGGTATTATGGGAAAGCAATAGGGTGTGTACGTTTGTCAATATTCCAGTGCTAAGACCATGAGTTGTTGATATAGTTACATAGAACTGTAAAACTGGTGGGGCTGGCTTCTTCACAGATAGAATGACTCATGTGATACAGAGGCTCCCTCGTAAAGAACTGTGACATGGGATATTGGTCAGCACTTCTTATTAACAGCTTAAATTGATGTTGGGGCTTATACCGTGATCAGTGGATCCCAATCTTTTTATCTAGTGTATGCCTATATTTCTGTGAAATTAGCTTGAGTGCTCCTTCTTCAACAGCACATTCTGAACTGGGTGTTTTTTAACAAGTGATCATCAACATTAGACTTTTTGTCACTGAAATCCTAATGCTCTGTTAAAAAAATCAATCTGCAAAGAAAAGATTTCCACTTTTATCATTTCATGACTGTCAGATGTATTTCATCTCATTTCAATGCAAGAAATCATGGCGCTAGAGGATGCTGGTGTTATTTTTCTCCCTAAACCCAAGACACAACCAGTTTTACAATAAAAAAAAAAACTGAAAATTAAAATTGATTTAATTAAAATGATTAAATGATTAAAATGAATCAATCAAAATTGATAAAATTAAAAAAACTTACTTAGTTTTACTTAAACTGTTTCCATATGCAGGAGGGGGACACAACACATCACAATCCAATCCAAACATCCCTGCTTTCACCCTCATTGAGTTCAACATGACTGTCACCTCAGTAATGGCAGGTTTGTCAATATTCTACAACACTTACATTGTGGTGGTCATAGTGCGAGCATGGCCTTGCTGGACTTTGGCTGGGGTGAATCTCACTGAGGAGAGAGAGAGAAGAAAGGCAAAGAAGATTCTGATAAGTTAATCATAAATAATGATCTGAGGTGCTGCTACAAGTCAATAAATTTTCACTTCAACAGGACTGAATCTGTGACCTGATGAAAAAAATGACTGGTAACAGGTGTATTGCTATGAGAGGTAGGGTCATTGAGGGGGGATACATCCCCTCTCAGTGGCTGCAGCAAGGTTTATAACCCATCATGGCTGCCAGCAAAAGACTACAAGTCCCATAGTCAGCAGGGACAGCCAGGACGAAGGATGCTGCCTAGCTGAACCACATTGACTCGATGGCTTCAGAGAGAGAAGTGTGCAGCTTGTGTGAGCAAAGAGGGCCAGAGCTCATATTATTTAGGCAGGGGGATACAGTTTAAGAGATACACTTGTTGTTAGGTTTGTTGGCCTCCACCTCACACAACATAAATAAAAAAGAAAATCTATAATCTATATACTGAAAATTCTTGGCCAAAGAAGAAGCACACAGAATGCACAGGTAGTGGGATTGAAAAACTGCAGAGGAGATCAATTTCTGTGTGTATGTGTTTTGCGAGCCTTACCGCTTTACACTGATTGGTAAATTTATCAAATTCCATCTTGTCTCTCTCTAACATCAAATGCTGAACTCACAACACTCACCAGCCCCCACCTGTCACCTGATATGTGAAATAATCTGCCTGCCAATGTCAAGCGTTCTGCAGTTGTGCATGTGATTTTTGATTCTGAGCTTTGTTCTGTTCGAATCAGTACTGTAATGATGCTTCCTCCAAATTATCCATGCTTGTATTTCATCACATCTGGACAGTTTTAACCATAAAAGTCTCAAATATTTTTTCTCTTATTTACACATTTACAGCTTTGTTTTGATTGTCACTGCCCCCCATGACAAAGCTCTCCTCTGCTTGTTTTGCTGCCAAACTAGAGCAGCGAGGGAATAAATTAATACAGCAACAACTATTAATTCATTGATATGCAAGACTAAGATAAATATACACACAGGACACAGTGAAAAACAGCACCATAGATAAACATAAAGATACGTGTGTTTGTGTGCTCATGTCAGGAACTGTGTATTCAGTGTGTGTGTAATAAGTGGGCCATTTACACATCAATCTGTGAATCTGTACTAAAACTTGTGAATGTGTAGAAGAATCTGTCATTATGCACAATGTGTTCATTTGAGTGTGTATCTTACACAGTGTATATTGGACACAATAGCAGGCTGGCACAGAAGTACGTTGTGTGGTCAAAAAAAGTATGTAAGCAACATTATCAGAGTGAAGAGGTGGCTGGAGGACAAAATAAGATATAGCACATCTGTTCCCACATACTCTCCACATCTGTCATCGCCTACAGGTGAGAAAAGCAAATCTTGCAGACTGACTAACAGCTCCTGAGAAAAGTAATGACCTGTCATGTGCTGTCACTTACCTATTCCTATCTGATCCTGATAGAATTTCAGTTTCCATATTAACAGGAACAGAAACCTTAACTACTGCATTTGATTAACTGAAAACCAAGAACTTTTTTTTACCTTATGTTAATCTTTAAATGTTCTGAAGTTTGTTTTCTTAAATGTAGAACACCTGGTGAACTATTAGAACAAATGAAACACTTTCTTCGCTTTCAGAGAATGAAATAAATATTTGAATCTCATTTGCCAGATGCTTGGTTCTTTAAACCAATTACCCATAAATGATGTTTATATAAGTTTACATGTTTTGTTTTTTGCTGTTTTAACAAATGATCAAGAGAAAACGCTGTAGGCAGAAATGTCAATATTAGCCTCAAGTTGGTGATGAAAGGTTCAGCACCCAGTTTTATTGACAGAGTCCTGAGTGCCTTATCAAAACCTTCAGCCTCAGTCTAATCCAAACCTATGCTTTAGTAAGGACTATGAGTGAGACGAAAATAACCGCTACATGTTTTAGAGCATGATATCAACAAATTGTTCTGAAGAATCACTCTAGAAACTGTTCATAAATTAACCTGATAGGAATACACATTTATGGCTAATCCATAAACTATCCCTGACAAATTAAGGCACATTTTCAAAAGTGAAAATGCAATTTTACCACACAGTAAAGCGCTGATGCGCAACACTGCCAACAAAGGTCACATTTAATCAGATATCAATACGATAGTTGTCACACTATAAACAGTGCAACAAAAACTATGCCAAATCTATACACGTCATCATTTTATAGAAGCCTTGCAAGGACCAATCAAAATCTCACAGCCTTAAGAGAGCAGTAGGATTCATGTTACTGTCACTCTCTTACCACAATGCTGGGGTTTGGAGATTCACTGTAGAGCTTAACCACGGTCAGCTGCTGCTTTACCAGCTCCTCTGTTGTGTTGGTGATAAACACATAGTTCATTTCATTTAATTCATTTCACAACAGGCTGTTCATGCATTTACCCACTGATGCTCATCAGTGCTCTGTCCGTTAGCTTCTTTTTAGAGCTGCAGCAGTTTACTGGATAATCCATCAGCTGACAGAAAATAAATCACTATTGTTTTGATAGCTGGTCACTTACTTTGACATTTACAAATTGCTCCAGCCCCTCAAAGGTGGGAATCTGATGCTTGTTTTTTTCTTGTGGACCATCAAACAATGCATCTGAAGACTTGATTTCGGCTTTAGGTAGTTGTGACTTTTAATTGAATAAAGTTGAGTTAAGTACAAGTACTTGACAGGATTGTAGTAAAATAGTCTATATAAGAAACAGAATGTTTAAACAGAGAGGTGAACTGTTCTAGAAAATAACCAGTTCCATTGACTACTCCTCTCTTATACTGCCCACTACCACTTAATTCAACTAAACTGTCATGAGTCACCCAACTGGATGTTTGAACCAGACCAGCCATCAAGATGTGACCAAACAACAGTCAAGGATTGAATGAACTGTGAGAAGGATCAAGAAGAGGATGTAAACCCTACACTCTTCATTTCCTGAAAGTGGATAATGTCACAAAACATTCAGTGACATGCAGGTATCTTACAGCCTTTGTTGTGTTATAAAACAAGACTTCCCCAACAAATCTGACAAATGAGATGTTGGAAACTTGCCATGTAGCCTCTGCTTCCTCATCTTTTTTGGAAACAACTGGGCTGGATCAAGAAAACCGTCTGAAACTATTTTCCACATGCAAGGGAAGCTCTGCCCCTCTGCTCAGTCCCGCCAGCTATTCATCCTGGTCTGACTCACTCCCTGCCAGTCTGGAGCTGCCGTGCATAGAGGCACGCTGGGGCTTGTCCCCCCACAACCCCATTCAAACACCTTCCCATCATTGTCATCAACCATCATGCAGGAGCAGCAGCATATTTCTGTCATGTTGTTCTTTCTTTCTGACTGTAGATAATCAGCATTAATACCATGTGTTGAAGTACAGTGATTCATAGTGAAAAGTGTAACATGAACAAGAAAACGCAAGTCTAGGTTGGCTTAAAAAAAAAAAAAATCACACAACAAATGCCTCAATAGAAATGTTCAGAAGGAGAAAAGCACAGACACTTTAACTCACCATCAGATATGTTAGGATACAATAGTTGTCAGTCAGCTGATAGAACTGGTTATTATAGCATATGTGCACAGAGGAATCATTTACAGAGGCTCAATGTCAGAATGACGAGAAAAGGAAAAACACACAAACGGTGAAAAACATTCAAGCCCTCAGTCTGACTGCGACTGACACCTCTGTGTGGAAAAAGAGATAAAGGTCACAAAAAGCGGCCGAGAGCCCGACACTCATCTTTGATGTGGAGACGTTAAAAGTGTGAATTAATAATAAAGAGGCTGTTTCCTTACATCGCTCCTAAGGGTCTGGTCTGAGGTCGCGTTTCCTTCGGTTCCAAGTCCGAGTTCATTCGGGTCTCAGTTTAAATCCTTATTGAAGACCTGCGCGCCTCTGACAGGGTGAGCGGTCCATGGCTGAGGCTGAGGCTGAGAGCAGCAACACTGGAAAGCTTTTCCCAGAGAAAACCGTTTCCCTTCTCGCTCACTCTCAACACTCTCACGCTCACACAAACACACGCGGATGCTTGCGTTTACCTGACGTAACGCTCAGCCGAGCTCAGGCTGAGGACTGGAGCAGAGGGAGGCGGAGGAGGCGGAGGCGGAGGCGGAGGCGGCCGGCCCCCTCTCTGATGCCTTCAGGAACACCTCCGGAAACCCTACTATTAATGATTATAGAAGAAACCCAAGTTCACCAAAACAAAAGCGACCTGTGATGATGATCACTAAAGTATAAATTTAATTACTGTGTTTCAGCACAATTTAGAGTATTTATAATATATGATTGATAGCGTGCTCCATGGTTCTATTTCACTTCATTTAAAATTTACTTTTCACTCCAATTTATTCATTTGGCATCTTCTCTGCAATTTCAGAAAATGATTTATTTATTTTACTAATGTATTTGTTTATTTTTATGAAGCACACAACACGTTACACAGAGGGAGCTCCTGTCATCACAAAGTTCTCTATCCATCTAATCACATTATATCTAATGTTTAAACATGTCTGTTTGTTCATCTAGTTCTTCTTGTGTCTCTTGAAAATCTGTACTTGAAAACCTTTCTCCCTACACAAGCAAAAGAACTTTGTTGTCCAGAAACGTCCCTCCCTTGATTTATGACTCTCAGGCTGCATTTGTACAAAGAGGAGAGTCTGCAGCTGTGCAAATTAATGTGCTGTGGTTATTCAGATGATTTCCAAGGACTTACTGTGAATTGATGAGTAGATAATCAAAAATGTGAAGTGTGAGTTTTAACTTATTTTTCCTTTCACAATAATTCTGGGTGTTGCCGCTCCCCCCTTATCAACAGCTGCATGTGATGATAAGGCAACATAAGCAGCAACCTAACACTAGTTTAGGTAGGTCTGTCTGTCTTCATGTACATTTCACTCTTCTGGAGAAATTCTGCAGAAAAGCCAGTGTCTGTTAAAAAAAAAAAAAAAAAAAAAAACTCCAGCCATGCAGTTATGTTCCAAATTGTCAGACAGGCATCTGCTGTGTTCGTATGAAACGAGCGTCAACAGATCACAGTGGTGTGCAGGACAAACACAGGACAAACATTCAGGTGATGCAGACTTCTGCTGACACTCAACTTCCTGTTTTCTTTCTTCCTTTTTTTTTAATCAGCTAAAAAGCTGTCTGTTTCAGTCTTGGAAAAAATGTCTCCATCCAGATGTGGATCCTTGGCCATACCACTAAGTCAACCTACTTCTCCAAATGCAAACAGACAGTCCAGTGAATAATCTGGAATGGAAAATTTGTCAGTCAGGAATTCTGCATAGAAGCCTGCAGTGCACAGTGAATAGTGAATGATTTTGTTGTCCTGGCTAATGTGGCCTGAAAAGAGTGTTATATTTATATGACAGACCAGTGTTTCCCAACACTTTTTATTTCCATGCTGCACCAGTTGAAAATACAAAACATTCTTTATTGCTGTACTACTGCCTGGTGTCCATACCTCTCTCCAATACTGCCCTCCATGTTGTCCCTTTACATTACAGATCATGAGCCAAACAGTAATGGAGGAAAAACTGTCACTGGAAAACACAGGTGTTGCTATGTTCAGAGTTTACATTTACAGAAACAGGGATGAATAGGGCAATACTTACAAGTGCCCCGAGCTTATCAGTGTTTCCCACCACCTTAATATTTATTTGTGGTGTTGACCCTGCAAACAGCATTGAATACATCGCTCTGGCAGAATCTAATTGGTTTTCACTTTCACTTACATTTAAAAACAAATAAATAAATACACAGATAAAGAATCTATGAGGATGTGCTGTCCAAATATAACTCTACATATAGAATTATTCACAGTAACTGTAATTAACTCTATAAATGTATTAATTTATATATAACACACAATTTAATTACATTTACAAATAATGATTGGTGTTTTTTTAGGTCTACTGGCTTTCTTTCTTCTTTCGCTATCAATAGAGTAAGGTTACGACACATCAGACAAACAGTTCATGTCAACAGCAAATTATTACATGTATGACAAATAACAAGATAAGCTGTGATATAATTACAACCAGAAATCACTGGTTGTCAGACAGATGAAATGACTATTTATATGTGGCATTAAGGGAGTTGTCATAAACAGGTATTTGGGACTGTTCCTGTTTGAATAAGTGAGTATCAAGTGGGCCTACATGAATGTGGCCAGTACAAAATCTTGACGTGTACAATCATGTAAAGCTATTTGTTTCATGACAAGACACCCACTTACCCCAAATACATATTGCATGGTAATTCTAAGCAATTTTTGATTATGTTATTTTTTTCATGTTAGAAAAGTGGTAAAATGAAGGAACCTATGCTCAAAACAGTCACTTTGTATAATGTTTGTGCTTTTTATGGGCATGGTCCTTCCATTGACACAAAACAAAAAAAAATACTATAAAATAGAACACATTTTTTTTCTCTTTGTTGAGTTTATTGGTCAGTGGTATTTTAAAATCACAGTTCGATTTGAAAAATAGTAATACTAGCTTCTTATTTAGTGGCTGCAAAAAACAGTAGCCTACTATAAAGATCAGTATAAAGTACATTTAGTACTGTATATAGTATGGAATTAGGGAACAACATTTAAGGTTAAGGTTGGAGGTATCTGTCTCTATTCATCCATTTTTGTAGTGGGTAAAAAGCAGGACACACCCTGCAAAAGTTGTCTGTTACAGACCCAACATGTAGACAGACAATGACATTCACACTCACATTCACACCTATGGGCAGTTAATAGTTTCCACTTCATCTGCCCTGCATGCCTTTGGAATATAAAAGAAAACTTGAGCATCTGGAAGAAACCCAGGCAGACAGGGGAAAAACCTGCAAAGTCCACTAAGGACACAGCTGGATGACACATTTGCATCCAGCAAATGTGCTAACTTTGTGGCAACAGTGTCAACCACATAGCCATTTTACTGGCCAGGTTGGAATAACGACCAGGTTGCAGTTATGTTAGGATTAGGCAAGATATGGTTAAGATTAGGGTAAGCCTCCAGGGTAAATCATGCAATACAATGCCCTCACAAGTAATACAGGTTTGTACAACTGTACTATTGAGCGCAGAGGTCTGAAAGAGTTAGTGCCTGAAGCTACTTGCAAACTTAAAAAGGTTACGTCATTGTGTGCATGCATACATTTGCCTGTGTGAAGAGGAGGGGATCCATTGGTAAATGGGATTCTTCAATCTGCGTCAGAAAGGAAGCATTTCATTTCACTTTTACAGCCCACTGATCTTTATAGACGTGAATTTGGCTCATTATTGCCAGCAGCCTGGTATCACTCTATCACTGTATGCTGCAGGGATGCTGCAGATTAACAGCATAGTGTTTCACACACACACCCTAGATCTTGTTGCAACAGCAGACTGTGATAGTAAAAGAGACAGAAATGATGTTTTCTGTTGTTTTTTTTGTTTTTTTTTTGCTATAACATTTATCCTTTTACTTTTGCCAAGTGCAATTACAGGATATCATTGTCTGATAAAATTTTACTACCTGAAAACTGGATGAATACGTAGAAATCAATAAATTAAACACTACCAATGTTGTTGTTTTTTTTATCACCTACTGAAAAACATTCAAATGTTTGCATACTTAACTCCTTTGCAAAAATTTGCTTGTTTGTTTTTTTATTTTGTGTTTTTGTTTTGGCCATAATTTGTGAACGTTTAAAAAAAATCATCCTATCGAACAACAAGACACTTACTTTGGGACCTAATGAAAATTACTGCAAAATGCCTTTTGATGGGAATTATTTTTAATAGTGGAAAAACTTACTCACACTTACTGTCAACATTACTCATAAAGACAACATACTTTGAATTTTTCTTTTATTGAAAACATTAACATGCTGCCATAGTAAAAAAAAGAAAAAAAACAAACAAACTGTGATTTGGAAACCACCTCCACTTTCCCTTAATTCCTGCCTCTGGAAATATTTTAAAGTCTTTCATAGCAATGTATCAAAGTGATACAGAAATATACAGTAAATGGAATACAGTTTAAATGTAAGGCACAGTGATGGGGCGCAAGGAAGGCATCAGCCCCACCTACAGTACGCATTCATAATGAAAAGATGACCTCATTCGCTCCAATGACATCATCCCAACTTGTGTGCAAGAATGACATCATCCTCTTGGTATGTAAATGTTGTGTGAGGAAGTTTTTGTGGTCCAAATAAATAAATACTGTGTATACAATCAGACATGTATCAATATTCTCTATTGTTATCGGTGTGGAAAACAGGAATTTCCACTGATGTTGATGTTTTTTTGTTTGTGTTTGTTGTGTGCTTTTCTTGTACCACAATGATCCGATCTGCAATGTGTATTAAACCTGATCAACATGCTCAAAATCTAATGTATTAGTACTACTACTTGGACTGGGTAAAGGATTACTGACTGGTCAGGAAGGAAACTGATCTATAGTAATGTCAGTCCCTCGATACATAAAGGTTGAAAATAAAATACATACAAAATAATAACTTACATGAAAAAATACAAGCATCATATTCACATGATCATTATGATTCCTTTAATATCCTGTTTTATTTACTACCTGTGTAAGTAGTAGTAGTAAGATTATATATGATACATATTACCCATTTGACCCTTCAAATCCACTGTCCATCCACCAAGAAATAGTCAGTGTAAACAAACAGAAAAGTGCTGCACTAACAATGACATCAGTTCATCATTACTCCCATATCATCATTGCTCAAAGGGACATGGTTTGACAACAGAGCTACAGTATCATTGCTGCAGTAGGTGAGTCAAGTGTTTTACTCTGTAATGATATTATGGGATGAATCTTTCTAACAAACAGCTCCCTGTGCCCTGCAGTGTGAAACAGTTGCCTGCTTCACATAGGGAAGCCGTTCATGAATAATTAATCAGACTTTGCTGCTCCAGAAGAAAATCCCCATGGAGGGGCTGCATACCACAGAGATGATGTCATGCTTACAAACTGGTTGGGGTGATGTCACTGAAGAGAATGATGTCATCTTTCCATTTTAAATACATGTATGACTCTGCTGCAAAGTGATTCCCCTGCTGGCGCTCTGTTCCACATGCAGATACAATTTCTGTTATCACTGAGAGATTTAATGTAACCTGATTTTTATAATAACCTGATTTACATAATAAGAATATCATATTTCTATCACTTTAACTCTTTTCTGTGAAAGAAAGGAAATGAGGTGGGAAGGAAGGGCAGAGGAGGGTCATTGTTAGAGAGAAATGAGCCATTGCCGGTGGTTTAAATTTGTCTCTTAAAGAAGCATTGCACTGCATTGATTTTAGTATTGTATTTCCTTATAGTTGGGGGACCTGTATAGACCAGAGGTCAACATATCTTGTGTTAGTTCCTAGTAAGGGTGAACTTCCAACAACATCCTTCACTTTCTTATACAGTTGAGTTATACAACTCAATGGTTTCTTGGTAGACATTCCATATAAATGCTCACATCACTCAAACTCCACTTTGCCAGTTTGTAAAACAGACTTTCTATTATTGATGTCTGGCTCCCAAAAACCAGCCAAGATAATCTTGAAGGCACCATCAGGGTTATATTTAGAGATGCATTATGCAAGTGTTCTCATCGACTGATTATTCCTACTGTGGCAACTAGTAAACTGATTTATGTGTAAAACTAAATGAACTTTTAACTTTAACTTCCCAACATGTTGACTTTTTGACAAAGATTGGTTAATAGTGTAAGTTAGGATGTTCTTATTCGTTCAAGACAAAATAAGTCTCCCTATGATATACTACTTTACTAGTAGATAGGAGAGCATGTACAACATGTGGTGGAACAAACCATTACAAGCAGCTACATCTGACAAAAATGATGATCCGAACCAGTGAGGAGCAAATACATATACATACATACTGTTAAGATGTCCACTGTCCACTGTCCACTGTCCTGAGGCTATTCACCTTTGGGATGACTGCAAGGAAGAGACCAGTAGTTTACTGGAATACATTTCCCTATCTGCCCCTGCCTGGAATTCTTATTGTGAACATGCAAAATAATCTTGCGTTTCCTATGTTTTTGTGTGTGTGTGTGTGTGTGTGTTTATATATATATATATGTGTGTGTGTGTGTGTGTGTGTGTGTGTGTGTGTGTGTGTGTATATGTGCGTGTATATGTATATACATATATAAAACAGATTTACTTCTCTCATTGCGTTGTTGTTGTTGTTTTTGGAAGGACTGGACAACCCTATTTCCATTGGCATTATGCCCAGGGTAACACCTTTGTACTGAGAAATGCAGCTATAACAGGCACAATGAAAGAAATGTTCAGAGAAAAAAATGAAAGTGGAACAAACTAACTACTCCTCATCCTTTTCCCAAAACCTTTCTTGTCACATGCTTTGTTTTGAAGGGACATAATTACTGAGCTTCAGCTTGAGTGTACAGGCCTTTTTTTTTTAATCATGAATTAAAGTCGTCATTTTCATGTAAGCAGGAGTGTGTGCTGACAAAGTGTGAGCGTGATGTCTTTTCCAGAGCACAGCTGTATCACGTCACCCCGAAAACTACAGCTGCTGAAATACAAGCTGACCCTGCATTTGTCATGAATTCTGGCTAAAGCAGTAAATATCTATAAAGTAAAATAGACCAGTATTTTGACACCATCAGTCAGAACACAATAAAACATCATAAAATATCAGCCACATTTGCACTAATGTTAATGATCCAAAATCAAAACAGGGTTTCATAAGAGTTTGTGAAATGAACATAAACAAAATTGTTATGTGATGACAGTACAAATGGGTCCAACTACTGGTAGTGTGACCATGTTTTTAAAATTTTTGTGTAAAATGTGTATTGGCTTTTTTTCCTGGACTCTTGCTGTCAATGTGATGATGCCAAAGATTCCAGGAAGACATTGCACATGGCCAAGAAATAGTTATAAACACATAAAAATTAATACTTAATAACAACTATCAGAAAGTAAATGTATCTTTTTAACATCCATCCAAACCAACACATATTTCCACTGGACTATCTTAGTGTCAAATTTAGGTCTATTTCTCATATTTTCATGAGGCTTCACAGTATTTTTCCACTGTTCAATGTTAGTAGTTGTCTACTGAATTATCGGAAAGCAGGAATGCACGAGCACCTGCCAAACACCAACTCCTTTGAGAGACAAACCAGATGAACAAAATATCAGGGAAGAAGAGAAAAAAAGTGAGTCAAGATATTGTGCACAATCCACCATATGGTAAACAACATTTATACTGTGCTAACAACATTAAAATTTTGCCAAAATTTACACTTAGAAGGGATTTTTTAAACTCCCATTTTTCTATGTCTCAGTTTGCTCTCTCTCTGTGTGTGTGTGTGTGTGTGTGTGTGTGTGTGTGTGTGTGTGTGTGTGAGCAAAAACCGCTTTGACCCTCTAGTCTCAAAGGACTTAACAAGAAAACCTCAACTAATAGCTTTAATGGGTCTTTAATAGTACTCATCGGCTGGCACACACACCAGCCTGGAAAACAAAGTGCCGTGTTGTTGTGGTACGTGCATGCACAACATGTGAACAACTCACATTAACGCCAGATGTGAGTGGATAACATCTGGTAGTGACATCGGCAAGGCTTACAGACATGTATGAACGTTTTTTTGGGTTACATCTTAGCATCAGACGCCAAAGCACAGGGCCTCAGGTGTACAATGAGCATTTCTTCTTCACCCTGTGGTCTGCTGCAGCATGTGCACGATGATGTGATGAAATAACACCAGTGTATTGACTGTGTGCTTGTTCCCTGCAAGCTGCATCATCAAAACATGATGGAGTCACTCATAAAACCACAATCATTGCTTCTCCCTGGGATACAATCTCCACCTTGTTTTTGGCACACACACACACACACACACACACACACACACACACACACACCACACACACACACACACACACACACACACACACACACACACACACACACACACACACACAATCAACTGTTCTGTCACTTATTCCACACCAAGCAGATTATGTATGTCTGCTCATACAGCCGCTCACTCTCACTTTTTCTTTGAGACACAAGAATGATTATAAGGAAGTAGTTCTCCCCAGGCAGAAAACAAATATGGAAAGAATTAGAGAAGAAGGCTGAAAGAGACAAAGAAAGTGCTGAGGTGTCCCAATGCCAAGCTTGTGCGTCATCAAATCTAAAAACAAGTGAGCCACCCTCTTCTAGCCAGCACAGTAACAGTGAGGGTAGGGGTCTGTCATCAAGGCTGTGGTGTGCTGTTGTACTGCTCTCACTTCAACTTAATTTTGTGACTTCTTTCAATTAGGCTTTTAGAATAAATTTAACTTTTGCTTCTGATGAACCATCCTGGTGCAGCACTTATCTTAATCAAATCATTGTTTCTAAAATGTGTTGTTTGCTTCAGATTGAGGCTTGAAGACCTGTCTTCACAGACCTGCTGGTAGTTTTAATTAATGCTAGGCTTAGTCTGCTGGGGGACACATCAGGTTACATGGAACTCTCTCCTCTCCTCTCCTCTCCTCTCCTCTCCTCTCCTCTCCTCTCCCACACTTTAAATTATCATTTTCATTATCTGCTGCACCTTGTAGTTTGGCCTTGGTGTCTCGCTCTCTCTCTATTTGTGTTTCCACAGATCCACTGAAGCTCCATCTCTCTCCACCAACCGCCCCCTGCATCACCCCCTTCCCCTTTTACCCCTGCTGTTAAACCGACCTGCCCTTCCCTTCCAGGAACCAGTCTACCACCCATTACTCCCATTAAGCTGCCTGACTCTCCCTGCCTTTCCTCCCACCAAAAACTGACTTCATTAGCTCCTGCACACCATTTCCATGCTGTGCATATTCTGTACCTGTTTTCTTGTCTGTATACAACATCTATTGCACGTCTGCCTGTCCTGGGTGAGGGATCCCTCCTCTGTTGCTCACCATGAGGTTACTCTTTTTTTCCCGGTTAAAAGGGTTTTTTGTTTTGAGTTTTTCCTCAGTCGATGTGAGGGTCTAAGGGCAGAGGATGTTGTTATGATGCTATGTAAAGCCCTTTGAGACAAACTGTTTTTAAAAATGGGCTATACAAATAAAATCACCTTGCCTAGATGCCAGACTTCAGCACAATCATCACTGTTTTTTTTTTTGTTTGGTTTTGTTTGTTTTTTTTTTAGCTTATTAGTAGCACTTAGGTGTCATATTAACACAGGAGCAACATGTGGGGTTTCCAAACCACTGTGAGTCTCACATTTCTACGTAATGCACGCAATAACCACCCACTTGTGTCTGTGTATGATATGATGTTTTTTTTCAGCGCCCACTCATGCGAAAGCAATCTGCATCAGTCAAGCTGCAGGCAATAACATCCAAACAGCACTGGTGGGAGAAGTCAATTGTGTACATTAAGGCAATGTTTCACTCAGTGTTTTTCTGAATGAAAGCGCTCCATCTGCTCTTTAACTGCTTAAGTTAAACTCCCCTGGCTGCAGCCATAGAATCACAGATATTATTTTGTTTATTTTCCTTTGTAATGCTATCAGAGGAAAGTACTACAGCACTGGGTTAAGGTCATAAAACAATAGTGGTCACAATTAAAAGAAACAATGTTTTTGAGAACACAACCATCCAACACATCCATCCACCACAACCCATCATGCTAACTATAGTCAGTAGAGGACTTTGTCATTTCAACATAAATATATTCAAATATAAGTTTCTATTCCTTTCACATTAAAACTAGCTGACCTTTTTCAACAACCTCTACAGATCCAGGACTGAGTCAGAGTTGACTGAGTTTTTTTGTCTTATGTCTATAAAAACATGTCACATAAAACAAAACACAGCACATCACAAAAATGAAAATAAATAGGAAGTGAGGGTGAATTAGTGTGAGCTAAGCAAGAACAGTGAGAAAGTGCTTGTATATGGATTGTAAATAAAGAGATAAAGAATAATAAGGGCAACGATAATGACAGAAAATGGAAAAAGTGGGGAGTAAGCAACATACCAAACGAACCCTAGTAGAGAACTTAATTTCACTGGACATCCATGCTGTAGCTATTTTCCAATAAACAAGTCTTCCTGGAATATTGTCACTGCAGCTAAAAGCATCATTATTATCACAAAATACAAAACAACAAGTGATGAAAAGCAGTGTGTTAATAGAACCATAGCTCCAAAACATTTTGGTCATAATGTGCTGCTCAGCCCTGTGGATGGTGTGAATCCATGCTTGTGATTCACAAGAGAGCAGACTGACCACCAGTGCCTCAGTGCCATAAAACACTCATGCACAGATAACTAATTCAAATGGAAGACCAGAGAAGGCTCATGCAATGTTCAAATTCGATAAATACCTGAAACTCTGGTTGGGGTAAAGTGCAGTGAATCCAAGGACAGGAAATATGAATGTCAGTGCTGCTCCAGCTATGTTATAAGCAAAATGGATGGATGGACCCACACTGATTCTTTACATTCAAGATCATAAGTAAAACTGACCAGTGTCTGGTTTTGTACCTGCAGACAGTCAAAATGCACCTCAGCAGCTCACACTCCCAGAAACTAAAAATAAAGTGTCAAAATGAATTATTTTGTTATCTTCTGGGAAAAAAACAATTTATAAGCAAACCACTAAATCAAATAACAAATTTATATTCTTCATTCTTCATTTTCTCTATTGTCAATTCAAGATTGCATATTTTAATATTCTCAGAATATAATAAGTAAATATTGAATTAAAATGTTCTTTCCCAGTGTAAAAAAGATTCTGGGAGGCAGCTTCTGGAGGATTAGGGTTGGGTTATTTTATTAAAGTCTGATGGTGTTGAAATTGAAAGTATTGTTAAATATACATAAATTCTGGAATCTGTCAAATAATACACAGTATGAGTAAAAATTAAACTGCTGATTGGTGACTGTTCCTAACTGTCCCTGAAATCCAACCCCTGCCCCCAAAAAAGAAAAACTACTGAGGATAAAACCTCAGTATATTTACTGGTAAGTACAGCACTGTCTCAAACAAACACAAAGATTGGCTGGAATATCACAGGGATAAACATCATTAACACTTCTGTGCTTCTGTGTAAATTCAGACCTTTAGGTCCAACCAAGCAAACAGAACACAAGTCCCTCATCACCATGGATACCTCTGTGACCATAATCTCACCTTTTACCGTCCTAGTTTAAATAAACCAAATGGTCAAACAGGAAGCTAAATGCCTCCTGCGAAATGACCATGGCTGTTTGCTCTGACACAGATTGAAAAACAGGAGTCTCAGCCTCTGAGAATTTAGTACTGGACTGTCGATCGAACCCGGCCTGGTCAGTTTTTGCCTGAGGGTCATCTGAAATGTGTCTGTGGCCAAAGCTACTAGTCTCAGTTCAATATGCTTTAGTGAAGCCTCTGTCACCAGCCTGAACATAAGGCCTGTTTTCCACTGTGTTCACAAAATCACAAATGTGTATATAGGCCCTTTATTTAAAAATATATAGGATTTACCATATATATATATATATATATATATATATATATATATATATATATCCCTACTGTTTAAAGGACACAAGCTGCATGCATTTCAATATAGTCATATTTTGCTTTTCTTTTTTGTTGTCTCTTTTGTTTGAGAAGATATCAGTCTCATGTCTCCACATTAAAGGAAGTCAGATGTTATGGGAAATTGTGCTGATTTGCCAGAGTAAGATGAGAAGATAAATCCCACATCCCTCCATTAAATATGAAGGTTGAGAGAGTTAGCATAGCCAGTCACTGCTCCCATTAAAAAAATATTCCAGAGCATAACAAGGTGACATTTTTCCTTCCCAGTTTTTGTACAGATTAAAGAAAAAAATATATCATGTTAGTCATGTTGAGAGGACATTGAACAGTCAGAAATAGGAAATGAAACAAGCCCTCCTGTGTTTAAGTTTGATACAGCCTGTCATAATTACTACTGCCACTAGAGGGCTTTGTCGCTTGAATGTAAACATGTCGTTTTTTGGGGCATGTGTTGAAACACCTGATGCTGTTGTTTCTCTGTCATGCCTCTTTACAGGTATTGGAAGATCTATTTTTGAATTAGCTAGTCAATTCTCCATGTTCACTGTTTTATGCTAAGCTAAGCTAAACACATGCAGACACACAAATCTTATCATCTCACTCATCTAACCCTAACCCTAATCCTCTGGTTTTGTTATGGATGGCTATACACACATAACCTTGACAACATGCTCCCACCACTTTCTGCTGCACTGTCTTTTCAAAATTTAAAGGAAAAAATATGGAGCTGGGGGAACAATGTGGCAAGAGGAAGCAGCAGAGACGTGGCATTGTGTCATAAAATAGCACAAAGACTGTGATTAATAATTAGAGGAAGGGAGGCAGAAAGAAAGACAGGGGGACATGTTGATAGACTGAGGGAGGGGAAATTGCTGTTTCAACATGACAGGAGAAATTGACTGAAGAAAACAGCAGTGTTTGCCAGTTATTTCTCCTCACAAACAGCTATCCAAGAACAACTCCAGTGACTCAGGATTAAAACAATCAGAAAGATATCAATGTCATTTAGGTGTTGGGTGGCATCCAACTTGTTCAGTGTCTTATTGAATGTTGTAACGTTGAAAAAATTTACTCACCAGCTGTCCCACACCTGCAGATATCCAAAAGTTTAATTTGAAAAGTAACGTATCCACTGATATCCTGAACTTTTGTTGTCGTAGACTGGGAACTGACATTTTGGAGTCCCGCAGACGGACTTCTTTATGTGGAGCAATGTGTCTCCAGGCATGAGAGGCTATTTCTGATCCACGGTGTCAGAGTACAAACCAATCCCTCAGGCCAGGATGTGCATGCATGAGTTTACACTAATCTGTGTATCTGCAGGTGTGCTGGCAGTGCAAGTCCAGATGGCATGGGGATCAGACTTTTCTGGACAAAATCCATCTCTATTTATGTGTGCATATATATGAACTGGCAGTGTATATTTGTAGCTGTGGGCTTAAAAAAAACAAGAGCTTAGTAGTGACAAGCCTGCCCTCTGTCAGTGGTTGTCTCAAACTTTCCCCCTAGTTGAGGTACAAAAGGGTTTTCTGTGTGTGACAAATGATATGTGATCCCATAATTCCACTGACTCACTCTAGCCAAGAGCTGCCTTTGGGTTGCAATGTCACACCATTTACAGCAGCCCCCTCCCTGACCCATCCTGATCCTGATCAAGTCCAAACAAACTCTGGGACCACTTTGTCAGTAAGATGGGGGGTAAAAAAAACCTCCATGACAGAATATCGTGTTGTTCCAAATTCAAAAATAAATCTTGTTGTTTAGTCTGAGTGTACACAGTACTACATGAACACACTTAAGCACTTAAAGCTGCTATCATCAATATTTCTGTAATATACAGGTTCCAATGATTGTGTGTAATGTGGAAAGGGTCGTCCATAATGATGAATGTACAAAATATTTAAATATATATATATTTAAAATTTTCACTCTTAGGTTCCCCTCAGCTCTACAGAGCATTTTCAGTTCATTGTTTTGGTTTTCAGACCCACAATTTTACAGTTTTCAGTTCAGTCTCTCTGCTTTCATCAAACTCTTTTCCAGAATAATTATCCACACAACATTTAGACACAATTAGCGACTAGTTGGTGTACATAGTGGAGCATTTCTCAGCAAAAACCATATATTCTTCTTTAGAGGTCATGAGGATCTAACTCCAAAACTCCAGCATCCACACACATGCTACAGTGATGAGACTAGCTGGTTGGCATGCTAACTTCAGTAGAAGAAAAGACAAGACAGTGTTTCCACGACTGGAGACAGCTTTTGGTAAGTAAAGGAATGCAGTTTGATTCTGAACTTGTAACATTTCTTCTAGACTGGTGAGTAAACAGCTCTTAATGCTAACACTGAATTTGTAGCAGTAGCAAAACTTGCATCATGTCTTCCAGAAAATCACCAGTTCTGCCTCAAAAGTTGAATCTCACAGGTTCAAAATGATAATCAAATTGATCCCAAAGAAGAAGCAGCAATGTTTAGCTCCAGAGGCAAATAGCAGCAAACCCCAACAACAGCTATACTATTTTAAAGACAGCTTTTAAATCCTTGTTAAAGTTATTATTATATAATGCCATTGTTACTTTCCATCACAGCTGCAGTTACATGTCACCAATGATTGTAAAGTGGTCGGCCTAAAGGGGAGACTACTATTTTTAAACTGCCGGTAAGATAGCAAAAGTCCGCTGACCATAGCAAAGTCATGAAGTTGACCTGCACAAAACCTCAAGTATTTTGCAAACCCAAATTAAATTGACTGCTATATTACAATAACTTGATCTTTCTAAGTATGATCTTGTATTTGTATGCAAACTCTAAAATAAATGCAGATTTGAACATACATCTTTATCACCAGTTTTTCAAAATTGTATCTTCAGTGTTTGTTCTTTAAAAGCAGTGTGGTAAACATCAGGCTTCTGTACGAAATAAAGATATAGCTCATCATCTTGATGATGTAATGGAGCAATAGAGCAGGGAATGCAAAAAACTCATTATTGAAACTAAATCAAATGTTTTATTTGGTTAGTTGGGACTTGTTCTGTTCTTTTCCTGTGTGAAATCTGCACACCCAGGCAGCAAAGTGTCAGTGCCTTGACATGCAAAATGCACATTCCTATTGCAGATCTCTCTCTCTCTCTCTCTCTCTCTCTCTCTCTCTCTCTCTCTCTCTCTCTCTCT